>CP125978.1:436188884-436788884 GCA_030063025.1 Avena longiglumis
AATGGCACTGTGGCTCGGTCCGGGAGTGCCTCTTCTCCTCGTGAGTCCCTAGAGTAGGCCTTGACGAGAGTACTCGATGTTTCATGATCTCCCGAACCACGAATCGCGACGCGCCGAAAGCCGCTCACTAGGCTCTTTAATGGCGGAAGAGAATGAGCCACCATGTAATTGACTTCGTCAGCAGCTCGTGCGCTTCCTCCAAGGGAACAGACATGCATCCACCTCATCAAGAGCACTTTCGGTGAGAACCTCTTCCACCGATGCCATGCTTACGTCCTTCAAAAGAGCCGATGAGACTCGGTCAAGAGAGCTTTGATATCATCATATTCTTGTGCTCATCGTGCATCGTCGTGACGGACCGGCCCGCCCCCATCGCAGGCTTCTGATGTTGATGTGTATGTTGTTGAATGTCCCACCGGCGCTGTAATGTGTTGCTGTCAAACCCACCGCGAGCAGCGACAGCAACACGAAGAGCCGGGAGGCTCCTGTATCTGGCCGGGTGGGCTCGTCCTGCAACGCCCGCAAAATTCCCGCCGGTGACACGCCCCGGCTGCCGATGTAGATATACACCGACCTATACCACCTCGTCAGAAGGTGATGGATTGCTTCATTAGTTTCTGCGATGAAAACAAGATACGAAAATTGAGCCAGCGACTGCTCCTGTGTTTCTCCAGAATCTGCTCGGAGCCGATTATCCCATGGTTCGCATTAGATCTATAACATGGGGTTTTGCTTCATCAATACAAGTTAAATCGACTTACGCCCACAGCTTAACGCTTTCACCACATAATTGGAACATCCTACACGAATCGAAATGGTAGATACAAAGATGATAGAAAACTAACCCTAGAGAAGGCCTAACAACCGACGTGAAGTCAATTCCTAAATAACCTCCTCGAATTGGCAAACCATATCTCATACATACTACCGGATCGCTCAACCCGCTTGCAAGGCCCCGACTATGTGGATATCAAACTAAACCTTGGAAAACAAGGCATAATCTATAACAAGATCAAATCAATCAATAAAGATCAAGATGCTGCCCTTACACCCGAAAAAGGTGTACATGCAGCCGAGATAACTAAAGCAAAGATAACTAAACAATCATAACAAAAGGTACCGATGCTAGCCCAAACAGTCTATGATAATGCGATACTCGCCATCAACAAGGCTTCAAGACGAGTAACACTAAATAACGATAGCAGATATCGCCCAGATCGCAAGATGCGATCTAGGCAAAGATGACACTTACCCGAGAAAACCCTAGAAACAAGGGTATGGCGGCGAGATCAGATTGTGTTTGTTGTGAACGTGATCGCCCTTTCTCAATAACCTTAGGTACATATTTATAGTCCGAGACTTTCTATCTTTGGAATAACCCTAACAACTCTATCTCTTACTTAAACCGAAACGTAACTCTACCATAATATATGACATACACGCAATTTAGCCCAACCACGACAAGGTCAGATCCAAAGAATACGCTGCATATATGTATCCTCCAAGCCCATCTTGATTACTACCATCTCCTCCTTTTGGCCAAAATGGCGAGCACTCGGCCCGAAAACCGCCCGCTTTTTCTCGCGCCAATTAGGGATACCAGATCCGTCATCGCCGCCTTAGTATTTCGCCCGGGCCGAATACCGATCCCGTAAACTTTCACTACTTATTTGCATCTTTGCCTGTGATCCAGATTCACACAGCCATTGCGACTGCCGCTGCTGACCCGTCAAGACTGTCAGTCGCTGGCGCGCGACATCGGGCTCCTGGCTGCTGCCTGAGCTTGCACCCGCCACCGCATGTGCTCGCCGCCGGGCCCGCTTATAACGAGATGTCAGTCATTGCCGCCGTTGCCCGCTGCTGCGCCAAGATGTATGCGCTGCGCCAGCTACACCGCCGATGCTGGCCTCTCGCCACTGCAGACTATCGCTGACGAAGGCTACATGCGCTGGCACGCCGGTTAGTCGCTGCCACGCCGTCATTTATCATACGCACGCTGCCCTGCTCACCACAAGGCCAGATGGCTGGACCCCACCTTCGCCGTGGCAAGACGCCAGACGCACCGCCAACTCGCTATTTGTCTTCCTTAGCACATGCGATTATTATTTGAATTCCTAGGTACTGTCTCAAAAATTTCCCCAACGGCCATATTTTTGCTAGCTCTATATAAGTGTTTTGTCCATTTTCATTTAGGGTTACTTCTTCCTCCTTTTCTTGCCCAAGCTTTGCCCCCATTTGCTCTACTCCTTAAGCTTGATTTCTACACACCCCTCCATTGATTCTTGCATATATTTGAGGGGTTGTTGGAGGAGATCTAGATGCACGTTTTGACCAAACCAAAACATCTCTTTGTGAGTGTATCTTTGGGGATCTAGATTTTGGGGGATTTTGTGTCTCTCTTTTATTTCTCCTCTCTTGTTCTCCCAATAGCTTTGGTAGCTTTGTTGGAACTTGAGAGTAAGGGATTTGAGCATCTTTGTGGTGTTCTTGCCATTTGCATTTGTTGCATCGGTTTGGGTTCTCCTCGGAGGATTTGGTTTGAATTGCTCATTGGAGCTTGTCCCTCTTGGGTTCTTGGAACCCTAGACGGTTTTGTGGCCTTGGTGGCATTGTAGCCTTGGTGGAATTTGTTGAGGCCCTTTGTGGCGTTTGTTGATTAAGTTGTGGAGTTGTGCCCCAACCTTGTGAGAGGTTCTGGTTGCCACCGACAAGTGCACCGATAGTGGAAGCATGGATCGATCCCATTGGGGTGAGATTCACCGGAGAATAAGGGAGGCCTTTTGTGGCGTTGGTGGTTTGATACCACCCCCTCTCCAAACGAGACGTACTCCATGTTGGGAGGAACTCGATAAAATATCGGTGTCCTCGCTGCTCTTGCCATTCCATACCCGAGCTCTTTACTTATGCACTTTACATTGTGATAGCCTTTTGCTTGAAGTAATATATATCTTGCTATCACTTTGTTGCTTGTATTGCTTAGCATAAGTTGTTGGTGCACATAGGTAAACCTTAGTTGTTTCTAGGTTGTACTTTACAAAGTAAACACTAGTTTTATTCCGCCTTTGTTGAGCCACTCTAGGAAAAGTTTTAATCGCCTATTCACCCCCTCTAGGCGACATCAGATCCTTTCACTCGCCTTGGCCGCCTCGGATGCGATGATGTCCGCAACGGTGCCGAGGAGACGCATCACACCGTGCTCCCGGAAATAGTCGGATGCGATGTTTAAAGACCACAGATACCAGCTCGGTATCATGGGATACCGCGCCGACTCGGTGAGGACTTCCGTGTAGTACATCGTCGCCGACCGGTGCTCCTTTCTTCCTCCCCACTCGACCCACCATGACGACCGACAACACGCCGCAAGCCGCGACGAGACCAACATGGGTTCCTTGTCGACGGGCGGAAAGTGGCTGCGAGTAGCACCTTCGAGGTCGTGGAGTGCATCATCCGCCTCCTTGTCCCAATCGGTTCTTGCGAATCGGTAGAGGGCATCGCCGCCTAATCGGGATGAAGCGATCGAGAGCCGCGACCGCCCGGCCAGCTCGATCGCCGCACAGCACTCTTTGTCGAGTCGAGCGATCGTGTCGATCTTGTTAGGGTTTGCCTCGATCCCGCTGACATGACGATCCCAGAGTCGCTCGCTAATACAATCAAGGTGCATTTGCCCGGGTTTAGTTTTATCTTGTATTTCCGCAGTGTTGGCGAATGTTTCCGCCAGTCGGCGAGTAGGTTGCTCGGGCGAGCGGATTTCACCACCACGCCGTCGATGTAGACGTGATATTGCGCCAATTTGGCTCGCAAGGCATTCTGCATACCGCCGGTAGGTTGCCCCGACGCTCTTGAGGTCAAGGTCATGGCGCAGTAGCATAAGGTCGAATGGCGTGATGAACGCCGTTTTTCTTCGCCCTCAACGGCCATTTTGATCCGGGTTGTACCTGAGTAGGCGCCGAGGAAGCATAGCGACCGAGCCCGCGGTGGAATCGATTATTTGGTCGATCCGCGGAGGACGAATTGCTCCTTTGGTGCAAAGCGCCGCTTAAGTTTGTGTAATCGATACACATCCTCCAGTCCCATTTTTCTTCTCGACTGTGACTGGGTTTGCCAGCCACTTGAGTGGTTGATTGGCGGATGAAGCTCGCAGCCGAGTAGACGCCGCACCTCCTCGGCGATGGCTCGTGGCGCTTTTCATTGAAGCGCCGCACGATCGCTGACAGTCGTACTTTGGGATCGGCGTTGAGTTTGTGTCGCCGAGTTCCCTAGGGACACCGGCATGTCGAGGGCTTCCATGCGAAGATGTCCTCGTTCTCACGAAGGAACTCGATGAGCGCGCTTCCGCGCCGGGCTCATGCCCGTCCCGATCGCCACCGCCGGAGTCGCTCGGGACCAGCCGACGGCGCGGTATGCGCTACCTCAAGGCCGAGGTGTTGCCGCCCGAGTTGGGCTTTGAGTATGGTGGGTCGTTTTGTTGACCCCGCCGCGTATTTGGCGCAGCTCATCGGCGTGGTTGGCCTCGCCGCGCGGGCGACGCGGAAGTTCGGCCTTTGGCTCACACTCGGCGCCATGTCGGGTCGCTGTGGATGGTGATGACGCCGTCCGGGGAGCTTCATCGCTAGGCGCGAGGGGCGCCGCCATGAACTTAGCGAACGCCTGCGCCCTAGGACGCAGTGGTAGGGGCTATCGAAGGGCACCAGCTTGAAAACGATCCACTCGGTGCGGAAGTTTGCCGTTTGCCAGGTACAGACCGGCACCAGACCTTGCCGATCGGATACGCCTTCCGACCGGGACGGCGTCGTGGAACGTGGTGTAGGTCGCTCGACCATCGATCGCGGGAGCCGCAATCGCCTCAAGGTGTCCAGTGCAGTGATGTTGATGGAGCCGCCGTTCATCAATGTCTTGGGGAGTAGTCCCCACCTTGGGCTTGACTACTAGGCGACTCGGCCTGGGTACTCGATTCGTGGCGAGTGGTACTGGCGGCTCCAAGTGATTGGTTGCTCAAACCAGTTGAGGAACTGGGGGACGTCCACCTGGGCCACCGTGTTGACGGCGATGGTGCAGGCGATGACCTTCTTCTCGCGCTTCGTGTTGAAGCCTTTGAAGGTAGAGCGAGCCGCCACGCCGCCAATTTTCTGCTTACGGGTTGTTGTGGGTCTTCCTGCTCGCCATGCCTTCTCGATCTCCTTGAGGGAGTGGCGCCAGCCGTGGTGCGAGCGTTTTCCTTCCCCGCTGTGAAATACACAAGGTTGGTTAAGAAGGACCGGTCGAACCTTAACCCGCCTTTATAGTTGCCGTCCCGCGCGTTTCCCCATCGCGGGCGGAAGTTTTGGGCTCGCGGCCAGATCCAGATTCGTTGGCGGCGAAGTCGACTCTCCCATCACCGCGGCGCATTTGAGGTGGCGAAAAGTGTTGTAGCGAGATCGGATTGTCGTCTGTCACCGCCGCCATGCGCTGTTGTCCTCCCGACTGCCGTCGGTTTCTTGGTTTGGGTCTTCCTCCGCACCTTTTGGCGATCTCCGTGAGGTCCGGTATGTTGTCGTGCGCACGCCTTGCTTAAGCTTGGCGACTAGGGACTCGTAACACGAGGTCTTGAAGCAGTGGATCATGGTGTTCAGGTGGATGCCGACTGCCAGGTACCGCTTCTTGCCACCGCTGACCCACTGGAAATGATCATGAGGTCCCCGGATGCATCGCTCCAGTCCTCGATGGTGGTGGCGCGGTGTATGAGTCCTCGGCGCCGACGAAGGCATCGTGGCATCTCTTCCTGTGAGTAGATGCTATCCGCGGAGAGTGTTAATCCATCGCCGCACGCCTCCTCCATCATCGGGGAAGGTAGCGGCTAGTAGATCGGTGTGGCCGGGCGATCCCCATCGAGGTAGGTATCCAGCACACGGAGGGATCGATGAGGGGTCGATTTCTATTTCCTTCGACGCTTTGAAGTTCGCCGGTATCTTTCGCCGAATCATCGATCCGGCGACCGAGGCCCGAGTCGCTTAGCGACCCTTTGGCTCGCCGTCATGACGGTGGTTAGGGTATGCCATAGGTCATTTGCCGGGCTGGCGCGCGCCACAGTTGTTGATGATGTGGAGTCGCGGGCGCCGACGGTCGACCGCTGGCGGCGACGGTTGGTCGCCCGGGGTCACAGGGAGAGTGCGCGCGTGGTCGGTGTTGGAGCCGCGGTTCGGTGGTGGGCGCTGAGGGTGTTTACCGCCATGGGTGGCTTGAGGCCGCCTGCTTCCCGATGAACGCGAGTACATCCGACCGTGAGTCGACGCCGCTTGTTGCTCGACCGCTTTTCTTGAGTAGGGCCTGGCATACCGGATCCGCAAGGCGCCTCACCAGTTCGTGGTCATGTTGTCGATCGTCGCGCGACCGACGCAGGTTGTCCATTAAAGCGGAGAACAACGGTAGGCCTTTCTTGTCGCTCCCGTGAGGAGACCACGATCCGCGATTGGTCCTCGGGGTGCGGTTGGCAGTGGCGGGCGCTGGCCATTGACCGGTGGGGCCGAGGGCTTCTCCCGTGGCGCTTTCGCGAGATCGCGCGCCGGCCGGGTCCGGTCGCTCTCATTCGAATTCAGGCTCGGACGGTGGGGTTCAGCGACCGATTGAGCTGGTGGTAGCGATGACAGCCCGCGCTGGCCACACCGAGGCGAAATTTTTCGCCGGCTTGTTCCTTGCGGATCGCCGCTAATTTCAAAGTGAGTTCCTCGACCTCCGCTGCCGCTGCTGGGAGGGATCTGAGTGGAGAATGGATCCTCCGGTGGCCTGCAAGGCCGCCATGTAGGTCGCGGGCGTGGCGCGGCTCCGCGGAGGTCCGTGGAGTTATCCGACCGAGTCAAGTCAAGATCCCAAGGATGGAGGGATCCTCAAGTTCCGACGCTGGAGACCGGGTGATGGAGCTCATGGCGACGCCGCGACAATGGATCCGGTGAGTGAGGCCGGGTCGCCGAGTCGGCGTAGTTAAGGGGGCCACGCTTCCGCAGCGGTTTTCGCCACGTCATTGCCGAAGTCGACTTTCGAGGCGGCGGTGGATCGCGGACCGACTCTCAGAGAGACGATCGCGTGGCGTAATCGCTGGCGATCCAAGTCCTCCGAGACGGCGACGCCGTGAGGTCGACGAAGAGGTCGATCGCCGACCGCAGGATCATGCTATGCGTGAGGTCATGCCGAGACATAGCTACGGCAAGATTCGAGTATCTCGCCGATCGCTATCATGCGGACGGTGGCGATCGACTGCTGATGGGTAGATTGATCTCCGCAGAACACCGCCCGACCGCCAGCCCCACGGGCATGCCATCGTGGGAATGACCATGGCGAGATGTTGCAATCGGCAATGAGTAGTAGAACATGGGGCAAGGCGGCAGCCATCTCGGCAGGCGAGATGAGGCGGAGACACAAGGATTTACCCAGTTCGCCCCGAGGGTAAAGACCTACTCTCGCTAGATTGTATTATGGTGAGAGAACAATGGGGTAGCTCATGACTAGGCAACAGTCGCTTGGGTGTATGACGAATGTATCCTCTATGCCCTCTAGGAGGTTTATAGAGACTCACCTCCTAGGGTTTACAGATCTCAACCGAATGCCATCGACCGCCGATCCTATGACCTAATCCGACGGGCTGTTTACGCTCGGGCCTTCGCTTCCAATCGCTTGAGTCCATGCCGATCATGATCCATTGTCGTCCGCAGCCCACCTGGTACCGTCCACGGAACGCCCCTGTTGGGTATATACCTGTAGGCATATCCCCATCAAGAAGATCTCGATCACGGTGTATCAACAGATCCTCCGAACTACCATGCCTGTCGCGCCAAGATCCTTCGTCAAGGAGACCTAGTCTTGCGACTCAAGCAAGATCGACCAAAGAAATTCGAGTCACCATGGGAAGGACCCTACATCGTCACCGAAGTCATCCCAGGTGGCGCCTATCGCCTCAAGCACGTTGAGTCTGAAGTCGCATACTCCAACCCATGGAACGTCACACAATCGCGACGCTCTACCCCTAGCTACCCTCTCTTTTACTTACAATAAGGCTATTCACAGAGGCTACCGTTTAACAATATACTCCTCCTTACGATATGAATAAAGCTAAGTGTCTCGCCCAAATTTTTATCTATTGTTCTGATTTTACTCCATGTTACAACACACTCGTGGCTCCTCACCTCACTTGGTCGATCGAGGATAACGATGTACACTGAGTAATCGACAACGCCAAGCAATCTAAAAGGGCATGCAAACAAACAAAGCGCCATGTGCTAAACAACAACCAACCTTTACAAGGGCATAACACGCCCAGTCGAATACATACAAATTTTGCATCTATCTTTTTACAGATCCTACCTATCGAAGAATCACCAAGCAGACACCGCTCAAACACATCTACAATTTGTTCTAAGACATCGACATGTACCGCATAATATGGACGCATATCCCACTCGCCACCATCCAGCCGAAGAGTCGGCCCAGCTGCTACAACAACAAGATCTACATCTGGACGATGTAGCCTCCCGAGGGAAAGCGCGGCCTTCACCCCTATGACCAGCTGATGCCACACCAGCTCCCTAACATGATGCACATCTCGAAACTTTGCCAACAGGCCCCAGAGAGTCGACGGTGCCTCATCCAGGGGAAACATCACATGCGGAACCGACGCCAACAAATTCTTCGCTTGACGGAAGATCGACACATGGTGAACACGATTCTCGACATACCAAGGACCAATGCCACGATCGCGGTCCATCCAGAAAAAACCGCTAGCCTCCATGTCCTGCCGGGTCAGGTAGTTGATCCGAACAGCAATATGATCCTTTTCCTCCTCAGGAACAAGGTTGACACCTGCAACACTTGCAAAGTAAGATGACAGGACAACATGCGCATCCGAAAAAATGAGCAGCAGCTCAAAAAACTCACATCGAAGCTGTTTGGCTAGACGATGCAGCTCCCCCATCAAATACTCCTCTCTGGCAGCGCCTCGCTCTGTCTTCGATTTCCAAACATCGGCGTGGCCGCACACTCCACGCAATTCTTTCTCAAGACTATGGATGCGGTCACGAAGAAACACAAGCTGCAACGCATCATCCAAGGATGGCCGCAGCTGCGGTGCAGGCAAAGTGTCAACAAGATCATCACCCGAAGGTCCCTAGGGGAAAATAACGCAAGGATATAAACAAGCACACGAATGAACAAAGAGCTCGGAGATTCATTATATGCAGAAAAAATCCACTGCGTGGCACAATGAGTGTTCATAGATATATTACAACAAAAGAAACAAAAGCTATCCTACAACTACAAGGCCTAAGAAGTTGCATCCCCGAGTAGCCTGAGCGGATTGCCTACTTGGCCCCCCGCCGCCACCGCACATCACCAAGAAGTCAATAAACTTCGCCCATAACGCTTAACTGGCAGAGAGGGCTAAGGCTACCGATCCGGCTACCATCACCTGGGAGGTAACTGATGAAGATCCAGCTCCAGACGCCAGGCTATCGCCATTTACGGATGCTGGATGCACTTTTTTGTTGCGCTACGCCGCAGTGCATTTACGACAACAGATCCGCCAACAAGTCGACATCCTCAAGGGCGACGCCCTTGGGGACGAGCTCCTTGTAGAAGCATCCGAGAACCTCCTTGGCCTTGGCAAGCGAGCCGACCACGGTGTCAGAAGTGTTCGACCGCCGTAGATCATCCAGCACTTCCGGTCTAGGGCACCATGGTAAACTCGATGCTCATGCATCTAAACATAGCGGAAGAAACAACGGAAAACCAAGCAAAACAAGAAAGACAAGGAAGCCAAAAAATAACATTTAAACCACTCACCTAAATAGCCTTGGCGCAGCCCATCGCCTTGTCGGCCTCCTTCTCGCGCGAGGTCATAGCTGTGGCGAAGTTGCTCGCGGCTCATAGCCTCCCATCAGGCTCTCCTTGGCCGCAGGCTGCTTCAGCTCCCGCCGAGGCGCCCTTCGCACTAACGATGTCTCGACCTTTTCTCCGCCGCCTAAAGGCTCTTTTGAGAGCATCAAGCTCGCGGAGAGTGGTATTGTTTTCATCTGCAAACAAAAGAGCACTCATCAGATCAAAGGAAAAGGAAGCAGAGGAAGACGAAAAGACCAACCAATGAACAAACCTTGAAGCCGCTTGAAGCTGGCCTCCAACACCAGGTGCTGCTACACCAGCTGGTTTGCGCCTTGCACAAAAGGCTATAGCAAGATACATCTTGTCAAAAGAAAGGCTCGGGGGCTGCACCCAAGGAACGAGAAAGGCAAATTACGCATATGAAAAAAATGCTTGGGGGCTTCTTGAGGCACGGCAAAAGGAAAGCATGATGGCACCATCCGATGTATGCTCGGGGCTTCTCGAGAAACAAAATCAAATCGCCAGATCATCCAAACGCCGGATTCCCCTCACAAGAACGAGAGATATACATGATCGACTCCGGCTGGTAAGGTCCGACTGTCTGCTGGGGGACAACCACCCGAGCCTCTTGTGGAGAAGGGTTTGGAGCAGCGCCCTTAGAGGTGGCCACCATCTGAGGAGGGGGAGGAGAAACCTTCGACTCCCATACCATCTCCCGAGCGCCATCGATGAAGGAGACATCGGTGGAGTGGCTACAAAATAAAACATCAGACAAGTACAAGCAAGCAAAAACAAACGAGAGCAAAAAAGCAACTGGATAAACTTACGAGTCGAGATCGCTCAAGTCGAAGACAAAGGGTCCTCCGCCTTCTTCTCCTCTCTTCTTCTTCCTTCTTCCGCACGGCTGGCAAGGGCGCCACAGCACCAGACGGCATGGCCGGAATAGAGAGGAAGAGCCACCATGACCCCCACTATGATGCTCAAGGCATGACGGGTTCCTGGGGGTCGACGGAGTCAAAGCATACGACGTTTCGCTCGAGATCTGCATCCGCTTTCGAGTCTGCTCCTCGCTAGACTCAAAAATTTCTTCAGTCGGCGACCGCGCCGAGGGAAGCTCAGACATGGAGTCCACTGCCTCATTGTCCGGTGCATCCGGAAACAGCTCGGGTAGTGGAGGCGACATGCCTGGTACCTTGAACTCCTGCACAAAAGAAACAAACTTTCAGAACACAAGCAATTGTAAGAAAAACACATTCGAAAAAAGCGCTACGCGAACGCCTCTGCATCTACACCGCGAACCGACGAGAGGTGGCGAATCTGAGGAGTCAACAATTCCCCGAGATCCTCTCCAACTTTGTACTTCAAAGAATGTCAAGAATCCGCCGAGATCCCCATGGAGAACTCCTCATCTGAAACCCTAGTCGGATCATGGCGAATAAAGAAATATCTGCGCCTAGCTTGGAGCGGTACACCCGACGCTTGAGGAAGGCGCAGATGATATCCACACCGTTCACCTCTTTATATGGAATCAACTAAATATCCTCCACTCGACGATAGAGCCCCTCTATCTCCGCCACCTCGCCATCCAAGATGTGGTTCTTCCAGGACCTCTTCAACTCGATTTTCTGGGAGGGGTCGAAAGGAGCAGGTTAAAGTTCTGTCTCGCCACCGGAGTCGCGGATAAAACCATCGCCCGCCAAGATCGGGATGATTCGCATAGAAAAAGAGAAGAAGAGAAAGTTGATCTTAGGGAATGATTTACCACCGATGGGATAAACGCCATCGAGCGATTGCCTCTTCATGGAATAGAGCTTCGAAGAGGCCAGTGCGGCCGACACCGAGCCAAGACTGCAGAATGTGATGAAGTAGGCGACATGAAGAAGAGAGTTCGGTGAAAGATGATGAAGCCGATGCCATAAAGGAAAAGCAATCCATGGAGAAAATCGTGGATTGGGAAAGAAAGGCCTCAAGGACAAAAGCGATGAACATGACCCAAACCTAGCGGGAGGACGGGAATTACCTCGTCGCCGGAACTCGACGGCCTCCTATCCTGCGGATCGACCCCACTCACGGCTTGCGAGGTCACCCTCACACGCCTCCGATCGCCGCCGCCACCACCATCGGTGACGCGAGTGGCGAACCCTTCTTGCCGCCGGCAAAGACTAGTACCAACCGTGGTGGAGGCTTTCTTGGAATTCCCCATCGCAGTGCGGCGGTGGCGACAATGAGAACGCAGAAACAAGGAAGGAAAGGTTCAAAGAAATTCCAGCGCGCAGCGAGAAAAGCTCAAAGAAGATGGGAGCAGTGAAACGAGAATGGCTGCGGTGAAAAACAAACTCACTTTTCCCCAATGATTATAAGGACGAGGACGATGCACAACGGTCGTTCATCGAGAAGACCTAAAGCCAACATCCAAATCCAACCATCCACGTGTCGGCAAAGCAGCGAACCATCGCTCACACGCCGTCCACTACGCACGGAAATCGAGACGACGCCGTAATTATCTCCACGCCACACGTGACCAGTCAACTCAAAGTCAGAAGGTGGGACCCATGTTCGCCAACACGCCAACTCGCGCCGCAGACGCTTGAGGTCACCGATCATCGACGACGCTATCAAAATCTATACTAGCAACGCTACAATTGTTCGCTACATGGCCTAGAAGTACTCACCGAATCTATGATTTGACTAACTACTGGGGCTACTTTATCGATACCGTCACAAGACCCAAAAATGAACAAAGCACAACACCATTGAATTATTCTTTGAGTCCCACATCGAGTCTCATGACTCCACCACGGACTGGGGCAACTCCCATAGGGAGTATGGATTCAAGCATCCAAAAATTTGTGTCCTATGACCTAAAAGTCAACAGATTAAATTAAAGTCTCGCCGAGTTCACGACTCAACATACACTGGGTTACTCCCATAGGAGGCTGTCGCACCCCATGAATTCTTCGACCGCGATCCTTCGGATCAAGATGCAAAAAATTCAGCAACTCCGCCCTAATTAACGCTTAAGTGAGCAACGCCCTTGGCCACCCAAACACCTCCGTGGTGATAAACATTCGGATGTGTCTCGACACAAAGATAAGACCTACAGATATCATCCGATGGCCTGGCAACACACGATCGCGCTCGCTAGTAAGAACTGCGGCCAAAGAGGCGCGATGAAAATCTCGACGACGCTGCTGGGTACATCATTTAAAATTTATCGAATTCCACTCGTAAGTCCTTCGCGCCTCGAGTCGAATTATGCCAGCATATGTTTCGTATTCGAGTCCGAAGAAGATCATGTTGTTTTATTCTAAGACAGTTAACTGACCCTGATCCGTCGGGAGAGTCAGGCACACGCATCAACAATCCCTACACACTCAAATAATTCTCTAAACGAGCAGAGATAGCTGCACCCGAAAGATTGAAGAGTCCTCAGCCGAATCTAAAATCCGAACACCGGGCTATCGACATGGTTATACCTCACGGGTACAATCTTAGCATACCAGCCCCAAGGAAGGCCCACGATGAATATGCGCTAGCCCATGAAGACTTTCGGTGGCTGCTGCTCATGACACCTTCGGATCCTTGGAGAGCAAGACTAGAATAGATAGAATATTCAAAGGGCAAACCCTAAAACCTCAGAATCGACTCGATCTATGCTCGGACCTGCCTATCTCTATATAAATTCTAGGAGGGCACGAGGAGGGCACTTCACATACCACCAAGATACACACCTTCACGCCAGATTGCATCATCAAGACCCTATAACCTTCGGTTCACCAGAATCAAGAGCATAAGTAGGAGTAGGGTTTTCCTCCGGGGCCTAAACTGGGTAAACCTCGTGTCCCCGTGTTGCTTGTTTGCTAACTGCTCCGATCTCCAAAGATCCCCATCTTCTTTAAAACCCAAGTCCATAACAATAGGCATTGACGAGATCAATCCTCGTCAGATGTGGACCCATTATTTTAGGGGAGGCCTATCAACGTGACCGCTCGTGCGCTAGGGCTCGACACTGCACCTGGCCGCATGATTCCAATCCAGCGGTGCGTGAAAAAACACAAAGAAGCCTAGAAAAACTAAAAAATGCTATGAGAAAAAAAAGGAAAAATACACCGGCAAGTTATGTTTGTGTGTGTCCCGAGAGACTAGTAGATTTTGTGTTATTTTACCGTGCTCTATCATCGTTGTTCTCATTTTTCTATTGTTCGCTAGATTTCTCATTTTGTTATTCCTAGCCGGCAGTATGAAATACACCATGCTTATTTTTTCCCCATGAAATAGACCACAAGTAAGATGTAGTAATAGTAACATTGAATTTGTTTGGCGAGTATTTTAGATAAGAGTCCAACTATATCAGATAAGCGATGTTATGCTCGTTCTATATAGTTTTATTTCGAGTCGATTTTTAAGCTAGATGATACATGCATAGATCCGCTTTCTTGTACTCCTTTGTTCAATATTCCTCCGATACAAATTAGTTGACTTGGTTTTGTCTAAATTCAGATATCTAGCACTAAAACAAGTATAGATACATCAATCTAGACAAATTTGAATCAAGTAATTTGGATCGGAGGGAGTAAGTGATTTTGAGTTGTTTATGTTCGCATGTATCTAGGCACATTTTAGCTTACGTATACATGCTAATTTAGACTAATTCAATACTTATTTCGGATATAGAGTAGCATTTTTAGTTTTATTATCCTTTTGCATACAAAATTATACGACACTTATATGCTCTTAAATAAATTATATGGTTCAAAATACACAAATTTTCTCAAATTTTTCTAAAGCAACTTCAACTTAAAAATACACATAACTTGTCCTAAAATACATGTATTGGTCATTTTCATGATTATGCTAGGTGTTTTTTTTTTCAAGTTTCATACAAAATCGGCCGCAACTACGATGATGTGTGCGTCCCCTAGTTCGTCGGCTAAACTCCCATGTGACGGATAAAAAAAACTCAACCCTATTTGTTCACAATCCTTGCCTCACCAATGTCCTCTTTTGTGTGATAAGGGTCCGAGATTTTAGTTTTGCCCCGGGCCCCAGAAATATCAGGAATGGCCTTGCTTACATGTTTACAAATCACACAAGTATTAATGTTTTCAGTTAATACTATTATAGCATGGGATGTAAACATTTATCATAAATATAAAGATATGATAATAACCACTTTATTATTGTCTCTTGGGTATATCTCCAATAATATTTCCTGCTAGATGATCTAAGTAGACTAAATATCTTTGTTTCTCAGAATGAGAATGCTAAGAGGGTGACCGCCAATGATAAATTCCAAGATGCGCATGATCTTGAAGTTAAAAGGGTAAAACCGCCTATTTGAAGGAACATATCATCAATAGCAAGAGTCCGGTTTCTTCTCGCTTTTTTCAACTTGATCTTGTGTCTTCATATTCGACTACTCATTATGCTTTGTCATTTCTCCGACTTGTAAGTTGTTGCCAAGGCCAAAGAAATTGTTGAGTAGTCCAAGCACATTCAAGAGTCGACATAAAACAAGATTTTGAAGCAGGAGAGGGCTGACACCCTTAAGATGCATGAAGAAGCGCTAGCCGTCGTGCAAGAATCTGCTAACACGGAGATGAATTGCCTTAAGGAGGAGATTGTCATCCTCAAGGAGTAGAAGAAAGCTGCCGACGAGCAGAATGCTCGCAACCTTGAGGCATACAAGACTCCCCGGAAGGAACAGACTCCATGGCGAAGGTTCTCCAGCAAGCTGAGAGTAGCGTCTTTGGTCAGCTTTGTCCGTCTTATACTTCTGTAAGTCAGGTGCTTTAATCTGATTTGGTGAACTCATGCCCTCAAATGTCTTTGTCGGAAATGCAGCTCCCATTGGACTAGCCAACAACGCTCCTTCGCCAAAAGAGTGCATGGTTCTTGCCAACAACTTCATTGACACCGCGATCGCCTTCTTCCTTGACGCGGAGCTCCGGTGGTCGGAGCCTTGGGCGCTGAGATGGAGTGCTGCCTCCTCTCCAAATAAAGGCGTTGGATCTAGGTGCCGCCCCAGGTCATAGAGATTGCTTGGTGACGCCTCCTACGGCCGTGGCATGGAGAGGGTTACGACATGATGCGCGGTTGATGTCGCTCGCCTACCGTGGAGGCGAGGGGACCCCACGCCGCTTTGTCCTCGCTACTTGGCAGGTACGCCGATCTCAGTCCATCGCCACATCTTCTCCGTTTCTCCTTCTTATCTCGTGCAGGAGCACTGAGGAAACTCTTTTGTGCGCGGCGATGGACTTTGGCTTCGTTGTTGTTGCTCCAAGTCCATCCTTCTCCCAGGCGCTATGGTTGTGGATCGGATGTTGTATCCATGTAGTAGCGGCGACGATCGATGGTCGCGATTGATGCGTCGAGGCTTACTCGCAGCGGGTCCGATGGCGCGCGATGTCGCTAGATCACGCTTCTTCTTGTCGAATGGTAACTATGGGATCATACCTCCATCGGAGGTCCTTCTTCGAAGCATAGCGTCGGTGCTCGACATCTCGCCGTCAACAAGTGGTGCATCCCCATTGATTGCAAGATGGCCGGCGGCTTAGCTTCTTCTCCGGATAGTGGAGCGTCACGAGCAAGAGACTCTCGACTCGCTTTGGCCAGGTCGCCGGAGATCGGTGGTGAAAGCGCTCGAGGACTTGATTGCTTTTTTATTTTCTAGTCCTAGGGTGCTTTTTTAAGAAGGAGGCCCTTTTCTGCTTTATTTAGTTTTTCTAGAGTGCTTTATGCCAAGAGCCTTTGTGCAAATTGTACATGCCACGTGTTTCAACGTGCAGCTTCTAAAGTTTTTTAGACCTAGTTATCGTTAAAAAAAAGTTTACACCCAGCGCTCCTCGTGCCGAAAAAATCATTACGGGCAACCAAACAATATTCAAAACATCTAACCTTGGCCCAACTCGTCGCTCTCGCTTGATCATAGTCATAGGACCAAAATCTGGATTCGGGCAACCCCTTAAACACATCGGAGGATACCGTCGCCTCGTATGCTGGCCTCTTGCTGGATCCAGCGATCTTATCGCTTCCAACAACCAGCTCCATTCCTAGAAGCTAAAGCCACGCTCGACGGCTCCAGCCAGCCAGCCTGCCAACGAGCTCATCCCTTTCGAACCCAACGCCGGTCCCGCTCCGCCCCAACACGATAGCCCCCAAATTTCCCCAGGCTCCCGTTCCGATTCCTCGCGACGCAGACCACCAAACCCCACCACGGGACGAACCAAGACGCTGCGACGACGTCGGCATCATTTCCCCGGAAGAAATTTCCGCGGCGACGTCGCCATCATTTCATCACACTCCAGCGAGTCACCAGCAAGTCGTCGCCGCGCCTCCTCGATGACCGAGAGCAGCGGTTACTGCGCGACCACTGCTGTCAGAGCAGTTACTTACTCCACTCCCCCTCGCTAATCGCCGGTACTAATCCCCCTCTCCGACTCCAAACCCCCCCACCGCTCTAATCCCGTCGCTGTCTCCGCGCGGATCGCCGATCGCCGCGATGTCGTCTTCCTCCTCTTCCTTCTCCTCGTGCGCCGAGAGCGGGAACCCTAGCCCCCACCCGGCGGCGCCGGCGGGGTCCGGCTGGGGCGTGGCCAGCGGCGGCGCTGCCACGACGTGTTCTGGCTGGTGGTCTTCCTCCTCCACTTGCTCCTCTTCGGCGGGGCGCTCGCGCTCTCGGCCTCAACCGCTTCCACATAGCCGACCGCTTCAACATCGACCCTTCACCAACCACACCGCCGCCCCACCTCCGCTGGCGGCGCGCCGCAGCCCGCGCCGCCGGGGCCAGATGTTCAGGTGTCCAAGCACAAGGCGCTACCTCCGAGCTGACGGAGACTTACTGGAAGTACTACGGCGCTGCGGGAGCCGTGGGGACGGTGCTCGCGTGGGCGTGGCTGGCGGCGGCCGCCGGGAAGAGGGACGGGGAGGGTGGTCATGCGGGCCGCCGTGCACAGCCTCACCGCCTACCTCGCCGTCGTCAGCGTCCTCTGCTTCTGGGGAAGCACTTCTTCTGGGGCGTGGCGCTCGCCGTCGGCGCGGCGCTCCACTTCCTCTACGTCATGTCAGTGATTGATAGGTACAGTCAACCTCAACTGCAGTTTCGAATTGGTTTCAGGATTTTGCCAATTTCACACCTCATGAACTTGGACTGTAGTGGGTGAGGATGTGACACTGGAAAAGAGAAGTATATTTCTGCAGAATTGAAGAATTGTGGCATCGTTCGTAAGAATTACTTATCTTAGGTGATTGATGCATGTCTGTTCCCACATGCCCCCTTTCAAACAGTTGGGCTTTGTGCGCATACAGGTTCTATGCCTCCACTCCAGTGTGTGCACGCCAAGTCTGTCCAGTGCTTTCTCTGTTATCATGCTTCGGAGTAAACGTGTTTTGAACTCGAAACTCACATATTCAGCATGGCTTTGTTCTGTTTTTGTTTCGTATATGCACATGTTGTATAGATGAACAAAGAAAACTATGGTTTCGGAAATCTTGTCATTATTTTGGTGCATGTGTAGATTATTAGCCTGCGAATAAGCAGATGTCAATGATCTCTACATCTTTGAATGATTCAACATCAATGGTGTTCCAATACTAATTTGATTCTAGTTATATGAAGGAATGGCAGAAAAATCAGCAAGTGTAGTATGGCAGAAATTGCTGCACTGCTCTTTAAATCAGTTGCAATGCAAAAAATCAGTTGAATTGCATTTTAGCTTGTTGAACTATTGCTACATTGTCAGGTTTAGGCATATGCGGCGCTGATGATAGCAAAAATAAAATAAATCCAGTTATTGGCTCTGGTACATGCTTTGGTTGAGTTGGCATGTTTATACTTTCTTAATGCAGCTTTGCTCAGTGGCATGTTGGAAAATACATTCTTTAGTTGAAATAGTAGGACATTGGTACTTTACTAGTCGTCTTGAACATTTGTATAGTATCTACGCAAGTCAATAGTACCTTGCCATCTAGGCCCTAAAAACTAGCATACAAACTATGTGGTTTTTGAAGCCAAATACTTTCGGGCATGGCGCAACATCCTATCGAGTTTTACCTTTCAGGGTGTAAACAATATCAGAGTGCGATGAAGCCGCAAAGTAGGCACTGAGTGTCTAAATTTTTTGGCCAGATTAATTTCTTTTCTGCATTAGTTTGTGTGGTTTAGCACGTTCAACACTATTGAATTGCTTGCACCTAACCAGTTCATTCAAAAGCTTAAGTTAATGGGGAGAGGTGGGCGATATATTTCAACACTCCCCGTCACGTCTAGGCTCCTCCAAACGTTATATGTGGTATCAATGAAGGCTGCAGCTATTTTTAATAATAGTGCGTTGGCCGGATCTTAAACTTGGGACCTGTTGGTTTTGGTACCATATTAAATTACATGCACTTAACCAGTTCACCGAAAAGCTTAAGCTCATGGAGGGGCAACAGACACATTTTAGGTTCGCCGTAGAAGTTGCTACAATTAATTGTTTGAATTTTAGTTTGAGAGGTAGTGTTGACGATCTCATATCTATGGACTATAATTTCATTGTTTGTAACATCAGAGAACTGGCTATGCTCTTCAAAGCAGTATCAAACTGGCTGCTGATTTCTATCAATAGTCTGTAACTTCCCCTTATTGATTTTTGTGTGTATTGTCTTGCATTACTACCCTATGTTGTATTAGCATGAACATGGAACCAGGTGGTTCCTCTATAATTAAGCCATTCTCTAACAAAGGAGGTGTTCAATTTTGTTCTGAAGCCTCGTATGTGTGTACAACGTTTAACATGAAAGTGCTATGGTAACTTGTGTGGAATTCATGACGGTCTGCAGAAGAAGCTGTAGCATCGTGTAGAAAAACTTGAAAACCTTGTTCAGTTTCAAAAGGGCAGAGAATTCTAGTGCAGACTTCCAGCTAAATCCATGTATGCCATATTTGGATCAGGATATTTCTATTTTTTTCTATAATCATTTCTTGGTATGTTGGTAGATGTCAGTTGATCTTGGTTTAGGAACGAAATATTATACATTTCTATTTTTTTTTGGAGCAACCGGCAGGAGCTCTGCCTTTTCAAATAGATAGAGGGAAAACGAAACACACGGTACATGGGAGCATGTTTTGGTTAAGGTGAAAACATGCGGAAAAACACCGCAGAACAAAAACCCAAAAAACGCCTAATCAGGCTCCGCGGGATACATTTCTATTTTGGATGGCTGCTATCCCGGAGTTCTGCTGGGCAATGTTCTTTCCACCTGTATTTGATAACATGGGGCCTCAATTAGGTCCTAAGTACTAGATCAATCGTAATTTTTCTAAGAATTATTGATGTGTTACATGATGTACTGTCCATTAGCCAGTATTATTATTGCCTTGCTGCTTCAGTTATGTGGTAAAATTATGAAGGACTTTCTTATCCTCATCAAGTCATGAGTAATATATTTGTTCAAAACTGCATATTTGTTTATCTGTTAGCATAACTGGGTAAATTTTTGCTAGATTTCCGTTCACAATGCTAGTACTGCAGAAGGCAGTAAGGATGGTATGGGAACTTCCCAAAGTGACGAGAGTAGCATATGCATTTGTACTGGTAATGCTTTGTTGGATGGCATTATGGTCCTTTGGAGTTTCTGGTATCGTTGCTATGCACATACCTAATCGTGGGCAATGGTGGCTTGTTTTGGTGAGGGCAAGTTGTTGTCATTAGTCTATGTAATGTTTTGTTGTTTCTAGATATATTATAATAATTATCCTGCAATTTGCAGGCTCTATCAGTCAGTTTATTTTGGACTGGAGCTGTCCTTAGTAATACAGTCCATGTCATAGTATCAGGGATGGTATTCCTTGTTCTTATTCACGGTGGTCAAGCTGCTGCATCGATGCCCCCCAAACCACTTCTTAAGTCTCTTCAGTATGCTGTAACAACTTCATTTGGAAGCATTTGCTATGGATCACTCTTTACAGCTGCCATTAGGACTCTACGCTGGGAGGTCTGTGACTTACTGGCTAGAGTTGCCTGGTGCGAAATTTTCAGTTATTAACTTCATTCCTTTTGATATCGTTGCCTCTCATTTATTTATTCCTTCCCTTTATTTTTAATTCAGATTCGAGGGATTCGTTCTAAAATTGGCAACAATGAATGTCTGCTGTGCTGTGTTGATTTTTTCTTTCATATTGTGGAGACGCTTGTTCGTTTCTTCAACAAATATGCATATGTACAGGTCAGTGGTTCTAATATAAATTTGAAAGTGTCCCTGTTCTCTGTGTTTTGCTGCTTTGCCATGTATATTTGTGCACTGTAAGTTTTTTTTCATCAAAGTATAAGTTACTTTTACTATATCAGTCAAAGTTCCTAAGGGTACCTGGATTCTTGGTATACAAAGCATGCAAGTTGTGAAGCAAATAACTGATTCTTTTGAATTGGTAGAAACTTAGTATACTAAAATTATTTGTATATTCCTCAAAAAAAAAATTGTATCATCGTACTGCTTGTTACTGATATCAAGTTGCTGGGCCTTATCTAGAAAAGGTTTATGGCATACGGCATTACACACATGTATCACACTGCTTTTCACTTTCAGATAGCTGTCAACGGACATAGTTTCAATCGTTCAGCTAGGGATGCCTGGGAGCTGTTCCAGTCGACAGGCATCGAAGCACTTATTGCTTATGATTGTTCCGGTGCTGTTCTTCTGATGAGCACAATATTAGGTGGGTTAATTACAGGAACCTGTACAGGTGTTTGGGCATACTTCACACAAAGTGATAAAGCAATTATTGTTGGTTCAACCTCTATGCTGATGGGGATGATACTGGTAAGTGCTTACATGTTTATAAAGTTTGGATTGAAGTACTTCAGAAATAGAAACATCCTGGTGCATGTGCTTTCTTCTTGCAGTAGAAACTCATAGATATTGCTAGGAGCTGCACAGCAGAACTCTTTGACTAGTACCTTTGTTGGATATTTCCACTTAAATATGTTTTAACAGAGTTTTTTCAGGACTGAGCGCTGCTTTGTTTTGCAGGTTGGGCTGACTGTTGTGGTTGTCGAAAGTGCCGTTACATCAATATACATATGCTATGCTGAGGACCCCCTTTTAATTCAGAGATGGGATCCTGAATTTTTTGAACAAATGTCAGAGGCCCTACACCAGCGACTGCAGTACCGGAGCTCCCGAGCCCGCCAAATACTGAACGGCCGTCTTGATCATTTGCCAAGTACATCGAGTATTTGAACCTGATATGTGATTTCTGTTAACCCGTTGAAAGTGCAGCAGCCCATTTCCAGAACATGAGATTTTGGATCCTGCTGCCATGAAAATATAGATCGATGGAGCTTTCTCTGCCAGTGAAATATAGAGAATGAAGCGCCCCAGCAATCTTGGGGCCTTCAAAAGCAGCATTCCCAGTCAAGAAGTAGTATGTTCATAGTTTTTTTTGTTTATTTGCCGGGTATGTTCATAGATGTGTAGAATTGCAGTGCCAGCTTGTGTTTGTCAGGTGCATTGTGTGTGCACCCTTTTTAGGGGGAAACAGATAGAAAAGCAGAACAGTAGCCCGTTTCATGCCTTGGGTTTTATACGTGACTTGGGTGATTGTTCATGATTGGAAATGCTTCATGCCTTGGGTTTTGTGGTGCGCACTTTTGCTGCCCCTCACAAAGCTCACATGTCAACTGAAAACGTCCTATCACGAAAACTGACGTTTTATACACTGATGACATTGTCTTTTGAAGACGTAACTTTGATCACTGATTTCTACTACTGTGTAAAGACTAAAGACCAAGGATATTCTAAATTTATGATTTTCAGTTTTCCAGTCTAGATAACTAAAATGATGTTCATTGTCGATGGTTTACAATTTTGACGGAATGCATGTCAAAACATCAACTATTTTGACCAGCCAGGCATGATAATGCGGCGCCCCAATCGCAAAGAAGGACAAACAGAAGCAGATCTGGCCGGACCAAGAGAAGAAGAGGAGGATCGAGGCGGAAAGAGGTTGAAACGCTGGAGAGGAGGCGGAAGGACGAGACGGCAGCAAGTGGGACGATCGAGCTACATGACTTGCATTTCTGTCCAATTACGAACAAGATAATGCCTTTTGCTGTCCCTCTCCGGCAGGCTGTACAGCACTTGCATATCTCAACGGCTTGAATGATGAGGTGACCAGTGCCTAACCCGATCGCGACCGGTTCAAACTAAAACCTTGCCCCGTCGCACCGGGCGACCGGCCGGCCGGCCGACGACTTGACCCTGCGGCGTGCGTGCCCCGCTGAGATCGCGCCATCAGTCATCGCTTTGTCCGTCTTCAGTCTTTGACGCCTCGCGCCGGAAAAGTCTCAAGCCCAGACCAAACGCACCCGGCAGTTCCTTTCTTGGAAAATCAGACGGCACTCGTGCCAGCCGGTCCACCAAGCGACGCCACCCACGCTCCGGATTACCCAGACTGCACGGTTATCATCGCCGATAATAGGCCTGCCTTGCGCCGGCAGTTCCCCTCTACCCAGGAGTAGTAGTATTTCTTCTCTCGTTACCTTACCGTGGGCAAGACATCAGTTCTCGCGTTCGCCGTTGCCTGCCGTTGCCATGTACCCGAAGCCCGACGACGCGGCCGCCCTGTACCCGAGGCCGGAGTCCGCCCCGGCGACGGGCATCCCGATGAGCGGCACGGGCGGCGGCGGCGGCGGTGGCGGGATGCCCAACGTCAACGCCAACGCGTACTACCAGCAGGCGCCGACGGCGGCCGCGTTCGCGATGCAGGCGCCGCCGCTGGCCGCGTGGTCGACGGGCCTGTGCGACTGCTTCGACGACTGCGGCAACTGCTGCGTGACGTGCCTGTGCCCGTGCATCACGTTCGGGCAGGTGGCGGAGATCATCGACCGGGGCTCGACGTCGTGCGGCGCGAGCGGCGCGCTGTACGCGCTCGTCTGCCTGCTCACGGGCTGCCAGTGCGTCTACTCCTGCTTCTACCGCGCCAAGATGCGCGCCCAGTACGGCCTGCAGGAGGCGCCCTGCGCCGACTGCTGCATCCACTGGTGCTGCGAGCCGTGCGCGCTCTGCCAGGAGTACCGCGAGCTCAAGAAGAGAGGGTTCGACATGAACCTCGGTAAGTACATACGTACACCCCCTAGCCCCGCCTCGCCTCTCCATGTCTGGATTTCTTTGTGCTAACATGTTGGCGGTTGGTTGATCTGTGCAGGATGGCACGCCAACATGGAGAGGCAGGGGCGCGCCCCGGCCACCATGCCACCCCTTATGCACCCAGGGATGACCCGTTGATCACCGGGCCCTCGTGCTCTTCACTTCACTTGTGAAATCCCAAGTAATTTCGCTACGCGCGTAGCACGTGTAACTTTCCCCTGATTATTACGGGCTTGTGCAAAATCCGCTGTGGAAAACAGGATTTAATTACAGGGGTTATTTAATGCATGATCGATCGATCTTGCAACGTATTTGAACTTTCGTACTAGTATATGTTGTTCGTATGAATGCTTTGCAAAAGCTGAAACGTGTGGCCAATATATATGTGGTCCGGTCCGGATGAACAAGCGCGCTTCACCACGTGACGTTGCCGTACAACGTGTCCGTTACGGTACAATCGCGAATGCTGTGATCTGTGAGGCATACGGGCGTAATGCCTACTCCTGCTCTTCCAAGTATGTGTTCAGTGTTACTGCCCATGGCGCTCCTGCTCTTCCAAGAAATATTGTAAGAGTATAGTACTTCTTCCGATTTATATTAGTTTACTTTGACTTATCAAGATTCAGATGCATTTAGACATGTTTTACTGTTAGATAGATCTAAATTTATACAAACACAAGTCAACTAATATGGATCGGAGGAAATATTTTTTTCAGCCACATGCAAGATGCACAAATATTGTAAGAGTAGTATTTTTTTTTCCAAGAAACAAATGATGAAGGATTGACTAGTATAATAATCTCTTTCTTTTTTCATGAAGCAAAATCCAAGGCAGTTTGTTCTTTGCAAGGAGTTTCTAATGCTTAATCGCTTATGTTAGTAAAACAAGCTGATGTCAGTAACATAGCACAAAATAGACATGGTGGTCTTTAATTCTGTTGAACACGTGTTGTATCGTCCTAAATTTTTTTGGCCCGGAAACATTGCATTAATCTTCAGCGGTGGAATTACAAAGTACAAGGAGGTCCTCAGAAGAAAACACAGTTACAACACAGACCTCCAACTTTACGCACAGGACCTCGGACCTCGGAATAAAATGACAGAACGCAATTAGGTCCCTCACCACCGAAATCGATCTTGAGCTCCAGATCGCGGGCGTCTTTGTCGCCGCCGGTGACTAGGCCACATGGGGTGACGAAGACAGAGCTTCCCGCGCCGTAGCTAACATAGGGCCTCCGAATCAGCACGTCAGCCTGGAGGTTGAAGATGAATGGCACCGGGAAGAGGCCAGCACCAGAGCTCCGAGCAGCCGCCGTTCGGCCATAAAAGTCGCCGGCGAGCCAGCACTTGGCCGACGAAAGGCCGCCGAGAATCTGCTCCAGAAGACCGCAGCAATCTTCCCGTCATCCCGCTTCCCAGATCGGCAAAGGGCCGCCGCACGCCGCTGCACCCCTCCGACTCCATCACCATGCTGTCGTTTTTTTAGAAGAACCATGTTGCCATTGAAGAGGAGCAACACCTGCATCGCCTCGATCTAGAAAGAGCACACTTGCGAGCTTATTGAAGGAGATCCTGATGTCGTTGACCACCTCTGGCTTTGCCCACCAGAGCACTGCGGAGAGAACGCCGAGCATCAGGAGCCACCGGATCTGGCCCGCGCGACCCGAGAGCTCACTCCAGACGAGCATAAAGCCCAAACGCCAAACAGGCAATCCTAAACTATGACCTAGACTACTGAAAGCAGAAAAAGCCAGACCACCTGATCCATCCTCTCGCCGGCCAGCAAGACCGCCGGAGAGAGAGAATGGCAGGGGAGGCGGGGGAGAACGAGAGTCGACTCTCAAGACCGTGGGTATGCAGGGGAGAGAGAGGGGACACAGCTTCAATGTACTCAGACTTGAGTTTTAGAGTGTCGTGGTGGTTAACTGTTTGTATTGTCCTAATTACCTCGAGTCCTAGGGTGCAATAATAGAAACATAACAAAATGCATTTCAAACTGTGATGGTTCTTCTAGTCTAGCTAGCATCTACATCAGGATTAAGTATATAAAACATGATGTATTTTGCAAATCATATGAAGCATTATCATTATACCGACGATGCACAAGAAAATCGTAATATGATGTCACACCTCAATAGTGTTATCTAATTGATTATTGCTCACCAAGCCGCATTCTGTAATGATATCACTTCAACTGTTGACACAGATATCTCTAGGGTCCAATAATAGAAGTAATCTAGGACAATTGGTACTACTATGACATGATGACAAACAACATAAATGTAAACCAAGCAACCTTGTGTGGTTTGAGTTTGTGGGGAGAATGCAACGGGGATGTTTTCAAATCAGAAGCTAAGCTTCTCAAATCTCAACAACTGAGCTCGAACTCTGCCTCCTAGTTTAGCCGACTCTACGTCTTCGAGCAGGAAATAAGCCACCTTGATCTTAGTGTGTCTAGCAAACACGGGAAGAGATATACAAAACAAAGTAACACTAGTACAAAATAGACCTTCATGTTGGGTCATGTCCTCCACATGGAGGTATTTTGGTAGCCCAACTATAGCACGTAAAGTCCAACACGTTTCAACCATTGACTAAGGTTCGTATCCAATAGTTGAGATGCTTCTTGAGAGATGAGAAAAAAAACCTGCCATCCTTGGTGCCTCTGTGAGCAAGTGAGAGTGAGAAAGCAACCATCACGGCTGTTGTCAGAGAGTGAGAGAACACACAAGAACACCATAACCTATAAGAAGAAAGCAAGAATAACAAGAGATGATTTCTATCCAGATTTCTAAGTTCTAACGAACCTATCTTCAAACTGGTGGTTGGAGGCTCAAACGTGCTTGGATTATCTCCAAACTTGGTGAGCTTTATAGTTTGTATACTTCGATCTAGTTAGCTGATTTGAGATTTAGATCAGTGTATCATTAGATTTGGAAGCAATTTAGTCAGTTTGGACTGCTGTAGTTCATCATAGAGCAGTTTTGCTAGATGGACATATTGGGCAGGAAAACAGTGTCTGATTGAGATAAAATTTGGTGTGTATGTTCAAAAGTCATACGCATGCTTGGTGGTTTAAGAGCAGTTTGCTGATTACCGAAGTGGATAGAAACTATGGTATCTCTGTTTTGTTGTAATCTTCCTTTGAAGTGGTTGTTATTGTTGTTACCGATTGTCAACATGCTGAGTATGTTGTATATCTCTAGATGTTCTTGAGAAGACCATATACCTAGGTTGCTCATAGTGAACCTTGCATGGACCGGTTGGTGCTCAACCATGGTTTTTTCCTTCTTACCTTGAGGAGGATTTGAAGGGTTTCGCAACATAGTAAATCAAAAAAAATTACGGATGCGAACAGGAAAGCCAAGATCTAATCTAGGAGATGCAAACAACGAGGGGGAATAGATGATATCTTCATACCCTTGAAGATTCACACATCGGAACGTTCGATGGAACGTGGGTGATGTAGTCATACTCGCTTCTCCTCCTCGCGATCCGATCTAACACCGCAAGTGGCGATGCCTCCGAGAGATGCACACGTGCGGCACCTCGACGTCTCCTCCTTCCTCGGTCCAGCAAGTGGGGTAGAGATATGGATTGGATCTACAACGCGACGGCGCGGTGCAAGCGGTGGAGAGTTTACGTAGGTGGCTTCGCCACGCGATCGGGAGGAGAGAGAGAGGAGGGGCAGCAGGACGGCTAGGGTTGTGGAGGAGGTGTAGGGGAGGGGTGCGCCCCCAGCCCACTTTATATAGAGGGGTGCGACAGCCCTAGCCCTCCCCAAGCCCCAGGCCGGCCAAGGAGGAGGAGTGGGGCAAGTTTCCTTCCTTCTAGAAGCTCCTAGGGTTTTGCCCTAGGTTTGGCCTGGGCCCTATGGGCTTGTGCTCCTGGCCCAATGCGGACACTCCCTCATAGGCCCATGCCCCCTCCCGGCAGGTGGGGCCATGTTGTTCCCCTTCTGGAAGGTTCTAGAAGCTTCTGGTACAATACCGATTAACCCGAAACAATTCCGAACTCCAAAAACTGCATTGCCTTATATGAATATTATTCTCCGGACCATTTCAGAACCTCTCGTGATGTCCTGGATCTCATCCGAGACTCCGAACAAAAACTCATAAACCAAGTATCCAATCTATCCTAGCGTCGAGACACGTTAAGTGTGTGACCCTTCGGGTTCGAGAATATGCATACATGATCTTATATCAATAATCAACAGCGGGGTCTGGAAACCCATATTGACTCCCACACATTCATCGATGATCATATCGTATGAACCACGATGCCAGGATTCAATCAATCCCATATATATATATTCCCTTCGTCGCGCGATATTTTACTTGCCCGAGATTTGATCGCTTGCAAACCATACCTAGTTCAATCTCTCACAGAAGTACTTTACTGCTCCGTAATCCGATATCACTTTGTGATTAACTCCTTAACCACATGCTTGCAAGCGGTGTTGATATCAACACCGAGGGCCCAAGTATATCTCTCCGACTTGGGAGGACAAATCCCATCTCGATACATACAACCCAACAGGTACTTTCCGATCACCTGAGAGACACCTTTATGATCACCCTCTCATAGGATGACGTTTGATGACCTCAAAGCTTTCTTCCGATACCAGTGACATGGTTATACCCTAAAGGTACCTGATGTTAGCCTACCTGGTCCAGCCCGATGAAAGGCCCACTCGACGACCTGCCCGGGTCCATGACGCCTATGACGGTTCGGTTGGAACGAAGCCCATATGGACACGGAGTCCCAAGCGCATAAGACAAGGAAACCTCAAGACTAGAGTTCGAATCTAACTTATAACCTACTCGTATCGGTACCTGAGACCTAGCCTCCCCATATATAAAGGCTAGGAGGGTCCAACGAGGAGGACACGACCTACACACGCCATAACACCCAATAGACAGATCTACGATCTCCACCTCCACAATAGGCTACGCCATCTCTCTCATACTTTCGCATACACACCTCCACGCCAGATTGTATTCAAGACTTCAGAACCTTGGTTCCGTCGTAATCAAGAGCGCATAAAGTGAGTAGGGTTTTCCTCCGGGGCCCGAACTGGTAAACCTTGTGTCCCCGTGTTGCTTGTTTTCTAACCGTTTCACGATCTCCAGCATCCCCATCTTCTCCAAAACCCAAGTCCATAACAATAGGCATTGATGAGATCAAACCTCGTCATACCAGGGAGTTGTATTATCTCATGGTCTAAGGAATACAATATTTGACATAAGAAAAGCTTCGCAAAGATGAACACGATGACACGATCTAATTGCTCTGCTTAGTTTGGGTCTGTCCATCATACCATTCTCCCAATGATATGATCTCATTATTAATCGACAACTCATGTCTATGGTTAGGAAACCTTAACCATCATTAATAAATGAGCTAGTCCATAGAGGCGTACTAGGGACACTGTGTTGTTCACAAACCACACAAGTATTAAAGTTTCCGCTTAATACAATTCTAGCATGGAATATAAACTTTATCATGAACAAGAATTATAATAATAACATCTTTATTATTGCCTCTAGGGCATAATTCCAACAGTCTCCCACTTGCACCAGAGTCAATAATCTAGTTTACATCTGGCAACAATCTAACACCCATGGCACTAAGGTGCACATGGAAGAGGTTTAGTCAATGGATCTGCGACATTCAGATCTGTATGTACTTTGCTAATCTTCAGATCTCCATCTGCTATATAATCTCGGATTATATGAAATTTGCAGTTTATATGCTTGGTCTTTGGATGATATCTTGGTTACTTAGCTAGTGCTATGGCGCCAGTGTTGTCACACAATATCTCCAGTGGGTCCAAGGCACTTGGAACCACGCAAAGCTCAGTGATGAAGTTCCTGATCCAAACTCCTTCACTTGACGCCTGCAGTGACCATGTATTCCGCTTTCATAGATCCCGATCACGCTTTGCTTGCGACTTCTCCACCTGACTCCTCCATTCAAAATATAAACGTATCCTGTAAAGATTTAGAATCATCCTTGTCGGTGTCGAAACTAGCATCGACGTAACCTTTACGACGAGCTGTTCATCACCTCCATAGACTAAGAACATTTCTTTAGTCCTATTTAGGTACTTTAGGATGTTCTTCACGGCTGTACAGTGTTCCACTCCTGGATCACTTTGGTATCTGCTCGTCAAACTAAGAGCATTGGACACATCCGGTCTAGTACACAGCATGGCATACATGATAAACCTATGGACGAGGCATAAGGCACTTTTCTCATAGCTTCTCTATCATTTACCGTAGCTGGACACTGAGCCCTGCTCAACATCTTACCTGACAACATAGGTACTGAACCTTTCTTTGCCTTATCCATTCTGAACCTTTTCAGAACTTTGTCTAGGTATGTACTCTGGCTTAAAGCTATCAGGCGTCTTTGTCTATCTCTATAGATTTTGATGCCCAATATATAAGCAGCTTCGCCTAGGTCTTTCATTGAAAAACATTTTTTCAAATAACTCTTCACATCGTTAAGCATGTTAATGTTATTTCCAATAATCAATATGTCATCCACATAGTACCAGAAATGTCACTGAGCTCCCACTCACTTTCTTGTAGATACAAGCTCCGTAGCAATTTGGAATAAATCCAAAGCTCTTGATCACTTGATCAAAACGAAGGTTCCAACTCCGAGATGCTTGCTTCAGTCCATAAATGGAACGCTGAAGTTTGCACACTTTATCAGCATCCTTAGGATCGACAAAACCTTCGGGTTGCATCATATACAACTCTTCATCAATGTTGCCATTGAGGAACGCAGTCTTGACATCCATCTGCCATATTTCATAATCATGAAATGCAACAATTGCTAATAAAATCTGAATGGACTTAAACATCTCTACGGGAGAGAAAGTCTCATCGTAGTCAACACCTTGAACTTGTCGAAAACCTTTCGCGACAAGTCGTGCTTTATAGACGGTAACATTACCATCCGCGTTCGTTTTCCTCTTGAAGATCCATTTTCACTCAATGGCCTTTCGCTCGCTAGGAGGGTCCACCAAAGTCCATACTTGGTTTTCGCTCATGGATCCCAATTCGGATTTCATGGCCTCTAGCCATTTCTCAGAGTCTGGGCTCATCATCGCTTCCTCATAGTTCGCAGGTTCACTGTCGTCTACTAACAAGACAGTTAAGACAGGGTTGCCGTACCACTCAGGAGGGGCACGCGACCTTGTCGACCTGCGACGTTCAGTAGTAGCATCGTCCGAAGCTTCATGATCCTTGTCATTAGCTTCCTCTATTGTTGCAGCGGCATCTGGAACAATTTCAGTGCTACTACTCCAATTCAAGAGAAGGTTCAACAACCTCGTCTAGCCCTACTTTCTTCACACTCACTTCTTTCAAGAGAAACTCCTTCTCAAGAAAGGATCCGTTCTTTCGACAAACACTTTGCCTTGTTCGTGATAGAAGGTATACCCAATAGTTTCCTTAGGGTATCCTATGAAGACGCATTTCTCCGCTTTGGGTTCGAGCTTGTCCGCATCAACTTCTAGGCAAGCTTCAGATCCCCAAACTTTAAGAAATGACAACTTAGGTTTAGCACCAAACCACAGTTCATACGGTGTCGTCTCAACGGATTTAGATGGTGCCCTATTTAAAGTGAATGCAGCGGTTTCTAATGCATAACCCCAAAATGATAACGACAAATCAGTAAGAGACATCATTGATCGGACCATATCTAATAGAGTTTGATTCCGGCGTTCAGACACACCATTGCGCTGTGGTGTTCCAGGTGGCGTGAGTTGCGAAACGATCCCGCTTGCTTTAAGATGCATGAGAAAATCATAACTCAAATATTCACCTCCACGATCAGATTGTAGAAACTTAATTTTTCTGTTACGATGGTTCTCCACTTCATTCTGAAATTCCTTGAACTTTTCAAATGTTTCAGATTTATGTTTCATTAAATAGATATACCCATATCTACTTAAGTCATCGGTAAAAGTGAGAAAGTAGCGATATCCATCACAATCCGAAACACTCATTGGTCCGCATACATCGGTATGTATGATTTCCAACAAGTCCGTTGCTCGCTCCATCATTCCGGAGAACGGGGTTTTGATCATCTTGCCCATGAGGCATGGTTCGCATGTGTCAAATGATTCAAAATCAAGAGACTCCAAAATTCCATCAGAATGGAGTTTCTTCATGTGTTTTACACCAATATGACCTAGACGACAGTGCCACAAATAAGTTGTAACACCCTCAGAATCGGACCTATGCAAGTTTGAGCAAAATTCGCCAAACCCGCATAGAAACGATTCAAAGGTGCCCACCAGGCACTTTCGTGCGGGTGGAAAACGAAGTAATAACATTACACAACAGTCCTCGATGGGACCCACAGAACAGATATAACGGCGACTCAAAGAGTCAAGAATACAGATATAATATACAAAGATCCAAATCACCTTGAAAACGATAGAGCGTCCAGCTACGGACAAGATGCAAATGGGGCTAGAGCCACAAGAATAACCAATGGCGTCCATAACCCTGCAGGCCAAGCGGAAGGGTAACCACGCTAACGTCGATCTCAACCTGCTTAAGCAAAAGGGTGCCGCAAAGGGCAAAGGAAAAGAAGGGCGTCGATCGAGGCCAAGACAGCGAGGCTAGAATTCGGTCCTCGCCTACATAGGTATGGTGGGTGGCGGCGTGAGCATGCACTAAACCACCTATAGAGACTCGATACAAGCTGGCGTAAATCGAGAGGGTAAGAAGGACCTATTCGGATCCAACTGAAGCTAACACCAAACAAACCCATCTGGTATTTCCTCGAGACCAAGCGAGGAAGTCATCAGGAACTCACACGGTTGGCGTTTTATTTATTGATTATTGTTGCAGCAATTACTAGTCGGTTTAGATAATCATTACGATAAAAAGCGATGGGCCCTTTTAGTTAATCATTCCGTTGTAATTGCGCAATTACTAATCGAATCTGTAGCATGATGTAATCAAAACCAGCCGGTTGTTGGTACTTTTATTCAGCCATTCCGTTGTAGTTGCAAGATTTACTAGTCGGTACAATGGTGCATGGCGACAATTCAAACAAGCAATTGTGGGCGGTATTATTTAGCCATTCCGTTATAGTGATGATTACTAGTCATTATAAAGTCAAATTTATAGCGATAAACTTTAGTTATGCTTGTCTATGATCGAATCTTGTGCTCCAAGTCGTCCATATCCATGGACACGGCTTTCGAGAAAGTTTTACCGCGGGTGCACCAATAGCAACACACGCCGATCAACCTCGAAAACCAAATCAAACCAACGAGGCTTTCACGGTGAACAATCACGGATTCGAGAAATATTTGGGGGCCACCCATTGAGTAGATCCGCGAATGAGTAGCAAGCTCGAGGGACTCAAGGTTGCGACAATGGTCAGAACATGGGAACCGAAAGTGTGGCTGGCTTGTCGATACAGCGTAATCAATCCGCTTACCTAAGCGATGGGTGCTCCTCGCACAATTTAAATAAAGTAGCATGGCATAAGTACGGGATCGTAATAAAACCTCAAACTAGTTTGTGGCCCCAAGAAATAAGAATGAATCAAGCTCGGCTCAGGGGTCCCATATACCTCCCGGATGTGGATAGCGATAAATCAAGGAACAAGTATCAAGTACTCGGGTCTTACAGGACACAAGTGGGCTGAAACCAAATTTTGTCTAGCACCCACCGATGCCTCTGCTTATTTCAATTTTTGTTGTTAAACAGAAATTAAAGTGACGATAAGTAAAACTAGAATCATCTCCAACATCAACATGCGGCAATACATGACAAGCTGTGGCATATGGCGACACACATGACACTTGAGCAAGCAATTACGCCAAGTCCGCTATCTACCAAACAACAGGTAAAAGGATGTGTCCAAGGCAATATAGGGCTGCGGTTGATCACGAATACGGAAACTAGAGCAACGCACACAGATAGCAATAGATCAACGAGGGAATAAAGACTATAACAAGAAGATAGGTAGAAAGGGAGATGCTACTTGAAAAACATTGTGAAGGTTCAAGAAGAATGGGACTCACATCAACTCATCGGCCTTATCCGCGAAGAAGCAAAACGCTAGAATAAACACCGGATGCAATATTTAATACTACGGCAAAAGATCGGCATGATGCATGTATGATGTATGGCATGGCAAGGTGCGAGGCAATTAGGTCAATATTAAGTGGAACCGGGGTCCCGACAATTAATTAGATGGTTCTAGTTGTTTAGCTACCCTGCATTTTTAAATGTTGTTTTAACATGGCAAGTGATTGTACTGGGTTCGCTACACCAATTTAAATGAGGCCAATATAAGGCTAGATTTGCCCGCATATGGGCCCCATATTTAATTATTAGGTGAATCGGCATAAGGCCCCCAAACCACATGAATGTATGCAAGATGAATGATTTGATGTGCAACAATTGTATTATATTATGAAATTAGGGTTTTCGGGGAGAGGTTCACACATTGAGGGGTCTCGACGATCTTGGGGTTCCGGGGGACTCGGGGTTCGACAGGCCCGTGGTCGAGTTCACGGGTTCGGCGAGATCGGTTCTGACGGGAGGAAGGTCTTGTCGCAACCGGATAGCGGACTTGGTCGACGCATCGGATTTCCGGTCGGATGCCGTCTTGTCGTCATGAGGATCTTATCGAACTGCGCCATTGCATCGGTCTTGGCGTTCGGGATGATCTGGCGATTCCATGTCGTGGACCCTGACGGTCGGGAAGGCGAGCTTGACGCACCGGGGTTCGCTCATCGATGTCCATGAAGGAGTTCCTGGCGTTCAAGAAGGCGAACTTGTGTTCTGGGCATCTTCGGGTCGGGGGTCGATGCACTCGTCACGGGGTCGGTCTCGGTTCAATGGGCCCACGTGGAAGAACTTGGCGTTCCGTTGTAGATCTTGGCGCATCCGCGGCGAAGTGCTTGGCGTATCCGGGTTCTCGGTCATCGGTCGATCTGTTGGAGATATGCCCTAGAGGCAATAATAAATGTAGTTATTATTATATCTTTGTGTTTATGATAAATGTTTACATTCATGCTATAATAGTATTAACAAGGAAACCATTAATACTTGTGTGATTTGTAAACTTAATTTGAAGTCCCTAGTATAGCCTCTATACTTCACTAGCTTGTTGGTTGATTAATGATTGTGGTTTCCATATCATGAACATTGAGATGTTATCAACAACAAGATCATATCGTTAGGAGAATGATATGGTGGACATACTCCTATAGATAAGCGTAGCATAAAGATCAAGTCATTTCATTAGTTCAATTGCTATATGCTTTCTGATACATAGTAACCTAATTCCTTCGACCATGAGATCATGTATATCACCTTTACCGGATGGATGCTTTGATGACATCAAACACCACACCGTAACTGGGTGGCTATAAAGGTGGCATTAAGTGTTCGAAAAGTATTGGTTGAAACACATGGATCAAGAGTGGGATTTGTCCATCCACATGACGGATAGATATACTCTGGGCCCTCTCGGTGGAATGTCATCCAATTAGCTTGCAAGCATGTGACTTGGTCACAAGGGATCACATATCACGAGAAGAAAAGAGTACTTATCGATGTGAGGTTGAACTAGGTATGCGAGATACACGATCATCATAACCTCGGGTAAGTAACATATCGTGAGACAAAGGGAAATTGGTATCGTATGTGGTTCATTCGATCGCAAAGTAATCGAGAAATATGTGAGCCATATGAATTTCATTCCTCTATTGGTTATTGTTAGAGAAGTGTCTCGATCATGTCCGCATAATTCACGAACCGTAGGGAGACACACTTAAGGATTCGACGTTGTTTGAGTAGTTATGGTATTATGAGAAAGAGACCGAATGTTGTTGAGTCTCGGATGGGATCCGGATATCACGAGGTGATCCGAATGGTCCGAGAATAAGATTCATATAAGGAAAGTCCCGTTTGAGTTCGGGAATGATTCCGTGTTTTCATCGAATGTTCTAGAAGGTTCCGGATTGTCCCAAGACTGGGGAAGGGTACATGAATGTGTCATTGCTCATTGAATGATTGCATCATGTACTAAGTGTTCTTGCTGTACCAAATAAAGGATTAAATTGAATCCTAAAATGAAAAGTCAAATGTCGGTTTGAAAGTCAAGCGCCAAAACAAGAACTGGGAAACAAGCAAGAGGAGTTGGAACCAACACGGAGGAGGAGTTGGACTCCTCCAGCCGGGCGACCCTAGGCCGAGTTGGAGGGACTCCTCCCTCCTGGCCAAGGACCCCTCCCATATAAGGAGGCGGGGCCTCCCATAGACACATAACTTTCTACTCTAGATCTCGGTTTAGAGCCGTTTTGGTTTAGAGCTTCTAATTGCTTTAGCTTGGTTTAGAGCCTTCTAATTGGTTTAGAGCCTTCTAATTGGTGTGTCTAATTACTAGACCACTAATAGCCTCTCTCATAAGCTCCACCATACTGCACCAAGCTTAAGGCGAAGCCTCTGGATCTCCTCTACTTCCGGTACCACGCCGTTGTCTGCTTGGGAATCGCGAGGAGAGTGCTACAACCTCCACTTGGAACAAGGGAGAGGAAGGTCTTCGTCAGTACCGAACGTGTGACCGATTGCGGGAGCGTTAACGTGGCGCTGGAAGGATCGTCACGATCTTGAGATCGGAAGAGTACGACTACATCACCCACAAGAATCCGCTCTCGTTAAACGCTTTGGAATCTTCGAGGGTAAGTTATACCATCGACTGCTGCTACAATCTAGTAGATAGATCTTGGCTTGTTTGTTTGTATGCGATAGAAAATTTTTGTTTTCCATGCTACGAACCCCTACTGGGTATCGAGCCGTGTCTATATGTAGATCTTGCACGAGTAGAACACAATGGTCATTGTGGGCGTTGATGCTTTTATTGTAGATTGCTTTTGTGTACTTTGCATCTTGCGGTATGTTGGGATGAAGCCGGCTAACCTTACATGACATCGTTCATGAGACTTGCTCCACGCTTGACATGTAACTTGTATTGCATAAGTGGCTTTATGGGTGCATGTTTCTCCTAGCATAGTTAAGATCCAATTTACAACGGGTGATCAACAATGCTAGTATCAATGTTGTGGTTCTTGTTCGTAAGTTAGAACGACACTTATTGAAAGCCCCAAACCACGTAAAATATGCAAAGAAAGTAGAAGCGTCTAACTTTGTTTTGCGGGTGTGCGATGATGTGATATGGCCATGATTGTGATTATATTTGATGTATGCAATGTTCCTTATTGTAAGTCGACAACCGCAGGAGCCATATGGTTGTCTTTAATTTATGTTAAGACCCGCGTGTCTATTCAAAGTAGTTGTAATAGTTGAAGCCGTGGGCGACAACCATGGAGAAGCGTCATTGACCTTGATGCAATGCCGGTGATGATGGAGATCATGTTCGTGCTTGAAGATGGAGATCGGAGGCACGAAGAAGAAAGGCCATATCATATCACATATATATATTGAATTGCATGTGATGTTAATCCTTTATGCATCTTGTATTGCTTAGTAGACGACGGTAGCATTATAAGATGATCCCTCATGCACATCAATTTCAAATCATAAAGTGTTCACCCTTAGTTATCACCGTTGCTAAAGCTTGTTGTTTCGAAGCACCACGTGATGATCGGGTGTGATAGATTCTGCAAGTTATACAACGTGAGCAAGCCAGATTTGCTCATGCAGAAACTAAGGTTTGATCTTGACGAGCCTAGCATGCATGCACATGGTCTCGAACACGGATTAGAAAGGTAAAGCATGAATCGTATAGTAGATATGATGAACATGATGATTGTTCGCCATTGAAACTATATCAACTCTCGTGATGATCGGTGTTGATGTAGTGGATTTGGTTCGTGTGATCACTAAAACAATGTGAGGGATGTTGTTTTGAGTGGGAGTTCACCTAGTTTAATTTCATTAATTAATTTGAACTCAATTTGTCATAAACTTAGTCTAAACTATTGCAAATATGTTGTAGATCAATGGCAGCCCCTACCATCAATTTTAATGTTCCTAGAGAAAGAAAAGTTGAAAAACAATGGAAGCAACTTGGATTGGTTCCGCAATTTGAGGATTGTCCTCACTTTGGTAATTTGACCTATGTGCACCATTGGGTGACCCTGCGGTGAGATGCTTCCGATGAAGTAAAGAATGTTTACCTCGGAAGAATCAAGTACTCCATAGTTCGGTGCTATCTTGTATGGTTTAGAATCGGAGCTTGTAAAAGGTTTGAAGAGTCGACCCATATGATATTGTCGAGGATCTCAAATTGATTTTGAGACTCATGCGGCAATTGAAAGCTATGAGGCTTCGAAAAGTTCTTTAAGCGCAAGATGGAAGAGGGCAGCTCAAATCGGTGAGCATGTGCTTAAGATGTGCGGGCACGCAAACAAACTTCAAAGCTTGGGTATAGTGATTCCTAATGCTTTGGGGATTTACCGTGTCCTCCAATCACTACCACCAAGTTACAAGAACTTTGTGATGAACTACAACATGCGAACATGAACAAGACGTTGCGAACTCTTTGCCATGTTGAAATCTGCGAAGTGGAGATCAAGAAAGAGCACCAAGTGTTGTTGGTCAATAAGACCACCAAATTCAAGAAAGGCAAGTCTAAGCAAAAGGGACACTTCAAGAAGGGTGGTAAGAAAGCTACCACGCCGACGAAGAATACGAGGCTGGACCTAAGCCCGAAACCGAGTGCTTTACCGCAAGGGAGAAGGTCACCGAAGCGAATTGCCCAAAGTACTTGGCGGATCGAAGAACGGCAACATCAAGAAGAAAGGTATATTCGATATACATGTTATTGATGTGTATCTCACTAGTACTGTAGTAGTGCTCGGGTATTTGAATCTTGGTTCGGTTGCTCATATTTGTAACTCAAAGCGGTCTTTGCGAATAAACGGAAGCTAGCGAAGAACGAGGTGACGATGCGCGTGGAAAGCGGATCAAAGGTTGATGTGATCGCGGCCGACGCTACCTCTTCATCTACCATCGGGATTAGTTTTATACTTAAATAATTGTTATTTGGTGCTGCGTTGAGCATGAACATTATATCGGATCTTGTTTATTGCGAGGCGTTACTTGTTTAAATCTGAGAATAATGGTTGTTCTATTTATATGAGTAATATGTTTTATGCACATGCACCTTTGATAGATGGTCTATTCTTATTGAATCTCGATAGTGGAAATACACATATCAACAACATTGAGGCTAAACGTTTGAAATCAAGCGATAATTCGACCTATATGTGGCACTGTCGTCTTGGTCACATCGGAGTGAAACGTATGAAGAAACTCCATTCAGATGGACTTCTTGAATCACTTGATTTTGAATCACTTGAAAGATGTGAAGCATGTCTGATGGGAAAAATGACTAAGACTCCATTTTCTGGTATGATGGAGCGAGCTACGGACTTATTGGAAATCATACATACTGATGTGTGTGGTCCAATGAGTGTAGCGTCGTGATGGTTATCGTTATGTTCTTACCTTCACGGATGACTTGAGTAGATATGGATATATCTATTTCATGAAACATAAGTCCGAAACTTTCGAGAAGTTTAAGGAGTTTCAAAGTGAGGTAGAGAATCAACGTAACAAGAAGATTAAATTTCTACGTTACGATCGTGAGGTGAATATCTAAGTTAGTTTGGCGAGCATTTAAAGAAGTGCGGAATACTTTCACAATTGACACCGCCGAACACCACAGTAATGGTGTGTCCGAACGTCGAATCGAACTCTCTTAGATATGGTTCGTTCTATGATGTCACTTCTGATTTACCGCTATCATTTTGGGGTTATGCATTAGAAACAGCATTCACTTTAAATAGGGCACCGTCTAAATCCGCTGAAACGACACCGTATGAATTATGGTTTGGGAAGAAACCTAAATTGTCGTTCCTTAAAGTTTGGGGATGCGAAGCCTATGTAAAGAAGTTACAGGACAAGCTTGAACCCAAAGCGGAAAATGCGTCTTCATAGGATACCAAGGAAACTATTGGGTATACCTTCTATCATAGATCCGAAGGCAAAACATTCGTTGCTAAGAATGGATCCTTTCTAGAGAAGGAATTTCTCTCAAAGAAGTGACTGGAAGGAAAGTAGAACTCGACGAGGTTGTTGAACCTTCTCTCGAATTGCGAGTAGCGCAAAGACCGAAGAAGTTCTTGTGGTGCCTGCACCAATAAGGGAGGAAGCTAATGATGATGATCATGAAACTTCGTTGAAGTTGCTCTGAGCCCTGGAGGTCAACGAGAACTCGTACCACTCCAGTTGGTATGATTCCGTTATGAATGTCATGGTGGTGGACAACACCGATGACCCCGAGACATATGAGGAAGCGATGATGAGCCCGATTCCAATAAATGGCAAGAAGCCATGAAATCCGAGATTGGATCCATGTACGAAAACCAAGTATGGACTTTGATGGACTTACGGATGGCGGAAGGCTGTCGAGAACAAATGGATTTTCAAGAAGAAAACAAATCTCGATGGTAATGTTATCGTCTATAAAGATCGACTTGTCGCAAAAGGGTTTCGACAAATTCAAGGAGTTGACTACGATGAGACTTTCTCACCAAAGCGAAGCTAAAGTCTGTGAGGATTATGTTAGCAATCGCTGCATATTATGATTATGAGATATGGCGGATGGATGTCAAAACAAAGATTCCTCAATGGAGACATTGATGAAGAGTTGTATATGATGCAACCCAAAGGTTTTGTCGATCCTATAGATGCTAACAAGGTATGCAAACTTCAACGGTCCATCTATGGATTGAAGCAAGCATCCAGTTGGAATCAACGCTTTGATAAGGTAATCAAAAGTTTTGGTTTTATACAAACTTATGGAGAAGCTTGTATTTACAAGAAAGTGAGTGGGAGCTCTGTAGCATTCTTAATACTGTATGTGGATGACATATTGTTGATTGGGAATGATGTAGACCTTCTTAATAGTGTCAAGGAATATTTGAGTAATAGTTTTTGAATGAAGGATCTTGCGAAGCGGCTTACATATTAGGCATAAAGATTTATAGAGATAGATCGAAACGCCAAATATCATTGTCACAGAGTACATATTTGGACAAAGTTCTAAAGAGATTTGGAATGGAAGAAAGCAAGAAAGGGTTCTTGCCCATGTTGCTATACGACCTTGAGTAAAACTCAAAGTCCGACATCGGCGTAAGATAGAGAAAGGATGAGTAAGACTCCTATGCCTCGACCATAGGATCTCTAATGTATGCCATGCTATGTACTAGACCCGACATTGCATATCTTGTTAGTTTAACTAGCAGATATCAAAGTGATCCAGAGTGGATCATTGACAATGATCAAAAACATCCTTAAGTACTTGAGAAGAACTAAGGATATGGTTCTTTCTTATGGAGGTGATGAACTTCGTTGTTAATGGTTACACCGATGCTAGTTGGAACACCGATCGAGATGATTCTAAATCACAATCCGGATACGATTTATTTTGAATGGTGCAAAGAAGCTTTGGAGGAGTGCAAAGCAAAGCGTTGTGGCGAGATCTTCAATGAATCGGAATACATGGTCGCCGGAGGCTTCACAAGAAGCGATATGGATGAAAGAGTTCATTACTGAGCTGGGTGTGGTTCCAAGTGTTGGACCCAATGTCTATATCTTGTGATAACATGGGCGCCATAGCCACGCAAGAACCAAGGTCACACAAGAAGTCAAGAGCATATCAAGCTGCGCTATTCGAGAACATATCCAGGATGGGGATATAAAGATTTGCAAAGTACACAAGATCCGAATGTGGCGGATCCGTTGACTAAACCTCTCCCGAGGGCAAAACATGACCAACACCAAACCGCCATGGGTGTTCGGTATATTACCATGTAATCTAGATTAGATGACTCTAGTGCAAGTGGGAGGCTGGAGATATGCCCTAGAGGCAATAATAAATGTAGTTATTATTATATCTTTGTGTTTATGATAAATGTTTACATTCATGCTATAATAGTATTAACAAGGAAACCATTAATACTTGTGTGATTTGTAAACTTAATTTGAAGTCCCTAGTATAGCCTCTATACTTCACTAGCTTGTTGGTTGATTAATGATTGTGGTTTCCATATCATGAACATTGAGATGTTATCAACAACAAGATCATATCGTTAGGAGAATGATATGGTGGACATACTCCTATAGATAAGCGTAGCATAAAGATCAAGTCATTTCATTAGTTCAATTGCTATATGCTTTTTGATACATAGTAACCTAATTCCTTCGACCATGAGATCATGTATATCACCTTTACCGGATGGATGCTTTGATGACATCAAACACCACACCGTGAATCGGGTGGCTATAAAGGTGGCATTAAGTGTTCGGAAAGTATTGGTTGAAACACATGGATCAAGAGGGATTTGTCCATCCACATGACGAATAGATATACTACAGGCCCTCTCGGAATGTCATCCAATTAGCTTGCAAGCATGTGACTTGGTCACAAGGATCACATATCACGGAACAAGAAAAGAGTACTTATCGAACGAGGTTGAACTAGGTATGCAGAGATACTGACGATCATAACCTCGGTAAGTAACATATCGTGAGACAAAGGGAAATTGGTATCGTATGTAAGTGGTTCATTCGATCGCAAAGTAATCGAGAAATATGTGGGAGCCATATGAATTTCCAGATTCCTCTATTGGTTATTGTTCGGAGAAGTGTCTCGATCATGTCCGCATAATTCACGAACCGTAGGGAGACACACTTAAGGATTCGACGTTGTTTGAGTAGTTATGGTATTATGAGAAAGAGACCGAATGTTGTTCGAGTCTCGGATGGGATCCGGATATCACGAGGTGATCCGAATGGTCCGAGAATAAGATTCATATAAGGAAAGTCCCGTTCGGAGTTCGGGAATGATTAGGTGTTTTCATCGAATGTTCTAGAAGGTTCGGATTGTCCCAAGACTCGGGGGAAGGGTACATGAATGTGTCATTGCTCATTGAATGATTGCATCATGTACTAAGTGTTCTTGCTGTCCCAAATAAAGGATTAAATTGAATCCTAAAATGAAAGTCAAATGTCCTTTGAAAGTCAAACGCCAAAACAAGAAACTGGGAAACAAGCAAGAGGAGTTGGAACCAACCGAGGAGGAGGACTCCTCCAGCGCCAGCCCTAGGCCGAGTTGGGAGGACTCCTCCCTCCTGGCCAAGGACCCTCCCATATAAGGAGGCGGCTCCTCCATAGACACATAACTTTCTACTCTAGATCTCCGGTTTAGAGCCGCTTGGTTTAGAGCTTCTAATTGCTTTAGCCGGTTTAGAGCCTTCTAATTGGTTTAGAGCCTTCTAATTGGTGTGTCTAATTACTAGACCACTAATAGCCTCTCATAAGCTCCACCATACTCGACTTTAAGGCGAAGCCTGGGATCTCCCTACTTAGGTACCACGCCTTGTCTTAGGAATCGCGAGAGAGTGCTACAACCTCCGCCTGCTTTGGAACAAGGAGAGGAAGGTCTTCCGAGTACCGAACGTGTGACCGATCTGGGAGCGCCTTTTAACGTGGGCTGGAAGGATCGTCTACGATCTTGAGATCGGAAGAGTACGACTACATCACCCACGAATCCGCTCTCGTTAAACGCTTTGGAATCTTCGAGGGTAAGTTATACCATCGACTCGTTGCTACAATCTAGTAGATAGATCTTGGCTTGTTTGTTTGTATGCGATAGAAAATTTTTGTTTTCCATGCTACGAACCCCTACACGATCTTGTCATTGCTTGGTGTTGGACTCGACACATGCGATGGAGATCTTGGGGTACCCTCTGGATCATCGGGGCGAACTTGGAGTCGACACCGGGATCTTCCGGGTTCCATGATGGAGGGCTTGCATCATTCATCGGAGGGCTCTGTCGGTCGCGGAACTTCTGCGGCGTTGATGGTTCTTCGGTTTGCATCGGGTCGATGTAGATCTTGTCGTAGCTCTCGGCGTTGGGGAACATCGCACAAACACACAAAAACGCACGTGGCCAAAGGTGCGCATCACTGATCATGGCAAAGAGCGGTATGCAAAGCGGCGGCCTTGCGAGCGGATGGCCTCGGGAGCGGGCCCACTGGGAAGCGGAGGAGGCGCAGACAATGACTGACGCAGGCAGTGGGACGGCCGACGCGGCGAATGCAGCGGGCGAAGCGGCGGATGCAGCGGACGCAGGACGCCGGCGAGACGAGGGCCGGCCATGAGCCTTGGGCGAACGGCAAGCAGGCGGGGACTTCGAGGGCAAGGCGCCGGGCAGCGCTTTCAGCGAGGCGTCGGAGGCTCAGGAGGGCGGCTGAGGCCGGAGGCGAGGGAGGGCGGCAGCTGGCATGGCGGAGGCGGAATCAAGGCAGATGCAAGAGGCAGCTTAGAGGCGGCACGTAGGCGAGGAAGAGGTGGCCAAGCCTGAGCCTCATGAGGCTGCCGGAGCTGGCCGTGAGGAGCGGGGGTTGAGGAACGCGAGCGGAGGTTGAGGGAGAGAGGAGAGGCAGCGCGTGGGGTCGGAGGTGGGACAGGGGGCCCAGTGCGGTGTGGGTTTGAGAGGAGAGAGAGGGAGAGAGAATGGGTGATGTGGCAGTTTAGATTGGTCAGGGAAGGGTTAGGTGAGGTGGCAGATGCTATTGGAGGGAGTGAGGTGGAACTAGGGTGGGTAGGATTCTTGGTAGGTTTAGGTGTTGTTGGGGTGTCCGTGACGGACCGATGAAGTTTTTTCAGTTAGCCTGCTCGTTCCTGCCTCGATTCGCCTAATAAAAATAATTTAATATTTTATTTATTTTCAAATAGCTTTTATAACTAGTTTTAGACAAACAAATTATCCGGTACATCCGGGGGTTTGGCGTTTAAATAAAAGATGGGTCGTTTGGAAAATAAATCGGGGTTTGCAAAATAGTTTTATGCAAACTATGCATGATGATGACGATGCAATGCACAAATTCAACGCGATTTTCTAGTAGTGGTTTTTGCGGGATGCCACATAAGTAGTATTATCACTATCTACCTTGCATCTCTTAGCCTCAATGTTATGAATGTGTGTTTCATCCCTTTCGAGATTCAGAAGAAATAAACCATTCACAGCAGGTGCATGACCATAAAAGATGTTACTCATATAAATAGAACAACCATTATTCTCAGATTTAAATGAATAACCGTCTTGCAATAAACACGATCCAGATATGATGTTCATGCTCAACGTAGGCACATAATAACATTTATTAAGGTTTAAAACTAATCCCGAAGGTAAAACTAAGGAGAGCATGCCGACGGCCATCACATCAACTCTTGATCCGTTGCCAACGCGCATCGTCACCTCATCCTCATACCGCTGCCTATTCAGAATCCTGCTTTGAGAGTTACAAATATTAGCAACGAACCAAGATCAAATACCCGTGCACTACAACGAGGGCTAGTAAGGAAAACATCAATAACATGTATATCAAATATACCCTTGATGGTGCCAAATTTTCTTGTCCGCTAAGTACTTGACGATTGCGCTTCAAATGACCTTGTCCTTGCAATAGAAGCACTCGATTCCGGCTTAGGTCCAGACTTGAGCTTCTTCTCGGCCAGGGCAACGCGCTCACGCCTTTCTTGAAGGATTCTTTGCACTTACCTTTCTTAAAGCTGGGGGCTTGTTGACCATCAACACATGATTATCCTTTTGATGTCCACCTCGCAGCTTTCGACAGCGAAGGTGATCGTATCGGTGGAACCAATCGATTATGAGTCACTACAAAACTTTTAGCTAGGAGGGAGTGATTGCAGAATCCTGTCAATCTTGAGCTCCTTTGGAATCTTGATCCGGTTGCTCAAGCGTTGAGTGTAGCCCGACATCTTTATGGCATGCTCACTAACGGAACTCCTTCCTCCATCTTGCGATTAAACAATTTCTAGAGATCTCATATCTCAGAGCGGGCTCGAGTCTCAAACATAGTTTTCAGCTCCTCAAGAATCTCAAAGGGTCGGATAGTCTTCAAAACGATTTTGAAGGTCCGATTCCATAGCAAACAACATGGTGCTCTTAATCACACCATAATCATCTTTATGGTGATAAATGCCTTTCTCATCGGAAAGCGCATCTCTGAGGGCGTCACCTAGCATCCTCAAGGACATAGTCCTTTGTCCGCCATGCGAGAATGATTCTCGATCATGAACCAGTTGGTGAAGTTAGACCCATTATTTCTAAGATTTTCTTTCTCAGCAAAAACGTTGAAGTTGAAGTTGGACTTAGCCATTTGATCTACAAAATTTGCAAGTACAATTTAGACTATGTTCATGATAACTAGTTCAAATTAATCAAATTACTAGATGAACTCCCACTAAATTCAACATCCTTCAAGTTGTTTAGTGAGCATGATCCAAATTCACCACACCTAATCTGATCTTCACGAGAAGAGATGTGGTTTCAATGGTGGACAACGAAGTGTCGATCATATCATTCAAATGACTCATGCTTAACCTTTCGGTTCATGTGTTCCGAGGCCATGTCTGTACATGCTAGGCTCGTCAAGTCAAACCCAAGTATTTCCGCATGTGAAAAACTGGCTTGCACCCGTTGTATGTGAACGTAGAGTTTATAGCACCCGATCATCACGTGATGCTTGAACATGACGAACTTTCGCAACGGTGCATACATGGGGAGAACACAGTTTTATCTTGATCTTTAAGTGAGGAATCATCTTATAATGCTACTGTCGCGATCTAAGCATAATAAGATACATAAAAGGATAAATATCACATGCATATAACTTTATGTGACATGGTATAGCCAATCTTCGCGCAATGATCTCCATCTTATGCATGCCGGCATGATCTCCGTCACTACACCATGATTGCCTCCACCAAGAATAGCAACTACAACTATTGCTAACTACTTAGCGGTAAAGTAAAGCTATTACATAGCATATAAGTGTTGGAATTATGCCCTAGAGGCAATAATAAAGATGTTATTATTATAATTCTTGTTCATGATAAAGTTTATATTCCATGCTAGAATTGTATTAAGCGGAAACATTAATACTTGTTTGGTTTGTGAACATCACCGTGTCCCTGGTACGCCTCTAAGGACTAGCTCATTGATCAATGATGGTTAAGGTTTCCTAACCATAGACATGAGTTGTCAATTGATAATGAGATCATATCATTGGGAGAATGATATGATGGGCATCCAAACTAAGCGAAGCAATTAGATCGTGTCATCGTGTTCATCTTTGCGAAGCTTTTCTTATGTCAAATATTGCATTCCTTAGACCATGAGATAATACAACTCCACAGTATCGGAAGAAAGCTTTGAGGTCATCAAACGTCATCCTATGAGAGGATGATCATAAAGGTGTCTCTCGTGTGATCGGAAAGTATCCGGTTGCATGTATCGAGATGGAATTTGTCCCTCCCAAGTCGGAGAGATATACTGGGCCCACTCGTGTAATCGATATCAACACCGCTTGCAAGCATGTGGTTAAGGAGTTAATCACAAAGTGATATCGGATTACGAACGAGTAAAGTACTTGTTGTGAACAAGATTGAACTAGGTATGACGCATCGACGATCGAATCTCGGCAAGTAAAATATCGCGAGACGAAGGAATATATATATGGGATTGATTGAATCACGGCATCGTGGTTCATCCGATATGATCATCGATGAATGTGGAGTCAATATGGGTGCCTGCACCGCCGTTGATTATTGATAGAAGATCATGTACAGATATTCTCGAACCGCAGGTCACACACTTAACGTATCTCGACGCTAGGATAGATTGGATAATTGGTTTATGAATTTTTGTTCGAGTCTGATGGGATCCGGATATCACGAGAGGTTCCGAATGGTCAGAGAATATGATTCATATAAGGCAGCAGTTTTGGAGTTGAATTGTTCGTTAATCGGTATTGTACCTAAGCTTCTAGAACCTTCCCAAGGGGACCAACGTGGCCCCACCTTCCGGGAGGGGCATGGGCCTATGAGGGAGTGTCCTGGCGCATTGGGCCAGGGCACAAGGCCCCATAGGGCCCATCCGATCCTAGATAAGTTTAAACTCGTTTAAACTAGAGATAGGATTTCTAGATAAGGAGTTTAAATCGCTTAAACTAGAGATAGGATTTCTACAAGGAGAGTTTAAATTGTTTAAACTAGAGATAGGCTTGGAGGAGGGGCAGGGCTGGCCCCCTCTATATATAGAGGGGTGCGCCTCCCCCCACACACCTTCCTCCAAGCCCTAGCAGCCTTGCTACCTTCTCTCTCCTCCCATTGTTTGTAGGCGAAGCCCCGCAGAAATTCTCCACCATATACACCACGCCGTCGTGTTGTAGATCCAATCTATCTCTCCACCATACTCGCTGGTCCGAGGAAGGAGGAGACGTCGAGGTGCTGCACGTGTGCATCTCACGGAGGCACCGCCACTTGTGGTGCTAGATCGGATCGGATCACGAGGAGGAGAAGCGAGTACGACTACATCACCCATGTTCCGACGAACGTTCCGCTGTGCGAATCTTCAAGGGTATGAAGATCTAATCCAATCTCTCTTGTTGATTGCATCTCCTAGATTAGATCTTGGCTTTCCTCCGCTCGCATCCGTAGAAAATTTTGATTTACTATGCCGTGAAACCCTTCAAAGGTGGTATCGAGCTAGATCTATGCGTAGATGTGATTCACGAGTAGAACGCAACATGGTTGTTGCGAGCGTTGATGTTTTCTGCTGCAAGCCTCTTGTTTGTGTTCTTCTTATGACGGGATAGTGAGATTGAAGCGTCCAGGCCAACCTTACGTGACGCCGTCGCGAGACCGCTCGCACTTGACGCGTGTGGCTTGTACCACACATGCGCCGGTGGATGTCGTTTCTCTCACTATAGTTGTCATGGGATTAACACCGAGTTTGGCAACCATAATATCACCGTGGCTTTCCGTAGGTAAGAATCGTTCTTAGCATCTACTCCCATAAGCCACGTAAAACATGCAACAACAAAGTAGAGGCGTCTAACTTGTTTTTGCAGGAGTGTTTTCTCGTGATATGGTATGGCCCAAGATGTGATGTGTATATTGTATGCGATGATCATGTTTTGTAATGCTACACGACTTGCATGTCGATGAGTACACAACCTAGAGCCATATGGTTGTCTTTATAATTGTGTATGACTATGAGTCAACTTCTTATACGCCATGTAATAGCTTTACTTTATCGCTAAGTAGTTAGCAATAGTTGTAGTTGCTATTCGTGGTGGAGGCAATCATGGTGGAGTGATGGAGATCATGCTTTAACGCACAAGATGGAGATCATTGCGAAGATTGGCTATACCATGTCACATAAAGTTATATGCATGTGATGTTTATCCTTTATGTATCTTATCATGCTTAGATCGCGATTGTAGCATTATAAGATGATTCCTCACTTAAAGATCAAGATAAAACTGTTCTCCCCAAGTATGCACTGCTAAAGTTCGTCGTGTCCAAGCATCACGTGATGATCGGGTGCTATAGACTCTACGCTCACATACAACGGGTGCAAGCCGCTTTTGCACACGCGAAATACTTGGGTCTAGCTTGACGAGCCTAGCATGTATGCATGGCCTCGGAACACAAGAACCGAAAGGTTAAGCATGAGTCATATGAATGATATGATCGACACTTTGTTGTCCACCATTGAAACCATATCTCTTCTCGTGATGATCGGATTAGGTGTGGTGAATTTGGATCGTGTTCACTAAACAACTTGAGGGATGTTGAATTTAGTGGGAGTTCATCTAGTAATTTGATTAAGTTGAACTATTTATCATGAACATAGTCTAAATTGTACTTGCCAATACTGTAGATCACATGGCCAAGTCCAACTTCAACTTCAACGTTTTTGCTGAGAAGGAAAAGCTTAGAAACAATGGGTCTAACTTCACCAATTGGTTCCGCAATCTAAGAATCATTCGTCGGCGACAAAAGGACTATGTCCTTGGTAAAGCGTTAGGTGACCCCTCACGCAATCGCTACCGGCCGATGAGAAAGCTGTCTCGATCGGCAAAGATGATTATGGTGTGATTAAGAGCACCATGTTGTTTGCTATGGAACCGAGCTTCAAAATCGCTTTTGAAGAGTATCCTGGCCCTTCGAGATTCTCGAGGAGCCGAAACCATGTTTCGCACTCAGCCCGCTCGAGAGATATGAGATCTCCGAGAAGTTCTTTAACCGCAATATGGAGGAAGGAGTTCGTTAGTGAGCACGCCATAAAGATGTCGGGCTACACTCAACGCTTGAGCAACCGGAATGCACGATTCGAGAGGAGCTCAAGATTGACAGGTTCTTCCATCACTCCTCCCGCCTACAAAAGTTTTGTAGTGACTCATAATCGATTGGTTCCATCGATACGATCACCGAGCTCTTCGCAGTCAAGGTCGCGGAAGTGGACATCTAGAAGGATAATCATGTGTTGATGGTCAACAAGCCCTCCTTTAAGAAAGGTAAGGAGCAAAGAAGCCCTTCAAGAAGGGCGGCAAGCGCAATGCCCTGGCGAGAAGAAGCTCAGTCCGTCCCAAGCCGACATCGAGTGCTTCTATTGCAAGGACAAGGGTCACCGAAGAATCGTTCAAGTACTTAGCGGACAAGAAGGTGGCACCATCAAAGGTATATTTGATATACATGTTATTGATGTTTTCCTTACTAGCCCTCGTTGTAGTGCCCGGATATTTGATATCGGTTGATTGCTAATATTTGTAACTCAAACAGAGCTACGGAATAGACGGCTTTAGGGATGAGGTGACGATGCGCTGGCAACGGATCAAGAGTTGATGTGATGGCCGTTAACACGCTTCTCCTTAGTTTTACCTTCGGATTAGTTTTAAACCTTAATAAATGTTATTATGTGCTGCGTTGAGCATGAACATTATTTCGGATCATGTTTATTGCAAGACGGTTATTCATTTAAATCGAGAATAATGGTTGTTCTATTTATATGAGTAACATCTTTTATGGTCATGCACCTCTTGTGAATGGTTTATTTCTTCTAAATCTCTAAAGGGATGAAACACACATCCATAACATTGAGGCTAAGAGATGCAAAGTAGATAGTGATAATACTACTTATTTGTGGCAATCGCTGCTCAGGTCATATTGGTGTAAAGCGCATGAAGAAACTCCATTACGATGGACTTTGGAGTCTCTTGATTTTGAATCATTTGACACATGCGAACCATGCCTCATGGTCAAGATGATCAAAACCCGCTTCTCCCAGATGATGGAGCGAGCAACGGACTTGTTGGAAATCATACATACCGATGTATGCATCGATGAGTGTTTCGACGCGGTGGATATCGCTATTTTCACCTTTACCGATGACTTAAGTAGATATGGGTATATCTATTTAATGAAACATAAATCTGAAACATTTGAAAAGTTCAAGGAATTTCAGAATGAAGTGGAGAACCATCGAATGTAAAGATTAAGTTTCTACGATCCGATCGTGGGGTGAATATTTGAGTTTTGATTTTCTCACGCATCTTAAAGCAAGTGGAATCGTTTCACAACTCACGCCACTGGAACACCACAGCGCAATGGTGTGTCTGATCGCCGAATCGAACCCTATTAGATATGGTCCGATCAATGATGTCTCTTCTTGATTTGCCGTTATCATTTTGGGGTTATGCATTAGAAACCTGCATTCACTTTAAATAGGGCTCCATCTAAATCCGTTGAGACGACACCGTATGAACTGTGGTTTGGTGCTAAACCTAAGTTGTCGCTTTAAAAGTTTGGGGATGCGAAGCTTACGTCAAGAAGTTGATGCCGGACAAGCTCGAACCCAAAGAGGAGAAATGTGTCTTCATAGGATACCCTAAAGAAACCATTGGGTATACCTTCTATCACAGAACCGAAGGCAAAGTGTTTGTCAGAAGAACGGTTCCTTTCTTGAGAAGGAGTTTCTCTCGAAAGAAGTGAGTGGGAGGAAAGTAGAGCTTGACGAGGTTATTGAACCTTCTCTTGAATTGGAGAGTAGCGCAAGACTGAAATTGTTCCAAAGGTCACCGCACCAACAATAGAGGAAGCTAATGACAAGGATCATGAAGCTTGGATGATGCCTTGCTCTTGAACGTCGCAGTCAACAAGGTCACGTGCCCTCCCGAGTGGTACGGCAACCTGTCTCGACTGTCTTGTTAGTAGAAGACGTGAACCTATGAACTATGAGGAAGCGATGATGAGCCCAGACTCGAGAAATGGCTAGAAGCCATGAAATCCAATTGGGATCCATGAGCGAAAACCAAGTATGGACTTTGGTGGACCCTCCTAGCGACCGAAAGGCCGTTGAGTGCAAATGGATCTTCAAGAAGAAAACGGACGCGATGGTAATGTTACCATCTATAAAGCACGACTTGTAAAAGGTTTTCGACAAGTTCAAGGTGTTGACTACGATGAGACTTTCTCTCCGTAGCGATGTTTAAGTCCATTCGGATTTTATTAGCAATTGCCGCGTTTCATGATTATGAAATATGGCGATGGATGTCAAGATCGCTTTCCTCAATGGGAACATTGATGAAGAGTTGTATATGATGCAACCCAAGGTTTTGTCGATCCTAAGGATGTCGATAAAGTATGCAAACTTCTGCTCCATTTATGGACTGAAGCAAGCATCTCGGAGTTGGAACCTTCGTTTTGATCAAGTGATCAAGAGCTTTGGATTTGTTCCAAATTGCTACGAAGCTTGTATCTACAAGAAAGTGAGTGGGAGCTCGGTGACGTTTCTGGTACTATATGTGGATGACATATTGATTATCGGAAATGACATCAACATGCTTAACGATGTGAAGAGTTATTTGAACAAGTGTTTTTCAATGAAATACCTAGGTGAAGCTGCTTATATATTGGGCATCAAAATCTATAGAGATAGACAAAGACGCCTGATAGCTTTAAGCCAGAGTACATACCTAGACAAAGTTCTGAAAAGGTTCAGAATGGATAAGGCAAAGAAAGGTTCAATGCCTATGTTGTCAGGTAAGATATTGAGCAAGACTCGGTCCAAATACGGTAAATGATAGGGAAGCTATGAGCAAAGTGCCTTATGCCTCGCCATAGGTTCCATCATGTATGCCATCTTGTGTACTAGACCGGATGTGTCCAATGCTCTTAGTTTGACGAGCAGATATCAAAGTGATCCAGAGTGGAACATCGACACCGTGAAGAACATCCTAAAGTACCTAAATAGGACTAAAGAAATGTTCTTAGTCTATGGGGTGATGAACGACTTGTCGAAAAGGTTACGTCGACGCTAGTTTTGACACCGAAGGATGATTCTAAATCTCGACAGAATACGTGTATATTTTGAATGGAGGAGCTGAGTCGGAGAAGCCGCAAGCAAAGCGTGATCGCGGATCTACATGAGAAGCGAATACATGGCTGCCGCAGAAGCGTCAAGTGAAGGAGTTTGGATCGAAACTTCATCATCGAGCTTGGCGTGGTTCCAAGTGCATTGGACCCACTGGAGATATTGTGTGACAACACTGGCGCCATAGCACTCGCTAAGGAACCAAGATATCATCCAAAGACCAAGCATATCAACCGCAAGTTTCATATAATCCGAGATTATATAGCAGATGGAGATCTTAAGATTAGCAAAGTACATACGGATCTGAATGTCGCAGATCCATTGACTAAACCTCTTCCACGTGTAAAACATGATCAACACCTCAGTGCCATGGGTGTGAGATTGTTGCTAGATGCAAACTAGATTATTGACTCTAGTGCAAGTGGGAGACTGTTGGAATTATGCCCTAGAGGCAATAATAAAGATGTTATTATTATAATTCTTGTTCATGATAAAGTTTATATTCCATGCTAGAATTGTATTAAGCGGAAACATTAATACTTGTGTGGTTTGTGAACAACACCGTGTACCTGGTACGCCTCTAAGGACTAGCTCATTGATCAATGATGGTTAAGGTTTCCTAACCATAGACATGAGTTGTCAATTGATAATGAGATCATATCATTGGGAGAATGATATGATGGGCACTCCAAACTAAGCGAAGCAATTAGATCGTGTCATCGTTCGTCTTTGAAGCTTTTCTTATGTCAAATATTGTATTCCTTAGACCATGAGATAATACAACTCCCGGTATCGGAAGAAAGCTTTGAGGTCATCAAACGTCATCCTATGAGAGGGTGATCATAAAGGTGTCTCGTGTGATCGGAAAGTATCTCATGGGTTGGATGTATCGAGATGGTATTTGTCCCTCCCAAGTCGGAGAGATATACTTGGGACCACTCAAGAATCGATATCAACACCGCTTGCATGTGGTTAAGGAGTTAATCACAAAGTGATATCGGATTACGGAACGAGTAAAGTACTTGCCGTGAACGAGATTGAACTAGGTATGACAGTGCATCGACGATCGAATCTCGCAAGTAAAATATCGCGAGAAGGGAATATATATATGGGATTGATTGAATCTCGGCATCGTGGTTCATCCGATATGATCATCGATGAATGTGTGGGATTCAATATGGGTGCCTGCACTACCTGTTGATTATTGATAGAAGATCATGTCGCATATTCTCGAACCCGCAGGTCACACACTTAACGATCTCGACGCTAGGATAGATTGGATAATTGGTTTATGAATTTTTGTTCGAGTCTCGGATGGGATCCGGATATCACGAGAGGTTAGGAATGGTCCGGAGAATAAGATTCATATAAGGCGGCAGTTTTGGAGTTGAATTGTTCCGGTTAATCGGTATTGCACGGAAGCTTCTAGAACCTTCCGGAAGGGGACCAACGTGGCCCCACCTTCCGGGAGGGGCATGGGCCTATGAGGGAGTGTCTGCCGCATTGGTCCAGGGCACAAGGCCCCATAGGGCCCATCCGATCTAGATAAGTTTAAACTCGTTTAAACTAGAGATGGATTTCTAGATAAGGGAGAGTTTAAATCGTTTAAACTAGAGATAGGATTTCTACATAAGGGAGAGTTTAAATTGTTTAAACTAGAGATAGGCTTGGAGGAGGGCAGGGCTGGCCCCCTCTATATATAGAGGGGTGCGCCCCTCCCCACACACCTTCCTCCAAGCCCTAGCGCCTTGCTACCTTCCTCTCCCTCCCGATTTGTTTGTAGGCGAAGCCTGCAGAGAAATTCTCCACCATATACACCACGCCGTCGTGTTGTAGATCCAATCTATCTCCACCATACTCGCTGGTCCGAGGAAGGAGGAGACGCCGAGTCTTTGCACGCAGTGCATCTCACGAGGCACCGCCACTTGTGGTGCTAGATCGGATCGGATCACGAGGAGGAGAAGCGATACGACTACATCACCCACGTTCGACGAACGTTCACTGCTTGAATCTTCAAGGGTATGAATATCTAATCCAATCTCTCTCGTTGATTGCATCTCCTAGATTAGATCTTGGCTTTCCCTCTGTTCGCATCCGTAGAAAATTTTGATTTACTATGCCGCGAAACCCTTCAATAAGAAGTTGACACACAGGTCATACACAATTATAAAGACAACCATATGGCTCCTGCCGGTTGTGTACTCATCGACATGCAAGTCGTGAAACATTACAAAACATGATCATCGCATACAATATACACATCACATCTTGGGCCATACCATATCACAGAAAACACTCCCTGCAAAAACAAGTTAGACGCCTCTACTTTGTTGTTGCATGTTTTACGTGGCTTATGGGAGTAGCAAGCTAAGAACGATTCTTACCTACGGAAAACCACAACGGTGATATTATGGTTGCCATACTCCGGTGTAAATCCCATGACAACTATAGTGAGAGAAACTTGCATCCACCAGCCGCATGTGTGGAACAAGCCACACGTCAAGTGCGGAGCCGGTCTCGCGAACGAGGTCGCGTAAGGTTGGCCTGGACCACTTCGATCTCACTATCCCGCGTCATAAGAAGTACACAAACAAGAGGATTGCAACAAAAAACATCAACGCCCGCAACAACCATGTTGCGTTCTACTCGTGAAACACATCTACGCATAGATCTAGCTCTGATACCACTGAAGGGTTTCGCAGCATAGTAAATCATTTTTTTTACGGATGCGAACGGGAAAGCCAAGATCTAATCTAGGAGATGCAAACAACAAGGGGGAATAGATGAGATCTTCATACCCTTGAAGATTCGCACAGCGGAACGATCGATGGAACGTGGGTGATGTAGTCGTACTCGCTTCTCCTCCTCGCGATCCGATCCGATCTAACACCGCAAGTGGCGATGCCTCCGAGAGATGCACACGTGCGGCACCTCGACGTATCCTCCTTCCTCGGTCTAGCAAGTGGGGTGGAGAGATGGATTGGATCTACAACGCGACGGCGCGGTGCAAGCGGTGGAGAGTTTCACGAGGCTTCACGCTGTGATCGGGAGGAAGAGAGAGAGGAGGGGCAGCAGGGCGGCTAGGATTGTGGAGGAGGTGTAGGGGAGGGGTGCACCCCCAGCCCTCTTTATATAGAGGGGTGGGCGGCCAGCCCTAGCCCCTCCCCCAAGCCATAGGCCGGCGGCCAAGGAGGGAGGAGTGGGAGGCAAGTTTCCCCCTTCCCTTCTAGAAGCTCCCCTAGGGTTTTGCCCTAGGTTTGGCCGGCTAGGCCCTATGGGGCTTGTGCCCCTGGCCCAATGCAGCCAGGACACTTCCTCATAGGCCCATGCCCCCTCCCGGCAGGTGGGGCCACGTTGGTCCCCTTCCGGAAGGTTCTAGAAGCTTCCGGTACAATACCGATTAACCCGAAACAATTCCGAACTCCAAAAACTGCATTGCCTTATATGAATCTTATTCTCCGGACCATTCCGGAACCTCTCGTGACGTCCTGGATCTCATCCGAGACTCCAAACAAAAACTCATAAACCAATTATCCAATCTATCCTAGCGTCGAGACACGTTAAGTGTGTGACCCTTCGGGTTCGAGAATATGCAGACATGATCTTATATCAATAATCAACAGCGGGGTCTGGAAACCCATATTGACTCCCACACATTCATCGATGATCATATCGGATGAACCACGATGCTAGATTCAATCAATCACATATATATATTCCCTTCGTCGCGCGATATTTTACTTGCCCGAGATTTGATCGTCGGTACCGTCATACCTAGTTCAATCTCGTTCACAGCAAGTACTTTACTCGTTCCGTAATCCGATATAACTTTGTGATTAACTCCTTAACCACATGCTTGCAAGCGGTGTTGATATCGATTACCGAGTGGGCCTGAAGTATATCTCTCCGACTTGGGAGGGACAAATCCCATCTCGATACATACAACCCAACAGGTACTTTCCGATCACCTGAGAGACACCTTTATGATCACCCTCTCATAGGATGACGTTTGATGACGTCAAAGCTTTCTTCCGATACCAGGGAGTTGTATTATCTCATGGTCTAAGGAATACAATATTTGACATAAGAAAAGCTTCGCAAAGATGAACACGATGACACGATCTAATTGCTCCGCTTAGTTTGGGTCTGTCCATCATACCATTCTCCCAATGATATGATCTTATTATTAATCGATAACTCATATCTATGGTTAGGAAACCTTAACCATCATTAATCAATGAGATAGTCCATAGAGGCGTACTAGGGACACGGTGTTGTTCACAAACCACACACGTATTAAAGTTTTCGCTTAATACAATTCTAGCATGGAATATAAACTTTATCATGAACAAGAATGATAATAATAACATCTTTATTATGCCTCTAGGGCATAATTCCAATAGGATTTTCCATATAAATCCTTGTGTCACTTGTGTATATGCTCGATTGATTTATTTTTACTGCATATTTGTTGATTGAAGCTTTCTCAGAGTTCGCTGCAAGCAGTGGGATTGTGTATCACCCCCAACACTTCACACATGACTAGAATGGCCCTCACAAACGATTTATCGAAGTGTCACTAGGTGTGGATGGGTTTTCCTCCTGTACGACGCACACAGTTTAATTAACCTATGCAAATGCCTAAACATTCGCAAACGATGCCAAAAAATAAACCTTCTGCAGAACTTGATAGCTTCGCACAAGATTTATGCTCCTCTGTCGTGTCCATACATACAACGAGTTTAACCAAATCGCACACTTTTATGAAAGATTGCAAACTGTTTTATTCTGCGTGAATTCATGTTTATATTGCACCCACTAGTAGTATCTACATCCCCCTGTACCAACAACCCATGTAAAATGTCATCAAAGTGCAATAGAAAATTTTAATTATATTTTATTATAATTTTGCACCACATGTATACATGTATTTCGACATGTATATGGGGGGGGGGTAAGGGATGCCGGATGGGATGGCTAAACTCTAACCCAAGAGATCGACCATCATTGTGCACCTCTGCACAAACACCACCATCCATGATATGTGAGATCGAGTTTTACCTCAAGATTACCAAAGCTACACCGATAATCTCATACACCCACAAACAAGAGTAAGGTTTTGACCAGGCATTGTATATCCCAGCTTGAACTTGTGTAAATCTCTATCTCTATGTGCTACCATCTTGATTTCCAAGTGTGACCCCTTCGAATATAAATGTATCGTCGTAAAATACCTCGACACCCTTATTCCTTATGATGAATCTTAATAGCCATTGGCTAATAAGGCGATAACCGAGAGATGGCATGAAATTCTGACGGTTATCACCAATCTCACGGGTATGGCCATCAATGACGGACAATATGGTCAATTTTAACAGTTCGGTACTCTAAAACGCATGGCTCTAAAACACATGGAGGCATCATCTATTTGGACGCTTGATCATGTGGAATATTCACGAGGATAAAACTCTTGCGGCTGAGAGGTATAACCTAGCTGCGGGAGTTAGAGGCCTTCATCAACAATGTGACCAACTTCGTTGCTGTGACTTGATAGTCTACTCGTTAAGGATATAATCTCGTTAGATACACCTCGATAGTGTTCTTGGTTTATCTCGTGCGTGACAAATTTATGTTTTCGTGATATGTTTCCCAATACAATACAGTGGACACAGCGAACAAATATCCACAAAAGGTGATCACCTTTTTATTTGCATTGCTAGTATCAAATAATCCAACATAGCACACTTTTTTATGTATCCACTACAACATAGACCCACCGTCTTTAAAAGACCTTGGAGGTATCGATTAGAGTCAAACATGAATGCAAAATTTCAAAACTAAAGGACCTTCACTTCTATCACAAATCACTTTTGCCACGACGGACTTTTTGTGGCAGAATGGTTAAAACCATGGAAAGGTGGCGACATCTAGGACCACTTGACATCAACCATGAATGGGGCCGCATATACACCATGTTTTGCCAAAATCCTTGGTACATTTGGGATGGGGAGGGGGTGCCGAAACCATTGTGCACACCTACCACGAAGCTGAAAAACCGTGGTACATGTGATACCATCTACAATGGATGTGGGGGCAGAATACTAGAAGGTGTTTTTCTTGTAGTGCGAAATGCCACAGCGTGCCTGACTTTGTCTCCTTTGCACCTGTTTGTGATTAGGAAGCTAAACCGAGCAGTCTCTCATCGTCGAGTCATTCCCGCATCGTGCTGTTCTGGCCAATCATGCTAATAACGAGGCCAACGATGACCACTCGCATGTGGTTGCTAGGAGCTTATCATTGGCTTGTTCTTGTGCTCTCCCAACAACCCTAGCAAGCCATGTGCCTTGTCCTCGCTTCCTCTTCCTGCGCCTGTAGCCCCTTTTGTCCGCTCCTACTCCGTTCCAACGATAGCCACCACTTGAATTCCTTCGACGAAAGAGATGGGAAATGAGATGCGAGACTGGCAGGTGGGGCCCACTTCCACCTCAACAAATCACCCTGGCGTGTGGGCCCGAGTTGTAAGAAATAGCATAGCTTGCGTTTAAAGGTTGTTTACTGTATTTTGCAGAAACCTTCAGAAAAAAGTAGATTTCGACGTTCAGTAAATTTTGCCTCAGTTACGGTGCCCTCTTCACTCCCCTCTTCAACGTATATGTACATATAATTAGATGACTATTACTATCTCTATTTCGGTTTATAATGCAAATACGTATTTCTAAAAAATAGTTTGATCGTAAATTTAATCAATAAAATATAAATTATATTTAACAAAAATTACATCATTAGATTCATATTCAAAATACGCTTCTAATAGTATAATTTTTATGACATACAATTCATATATTGTTAATCAAATTTTATGGTCAAACTATTATTTTGGAATATTTATTGATCTAATAAACCGAAACGGAGGTAGTAACAAACACGGTAAAAGTTTACTCTCATAGGACCTATAAAACTATGCTAGCACCTAAAAGGCAAACATCTGGCATCCTGGCACAAGTGTGCAAGCTTCGTGTGTCAGCGACGTGGTGCACTAGAAGGAATGAGCAATGCCCAGTTGTTCTATCGGTACGATTTCCCCCAGGGAGTTCTAGTACGATCCTCTACTTTAGTAGTCCAGGCACTTCTTTTCTTTTTGACAGTACCACCAGGCATTTCTTTATTCACCGGGTATCTGACTATATCTGGAGGCCCGCGGTTCTTGTCTTGGTTCGATCCGATTACCCGTTTGATAGAGTGGACAGGTGTCGGCAGATAAGAGTTACTCCTGGGGCATGGCCAAAAAAATTCCCAGGGTTGGACCAGAGTTAGATATATATATTTTTAAATTATAACCATCAATACCAATACAAAGAGGTTTAAAGTAATAAAAATTACAAATAGATCTATGGATCACTAGCGCGACAAGTACAATCACTAGCACAACACTGTCATCGCCTCTCTATCACCGAAACCAGACAAAACTTATCGTAGTAGAGCTTGTTGTAGTTGACATATGAGAAGTCGTCATGCTAATATTCTAAATAACCAGTGCACCAGAGTAGCAACTATCGCCAATTACAGTAGCCACAGATCGGAAGAGACAAGCCTGAAATCAAACCAACGAACATGAAAACCGGCCAGATTCGGGAGATCCGACAGACAGACGACTTCCCGCGTCCTCCAATAACGCTAGATGCACCACCGAAGCAAGGATAGGATGGGGATGACCTTCTGACTTTAGGATGTAGGCGTCGCCTCACCATTCCGAAAAATACACGAAAGATAATCTAAATAATGAGCAGAAACCCCTCACTGGCGAGGGGCCGTGGTCCGCCACACCTCCAAGTCCCATGGCCACTAGAGACTTGCGGACCGACGATGTCAGCGGCAAGGGCAAAAAGAGCCCTAGATGGGTATTCACTGCCGCCTAAGAGTACGTCTTGTGAGTTTCCGGTTCCAGTAGAGATTTATATTTGGTGAACTGAGACTTATTTCCTTGAGGCCTTGTTTGATACTAGTGGTTTTGTAGGGATTAGTGGAGATAATCCTCAAGGGGATTGGGTGAAACCCCACCTTCACCCAAACCCCTCTAATACCCACAAAACCATAATCCCCACCTATCCACTAGGGTATGGGTAGTGTATTGGAAAAAAATACAGTAAAACTTGGAGAAAAGTGGGGATTAAACTTACTCTAGCACCAAACATGTTTTGAACCATAGGTGGGAATCTAAGGTTTGGTGGGGATTATCCTCTCTAATCCCACAAATACACTAATACCAAAGAAGGCATGAGAGGTGAGGTGACAGAACCGAGTGATGCCGTTGAGGTCTAGCCCGGTAGAACCCGACTCACCTTGAAGGCAAGCTTTCGTGGCACCATCAAAGTTACATTTTCTATTCGCCTCGCTCTTCATCACGGCCAAGATGAATCTCTGGGTGTGAAGGTTTGTTTATCCGATCTAGGTTTATGCAACTTTTATAGAAAATTGCTTTTGAAATTTCTGAGGTGAATGAACAATAAAAACTTCCAAGTATTGATTAGAAACATTTTTCTTAACATATGTATTCTATTACATACTATGAATGAGAATACTCTAGTGACCATATAAAATAACTATTTATAAGTCATCTGAGTTGGACAAATGTGGGAGGTAGATAACGTATAAAGAAGGCATGCACCAAATGAAGCCATGCACTATTGTTTCAAATACCTAATCTTTCCACTAGATAGACTCCATTGGTATTATTGTGTGTACGATCTACTGTTGTATCTAAATTTCATGGAGGCATGAAAACATATCTATAATTTTAAATATACTTACATCCCCTCCCAATGTGACTAGGATAGTCAAACACCTTTCACACTTCATCTAATGCACACCGGGTGGCTCCAACGGTTCGTGCCTTCCATTCACGACTCCCTTTTAGATATTTCTACGATATATGTGTATTTTCCCGGCTCATGTGAAATTTCCGCGTATAGACATTGATAATAGTACTCTCTTCTCGCCATAATGCACATTGGTTTTCACGAAAAGCAAACTTCACTACTCCTAGCTTTGACTATTATTGAAAAAGTTATCTATGTCTACAATACCAAATGTATACCATATAAAAATACACTTCATGATGAATCCAATGATATTAATTTGGTATTTCGGATTATAAACTTGGTCAAAGTGTACACAATTTGACTTAGATTTTTTTAATGCATATACTCTTCGATTTGTACTAAAGCGACACTTATTAGATCAGAGAGAGTACTATATTTTTCATAAATATGAAGTATTGCTATTTTGACAACAACTATTAGACCAGTTCTAAATATAATCCATTTTATAGAAAGCACTAACTCACAATACACACTTGTGTAGACGCACTCCAAGTAAAAAAATTAAAAATTCTACATGCGTGAAGCAGCTGCTCTAAAATCATCTAGGGTTCTACCTCTTTGTCGGTGAAGCCATCGGCCGGCTTCGTCTCTGTTCACCTTGGGGCCTTAGATGCGTGGCAGACCAGAGTCTCTTGGTGCCGACAGAAGGTTTTCATTATTTTTTGGGTCATTTTTCAGTGTCTACTTCAGAATTGTGAGTCAACGGCTATATCTTGAAGTCAGAATAATGTCTCTTTTGCCCTATCCTCGTTCGATGGTGCATCTAGTGCTGGCGGATAACATGTGAAGTCGTATGCGTCTAGTGCTGACGAAGGACATATGAAGTCGTGTGTTCTATCGTGACTCATCCATTTTTCATTTTATGGTGTTTTTTTTTTTTGAGATGCATTTTGTGGTGTGGTTGGAGATGCCCATCTTTTTTTTTTGAGGTAAAGAGATGAGTCCATCTATGTTGTCATGTTGGTTGTTTTCTAAGTAGTGGACGTTGGCAGCCGAAGACTGCTCGATGCTAACGGGTGCATTCGCCGTGTGGGTGTGCCCGCGCACCCGTGACAGGCAGGGGACGACGTGTCCAAAGGTCTATCACACTCCCAGCAACCTATTTTAATCCTCCAAGAACCCTAGATATTTTCCGTTCCTCTCCTCTCTCTCTCTCTCTCTCTCCTTCGCAAGAGCAGCAGCAAGGTTGTCGGCAACCCGTGGCACATCCGCTCTGCAAATCGAAGAATTGCATTCCACCTCCGCCTCTTTCTCCAGCAAACTCCTCGCTGTCGCGAGCCGCGCTCGACATCTGTCTCGCCGATTCGCTTCCATCGGCCATCTGTTGCATCGCCTCGCGTAACTCCACGCGGCGCCCATACGCCCCATCGATCTCGTGTTGGTTTCGCCGCCCCGATTTGCTTCCTTAAGCCCAGCCCCAAGCTCTAGCGAGTCGCGGTGGCTGGCATCGGTGTCCACATCCCTCCAGCGGTGGCCGCACGGCGCGCGCCGTGCTCTCAGGTGAGCGGCGAACGACTTTGTTTTCCGCGCATTTCTGTGAGTGTTTAATTCTGTGCTTGGGACGCTATCATTTGCACTGGAGGCGGCGTAGAATTACGGTAGGGGTTTTCTCGCTGTACAACGACGCAGGAGGTTCATGCCATTGCTCGCTGCTTGAATTCGAATTCACAGATCTATGGATTTTGCCCTTGGAAACCATTTCTGTGCAAGCTCTAGGGCATTTGTCATTTAGATCAACACTGCTTGTGCTTTGTACACACATGCCAGAGAATTACGGCCGTGTTTGGTGATTGGGATCCACAATTGCTAGGAAAACCGTACGGATATGACAGCCTGAGGATGTATGAATTCATCCAACGAGTGGCCAATTTTGTCGGACGGGTTTTAGAAACCCAGATACCACGCTCTATTCTTGTTTACTGTCAGTTCATGCAATGCAAATTTGGTATGTCTATTAATCTGGCTATGCATACATTTGTTAGTATATTATAATAACACAGAAGGCATGGTTGCTGTTTCACAAATCTATAGTTCTAAGAAGACATTTTTAAGGCTTGCTGTTACTTACTTCCATGGTTACATATTGTTAAGCAATCCACGTGGGTAGAACACAAAACGTTATGTAATTGTTGAGGTGGCGCATATACAGTTTACATCAGGGAATTAGCCCTTTAACTATCTTTAATTATACGACTTATTCAAAGGGTCACGATTTCTTGAGTGCAGTGCCATCGCATCACATATATACTTTAGTTTCTGCTGGGTACTGGTGGACATGCCTGCATAATTCAAGGCAAAAATTCTGATCTCTTAGCTCTTAGACAAGACAGTTTTGGTTATGCAAAGTAAATCCATCTTTTGCGGTACTTGGCGTATCATTCTTCATTTTGTTAGTGGCAATGCTAAATTTCATTCCTCAATTCAAAATGTAATGTATTTGAAGAATTATATGTTTATAAGATCCGAAAAGTACCAAGTGGTGGCGGTACACATGCTGAATGTCAGGTGATTGTACAGAATTTGGTGATTCAGATTGTCTGAGAACGTGTCTTTCTCGCGACATTTGGATGAATTGTTTCTCAGTAAAGGTTTCATAGTGTCAGGTTTTAGAAATTTCTGTGAAGATGAAATTCTAATGGTTTTCACGTAACACCTTTACATTGAGATATTTTTGTATGCGCAGATTTGGTGTTCCAATAATCAATTGCATGGTTTACTGTTTCCTTGTGTTCATTGAGCTACATTACTTGTCATTCCTTGAAAGGAAAAAAGTTAACTAACAGCATGCCAAGAACTTGGCAGTACAGTGGTTAGTGGATTTTTGGGTGGCCAGAGCCTTTCTGGCGATATCCATACTACATGCTGTAGAGTTAGTTCTTGAATTTCATATGCATGTGATTAGTTTGATCTGTTTATTTTTTTTGTAGTAGCAGTTACTTTTAGCTCCATTTTGTTGTTGACCTAAATTCTGCCAGTTATTTAATGACAGATTGGTGCAAGGGGTGGTGACCAGCTTGGGGCAGCAACTGCATATCTTGTGAGAAAATTGTAAGGCACTTTATAATTACTTGCTATAACCTGAAAGTGTTGATGAGTTAAAAATGCTATAACTAATTGTGATTCATGTTAGATTTGTTTTAGGAATGTTAGTGAAGTTCATCTAGATCCGTCTTAGAGTTGCCCATGAAAAGTCAGTAGAACTTAGAAGGTTATGTCTGGCCATATTCGTATAGCTGTAGAGGTGTTATTATCCTTGTTAATGCTTTCCCAACCATGGGTTGTGTCGGTGTCACCCAAATTCCATCATGTACAGTTTTCTGGCAAGAGAACTGAAGTTCTGAAATGGCATGGAGTTAGGCTATTCATGAAAAAATATTTCTGTTTGGGCCAATGCTGTTTAAGCTCTGCTACGTAGGAAACCAAGCACAGCCTTGCTGCAGCTTATTCCCAGGAACTTTGGCCTGCCATAGGTCTAGGCTTTGCTTTCAATTCTGTGCAAAAGCCCATACTACTTTTCACGACCGAACATTTGTTTATTGGGCTTTCTTATCCCCAAATATGTTACAGGCAGGCTTTTCCTTTGATTTGAAGAGGGAAAGGATTTTGTATACTGGTTTACGTTAGTTGCATTACAAGAATCACCCATGTCTTTGTTGTCTTCAGGATAGTTCTCTTGGTTGCTGATTCCCAAATAGCCTTAGAAGGAAATATGATTTGTGCTGTTATGTGTCTGAGTAACCTTGTCCTTGAACTCTTGATCTATCCTTTTGTCATCTTTTTCGTGAAGATGGCTATGTGTCTATACTTAATATGAGGCGTGACAAATGTTTTTGACCTTGAAAGATGGGCCCTAAGTTAGACCCAGTACGCATCCACTAAAAATTGCACCGCTACTGTGCAACCAATAGTTTTGTGGTAGTAAGTTAATCTAGCATTTGGCACCTGATTGCCTCGTCATGTCACATTTGTCTCCTGTACACATGGTTAGATTTGTAGTAGTTATATACCTATATGAAGTTTCATGTGATTGAATATTATTAGACTATACTACATTTGTTGGTAGGTTCGCTGTTATCAAGTCTCAAACTGGCAGAGTGCTCTGTGTTATAAAACTTCTATTCTGATCCATGCCACAAGATGCCAGATATAACAATCTATATTTCTAATTTGCTTGCGACCTGCAAATATTTTTGTTGTTAGCGATTGCCTGAAGTTGGCACAGTACACAAGACATACAGTTCCATTTTATAATAGGAAACTTATGCCTGTTCAATTTATGAAGAGTCTCATATAAGATAAAGTGTTGTATAAAAACATTTGTGCCCTCAGTTTCATTGTGGCACTTATTTGCAATTGGTTTACAAGTTAACTTCTCAATGACTGTTGCATAAATACTTTGCTCTGTCTTGCTCTGATATCAACTCTTTACAGCAAACAATATCCTGTTCAGCATACAGGATTGTCACCCTGGTTCATGGGTTTAACTGTAATCTGCAGTGTTTGACCACTCATTATACCTCCAGTGAAGTTAATAATAGTGAACAAACAGAAAGTACATTGATAAGAGTAGATAACAAAGCTTACCCTAGTTTTGGAGCAGCTGATTGCTCAGTGTCATTCAGTTGGGGCAGTATGCCAAGTCCAAGTTGCACAGGAACATTCCTGTTTTCAACTACTGCAAAGTTGTATGGTGTTGGTGAATCCTGATCTACTTCACTTGGTCCTCCTTCAGCCTCATATATCTGAGAACAAAACCAATTCCGACTCAACTTAGTTATGTTGTTAGGCGGGTGCTCGGTAGTATTCGTGTCTAACTATGTCAGCTACCTTCTTATTTAACTCGGCATTTTCTTGACCAATCAGACTGATCTTCTTGTATAATTCCATGTTTTCTTGGTGCACTAGACTTCCCTGTAACCAAAAAGGTGATACAGTCAGTCTATTATAATCAAATACGTCATTAGGAACTAGCAAAAAAATTAAATGCTGCAGAACCTTCCGATTCAGTTCATGAATTTCATCGAACAAGATCTGGTCCTGGAAATAGCAACAACAATAGTAACAATCTTGAGTTAAATATTCTTGTAGGAATGAGCGTTTGTGGTGAGAAAAAAATGATTATGGTTTGACCTTCTTTGTGCGGACACCACGTAGGCTTATTTCCAGCTGATTCTCTATGGATTGGAGTTCCTTAACATTCAGTCCAGACAGATCTTCTCCCATCAACTGCCTGTAACAAGTCAATGTAAAATACCATTACACTGCATTGTCTTTTATGGTTAGCCAAGATGTTCTTGTGACAAGAGGTTTAGCATCATTATTTTCTCCAGTAAATATTTGAGTGCCAGAATATGACCTGCTATATGGAAAGTTTGGAGATTTGAAGATTTGAGACTTCATATTTAATTCCTAGATTTCTGGTGAATAACTATTTTATGATTATAAACAGTACACCAATGTGACCTGGTTTATAGAACTTCAGATAACTGGATCGCAGCGACAGCAATCTCACATTGTGATTCAACAAACGATTCTTTACCTAATACAACAGATTTTAGAACAGTGTTTATAGCTAAATGTGTTACAGGGTGGGGATAACAAGATGATTATGAAATACATCATGTACTTTGTGAAAACTAACCACTTTCTGCCATCTAGATACAGACGCTGAACTTTAGTTCGGCTACATTGTGTCATTCTAATTGCAGACGCTTATGTGACCTATATTGGCAACTCAATCGAAACGTATACACCATGTTTTGGTAGAGTATGGGAACTGGCTTCAAAGCTGCACACAACTTTACTGTAAACAGTCTTTGTTTGGGTTTATGGTTTCCTTACTAAGTGTCTTTATTAGTCTTTAAATGATAATTCTTACATACGGATGATCCATGGTTATTGAATGATTGTATGTATTAGTTGCAATAGTCTAGTACATACCTTTGTTTCTGTTCTTGAGCAAACAAGTTTCTAATAAATAATTTGTTGGAACTTCTGCAGGGGTTTCAGAACATACCGATGATTTTCTTGCAAGTTGTGCAGTTGTTGTCTCAAGCTTGCTGCCTCCCTTTGCCAAAACTATGAAGTGCAATAGCAGAATTATTCAATGTAAAGCCATGAAAGTAACAATTTTCTCAACACTGACATGACGGCTCTTTAGCATGAGAAATCTTATGATGCATGGTGTTTACATAGTATCTTGATCATTAGTGAGAAATGTCATTTTTTTTTGTTACCAATCTGGCCATTGTGTCCTTTTTGCAATATGGACGCTACCTAGCTAGGTTTTAAATTATGTACTCAGGAAAATATATTTAGGTTGGTTAGCTGGTAGATGGTATGCACATTTGGGTAGTGCCACTATTACTGTATAATGGCATATCAGCTCAAGAACATAACAAGTCATAACAGGGGTGAGTATAAGTGATTAGTGATAGCAGGTCTGCTTGTTTCTACAGTAGGATCATGTTATGGTTTGATTCTACTTTTTCTTTTGCAGGATTGTTAGCAAACTGAAGTTTTGCATTTGAGGAATTCTGCTTAAATTTTTTCCGAGGGCAGTTTCTGGAGTCCTTGCTTTCAATATAAAGTCAGGGTATGGAAACCTGACCCTTGCCAAGGTAGCAGCAAACAGAAACTCTGATTCAGGTCAAATTCACTGGGAAATCAGCCAAGCCACTGCTCATATCTCATCACCACAGAAGATCTTTGTCCCACATTCCCAGAGATTTCAATGGACTAGCTCATAATTGGGCTGATCAGGTTCTCGGTCAAAACCTGACCCAACCTGTCTTCAACTGTGCAAAGCCAGCTCATGGGATTAATCCATGACTTGCAGCTTTGCTGCTTCAAAATGCCTCTTGGCATGGCTATGTAAATCATGCTGTACTATGCAGGTGAGCTGAAATGAACTCTCTGATTGGTGCCTCTGCTTGTTGAAGACAGAAAAAGAAAACCCTTTATTCTAAACACAATTTCTGCAGTACGAATGAATGTCCTGCAATTGGCCGAATAATTTCCGGAGGGGAGGACTGTTCGGTGTCATTATAAGAATTTCAACAGGCACACTACTGTATGATTTGTAGTACAGTAGGTTATTTTACGTCATATAATCTGAAGTAAGCTATTTGAAGTGTCCTCTTGCGTTGTAAAGGTGAACATCGGGAGTCTACAAGGATTCTGTTACGATGCATGGACTACTGGGTGCTACTGGTTCAAGGTTGTACGAACTCTTTGCTATGATCCGTTTTATCCTACTCGAGAAAAGCAGTAGTTGTCACCACAGCATTTAAACTAGTGAGTGCTTGCTTAGCTTATAAAACGGTAGAGCCGTAGGCTTACTGTGGTAAAGAAAGAGTCCCTAACTGAAATGTTGATTTTCAGTTGCTACTGAGTACCTTGCTGCATGGCAGAGCCGCAAGGGGGTATAAAACTGAAAATTTGTTCCAAATCCAAAGAGGTATTGACCTTATGTAACACTTCCTCCTTCTCGAAATAGATGTCGGATTTGCCTAGATTCGCATAGATACATGAGATTTGTCTAGATTCTTTTGTATCTTGTGAATCTAGACAAATCTTTGCATCTACTTGCAAATCTAGACAAATCTTCGGATCAATTTCAAGGCTGAGGGAGTAGCAAGAGTTATAAAACTGAAAATTTGTTCAAAATCCAGAGTGCAAACTGGAACAAGGGTTATACAAATCTTTGCATCTGCCAATGGCCCACTAAGCCCAGCCCTATCTCTAACCCTTTTGCTGGGTGCCTTCTCTGGTGGTTCCAACTCTGCTCCTGCCCCTGGACTACTAGGCCTGGCCCTCCGTGGCCTTCGCTCAGCGCTTTCTCTGGTGGGGCATGCAACTCCACTGCTCATGGCCTGGCCCAATGTTGTATCTTATGTGCAATCTCTCCTTATCTCAGCCACGTTCGTATGAGTTATTCGAATGACAGTTGGTGGGAATTAGAATTAGCAATTTCTAATTGCACACGAAAATCCTTTTATCACCCATTACCAATATTTTGTTCGCCTATTACAAGAACCATACTATTCAGCTGGGCTCTCTGCCCACCCTTTTGTTAACTACCGACATGATGATTTAGTATTTAGTAGTATATTACTAAAAATTAAACTACAAATATTCAAGTAAAATTCCCCGGAACTACTAGTTCTCTAGAAAGGTAGCAAAATCCATAGGTCAATCAAATCAAGCATGCATGCTAACAATTGTTGTAAGAGCACATGATTAATTTTCACTGTCCAATAAACTCAGTGTTATATATTAGGATTTGATCTTTGAATTTCTGTTAAATTATAGTACAAATATATACGTTAATAAAGTGTGGCGATTGCTGAATGGACATGTTAAGCATATGTTTGTTATGATCCATGTACACATTTTGTTCAAGCTTGTTGTTTCAGACATGAATGACAGAAAAGAAAAGAAAATCCACAATGTGTTCTAGATATATCTGTGAACCTGCATATATATAATTTTGAAGGGTCCAATGCCATAGAGTACTAAAATACTCTCTCCGTCCCATAATATAAGATGTTATTACAATCAATATAAGGTGTTATTAGATCCTAATTTATTTAGATACTTGTTTGTACAAAGTCTTTTTTAAAATAAGATATCTATATTTTATGTTAACATTCTTTGGAATTTTTAAAAAAGGAATAGGATTCTAAAATATTCCTATGAAATTCGAACCAAAGAAGTCCTTAAATGGCATGACTTCGTTCAAGATTGAAAGCCTCGTGCCTAAATGCATGTAAGAGCTAGGTTGTAAAAAGTGTACCCATAGTATGTGATGAATTTATACATGAAATGAAGTTATAGGAATGTTGGGACACACATTATGTGACTTGGTGATGTCACATTGAGTACATATCAAACTTGCAAGAATATATGGTAGCTAGTAAAGAACCGAACATATCCCATGCATGCATATTTTTTATACAACTGAATCAAATTATTTTCCATGGTAATTAGCTTACCATTTCATATTCATAAAGTATATAACTTGAGACACACGCACGACAAATAATCAAAATTATAAATCATTAAAACACCATGACACCATTTAGTGTTTTGATGCCTTCCAAATTTTAAGTGACAAATTAGCTACTACTGCCCCTGTTCCATAATACAAGATGTTTTAGCTTTTGTGAAATGAATGTATCTAGACGTCTTTTAATGTGTAAGTTCACTTCGAACCTTTACACTAAAATATGTCTAGATATATTCGTTTCACAAAACATAAAATATCTTATATTTTAGAACAGAGGGAGTACATTAATTGGATACTGAAGGTATATAGTACTCCTTCCATTCACTAATGTAAGACCTTCTAGATTTTTTTTTTAAAATGCATACATCTAGGCATGTTCTATTGTTTAGGTTTATTTATTTTAGTCCGAATCTAGTCTACTTTGAAATATCTAGAAGGTCTTACATTACTGAATAGAGGGAGTACTGTGCATACATCTATCCAACATTAACATAACATGATTGTGAAGTGAGTCATACACTCAACATCTTAATCAATATTGGTGTAAAATTAGTAGAATGGAGTCAACGCACCTCGAGGTAAGATCAATATAATTCCTTTCTCCTTTTATACCCAAGATATATCATACAACTCTTATAGAGTATACTTCGATGCAAAGATTAATCTTACAATAATTGTTTCAAATGAAAATAAAAAACGGCAATATAGTGTGCTAATTAATATTGGGAGTTGGAGCATGTGCATGGTAAAATAAGTTGCAACAATTAAACCATACACATAACTTCGCACAAACAAATGTATGTTCTGATTATTATTGACTCATATATGGCTCTACCGACCATATTTGACCTATATATGTGTATGTTTTGCTCCTCATTTGCGGTTGAAATAATCAACACTCAAATTTCATATCTAGTATTGTTTGTCTATTTTTTCCAAGTCCAAAGAAAAGTAAATATGAGACAGAATAACATATATATGCAACTGAATCCGATCCTGCTACAGTCCACTTTGTGTGTCAGATCAACCGTCTAAATATAGGATTAATTTTACTTGCAATAAAACATTAGAATAGAACACATATATATGTAGATAATATACCTTAAGTTCCGAGTTGGGATTTGAAACAACCTGCTGTTCTTCCTTGGTCTTGCCGTATCGATCTATCACTGACTTCATACTGCACAACATAAGTCATGGAATCAACATGTGATCAGAGAAACAGTGGTTGGTATTTCAAGACATAAAAGCTAGTATAACACCTCCTTTTTAGTTAGATCCATGCTATATATGCAACTTGAAACAATCCTGCAAACTGGATTATTTTATGACATGGGACTGGTAACAGGAGACAACACTGACTAAGCATATATATGAGCACGAAACTCCAAATATTTCTTGATGGAATGCATGATATCATCACATGTAACTGTACGGCATATTACTATCCAAATGATTTGAATAGATCAATATTATGGAAAAGAATACATATGCTAAACAAAAGAAGAGACAACGCTTCTGCCATTTCAGCTCACCAACAAGGGCAACAAACCTAAAATTAGACAGACAACACCTTCAAAATCAAGAATAGGAACATGGCTAATCCTCTCCGTGAAGTGCGAATTCCATATGTGGTAAGTGCATTTTTATCATTCTCTTATTAATTCCATTCCATTGAAGATGTGTTTGTCTATAGAAGATTTCAATTTCTGACCAAGAAAGGCTAAGCTAGCTTGCTACGCGTTAGGGAAAGAATATGAGCATGGAAAACGAAAACAGAAACAAAGACATAGACGATGAATTACAGACATACTTGGTGCTAGAGTACTCATAGAGGCGTCCGGTGCTTGAGAAGACCATGAGGCCGACCTCGGCGTCGCAAAGTATGGCGAGCTCCTTGGCCTTTTTGAAGATCCCGTTCCGCCGCTTGGAGAAGGTCACCTGCCGGCTCGTCGAGTTGTCGATCCGGCGGATCACGATCTTCCCCCTCCCCATCTCCTCCTACCCAACACACAAGCTAAAAATGGCTCGACCGATTAAGGGCCAGGAGATAGAGGAAATCTCTCTCCGGCCGGCCAGAGAAGCCAAACGCAGTGAATATGTGTTGTAGCCAAAGAAGGTAAGTGGGAGATCTAGGGGAGCTGGAAGAAGAAAGCTCAAAGGTTTCCTTATGGGAGGAGGAGATGGAGAGAGGGGGGCTTTTCTTGGTGGAGGCTGCAACTAATTGCAAGTGGACTTTCCTCAATTTGCTACTTGCTTTATTTAGCAAGAAGATGCGAGAGGTGGAAGACGGCACCTGATTGGCTACCTGATCGTTGTAGTTTGTTTATTGGTCCGGGTTAATTAAGAGAGAGAGAGAGAGAGAGAGAGAGAGAGAGAGAGAGAGAGAGAGAGAGTTGTCCGGGTTAATTAAGAATGAGAGAATTGTGGTACGCACGAAAGATGGTGAATAATCTTTGTCTACAGATGGCAAAACTACCCCTGATCGTATGCTGGCCTACACATGTCATATGGCCACTTTGACATTCATGAACTAATGTAATTAATCTCCAAAAAAAGGAAGGTGTAGCTAAATGAGGCACTCAAATCCTTGGTGAAAATAGTAATTAGGGCACAATGATAGAGTAGTCGAGTCTTTTTTAACCATCCATGTCACGCAGAAAAGGCAATAAAAATAAGACATACAATGTGTCTCCTCTTATAGTTATTCCTAACAATCAACAAAAGTAAAAAAACAGTAGAAATTTATGTTAATAAGGGAAGGCATATGATAAATAAAAAAATAGCATTTTCTATTTTTTCAAGGGATCATCCGATAGCTAAGAAAATACAACATTTTATTTATATATTCTCTTTTCCAACTAAGAAAAATCCGACATGACAACTCTAAGAGAAGATTGATGTCACACCCATTGCACATGTCTTTTTTTTTACGAAATTTCACCAATCTATTAATAATTATCAACATCCATATAAAGAGCTCCAAAAATAATAAAATTACAAATAGGTCTAGTACTATCTCCATTTTAAAATATAGAAGGTCGTTTTTTTTAGATATTTACAGTCTCTAAAGTGACATTATGACCATCAATTTGTATAGAAATTTGGCGTTCTAACTAAAATATAGGTACACATTGTGAAAACATTTCTCATGATAAATGAAGTAATGTTACCCCCAAAAAAGGATATACAAAGTAATGCTAATTTAGCGTTATAGATGTCGAACGAATTATTCTAAATTGTTAACCAAATTTTGAAGTGTTCGATTTGCTCCGATGGCAGCTTGTACGTTTGATTGTTCGTGTATATTACTCCATACAGATTTATTAGGCTATCACCCATATTTCAAGATAAATTTTTGACTAGTAACTTAGCCAATAAAAAATTAGTTATATGTTACTAATAAAATTATATCACCGTATTCATACTTAAACATAGTGAGCTGAACCGTGTGTGAAGCCCCGACACATTTCCCATATCACATAGTCATTGTTCGATCCCGCCCCGTGATAAACTGTGTAAATTATATATCCAAAAAAACCCGAAGAAGTGCGACAAACTCAGGAAACAAAATTGATTATATTCTCAAGAAAAGTAGCCCATTGCCGGTGCAACATAAAATTTACATGCGCACGCAGTAGATCAGAGAATGTGCGATGTGTCCATGTAGCGTGCTTAACAAAGTTCCATAGAAAGTGCCCGCAAAGAAAGAAAGTTCCATAGGAAGTAGTGTTAAATAATCTTGATCGGTGGTGAAGATAAGATTGTTTTTCTTTAAGAGAGTGAAGATAATATTGTTGGTGTGCCCTAGAGACGGGTGAGAGGTGCTCGTGGTGTCCCCGCCGCCTGCCGGCCGGTTTAGTGACGCGTGGAGAGGCGGCTCTAGCGCGTAATCGAAGTCGTCACCACTACGGCTGTTAAAAAAAAACACCAGTACGCACCACAGCACCCGTTTTTCAACCGATACGAGAGAGAGGCAAACCCATCTATGTTCCTTACTTCCGTCGGTGACGTCTTCAGAGGACTTATAACCCTTTCTTTTTAGCTTCTTAGCCAGTTTCTTTCAGAAGCTATCCTTGACCAACTTCTTTCAGAATCTTATCTGCTAAAATCATTTATACTTTTACTAGTTAAGAAGTTCGAACGAATTTTGAAGATGAGATTCTGCAAGAAGCTGGTCGAGGGTAGCTTCTGGGAGAAGCTGGCCAAGAAGCTAAAAAGAAAGGGGCCTTAAAGCATATCTACCAGACATCGTAATATGACGTAACCAGTCGTTTCGCGTGCTAAAAGTGACTTGTAGCTGACCTGGGAACCTCGGGATGCTTGGAGAGAGGGAAGTTTCAGCGCGTTTCCTTCCTTCCGCGTCCGCCCGTCGCCGGCGCCGCCGGGCGCCGTCATCGACCCAGGCCCCGGCAGTCAAATTCCGCCCGCCAACAAGGCCTCCGCCACTCGACGGTCATGTTCCCAACCCTCGCTATGACAGAAATTGATCCGGGACAAAGATCTAAATCGAGGCGAAAAGATAGTTGCATTTCATTAATTCCATGAATTCTTCCTAAACAAAGTTACGATTTGACATCCAACATTAATTCAACCACTAGTCAACAATTTCACTTCCGCTGCCGCTGTCCTCCACGCTGTCCTCCTCCTCCTCTGCGCCGCCGGCTTCCTCCTCGTCGTCGAACGGAACCTCCACGATTTCCGCATTGTTCACGAGAAGGAGCACCTCTTCGCGGCGAGCGGTAGCGATGACGGTGTACTTGGTCCATCCAGGGACGGACCAGAAACTCTCCCGCCCTTCTCGGTTGCGGATATCCCGGTGCACCACGCGCCCGTAAACTATGTGGTTGCCAATCTTGGCCTTCCGCTCCTTCTTAAACAGCGCCGGCCAGTACGGGCTGGCTGCCGCGTACCGGGGCAGCGCCCTCTTTCAGGCAGGCATCTGGCGGCGGTGCGCCGCGATGTTGCTCTCCATCTCGGCTCGGCCTGAGAGCGGAGCCACCGACACCCCCGCATAGCTGATACGCCATCCGTGGGGCAACGTCGCGGCCGGCGGCGGGACGATGTCGAAATGCGCGAACATCATCGCCTCGTAGAAGTTCAGCGAGGGCACCTCCATGGCGTCGCGGTGGAGATTGGAGAGGGAGGGGATGGATGGGGATGAACGCGTGGGCACCTCCTATTTGTACACGAGGACGACGAAGCGACGGGCAGAATCTAAATCGAATATTCCCTTTTTCGGTTAGGGTTTCTGGTTTCTGTTCCGCCCCGCCGTTCGTGACCTAAAAAAACCGCGAAACGCGACCTGAAAACGCGTTTTTGGTTCCGCCTTTTACGGTGTCTGCTAGAGATGCTCTTAGGCCTTTGAAGTCGTGGCGAACCACGACCTCCATTCGGTGGAAGATGTCGTGTTTTGTTTAGACTATTTTAGTGTATTTTTTAGGATGTTGAGGTGTTGGCTACATCATGGAGTCAGAATAAGGTTCTCTTCGTCCTATCCTCGCTCTTCTGGTGCGACTAGCATCGGCAGAGGACGCACGGAGTCGTGTGTTCGGCGGATGGGATCTCTTCGTTTTTTGCATTCGTTGGTGTGGTTTGAGATCTATGTTTGTCATGTTCGACGACGGTTACAACTTTGGTGCGTTGGTCCTTTGGGGCCTTAGCATAACGACTTTTTGCCCGTCTACTACAATAAGCTCTAGTACGATAAGCTTTACCCGGCTCCGGCGATGGAGGGGCGAGGACGACGGCGGACATTCGGCTCGTGCTAGTGTATATAATAGTCGCTAGGTAGTCCAATAACCTATTTATAATTTTTATTACTTTTAGAAAACTTTATACAACTATTAATGATTATTAATAGATCGGTGAAATTTCGCAAAAAAGAAACACGCAGGTTTAAAATGGTGTATTCACACGGGTTTTATTATCCAAATTAATTAATAGATTCAGATTTATCTATTGTATCTAAATACATATTTATCTAGTTATATTTTAGTGCTAAATATATTCCAATCTAGATAAATCATGACTAGTACGTTTGAATCTAAATAATTCTAAGTCCATTAATTTGAATCAGAGGGAATAGGATAATGGTGTGTAGCTATCACCTTGAATCCGCATCTGACAACCAAGATGGCGATTTTGAATTCGCCGCTCCGCTCCGTGGTGCCGTGCGCTGGCCGACGGGCCGCCGCCCCGCCCGCGTAGCCTCCCCCTCTCCCTCGTGCGGCCGTCTCCCGGTTGCTGTTGCGCCCATCGGGGAAGGCTCCATGGGGGCCTCGACTCGCCGTGATGTGGTCTCGCCACTACGGTGGGCGGCAACGATCTCCTCGGTATTTGCTGGATGCCGCCCTGGCGAGTCCTCGGCAACCCTCCTCCTCCGGCGGGATGTCCACCGCCTGGTGCTGCTTAAACAAGGCGGCGTCGTGGTACCCGCGCGCGACCTGCGCCACGGTGAGAGGGTGCGGGACGTCGTCGTGGTTTTGTTCCCCGCCCAGAAGGTCCAGGTTTGTGCCCCTCTTCCCTCTTCCCGCTCTTCTCCCTCTCGGTTCCTCCCTCGCCCGCCCTCAGCCCCCGCCCGTCGAGCCTCCGCAGATGGCGGCGCCATCGCTGCGCCGTGTCGGAGGAGGTAGCCTCCCTTGCTGACTTCCAAGGCCAACTGTAGGGTGACATAGAGGAGTCCCCGTCTGATGTCGACACCATAGAGCCGGTGGTGCTGCCGCGTGTCAGCCTCTCCACCACCGAAAAGGTGGAATATTTTGGTCCCAAAGCAGGGGGTTGCCACGCCGCAGTCCCCATCCGATCTACGCCGGCCTGACCTAGGGGAGTTCCTCTCCCGGGCAGGGGCTGGTCGAAGCAGACGACGTGACAAGGCGTCCCGACCGCGCCTCTCCGCCGACTTGGAGCGGCCCTGGCTATGGTGACGATCATGGAGCAGGACCGGCCGTTGCTGGTTGAGGTGACGGAGGAGCTGATTCACCAGGAGCTATGTGAGGTACTCCCGGGCCATGAGTGGCCTGTGCGAAGGGTCTTTGCCACTAAGTTTGTAGTGTCGTTCCCATCTGTGGCGACCCTATGCATGTGTGCCATTGGCGTCTCCTTCACCATGCCGATTAACCAACTGAAGGTTCTGATCAGGCCGTCTTCCGCAGACCAAGAGGCTACAAATCCAGGCACATGTCTTAATAGGATTTATAGGATACTCATACAAACAAGTTGCAACTTATTTTCCAGGAAGTGGGTACTGGGTGCGCACGAGTGAGAACAAAGTGCACAAAAAATACTAGTGTTGGTATGTGGGGCCAGTCTAGAGATCCTATGGAGCTGTCAGGAGTGGCACCCCCGAGGCCAAGAGGGAACAAGGTGCTATAGCTGTCCAAGGTTTGGATCCGCCTACTGGGGTTCCCGTCTAAGGTGAGGCGGGAGAGAGTTGTCACCCTCATCTCCCAGATGGTGGTCAAGTGCCTGGAGGTGGACGCCCGCTCCCTCCCGGGGCACGGGGCGATCCGACTGCGCATCCTTTACCCGGATCCCTTCTTATTTTGGTGACGATTCCATGCTTCTTCTTTGATCGCACTAGTAGGGACCTGCTGATGGAGCTGGATGACTCCGTGCCATCCCCTGGGCCAGGCTCCCCCTCTCCCTCTCCACGCCAGGATGACGACCCAGGGACGGGATTGGGGGATTCTGACGAGGACTCTTTGGGGGACGAGTCCCCTGAGGCGGACAAGTCCCCGGCCTAGGAGGCACCTGACTGTCAGCTGCCTCCTGCATGAGGGGGAATGTCCCACCCGACCGCAGGCTGTGCCACAATGGCTCTGGGTCCCTTCTTCCTGATCCGACAGCCCCTCTCCCGGAGTGTGCCTGCCAAGCTGGCCTCGGTGGACATCCCGCATTGTTCCCGTCCCTTCCAGAAAGGCTCGCTCGACTTCGACATCGCTCAGTATGGTGCTAACTTCGACAAGACCCAGCTGATCTGTGGAGTCGTGCTGGATGGGGGAGGGGTGGGATCTCACCCTCCTATCCAGCTGATGGCTGTGAAATATAGCCATCCACGTCCGCATTTAAACTAGATATTATTCATATATTCGATAAAATATCTCTTAAAAACCTGCCACTAATGCCTAATGATCTAAAGGGTATGCAATCCTTTCTTGCTATTTTTTCCTGTGCAGATAATGACGTATGATGATGGGAATCACTACATAAATGCCAAAGATACGATATTTCCAACACGTCAAATAAACCAGGAGTCGTGAAGTGGATCCAGAATACTTAATGACCAACTATACGGGCCTCCGCCGTATAGTTGCCGCCATATAGTTTTCACCGACTTCATTAGGTCAAACAGAACAACTTTTGTGAAGAGACCCCTATATAAAGTGGCTTCAGGCGACGAGAAACAAGCCCCCGACTCCACAATCTCGCTTCTTTCAAACCTCGACTCTCCTGATGCCACGCCAGAGGAATAGATCTAGATCTAAACCTCTAAACCCTTCTCCACCACCATAGCCATCTTCCACCACTTATAATAGTAGATCTCATCTCCAATTGGCGATATTGTAAGACTATTTGCTATCAACTCTATGATCTCTATTATAATGTTTATGATTGTCGATTTCATCTCTATGTGTGAGTAATTCTCCTTGGGCTAAGGGCTTGTGCATGTTATTTATCATAGATGGGATCATGTATTAGTTTGTATGACATGATGATTGTAGTGCCCTCTCTTGACTCAATCTAAGTACTTTTGTGCTTGGAAGAAAAATTATAATCCTAATTTCCACAAACATTACTCTAGTCCAATAGGTAACTCTTATAATATGGCATTAAGTAATACTAGTCTCCAAGAAACTCTTAAAGCTTTTATGGACTCGCAAAATAGGCAAAACAATATTCTAGTAAAAATTACAGAAAATCATGATGCTATGCTTGGTAAATTATCTAACCAACATGTTAGTTTGAGAAATGATTTGCAGCCCTCCAAGAAAGAACAAGGATTGTTGAGGCATAGCTAGTAAGATAACCGAGAGTCAAACTCCCATTCTAGCTAAATTTGCAGGTAAAGTTGAGCCCAATCCAGTTGAATACCTCAAGATGATAATAATCCAAAGGGAGGAGCCTGAAGAACTTGATTATAACAATGCTCCTTCACCAAACTACACAGTTGAAGATCTTGTAAAAAGGATCAATGTCAAGATTCCGGTAAGTGAACGAAATGAGGAAGCCATGTATCAACACTTCGTTAATCAGGTAGCAATAAAGGTACGTGAGCTTGAATAAGAATATAAGAAAATTGCTAAAAAATTGCCTATTAAGCTAGATGATATATTTGAGACTACTATTAAGATTAAAATTGGGACTAATGAAATAGCTGCACTCTGTGATCTAGGTGCAAGTGTTTCAACAATTCCAAAGAGTCTTTTTAACAAGTTAAATCTTGGCTCTTTTGAAATCACTGAACTAAAATTATATCTAGAAGATTCTACCTATAAATAAGCAGTAGGCATTAAGGAAAATACTTTAGTATACATTAAAGGTTGTCCTGCTCTTATTGATTTTATTATTGTTAACATGTCTGAAGATGCTAGTTCCCCTATTATATTAGGCCATCCTTTCTTAAGAACTATTAAGGCTTTAATAAATTTGCATGAAGGGAATGTGAAGCTCCAGTTGCCTTTGTGGGATCCTTTTGTTATTCATTTCCCCAAGAAAAAGAGAGACAAGCAAGATGATAAGGAGGCCATCACTTTGAAGGCCAATTACTTTGGAGAGGGTGTTCTACTCATATGTCCTAAGTGAGCAATATTGAGGTCAAGCTATTGAGCATAAAAGAGCGCCACATGGGAGGCAACCCATGTGAAATAAAGGTTTGAGTTAAGTTTTTAAGTTTTAGTTTAAGTTTTATATAGAATAAAGAGTGCTAGAAAAATCCAGTGAGAAGAAGAGATTCAGCGGTACTAAAAATTCTTGTTTTATATATGCCATAGTTGGTCGAAATTTTAGTCTGTATTTTTTCTGTCGAAACAAGGTGTTTCTCTAAGTTTCAGTCTAAAAATAATTCTTAAAGAAATAGAAATTATTTGATGTGTACAAAAAGGTTAACACATCGACAATTTTTCATCCCAGGATACAGAAGGTTTGACAACCAAATATACGACGGGAACAAAAGTTCTGGCCATATAGTTGTCGTCATATAGTTACAGCCGCCAAAAAGAAACCCTAGAAACCCTAAAATTTTACCTTCAGACCAACTATACGGCGGTAACAAAGTGTTTCAGCCGTATAGTTGTGCCCGACCACTTAAACACACCGGGAGGTACTAAAGACATCGAAACATCAATCCTTTTTTCTCTCTTCCACCTCCAAACTCTCTCAAAACCTCAAGGGATCTTCACCCCTACTCAATTTCGTTCGAATTCCTCGCACACAAGTGATCTACAGTATGTTTCTCCTCTGATCCTCCAATTACTTTTCACGAATTCATCTCTGATCTATTGTCATTATCAATCTAGGGTGAGACTTACTTTGAACTATTTGCTACGATTATCTTGCCTAGATTATTATATTGAGGAGATTCTTTAGTGTGCTATGATGAGGATTATGCTATGACTACTACTGTTGGATCAAAAAGTTTTATATTTGTCTTTCTTATTTATTTTTAGAAGATGAACATAAGGATCCAGACACGTGCTCTTGCCGCCGCTAGTTCTTGTCAGGTTGTAGCTCAGGAACGCATGGGGATTCGATTCAAGAATGAGTCCCACCGTGATCGTTTTGACAAGATCAAAAACCGAGAAGTAAAGGCAACCAAGTGGGCTTGCTCCGTCACTTTGAACCAACTCGGTATTTTTGATGACTTTAATTTACTTTGCAATAGAGTTGGCCTGCAAACCTTTGTATTTCATGATGCACCAACCTATCGCCGATTAACCATTGAATTTCTTAGCTCTTTGAGTAGCACCGTCAAAGGATGGCATGGGGAGGATAGAATTTCTTTTCCGACTCATGAATAATAATTATTCCCTATCACTCGGTGAATGGTGGAATTGTTTTGGTTTAACCAACAATGATCCTAATGCTCTGCGCGTAGCTTTTACCGACATGAAACCTTCTTCTGAATACTATTATAATAGTATAAGCTTCACTTCTAGAGTCAGTAAGGGGAAGAATATTCAACATCCTGCTATTTGCTATTTGTTCTATGTTATTGCTAAGACCTTGCAGGCGCTCAGTGAGTTTACAAGACGCAATGAAGAGGATATCTTAGTCCTTGCAAAAGCTGCTTTCAACTATGACAACTTGTCACTTCACTTGGGCGCAATTCTTGTGCGCTACTTGGAGTACCAATCCCACCAAATCCAAGGACCAATCACTTGTGGAGGAGTCATCACCATGCACTCCAATGTTCTAGGCATCGACCTAGGTGAGTTACAACCGGTACTAGGTGAGCGACGTGTTGGTTTCTCTACTTTGAGGGCTTGTGGAATGCTCACTAGGAGAGGTGGTGTTTATTATTTGTATATTGCTAGAGCTGGGCGTCTCTACCCCACTCCTTTGCCTAATGGTCTTTTCTCTATCAAGGAAGGACGTGTGCTTTATGACTTGCAGGTTGAGCAACACCAATCCGAGGAGGAGATTCCAGAGGAGGATGACAACCAAGATGAGGACCAAGAAGTCCCTCATCAGGAGCAGCAACCACCAAACCGGTTTGCTACATATCAAGATTTCCAAGAACTTGGAGGAATTGTGGAGGGAATGCATAATCTTGCCCTTAACCTTAGATAAACAACAAGTAACCTCTCTACTCAATTTGTGAAGTAGAGTTACAACTATTTCCCCCCACCTCAGTGATTTGAAGGGCTTGCAAAAGCCTAAGCTTGGGGAGGTTTTCTCTCTACTTTATATTTTGCTTTTCATTTGCTTTATCTTATTTTCAAGGGTATGCTTTTATTTGTGTTTATAAGCACTCGTGTTGGTTTCCCCAACACTTTATATTAGTTATTTTATTTTGTTTGAGATTTTCAAGCCGAGCTTTGCCTCCAATTTTATATTCTTTAATCCCTCTTCTCAAAAACCACAAAAAGATTTCTCCGTTTATCTTTATTTTCCCTCTCTCTTTTTCCTTTTGCCTCGAAGTTCTCGTTGATTTGTAGGAGAGTGATTGACTTCGAGTTTCCAAGAAACAAATAAAAAGGGAAGAGAGAAGTGGAACCAAACATGAGAGGTATGCCTTATGACTCCCCACTTTTGAAGTTTGAGAAACCCATGCTATTTAGTAGTAATGTTGAGATGTTATACCGGTGGAGTGAGTCTCTATATTGTAGTAAAATTTTGTTTGCATGGGTATTTAATTGGGTATGTTTTGTTCCAGCTCTTGTAGTTAACCAAAGTCTTGCCTAAAAATTTGCTAAACAATTGAAACAAGAAAAAATCTCACAAATTGAAGACTTGGGTGTTGTAGTGTTTAGTCTTGAAAGCTTATTCCTAGAGACACTCAACACCACAGAAAATAATGATTGACTTGATAGCTCTCTTTGAAAAGATTTGTTCAATTAAATTAATGTTTAGCGGTTTTTGTGAGCATGCCAAAGTTTGAATTGTAAATCATAATAATGATATAGCATTATGCGTGTCAAACTTCATGGGATGCCAACAACTCCGCTAGCCTACGAATGATCTTCATGGAGGAAACTCCTAGATTTCGGCTATGAGTTGATTAAACATATGTAGCAACAATGCTATAATGGGTAAGATTCTTGGCACTCCCGGGTAGCTGTAACATGATGGAATCACTTCTTTGGCAGATATGAGTAATCATTATGCAAAGGAACAAAAATCTTAGTGATGCCACGAGTGTCCATCACAACCCGAGAAACTAATGATTTTTTTTGGCATGCTCTCAATTACTTAAGAACTGAAATTCTTGAAGGACAATGAATAGAATAGTAGTGCTTAAAAAGTCTTGATTTATTGATGTGGGAGAATTGAGATGCTTTAGTATATATGATTTTCATGACAAACTCTCACACTCTTAATTCTACATGATTGCACTTTATTGTTCAAAGGCAAGCCTATGAGTTAATTACATGACATGGAACAAAGTTTACCTTTTTGAATCATCCATGCTTATAATAATTTTGCTGCGCTATAAGGATTCATGAAACCCGTATGATATGCTTGCCATTACTCTATCTATGCTGAAGTTTTTCAGATTAATAAAGTGGTGGAAACATGAGACTACCAATCATGAGTAAGATCATCATCTCGTTATTTTAGTTTAAATGCTGAGTACCCTTTTGATTTTGGTTTTCTTGCTTGGGACGATCAAGTTTAAGCTTGGGGAGGTTGATGGCTGTGAAATATAGTCATCCATGTCCACATTTAAACTAGGTATTATTCATATATTTTATGAAACATCTCCCAAAAACCTACCACTAATGCCTAATGATCAAATGGGTATGCAATCCTTTCTTGCTATTTTTCCCTGCGCAGATAATGACATATGATGATGGGAATCACTACATAAATGCCAAAGATACAATATTTACAACACGTCAAAGAAGACTTAACGACCAACTATACGGTCACTGTCGTATAGTTACTGCCATATAGTTTGCACCGACTTCATTAGGTCAAACAGAACAACTTTCATGAAGGGACCCCTATATAAAGAGGCTTCAGGTGACGATAAACAAGCCTCGAATCCACAATCTCGCTTCTTTCCAACCTCGACTCTCCATGCCACCACGTCGGAGGAATAGATCTAGATCTAAACCTCTAAACACTTCTCCACCACCATAGCCATCTCCCACCACTTGTAATAGTAGATCTCATCTCCAATTGGCGACATTGTAAGACTATTTGCTATTAACTCTATGATCTCTATTACAATGTTTATGATTGTCAATTTCATCTCTATGTGTGAGTAATTCTCCTTGGACTAAGGGCTTCGGCCTAGCCATGTAGCTTTTGTGCATGTTATTTATCATAGATGGGATCATGTATTAGTTTGTATGACATGACGATTGTAATACCCTCTATTGCCTAAATCTAAGGACTTCTCAGGTACCCAAGACCCCGAGGATTGATCTAGGTAAAGGGAGTGTGAGTAATGACTGATCTGTAGGATAGGAACCCCAGTGACAGAAAGGGTAGTACGGCTGTATGTGAGGAATTTACTTGGGATTAACAGTGACATCACAATGCTTATCATTAGTTCTCTTTCTTCTATGGATGAGACTAGTAGGTTATTGCTATAAGCGGTTGCGGAGGCGATAAAAATTATGGATGCACTGACCACATATAATTATCATGCTCTAACAATTACATGCATACTTTATTATTATCTATTATTCCCATCAGATGTTTTGCACAAGTACTGGTGAAAACCGAAGACCCTAGGCCCTCTCTCTCCATCGTCATCATCAACAACAACAATATCGCAAACTCTTGGTCTGGTGAAAACGCAATAGGAATTCTAAAACTCTCGAAGGTCCATTTAAGTAATCTCACTTTGCTTTCTGCTTCCCGAGGATTCGATAAACCTATGTCTACTAGGGAAAAGGAGCTATACTACATCCGTAGCCCAAATCGAAGGTATCACCAGCTAGCGTCTTCCTCCAAGGACACCTCGGGGAGTGGGGGTATTGTAACATCCCAGCATTAGATCTTAGAAATAATCTGAACACAGATGTGTGCATTGCATTCATGCATAGAAAGACCGGATAATTTTCGCGCTTTTGAATAAAACTTGTCAAAGTGATTGAAGCTTCTCTTAACTTGATGGAATTGAAGTAGATCATCAAGTTGACTGTGATAAGTTTCAATATGACCTTTGTTAAAACCTTATTTTGGGTAAGGAAGATTTGATCTAAGGGTAGATCAAGTGTAATAAAATTAAACCATAATACATTGCTTAATGATTAATATTTGATCCTTAAGTGATCATTCCATAGTATTCATTCCAATAACCCATGAATACCAAGCTATGAATATAACTTAAGTAATAAGAGTGTAACAACTAAATCTTGACCTATCTTAATCTTATCTACTTATACCATGAGTATCATGGTAATACCTAACCTTAACTCTTTAGTGAGATTGAGTAGGAAAGAAACCAAGTCAAGATCATTCACCATATATCTTCCTTTCCATATCAATCCTTATCATCTCTATTGGATCTTATTCTATTATCTATTGTTCATCAATGTTGAGTAATAAACTATTGATTCACAAATTCTTAACCTATCAACTCTTGTCTTTATCATAGCATTCACTTATGTACTATAAAGAAAGGAGTAAGAAGAGGTATGTGGTAATTCTAGTTTTAGATATCATCTATAGGATGGGAGTGCTGGAAGAGAATAAGATCAATATGATAATTGATGGAGTTAACTCACTCCTGAATGAATAGAAGAGTTATCTTAAATAAAGATATGTGTGGTAACAAAGAAGATTATAAGGATGAATAATGAATATATTTACCAAGGAGTAATCCTATTGGATCAAGTAGGCATAGTCATTGAATAATCACTCTTAGTCAGATAGAGACACTAAGAAGATAAGTGTAATCCAACTATAATGTTGTATTGATGAAGCCTTGATTAAAAAACTATAAACCTAAGCCAAAAATGATCAAAGGATGATAATGATCATGCTCAAGTCACTAAGAGTGAATGATTATATCATATATAAGTGACATTGGTGGATATAACATGATTAAACTCTAGTATAGATATGTTATCCTAGGTTATCCATGATAAGTCACCATGATATGATGTGAAGTTTGAATATAAGAAACTGGAGTAAAGTATATATAAGATAGTATGGCTAAGCTGAAACTAGAGTAGCATGGAGTTATTGAAGTAGTGTTATTTCTCAAAGATAGTAAGCTTTTGAGGAGAGAAGAATTGGATATATGAATATATTAGAGTAATGTGGGTGATGGATGATAAAGGAAGAGTATGAATGGAGTTAACTATAACCATCTGTTGGATTGGTTATTATTTGTAACATCCCAAAAATACTAAACTTAAATCATCAAATTCTAATCATGAAATGTAGGGTTAACAAAAACTTTTCTAATTAAAATTATGAAGGCATGCACATGTGTATGCATTTAATTTGAAATTCTTTTGAACCACCTTGTTTGTGTGTTTCCTTGCTTGTAAAATGTTTCTTAGGTGAAATAAACATCATATAAACATTTCCCAAACTTTTCCTAAAGACAAATAAATCAAAACCAATAAAATAAAGGAATGGTCATTTTGACCAATTTAACTGCCATGCCTACTTTGGCTGTCTCAAACTTTCAGAACCTAACAGAAACTTTTCTGGATCTTTGCACCCCTTGAATGTACTCATACTAAGGTATCAAGGCCCACTTTGTGATCATCCAGAAACTTTCAAATGAATAGTTTAAATGACAATTCAAAATTGAATCTTTATCATATGGGAAGATCCCACTTTTTAAAAAACCACTCAAACAAGCTCAACTTTCAAAACCCAAGCATCTGCAGACTCACTAGCACCAATCTAGCAAACCCACCAAAAATCTTTTCAAAATTCAAAACTTGATTTCATGCAGCCATTTCATCAAACAGGTTGCAGACACAAATCATACAAAATCTAAACACTATAGTGAGCAGTGATTTGAGCCTAACTTGTCCCCTCTTTGGTTCACAACCATCTCAGTAGATCATCTAGCTAACTAAACCAAGCACTAGCACCACTGTGAGCTTGCCATTGTCATCAATGGTGAACAAGCGAGCACACCCTTGCCACCCCATAGTCGACAGCAAGCCTAGCCAGCATGTCTGGGAGGCAGCCCACCGCCCACCACCACTCACTGTCCCAGCCCGAGCGTTGTCAAGCCCTGGACCACACGCACGGACCGCGCCCAGACCGCCAACGACCATGCCGAGCGTGCGCCAGAGCGCCACCCTCGACCGAAGCCCACAGACCGCGTGCCGCCCTCACCGCGCGCATATACGATCACCACCGACCCAGGAGACCGCCAGACATCCCCGTTCGCCGCCCCATGCCGCACAGCCACCGCTCGCCGTCGAAGACGCCGACTCTGCCGCGCAGAGCACCGTCGCGTTCCGACCAAGCCGCACTGCCCCACGCCTCGAAACCATGTCGTTGAGCATCGCCAGGGAACACCGCACCGTCCCCTACCTTCGCCCATGCCAATAGCCGCCTGTAACCTCGCCCCCGACGAGCTCACCGTGCGCCCCATCGGTCCCCTCGCTCGACTATAAATAGAGGCCACCCCCAGTCGATTTCTTCACACCATCTCACTCCCCTCTCCTCACTGATCGTGCCACACCGTTCCCGGAGCAAGGCGAGCACCACCTCGCCGGAATTTCACCGGAGCCCGCCGCCTCTGGAGAAGAAGGGCGCCATCGATTGGCTCCACCCTAGAGCCGCCACCACCTCGAAGTTCGCCGTCGTCGACTTCGTCGATCGCCCGCCTCACCGACCCTCGCCTGCACCCCGGTGAGTCCCCAGCACCCCTCACTGGCCGCGCTAGGTTTCTTTCTCGCCGGCGTTGCCTTGCGTCGACGATGACCCTCAGCCGTTGGATTAGAATCAGATCGAACGACCCACATTGCCCCGTACCGCTTCGCCCCTCCCTGTCTCACTGACGAGTGGGGACACCCACTTAAGCAGCCCGCGGGAGCACTGCGCTTAGCAGGCCGGCCCGTTAACTTTTCCCGCGCAGCCCAGTTATTTGAATTAAACCTTTTTCATTTTGTTTCAAAATCACTTCTGTACCCAACTTCAAAATTCAACCCAGATCAATTTAGTGCACCAAATTGAATGAAACCAATTTTGTTAGAAAGGTCTGGAAATGCTGAATCCAAGCCCGTTGGATTCAAGTCATTTGGATCTATAGATCACCCATTGTAAAATTAACAAGGCAGAAGCTTTTCTGCGTTCAAACATTTTTTTCAAATTTAAATCATAATAGCTTTTGAGTTGATTCCAACTCTCAAAAATCACATTTAACCATACCTTTCAGAATAGATAAAAATATATAGGTTTACTTGCAGAAATAATGTTCAAGTAATAAAAGAATGCTACATAGGCATTTCTAGTAATTTTATTTAATTAAAATAAAAGGGTAAAACCTTATTAAATTGTGACACCACTTTAAATCACATTCCCATGGACTACAATATGTGGTGATGACATGTGTCAACATGATCCCATGTTTGGTTTGGAGAATATTAAATCTTAAGTAATCTTTCAATGAGTAGAAATTACTTTTCTAAAAATAAAAGGAATTAAACCAAGCTTTAATCTTGTAATGTTATAGATGATGCTAGATCATCTATAGGACCCTTGTGTGTGATGATTGCAAGTATTTAAGTATTGGTTGGTGATTGTGTACCTCGTATTTATTTATAGACGCTAGTACCGACCAAGGATACGAGGAGGAAGGAGGATACTACGAAGAAGAAGCCGAGGAAAACTTCAACCACTGCTCTGCACAAGGCAAGCTAACACTTGTAATTTAGGCAAGCTAACACTTGCAATTTAGCAATTTTATACTGATATTGTGCAAGCCTAATACTACTAGTGAATGTGCAAGCTAACCCTTGCAAGATACCCTACTGATGCCACCAACCACTACTTGTTACTATGCCCACTATATGCCTTAAGCATATGTGATCATATCCACTTGATAAACCAATCCTAGTTTTATTTGCAAGTCTATTACTTTATTTCTTTGTCAAAGCTCTTAATTAGAGTTTACTGAAATAAATGATAGATACTAGAAAAATATGTGAAGGTTGCATAAAGAGCATAAAATTTGGCCTAAGCTAGATAATCTTGATGTCATCCTAAGGCATGAGATTGAACTTTGCTAAAACTCCACTAGTTTACCACCCCTCATTATTGCTTACCCCCACCTGTAGATGCTAGTGCTAAGCATAAAACTTGATCAACTTTAGATGGGAATACTTGGTGGAAAAATGGTTATGAAAACCTTGGAATGAAGGATCATTCTATTGAAATGTTTTGGACATGTGTTTCCGAACACCTGATGATTTTGGTGATGAAAATGTTGAGGCATGAGCCTTAGCCCTTTTTTTTAAAACTAATGGTTGTCTGGATGCGATACCATTCCAATTTTATCGTACAACCACAATACCCGAAGATTGGGTAGGGCTTGACTGGAAACTTATATACCTTAGTATTAGTTCCCTCATGGCCAAGGTCTGAGCTGAGGCTACCTTGTGAAGATTGTCCACCTGTGCAGTACCCAAGATGACAGTTGGTCATGGTTGGGAGGCCAAACTCACAGGAGAGGTGCTTATACTAGGGCATGTAATCGAAAGGTTAGGATTGATTATCCGCATACTGAGTATGGTGAATTCAGGATTTGTTCCTGACGGATGTATCGAATGTTGTGGTGAAAGTGTATAATCTCTGGAGAGTGTCAAACTATTCGAATAGCCGCGTCCACGGTTATGGACAGTTGGAGTGGCCATACTGTTCCCCCGTCAGACTTTTCAAAATAGCTTGTGAAATGGATTGAGACTTTGACTTGACCACAACAGGGTTGTGATATGAAATACAAGTTCCCACTTAGGAGTTATAAAATTGTGACTAGCATTCATTTGCTTCTAGACTTAGTAGAGATAAACCTGGATTTTGCAAAATAACCCTAGAGCCTAGTATCCTATTACCAAAAACCCCTTTTACTTGTTAGTATTAGTTTGTGAGTACTTAAAGATTACTCATGGCTTTGTCCCTGGCTATTCCCATGGACAGACTATGAAGAGGAGTGCCTTGAGGATGGAACCCAGGAAGGTTATGACAACTAGGATCATCTCCCATCGTCAGCATTGCATGTGACCCCGAAGATGGAGCTTCGCCTACGCTACCGTTATTATTACGTATTCCGCTGCTTGAGGTTGTATTAAGAACTGGATCATGAGATCCCTATTTGTGTAAGAACTTCTATATCGTTTGTAATGGATGATGTACTATGGTATCCAATTCTGTTATGTCTCGCAAAAATGGTAATCCTGGGATTGCGATGTATGGCATAACAGGCATATGGGATTAAAAATCCGGGTGTTGACAAGTTGGTATCAAAGCCATCCTGACCATAGGAGACCCTAGTTAGGCTGGACGTTTAAAACCAAAAACTTATTTTCCAAAACTAAAGAAAACAAATATTTACAAAAACTTATTCTCATTCTTATCCCTTTTATTCTTTCATGAAAATTCATGTGCCTCCAAAAGCTCTTGCAAAATACATAAAATTTTGACACACTTAATCACTCTACTAACTTACTCATCCTAGATTCTTATAGATGGACGTGAAGTACAACAAGTTTTATCAACTTGGGAATGGAGGAGACCATCCACGAGAGAGACATGTAGTTGGAGGAAAGGGAGAATGCCGGAGAGGACCTTCGTGGAGACCCCTACTCCTATCTCAGCGATGACGACGATTTTCTAGAGGACCAGGCTATGGATTTCTTCACCGATGAGGATGATTTCGCCTTCATCGATGATGATAAGGATGATGAAGCCCCAGATTCCGAGGAGTAGTAGCACTTGAGCACTAGTGTAGTGAGTAGTATTAGGCCCCACTGTATCGTAGTTCTCAGAATGGTTCTTAAAACCATCTGCTTTCCTTTGATGTGGTGTGTGTTGTATCGTGTGCTATGAATGAATGAATGAATGAATGAAAAAGCAAGTTGCTAGAAAAATCTGAGTCAAAACTTAAAAACTTTTCAAAGACCCAAAACTTTAGAAATTTCCCTCTTTTCTCACGATCTATCTAAATGTTCAGATGCCACGTGGAGGAAGTGGTTCATCCCCGGACCCGATGTTGCATATTCTGCAAATGTTGACTTCTGACCGTGAAGCTAAAAGAGTCGAACGTCAATCCAACGTAGCCACCCTTCAGCAGATAGCCCAGCTAGCCCACAACAACCAAGGCCACAGAAATCAGGACAACCACGGATCTAAGCTCAAGAACTTCCAGAATACCAACCCACCTGTTTTCACTAAGTCCGAAGAGCCCCTAGACGCCGATGACTGGCTGCAAACCATGGAAAATAACTTAGAAGTAGCCAGAGTGGAAGCCAATGAGAAAGTTCTGTTCGCCACCCACTATCTAGCCGGAGATGCCAGAGCATGGTGGAACAGTGTTCGCGCAATGACCGGAGGCCAGATGATGACCTGGGAGGAATTCAAGGTCAAGTTTAGCAGAACCCATGTGCCACCGGGTTTGATCAGGAGAATGAGAGACGAGTTTAGAGAGCTGAAGCAAGGAAGGATGACTGTAGTGGAATACCGTGACAAATTTTTATCATTAGCTAGGTATGCCCCAGATGAGATCGACACTGAAGCCAAGAAGAAAGAAAGATTCCTGAACGGTCTGCATGATGAGATGCAGACGGTGTTAGTCAATATCCCCTTTGAGGATATTGAAGCCCTTGTCGACTCTGCTATCCAGATGGAAGGAAAGATCAACCAAGCCAATGAGAACCGCAAGCGTCGTATGATGCATCAGCCAGGAACCCATCAGACCCCAAAGTATCGCCCTAACCCATCTCCAGGATTTGCCCCAAGGACCAACAGACCCCCGATGAACCGTCCGTCCTATCCCAACCGTGGAAACCCTAGACCCGGAGGAAATCACAACAACCCCGGCAACTCTAGCAATTTCAATTGTGCCCCACCCAAGTTCAACAACAACAATGCTACCGCCAACACCAACACTGCCCCGAGGACTGGAAGCAATGCTGTGCCTGTAGCAGCCAAGGACAAGTCGCAAGTGACCTGTTATGACCGTGGAAATAAAGGCCACTATTCCAACGAATGCCCCAACAAGTAGAATGCTACAGCCCCCAATACCAATGTCCCAGCTCAGCAGCAGCGTCGTGTTCAGCCAGGAAGAAGATTTGCCCCAGGGAATTCGCTCAACCGCAACGGCCGTCTTTTTCTCATGCATGCCGAAGAAGCTCAGGAAGCGCTAGACGTCGTGCTGGGTATGTTTTCTGTTAATTCAGTACTTGCAAGAGTGTTGTTTGATTCTGGTGCATCACATTCATTTGTCACTAAAGAATTTTCATGCACTAGTAAAATTCAACCAACCAAACTGAAGCATGTTATGATTGTTTAAATTCCCGGATCAACCACCAAGGCTAGGCAAATTTGCAAAGCCGTCCCTATCCGAATCCATGGCATAGATTTTTATGCAAATATGATAGTACTTGGAACTAAAGGTTTGGAAGTAGTACTAGGAATGGATTGGATGTCCAAACATAAAGGATTAATTGACTGTGCCAAGAAAGCCATAAGTATGACCGATACAGCCGGAATATCAGTCGAGCACATATCTGAAACCTTACCCCGCCAATTCAAGTGTAACAAGAGTATAGCCCAACCTACCATTGACCAAGTTCGGATAGTCTGTGAATACCCCGATGTATTTCCAGATGTTTTGCCCGGTATGCCCCCAGATCGGAATATCGAGTTTATCATTGAACTAATCCCCGGAACTGGACCCATAGCCCAGAGACCATATAGTATGAACCCGTCAGAGCTCGCAGAGCTGAAGAAGCAACTGGATTCCATGCTGGAAATTGGATTGATTCAACCAAGTGCGTCACCTTGGAGATCACCTGTCTTGTTTGTGGACAAGAAGGATGGAGGTAACCGTTTGTGTACGGATTATCGGAAATTGAATGATGTCACCATCAAGAACAAGTACCCCTTTCCCAAGATAGAGGATTTGTTTGATCAGTTGACCGGTGCCAAAGTGTTTTCTAAGATTGATCTTAGAACTGTCTATCATCAACTCAAAATTCGTGCAGAGGATATTCCAAAGACTGCCTTTACCACCAGATATGGATTTACGGTCATGTCTTTCGGATTAACCAATGCCCCCGCTTATTTCATGAATCTCATGAATAAGATTTTTATGGACTTCCTGGATAAGTTTGTCATCGTTTTCATCGATGACATTCTGATTTATTCCAAATCAGAAGAAGAACATGAGCTACACCTAGGGACCATTCTTGGAACCCTTAGAGAGCATCAGCTGTATGCAAAGTTTAGCAAATGTGAATTCTGGTTACAGGAGGTAGGATTCCTCGGTCACATTGTATCAGCCGGAGGAATTGTTGTTGACCCGACCAAAGTGAAAGATGTAGAAGATTGGCAAGCCCCAACCACTCAAACCCAAGTTCGTGCATTTCTCGGATTGGCGGGATATACCGCAAATTCGTAGAAGGATTCTCGAGTATCGCCAGACCCATGACCCAATTGTTGAAGAAGGACAAGAAGTTTGAATGGACCAACAAATGTGAAGCGAGTTTTCAAGAACTCAAGAGGAGATTGATTTCAGCCCCAATCTTAATCATGCCGGATATCACGAAGCCCTTCGATGTGTATTGTGATGCATCCAAGATTGGTCTCGGATGTGTGCTAATGCAAGAAGGCAAAGTTATATCTTATCTATCTCGACAACTGAAGGAACATGAGCAAAACTACCCAACCCATGACCTCGAACTCGCAGCCGTAGTTCTATCCCTCAAAACATGGAGACATTACCTATTGGGAAACCATTGTGAAATTTATTCGGATCACAAGAGCCTAAAGTATATATTCACTCAGAAGGAGCTGAATATGAGGTGGAGAAGATGGATTGAGCTAATCAAATATTACGATCTGGACATTCACTATCACCCTGGTAAAGCCAATGTGGTAGCAGATGCCCTTAGCAGATTGCTGTGCCGCTTGAACTCCATGATTTTGAAGGAGCAACCAAGTTTGCACAAAGAGATGGAAGATTTTGGAATGGAATTAGTAAGTGAAGGATTTTTGGCTAGCATAGAACTAAACCCACTTTGATTAGTCAGATTAAAGAGGCGCAGAAGGGAAATGCTAGTATTGACGGAATCAAGCGTCGTATCGGTACAGGCAAAGTACCCGGATTCACCGAGGACGAAGAAGGAGTTTTGTGGTACAAAGGACGCCTTTGTGTACCAGCAGATTCCGAGTTGAAAGGAGTTATTTTGAAAGAGGCTCATGATACTCTTTATTCTATCCATCCCGGAGGAACTAAGATGTATCAAGATTTAAAAGAGCAATTTTGGTGGCATAAGATGAAGAGAGAAATTGGAAGCTATATCGCCAAGTGTGATATATGTCAGCGAGTCAAGGCAGGACATCAAAGACCCGCTGGATTGTTGCAACCCTTGCAGATTCCGGAATGGAAATGGGATTCTGTAGGAATGGACTTTATCACTGGACTACCTACTTCTAGTAGGGGAAATGACTCTATCTGGGTCATAGTGGACAGATTGTCCAAAGTCGCCCATTTCTTGCCCGTCAAGACCACATATCAGAGTTCGAAACTAGCGGAGTTATACATCGCTAGAATTGTCAGTTTGCACGGAGTCCCCAAGAACATAGTATCGGATCGAGGAACTCAGTTTACCTCGAGATTCTGGAAGAAAGTCCAAGAAGGTTTAGGAACCCGTCTAGATTTCAGCACCGCGTATCACCCTCAGACCGATGGACAAATGGAGCGAGTAAATCAAATACTCGAAGATATGCTGAGAGCATGTGTGTTAGAATATGGATCCAAGTGGGAAGACTGTCTGCCGTTCGCAGAATTTTCATACAACAATAGTTTATCAAGCCAGTTTGCAAATGGCCCCATTTGAATTCATGTACGGAAGGAAGTGTCGCACCCCTTTGAACTAGTCAGAAGTAGGAGAGAGTCAGATCTTCGGACCCGACATCCTACGAGAAGTAGAAGAGAAGTTTCACAAGATTCGTGAACACCTCAAGACCGCCCAATCCAGACAGAAGAGTTACGCCGACAAGAGACGTCGAGACCTCGCCTTCAACATAGGAGAATTTGTTTATCTGAAAGTGTCGCCATTGAAGGGAATGCAGCGTTTCCAACTCAAAGGAAAGTTAGCCCCCAGATATATCGGACCTTTCAAAATTCTGAACCGTCGAGGAGAAGTGTCGTATCAATTGGAACTACCTGAAGAGATGTCAGCCGTGCACAATGTGTTCCATATCTCATTACTTTGAAAGTGACTCGAAGTCCCCGAGAAGACCGAAGTGTTCAAGAATATAGATCATCGGACCATAGAGATCAACAATGACCTGACCTATCCCGAAGTACCCATCCATATTTTGGAATAATCCTTCAGAACTACCCGAACCCGAAGCATCAAGTTTCTCAAGATTCAATGGAGCAACCACACAGAAGAGGAAGCTACCTGGGAGCGCGAAGATCACATCAGGACGGAGTTTCCCGATCTCTTCAAATCCTAGGTAATCTTTTCGTCCTTTTTAAAATCTCAGGACGAGATTTTGTTTAAGGGGGGAAGGTTTGTAACATCCCAAAAATACTAAACTTAAATCATCAAACTCTAATCATCAAATGTAGGGTTAACAACAACTTTTCTAATTAAAATTATGAAGGCATGCATATGTGTATGCATTTAATTTGAAATTCTTTTGAACCACCTTGTTTGTGTGTTTCCTTGCCTGTAAAATGTTTCTTAGGTGAAATAAACATCATCTAAACATTTCCCAAACTTTTCCTAAAGACAAATAAATCAAAACCAATAAAATAAAGGAATGGTAATTTTGACCAATTTAACTCCCATGCCTACTTTGGCTGTCTCAAACTTTCAGAACCTAACAGAAACTTTTCTGGATCTTTGCACCCCTTGAATGTACTCATACTAAGGTATCAAGGCCCACTTTGTGATCATCCAGAAACTTTCAAATGCATAGTTTAAATGACAATTCAAAATTGAATCTTTATCATATGGGAAGATCCCACTTTTTCAAAAACCACTCAAACAAGCTCAACTTTCAAAACCCAAGCATCTGCAGACTCACTAGCACCAATCTAGAAAACCCACCAAAAATCTTTTCAAAATTCAAAACTTGATTTCATGTGGCCATTTCATCAAACAGGTTGCAGACACAAATCATACAAAATCTAAACACTATAGTGAGCAGTGATTTGAGCCTAACTTGTCCCCTCTTTGGTTCACAACCATCTCAGTAGATCATCTAGCTAACTAAACCAAGCACTAGCACCACTGTGAGCTTGCCATTGTCATCAATGGTGAACAACCGAGCACACCCTTGCCACCCCATAGTCGACAGCAAGCTAGGAGCAGCAGCAAGCCTAGCCAGCATGTCTGGGAGGCAGCCCACCGTCCACCGCCACTCACTGTCCCAGCCGCGAGCGTTGCCAAGCCCTGGACCACACGCACGGACCGCGCCCAGACCGCCAGCGACCATGCCGAGCGTGCGCCAGAGCGCCACCCTCGACCGAAGCCCACAGACCGTGCGTCGCCCTCACCGCGCGCATATACGATCACCATCGACCCAGGAGACCGCCAGACATCCTCGTCACGCCCCATGCCGCCTGACCACCGCCGTCGAGGACGCCGACTCTGCCGCGCAGAGCACCGTCGCGTTCCGACCAAGCCGCACTGCCCCACGCCTCGAAACCATGTCGTTGAGCATCGCCAGGGAACACCGCACCATCCCCTACCTTCGCCCATGCCAATAGCCGCCTGTAACCTCGCCCCCGACGAGCTCACCAGGCGCCCATCGGTCCCTCGCCGACTATAAATAGAGGCCACCCCGACCGATTTCTTCACACCATCTCACTCCCTCTCCTCATTGATCATGCCACACCTTTCTCGAGCAAGGCGAGCACCACCTCGCCGGAATTTCACCGAGCCCGCCTCTGGAGAAGAAGGGCGCCATCGATTGGTCCACCCCAGGAGCCGCGACCACCCCGAAGTTCGCCATCGTTGACTTCGCCCGCCTCACCGACTACCTTGCACCTGGTGAGTCCCCAGCACCCCTCACTGGCCGCGCTAGGTTTCTTTCTCGCCGGCGTTGCCTCGCGTCGAGGATGACCCTCAGCCGTTGGATTAGAATCAGATCGAACGACCCACATTGCCCCGTACCGCTTCGCCCCTCCCTGTCTCACTGACGAGTGGGGACACCCACTTAAGCAGCCCGCGGGAGCACTGCGCTTAGCAGGCCGGCCCGTTAACTTTTCCCACGCATCCCAGTTATTTGAATTAAACCTTTTTCATTTTGTTTCAAACTCACTTCTGTACCAAACTTCAAAATTCAACCCAGATCGATTTAGTGCACGAAATTGAATGAAACCAATTTTGTTAGAAAGGTCTGGAAATGCTGAATCCAAGCCCGTTGGATTCAAGTCATTTGGATCTATAGATGGCCCATGGTAAAAATAACAAGGCAGAAGCTTTTCTGCGTTCAAACATTTTTTCAAATTTAAACCATAATAGCTTTTGAGTTGATTCCAACTCTCAGAACTCACATTTAACCATACCTTTCAGAATATATAAAAATATATAGGTTTACTTGCAGAAATAATTTTCAAGTAATAAAAGAATGCTACATAGGCATTTTTAGGCATTTTATTTAATTAAAATAAAAGGGTAAAACCTTATTAAATTGTGACACCACTTTAAATCACATTCCCATGGACTACAATATGTGGTGATGACATGTGTCAACATGATCCCATGTTTGGTTTGGAGAATATTAAATCTTAAGTAATCTTTCAATGAGTAGAAATTACTTTTCTAAAAATAAAAGGAACTAAACCAAGCTTTAATCTTGTAATGTTAGAGATGATGGTAGATCATCTATAGGACCCTTGTGTGTGATGATTGCAAGTAGTTAAGTATTGTTTGGTGATTGTGTACCTCGTATTTATTTATAGACGCTAGTACCGACCAAGGATACGAGGAGGAAGGAGGATACTACGAAGAAGAAGCCGAGGAAAACTTCAACCACTGCTCTGCACAAGGCAAGCTAACACTTGCAATTTAGGCAAGCTAACACTTGCAATTTAGCAAGCTTATACTGATATTGTGCAAGCCTAATACTACTAGTGAATGTGCAAGCTAACCCTTGCAAGATACCCTACTGATGCCACCAACCACTACTTGTTACTATGCCCACTATATGCCTTAAGCATATGTGATCATATCCACTTGATAAACCAATCCTAGTTTTATTTGCAAGTCTATTAATTTATTTCTTTATCAAAGCTCTTAATTAGAGTTTACTGAAATAAATGATAGATACTAGAAAAATATGTGAAGGTTGCATAAAGAGCATAAAATTTGGCCTAAGCTAGATAATCTTGATGTCATCCTAAGGCATGAGATTGAACTTTGCTAAAACTCCACTAGTTTACCACCCCTCATTATTGCTTACTCCCACCTGTAGATGCTAGTGCTAAGCATAAAACTTTATCAACTTTAGATGGGAATACTTGGTGGAAAAATGGTTATGAAAACCTTGGAATGAAGGATCATTCTATTGAAATGTTTTGGACATGTGTTTCTGAACACCTGATTATTTTGGTGATGAAAATGTTGAGGCATGAGCCTTAGCCCTTTTTTTAAAACTGATGGTTGTCTGGATGCGATACCATTCCAATTTTATCGTATAACTACAATACCCGAAGATTGGGTAGGGCTTGACTGGAAACTTATATACCTTAGTATTAGTTCCCTCACGGCCAAGGTCTGAGCTGAGGCTACCTTGTGAAGATTGTCCACTGCGCAGACTCCAAGATGACGCTTGGTCATGGTTGGGAGGCCAAACTCAGGAGAGGTGCTTATACTAGGGCGTGTAATCGAAAGGTTAGGATTGATTATCCATACGAGTATGGTGAATTCAGATTTGTTCTGACGGATGTATCGAATGTTGTGGTGAAAGTACAATCTACGGAGAGTGTCAAACTATTCGAATAGCCGTCGCGGTTATTATGGACAGTTGGAGTGGCCATACTGTTCCCCCGTCAGACTTTTCAAAATAACTTGTGAAATGGATTGAGACTTTGACTTGACCACAACAGGGTTGTGATATGAAATACAAGTTCCCACTTAGGAGTTATAAAATTGTGACTAGCATTCATTTGCTTCTAGACTTAGTAGAGATAAACCTGGATTTTGCAAAATAACCCTAGAGCCTAGTATCCTATTACCAAAAACCCCTTTTACTTGTTAGTATTAGTTTGCAAGTACTTAAAGATTACTCATGGCTTTGTCCCTGGGTATTCCCATGGCCAGACTATGAAGAGGAGTACCTTGAGGATGGAACACAGGAAGGTTATGACAACTAGGATCATCTCCCATCGTCAGCATTGCCTGTGACCCTGAAGATGGAGCTTCGCCTACGCTACCGTTATTATTACGTATTCCGCTGCTTGAGGTTGTATTAAGAACTGGATCATGAGATCCCTATTTATGTAAGAACTTCTATATCATTTGTAATGGATGATGTACTATGGTATCCAATTATGTTATGTCTCGCAAAAATGGTAATCCTGGGATTGCGATGTATGGAATAACAAACATCTGGGATTAAAAATCCGGGTGTTGACATTATTAGTAGTAGAATAGTTTAATAACCAAGTATAAATATGAGAAGATTATGAAGAGCTTTAGTGTCAATATCATTGGATTTACAAAAGGATTTAGGAGGAAAAATTATTGATAGGAATATTCTTGTGAAGCAAAGGTCATCATGTTAACACATGATGATAGATATGAAGGAGTAATATATCTAGGAAAGGAATTCCTTAGTGAGAAGATCAGAATTATGAATTATGGAGGATAGGAATTCTTGGTAAAACATTCAACCTTAAATCTGAAATCAAACTTATTATCTATTTCATCTATTGGATCTATTATATTATTTCCACAATGATTTATAGGAATATTTTCCTATAGCAAAGCACTTAAGCACATCTTTGTCATTTCCAATTATCATAACCATATGTGCTTAGGAGTTATCTTTATCAATTATTTTCCATAAGACCTTCCAGAAATAACTTTCTATTTTAAAGGGTGATATCATTAATGTAACATCCCAAAAATCATGATTTATAAAGTTTGCACATCATTCATGCATCCTCATGCATTTTAAATTATTTTAAAATAAGATTGCAAAACAGAAGCCAATTGTTTGCCTATTATTTTATGTAAAAAAGGCAATGGCTTTATTTACATTTTCAAATCATGAGAATACCTTGTTTCAACCAGAAAAGGTTTGAATGTTGATTTCAAAGCTTGCTCAAGGTATCAAAACAAGAATCTAAATTTAAAACCATTTATATGACTATTATAAATATTTAAATAAGGCATGGTTTTAATTCTATTTTCAATGGGCCAAAGTATTTGTGAGCAAACAACAATGTTTTATACACAAATATGTGCTTGGGTCACTTTACAAAAATCCAGAGGAGGTTTGAATTCAAACTCATTTGAATAGCATTTGAAAATGGTTTCAGAAAATCAAAACAGAAATAGAAAAAGAGAAAAGAAGAAAAAAATAAACACAGGTAACCTATCTAGCCCAACCCACCCGCGGCCCCGTAGCCAGCCCAGCAAGCCCACCCGGGAAAACCCCCTCCCCTCTCTATTTCTCACCCACTCTCGCACCCCCCTCTCAGTGACGCTCTGGCCCCACACGCCAAGTCATCATCGTCCCCAAATCTCGCCCGCGACCATCTTCGCCGCGGCCGTTTCTTCCCGTTGATTTCGCGCTTGATTACGACTTACTGCAGTCGTAATTCCTCCTCTCGCCCCGGCTACTTAATACCCTCCTCCTTCCGCTCATTTCTCCTCAAGCCACACCCACGAAGAGCCACTAGGCTGCCCGCATTCGAGCTCACTCCGCCGTGGTACCGAGTCTCTCCGGCGGCCAATTCCGGTGAGAACTCCCCAGCCCTTGCCTCCTGCTCTTGCTGTCGTGTTCGCCATACCAGTACACATATAACCTAGCTCACGGCTTCCCTTCTGGTGACCTACAACTTTGTCATCGTCAACGACAGCGCGTGCCCGACGAAGTGCTTTACTCCGACGAGCACATACGGTAAACCTAGCCCTCCCCTTCCTCTCTGGTTCACGCTCGCACACTCGCAGCTTCAGTGCGCGTCTAACGCCGCCCTCCTTTTTCTTTCCCGTGCCTTGTAGCACGACCAACAACGACGGCAGAGCGCACCCGAAGCCGCCCGCAACTCCGACGAGGAATCCACGCCGTATCCGTGCGCCCCGACCCCGTCCACTTGCACGTTGAGATTCGCCGTGTCTCCACGACCTCGATAAGCGCCATAACCCTCACCTTTGCCCTCTGGTCTCGCCGGAACGTCACCGACAGACGCGCTGCCGCCGCGGTGGCCATTTGATCCGCGCGCGAATGGTCAAAGCAACGTGATCCGCTGGATCTGGATCTAGTGGTTGCGATTAGATTTTCTAGCGAAGGGGTATGCGAGGATTTGGACCATAGATCTTAGATCTAGCAGTATAGGTTAGATTAGATGCGAAAGGGTAATATTTGATCTGGTGCGTTGGATCTAAATTAGATCCAACGGTACGGAAGCGTAATCCTCCCCGAAGCGGTACTGACCAATCATGAAGCGCCGCGTGTGAGGGATTTTCTTTTAAAATCCAAATTTGATTTAATTAGATGAATAAACTTGTAAATTCAATAACTTTTGTTCTGTTTATCCAAAAAATACAAATAATATACCATTGGAATCACAAAAATAAATCCTACACATCTGTATGCTTAGTTTTGTGATTTGCTTCTGTTAAAATAGAATTTTATGCAGAGACATTTGTAGGCCTATTTTGTATATAAAAATTATTTGGAAAATGTTTTAAAAGCCAAATTAAGTTTATTTAGTGTGTAATTGTTTAGTTTAGTGATTTAGTACTGTTTAATTGTCTTGTTTATTTTAGAAAAATTCATCACATGGCATTTGCATGCATTCATATATTTTTGCTTGATTATTTGAAATATGAATTTGATGGTATCATTTTATGTGTAGATTTTTGTGCTAGTGGTGATTGTGATTGTGAGGATTGTTGCTACTCCCCCAACTACCAAGGCAAGTGGTGATTCTTATTTTTGTCCCAATATTTTGACTATGCATTATTGATATTTTGTATAGGGCTTGCATGATGTTTTTGCTAAGTACCTATATGCTATGCTTGGGAAATCCTAGTAGTTGTAGACTTGTTAGAAATTCCTCTAAGTTAAGATACTTGCTATATTTCCATGATTAGCCTAGATAGTAGCAAACAAGGTTGGATTATATACATGCTATTGAAAATATTGCTAAGTCTTTGACTTGTGTTTTGCTTAATAAAACAACTAAGTGAATGAATCACCTGGGTGGGGAATGGTATGTTTGGGTTTTGTTGAGTGGTTACACAAGGCCCATATCTATGGTCTACCTTGTGTATCACACTTGTGGAAAGCCACCCAGGAACAAAGGGATTTGAGATTCCAAATGTTAAGAAGCTTCTAGTGCAGCCACATGGCAATATGGGCTCTGCCTGGATCATATAGGTTGCAATAACTTAACCAAGTGGACAGTTGGTGGTAGGGGGTGATAGGTTTGGAGCGCGTCCATTTTGGTCTAAGGGAAGGCTTCTGAAAGGTCTTGTCTCGATGCATGTCGAGTCCTGTGGGGAAAGTGCACCACCTCTCGAGAAGGAAGAATCTAAGTACTTAGCCATGTCCCCGGCAATGGACAATTTGAGCATCAAGACCTGGAAGCTATCAAGAATCTCCTCATCCCAATTTCTAAGTTAAAAACTTGTGGTTGAACAAGGGTAAAGGTTCACCATTGTCTATTGGTGGTTCCTTGGGAGTTTTTGTCAAACAAAAACTTAGTGTTTTCAACTGATAGGTAAAACCTATTTTGAGCAAAGCAAGCCTAAGCTACACTTAGCCAAATTCATGTAGAAGCTAGAAACTATTATTCTACTAAGGTATCACTTGCTAATACTATTCCAATGTATTGACCCACTGTGGCTATAACTTGTGATGTTGCAAGTTACTCTGATGAGGATTAGGGTTATGAGTCTACACTCAGCAGGCTTGCCTGTGGCACATGAAGATGAAGACTTTATTTTTTTATGTTGAACTCTTGTACTAGCCTATGGCTATGGAGTTGTAAAAGACTATGTTATCTCTGTAATGACGATGTAATAATGACCTTTGTTTATGTGTACTTCATCTTAAACTGTGGATGCTAGCATTGATCCAGGGACTAGCATTGCAATCACAGGGACCTTTATAAAGGTTGGGTCTTACAGATGGTATCGGAGCACTGTGTTGCTTGTAGGATTATGACCCTAGGTTGGATTAGACTAAGAAACCACTAAGGAAAAAATTTCAACACTTTGAAAAATTTCCACACTTGTCTTTTTCTTCTCGTAAACTTTTCTAATCTTCTTTCTCATCTCTATTTGTAGATGAACTCCATCAACAAAGCCGTCAAGAAGGGACCACTCATGACCATGACTTTGGAGTGTGAGACTGAATTTCCCAAGGCACTCAAGAACCTTATGGTTACCATGGGGATACATGGTGCAGCTGTGTACAAGGGATTCCCTGTGATGGATGAAGGAGAAGAATATTGGTGGGTGCAACTTCACTTGTACAAAAACAAGGAAGACAACCACAATGAATCAGGATTCTGCATGGTCACCAACTCTGAAATGCACACAACATTCTTTGACTCTGCAAGAAATGCAGCTTGGAATGCCATCAAGGAGATTGGTGATAGACTCAAGTGCAGAATGCTCAACACTCAAAATGACCTTAGAGAAGGAAAGAAGCATACCCAAGAATTAGAGACTACCAACCAACAACTAAGGGGAGACATCATTGACTTAATATGGAGTCTTGTGAACAAGATAGACATATAGCCACTAAGGATGCCCTGATAGCTATTTTGTCTAGTGAATGAAAATTGTAACGTACTTCGTTAGTTGGACCACCACACTTATCGTTTTTACTTCCAAAATTTGTCTAAGTTATGTTGAACCTTTGGTGTTTGTGATGGATTTGTGTATGCCGTGACTTGTGTGTTTGTTGCTAAAAGATGTGCTTGTGATATTTTTTCTTGTGAATTTTCTCTATTTGTGTTGGTTCTAACTTTTCTCTATCTTATAAAAAATAGATGCCTAATGTTGTTATCAGCACTACCGAGTAGTTCAAGGGAACTCGTTTTGGTACTCATCTCACTGAGCTCACTAGTGTGCTCAACCTTCCACTTCCTAGCATCACGACACTTCAGCTCACCAAGTTTGATAGGAAGGACCTATGGGGCTTCAGAGTCACACAGTCGGGACGCCAGGAAGAGCCACCCACAGAGGCTATCACCTTCAAGATGATGCATGATGACAAGGAGTGAGGCTTAGATGTAGTCATGCAGGAGTTACTTGGACGCCTGGTTGGGAGGCACTCCACCGAGCTTAGAGGTCTCTACTTTCACCCATTTGGGAGACACAACAAGGAGGGTGAGGCTATAGAGTACGATGATGCTACTAGAGAGATGATGGAACCAATTCATCTGTACCTTCAGGACCTAGAGGGTCTTATTAGACACCTTGATACTGATAGGACCAACGTCATGCTTAGCAATGACGAGCTCCAGGTTCAGCTACGAGAGAAGGACAATCTCGTCGCGGAGCAAGACGAGATCGTCAAAGAGATGGAGGCAAAATTTGAAAGCCAGGACAAGAAGATCAAGAGCCAAGAGAAAAGAGTCCAAGATAGGAACAAGAAGATCAGGGAGATGAGGGAAGAGTTAGAGGCCAAGGACTTCGAGCTTGAGCACCAGCAGGGAGTGATTGAGAGGCTTCGCTCACAGAAGAGGACTCTTAGGGCCAAGATTGAGGCCTTTACCACTAGTGTTGATGAGTACAAGACCGCCATTGAGAATGCAGGTCTTACCCTTGTTGATGTGGAGGTCGATGCGGAGGAGTAGTGTAGACTACTCGACTATCTTTCATCTACCATACTTTGATTATTTAGTCGCAATGACCATCCAGCATGTGGATAGCTTGCTATGGTGTGTTTGCATTTTTCAAAACCTGTTGTTATATAATCCAAACCTTATGTTATTTTGAGCTTGGTTATTGTGATTGTTTCTATGCGTTGTATTGTGCATGTTAAGCATCTATGTGTATCTCATTCTTATCCTTATTAAAACCACAGATGCCTCCCCGTCGTGCCAACCCCAACCAAAACAACAACAACAATGTCACTCCCAAGATGCAGCAGTTGATGACAACACAAGCTCAACTGATGCAAATGATGACGCAGTTCATGAAGAACCAGAATCAGAATATCAACAACAACAATAACAATCAGAATAATCCTCCGGGATTTGACATGCTCACCATATTTCTGAGACTAAGGCCTGCAAAGTTCTCGGGAACCACTGATCCAATGATAGCCAATGACTGGTTACGTTCAGTGAACAGGGACTTAGTGACTGCTATCGCACCGATGAGAAAAGGTCGATTCGCAAAGACATCTGCTTGAAGGGCCAGCAACAACATGGCGGGATAACTTTCAGATCACCACTCCCCTTGAGGATGTGACTTGGGCTATCTTTGAGGATGGATTCCATACAGCTCACATCTCACCCGGAGTGATGAATTTGAAGAAGGAGTTCCACAATCTGAAGCAGCGTCACCACAGTGTGGTTGAGTACATTGAGGAATTCAACAATCTGGAGCGCTATCCACCGAATGAAGTTGATACAGATGCAAATAGGAAGGAGAAATTCCTCGAAGGACTTAATGATGAGTTGAACCTGCAGTTGTCTGTTGCCTATGTTCCAACCTACCAATCACTGTGTGACAAGGCTACCATCTTGAAAAACAAGATGAAAAAGGTTGAGAGCAGAAAGAGGAAGCATAACTTTGATAAGCACAGCTCGGGATCGTCTCACAAGCGTTCCCATCATAATGATAGTGGGAGTTCTGGACCCCACAAACATGGAAAGTACAACAACCACCACAACCACAACCATCATCATGACAACAAGCACCATCGCAGTCATGATAATGACAAGTATAAGAACCATAAGAGTGGACACAAGAGCCACCACAATGGAGGTGGAGGTGGAAGTGGAACTCAGCCTGTAAAGAAAGATCTTAGTCAGTTTGAATGCTTCAAGTGTAAGAAGATGGGACACTATGCTAATGAGTGCCCAGAAAAGAAAGTTGAAGGTGCCAACAAGCCCAATCCCTTCCAAAAGGGACAAGTAAACCACATGAAAGTGGAAGAAATATATGAAGAGTCTGATGCCATGGCTGGTAAGTTCAAGCTCAATTCTATTCCAGCACTTGTTCTTGTTGATACTGGCGCATCGCATTCATTCATATCAAGAGCATTTATTGATAAAAATGGATTTCCAACTGAAAATATTGGGTGTCCTATAAAAGTAAGTTCTCCCGGTGGAGATATGATAGTAAGTCTTGGATGTCGTGATCTAGTAATAGAATTTGGAAAGCATAAGTTTCTAGTTAGTCTGATAATCCTAGAATCCCAAGTATTGGATATTATTTTGGGAATGGATTGGATGACCAAGTATGAAGGAGTACTAGATTGTGCCAACCGTACGGTCACACTCACAACCCTGGATAATAGAAGGATTAGATTCAAGTCTAACTTTGAATCAAAAGGGAGTAAGCTAAATTCTCTTAAGGGGGTTAGCATAGACAGTGTGCTAATTGTGAGAGAGTATTCGGATGTGTTTTCGGAGGAATTGCCTGGAATGACACCCGATAGGGATGTTGAGTTTCTGATTGACTTGCTGCCAGGATCAGGACCAATAGCAAAGAGACCCTACAAGATGTCAGTTGATGAGTTTAAAGAACTCAAGAAACATCTTGGGGAACAGTTGCAAAAAGGATTTATTCAACCAAGTCCTTCATCTTGGGGTGCACCAGTTTTGTTTGTTGAAAAGAAAGATAGAAGTCAAAGGTTATGCATAGATTACCGTTCACTCAATGAAGTAACTATCAAGAACAAATACCCTTTACCAAGAATCAATGATTTGTTTGATCAGTTAGAAGGAGCCCGTGTGTTCTCAAAGATTGATCTTCGATCAGGTTACTTTCAGCTGAAGATAAGGGAACAAGACATACCTAAGACTGCTTTCACCACTAGGTATGGATTGTATGAGTACACCGTGATGCCATTTGGTTTGACAAATGCACCAGCCTACTTCATGAATATGATGAACAAGGTGTTCATGGAGTTTCTTGACAAGTTCGTTGTCATTTTCATCGATGACAATTTGATCTACTCCAAGAGCAATGAAGAGCATGAAGAATATTTGCGATTGATACTTGAGAAGCTTAGGGAGCATAAGCTATATGCCAAATTCAGCAAGTGTGAATTCTGGCTGAATGAAGTCGGATTTCTTAGACATATAGTGTCAGGAGATGGTGTAGCAGTTGATACCGCAAAAGTGTCAGTTGTAACTGAGTGGAAATCTCCTAAGTCAGTGAAGTAAGTGCGTAATTTCCTTGGCTTGGCAGGATACTATAGAAGTTTCATTGAGAAATTTCTCAAAGGTAGCTATGCCAATGACGGAGTTACTTAAGAAAGACAAGAAATTTGATTGGACTGAAGGATGTGAACTCAGTTTCCAAGAGTTGAAGAAGAGACTAGTGACAACACCAGTCTTATGTCTGCCAGATTTGGAGAAGGATTTCCAAGTATATTGTGATGCATCTCACCAAGGATTAGGTGCAGTTTTGATGCAAGAAGGTAAAGTTGTGGCTTATGCCTCGAGACAACTCAAAACTCATGAAGTGAATTATCCTACTCATGATTTAGAGTTAGCCTTTGTTATCCATGCACTCAAAACATGGAGACACTATATTTTGGGAAAGCGATGTGAAGTGTTCACAGATCACAAAAGTTTGAAGTATATCTTCAATCAGAAAGAAATCAAAATGAGACAAAAAATATGGCTAGAACTCATCAAGGACTATGACTTGAGTTTGCAATACTACCCCGGTAAAGCAAATGTTGTAGCGGATGCACTAAGCCATAATATTTATGTGAATGGCCTTACTAGGGGAGAATTGCCAGATGATCTGTGTGCCCAATTCAAAGATCTCAGATTGGAGATAGTGCCTGAAGGACATCTCATGTCATTGGATGTTCAACCCACATTGTTGGACAGGATAAAGGAAGCCCAAAAGTTGGACAAGGAAATTAAAGAGATTAAAGGAAAAATTAGCAAGGGGAAATCCAAAGGATTCCATGAAGACGAACATGGTACTTTATGGTATGGAAAACATATCTGCATTCCGCAAGATCTGGAGCTTCGAAAACTGATTTTACAAGAAGCACACAACTCACCATATTCGATTCATCCGGGTAACACCAAAATGTACATGGATGTGAAGGAAAGATTTTGGTGGAATAATCTCAAGAAGGACATCGCCGAACATATTGCTTTTGTGTGATGTATGTAGTAGAGTGAAAGCGGAACATCCGAAACCAGCAGGATTGTTACAACCACTACCTATTCCTGATTGGAAGTGGGACAAGATTGGCATGGACTTCATCACCAGACTGCCAAGGACTAGATCAGGATATGATTCTATTTGGGTCTCGGTATATCGCCTAACTAAAGTGGCTCATTTCATACCTGTGAAGACAACCTATACAAGTGCTAAGTTAGCCAAGATTTATATGAATAGGATTGTGTGTTTGCATGGAGTACCCAAGAGTATTGTGTCTGATAGAGGAACTCAATTCACTTCCCATTTTTGGAGGCAACTGCTTGAGTCATTGGGAACGAGATTAGAATTCAGCACTGCTTTTCATCCCCAGACTGATGGTCAGACAGAAAGGACCAACCAGATTCCAGAGGATATGTTGAGGGCATGTGCCCTAGATTATGGTGCTAGTTGGGATGAAAGTCTGCCTTACGCAGAATTATCTTACAACAACAGCTATCAAGCCATTATTGAGATGGCACTGTTTGAATTTCTCTATGGAAGAAAGTGTACTACACCATTGTTATGGAGTGGTGTTGGAGAAAGAAATTTGTTCGGGCCAGAACTAATCAAGGAAGCTAAAGAGAAAGTAAAGTTAGTAAAGGATAGATTGAAGATAGCACAGTCCCAACAGAAGATCTATGCAGATCCAAAGCGTAGAGAAGTCACCTATGAAGTAGGTGATAGAGCTTATCTTAGAGTATCACCACTTCGTGGAGTGAAGAGGTTTGGAGTCAAAGGAAAATTGGCACCAAGATATGTTGGGCCATTCAAGATTCTGAGTCGTAAAGGAGAAGTGGCATATGAGATTGAATTTCCTAAATCATTGTCTGCAGTTCATAATGTGTTTCACGTGAGTCAGCTAAAGAAATGCCATCCGGAGATGGAAGAGACTTCTTTGAAGAATACTATACCTTTGGAAGAGGTCCAGTTGGAAAGTGATCTCACTTATGAGGAGAAACCTATCAAGATTCTTGAAACTGCGGAAAGAGTTACTCGGACTAAGACTAGCAAATTCTTCAAAGTTCAGTGGAACCACCATTCTGAAGAAGAAGCAACATGGGAAAGAGAAGATGATCTTCAGAAAGACCACCCTCACCTATTTGCTAGCCAATCCGAATCTCGAGGGCGAGATTCACCTTAAGGGGGTTAGATTTGTAACATCCCCAAAATCATGATTTATAAAGTTTGCACATCATTCATGCATCCTCATGCATTTTAAATTATTTTCAAATAAGATTGCAACACAGAAGCCAATTGTTTGCCTATTATTTTATGTAAGAAAGGCAATGGCTTTATTTCCATTTTCAAATCATGAGAATACCTTGTTTCAACCAGAAAAGGTTTGAATGTTGATTTCAAAGCTTACTCAAAGTTTCAAAACAAGAATCTAAATTTAAAACCATTTATATGCCTATTATAAATATTTAAATAAGGCATGGTTTTAATTCTATTTTCAATGGGCCAAAGTATTTCTGAGCAAACAACAATGTTTTATACACAAATATGTGCTTGGGTCACTTTACAAAAATCCAGAGGAGGTTTGAATTCAAACTCATTTGAATAGCATTTGAAAATGGTTTCAGAAAATCAAAACAGAAATAGAAAAAGAGAAAAGAAGAATAAAATAAACACAGCTAACCTATCTAGCCCAACCCACCCACGGCCCGATAGCCAGCCCAGCAAGCCCACCCGGGAAAACCCCCTCCCCTCTCTGTTTCTCACCCACTCTCGCACCCCCCTCTCACTGACGCTCTGGCCCCACACGCCAAGTCATCATCGTCCCCAAATCTCGCCCGCGACCAGCTCCGCCGCGGCCGTTTCTTCCCATTGATTTCGCGCTTGATTACGAGTTACTGCAAGCATAATTCCTCCTCTCGCCCCAGCTACTTAATCCCCTCCTCCTTCCGCTCATTTCCCCTCAAGCCACGCCCACGAAGAGCCACCAGGCTGCCCGCATTCGAGCTCACTCTGCCGCGGTACCGATTCTCTCTGGCGGCCAATTCCGGTGAGAACTCCCCACCCCTTGCCTCCTGGTCTTGCTGTCGTGTTCGCCATACCAGTGCACATCTAACCAAGCTCAAGGTTTCCCTTATGGTGACCTACAGCTTCGTCATCGTCAACGACAGTGCATGCCCGACGAAGTGATTTACTCCGACGAGCACATACGGTAAACCTAGCCCTCCCATTCCTCTTTGGTTCACGCTCGCACACTCACAGCTTCAGTACGCGTCTAACGCCGCCCTCCTTTTTCTTTCCCGTGCCTTGTAGCGCCACCAACTTCGATGACTGAGCGCACCCGAAGCCGCCCGCAACTCCGACGAGGAATCCACGCCGTGTCTGTGCGCCCCGACCCCGTCCACTTGCACGTTGAGCTTCGCCGTGTATCCACGACCTCGGTAAGCGCCATAACCCTCACCTTTGCCCTCTGATCTCGTCGGAACGTCACCGACAGACGCGCAGCCGTCGCGGTGGCCATTTGCACTGCCCACGAATGGTCAAAGCAACGTGATCCTCTAGATCTGGATCCAGCGGTTGCGATTAGATTTTCTAGCGAAGGGGTACGCGAGGATTTGGACCGTAGATCTTTGATCTAGCGGTTTAGGTTAGATTAGATGCGAAAGGGTAAGATTTGATCTGGTGCATTGGATCTAAATTAGATCCAACGGTGCGGAAGCGTAATCCTCCCCGAAGCGGTACTGACCTATCAGGAAGCGCCGCGTGTCAGGGATTTTCTTTTAAAATCCAAATTTGATTTAATTAGATGAATAAACTTGTAAATTCAATAACTTTTGTTCTGTTTATCCAAAAAATACAAATAATATATCATTGGAATCACAAAAATAAATCCTACACATATGTAGGCTTAGTTTTGTAATTTGCTTTTGTTAAAACATAATTTTAGGCAGAGACATTTGTAGGCCTATTTTGTGTATAAAAATTATTTCAAAAATGTTTTAAAAGCCAAATTAAGTTTATTTAGGGTGTAATTGTTTAGTTTAGTGATTCAGTACTGTTTACTTGTCTTGTTTATTTTAGAAAAAATCATCACATGGCATTTGCATGCATTCATATATTTTTGCTTGATTATTTGAAATATGAATTTGATGCTATCATTTTATGTGTAGATTTTGGTGCTAGTGGTGATTGTGATTGTGAGGATTGTTGCTACTCCCCCAACTACCAAGGAAATTGGTGCTTAATATTTTTGTCCCAATACTTTGACTATGCATTAGTGATATTTTGTATAGGGCTTGCATGGTATTTTTGCTAAGTACCTATATGCTATGCTTGGGAAATCCTAGTAGTTGTAGACTTGTTAGAAATTCCTCTAAGTTAAGATACTTGCTATATTTCCATGATTAGCCTAGATAGTAGCAAACAAGGTTGGATTATATACATGCTATGGAAAATATTGCTAAGTCTTTGACTTGTGTTTTGCTTAATAAAACAACTAAGTGAATGAATCACCTGGGTGGGGAATGGTATGTTTGGGTTTTGTTGAGTGGTTACACAAGGCCCATATCTATGGTCTACCTTGTGTATCACACTTGTGGAAAGCCACCCAGGAACAAAGGGATTTGAGATGCCAAATGTTAAGAAGCTTCTAGTGCAGCCACATGGCAATATGGGCTCTGCCTGGATCATATAGGTTGCTTAACTTAACCAAGTGGACAGTTGGTGGTAGGGGGTGATAGGTTTGGAGCGCGTCCATTTTGGTCTAAGGGAAGGCTTCTGAAAGGTCTTGTCTCGATGCATGTCGAGTCCTGTGGGGAAAGTGCACCACCTCTCGAGAAGGAAGAATCTAAGTACTTAGCCGTGTCCCCGACAATGGACAATTTGAGCATCAAGACATGGAAGCTATCAAGAATCTCCTCATCCCAATTTCTAAGTTAAAAACTTGTGGTTGAACAAGGGTAAAGGTTCACCAATGTCTATTGGTGGTTCCTTGGGAGTTTTTGTCAAACAAAAACTTAGTGTTTTCAACTGATAGGTAAAACCTATTTTGAGCAAAGCAAGCCTAAGCTACACTTAGCCAAATTCATGTAGAATCTAGAAACTATTATTCTACTAAGGTATCACTTGCTAATACTATTCCAATGTATTGACCCATTGTGGCTATAACTTGTGATGTTGCAAGTTACTCTGATGAGGATTAGGGTTATGAGTCTACACTCAACATGCTTGCCTGTGGCACATGAAGATGAAGACTTTATTTTTTATGTTGAACTCTTTTACTAGCCTATGGCTATGGAGTTGTAAAAGAGCATGTTATCTCTGGAATGTCGATGTAATAATGACCTTTGTTTCTATGTACTTCATCTTAAACTATGGATGCTAGCATTGATCCAGGGACTAGCATTGCAATCATAGGGACCTTTACCTTTATAAAGATGGGATCTTACAATTAAAGATCACAAACATAAAGACAATATGTTTATCCATTAATCTTTACTTACATCAACAAAAGAATATAAGTATAGTAAGAACCCTAAACCCTAGGGTAAGCATTTTCAATTCAAACCTTAACTCCAATATTAGTTATAATAAAATGTATGCATTGCTATTTCCTAAAATTATGGGAATAATATTAACCATATTAATTCCCTAGAACTCTATTTATCATATAAAAATGAAAGATCACCATATAAAAATTCCTTTAATAATATAAGTTAATGAGAATCAAATCCCATGATTTAAAAGTAATGCATTCTTTAATAAGTTTATGGATATTAGATAAATTAAAATTCATATCAAAAGCTCTTACAAATACTAAAAGGAAAAGTATATATATAAAGAAAATAAAGAAATAATCATATTATACAATAGAAGTTCACAAATGATATTGAATATATTTTAGGATTGCTGCAATTATCTAGCAGATAAATTTCTATGGGAAATATTTAAACAAATGAGTAATATATAAATCTGAAAGTAAAATACAAAACATAATATAGAAAAAAGAGAGAACAAGGAAAAAACAAAACAAAACAGCTTCTGGCCGCAGCCCATCTTCCCTCTTTGCTTTCTGTCACTCACGCGCGCCACACTGCATCACACCTGGCCCAAGCACAACCCACGACCGGCCCATACCCCTTCGCGTGGTGTGTTCGTCATCTTCCTCGTGTCATCGTCGACCTCCCGATCGAGCAAGCAGCTCGCTGGCATTCACAACTCTGTCGCACCGTGCCAAGATCCATGCCGCCGCTGTGTGATGCCTATAAGAAGCCCTCTGCCGCACCAGCAAACCCTAGCTTCCTCTTTTCCTCGAAAACCTCCTCTGGACGAAACCCTAGATCGGCTAGAGAACTCCGGCGACACCATTCAGGGTTCCCCTTTACCCTCTGAGCAGGCTGCTAGCTCCACCGTGTCTTCCTCAAGCTCTCTGATGAAGAACGCAAGCCGAAGAAGTCCTAAGCCCCCCAATCGACATTTCCTGCCCGAAGTCTAGCCGTTGTGGTCCCCATTGATTCCGGTCATGATTCGCTTTGCCGAGCCCTTCTTCGCGTTCCGGGTGAGATTCTGAGTATCCTAGCATCCTTCAATTCGTCGCTCGCTCGTCGTAGTGACCTACCCGCGTGAGGTCGTACCGCGCCGTCGTGCAAGCTCGTCGCCGACCAACCTCCGATGAACAAATACGGGCGGCGCTACCACCACTAGAATCGCCTCTGCCTCCTCTTTATGATAAGCCCAAGTACAATTCCTCGCGCGCACTAAATCGCTGGCTCGATCATCAATCTGAGAGGATCAAACACGATTGACATCGGCGTGACAACCTACTAATGTCATAAACCTTTTATTTGATTTTTTTTATAATTTCTGAAAATGAAGTGGCAACGACCCCACCAGTCAGTGACTGGGGGCTAAGTTCGGGTGCGGTGTAAAAAGATTAAGCTAAGTGATAACGTTAGCAGTGATGCAGTAATTACTTTATTATTTTGTTTTAATAATTTAGGAAAAGAATAATCTTGTAAATTTAATATCTTTTGTTTTATAATTCAGAAAACTATATGTAATATATGAAAATGTTTTAAAAGATAAAATCTACAACTTAAAACTATTATCAAACATTATTATGTTAGTTATTTAAATAATTATTATTTAATAAAGATTTTATAAGTAATAAAACTTTGATAATTCATATTTTAATAATGGTAAATGATAAAAATATAAATAATATATCAAAATTCTTAGAAAAATAATAACTATAACTTAATACTATAATCATGCATTATTATTTTACTTAATTAAACATTTATTATTCATTAAGTATTTATAAAGTAATAAATCTTATAAAAATCATACCTTATTATTTATAAATCACAAAAATAAATGTAATATACCAAAATGATCACAAAAATAATACCTACATGTTAAAAATATAATATTCCACTTTTGAGGTAAACAAAAAAACTTAATACTCTAATAACTTGAATTTAAACCTATTTCTTTAGTTGATAATTCATATGAGGGTAAATAAAATTTGCTAATATTTCTAAATTAGCCAATTGAGTCTAATAAATAGTATTAGTCTTAAATATTGATAATATGAAGTCAAAATTGGTTCAATACATTTTAAAAGCAATTTTTTGAATTATCATTCAACCAGAAATGTCAATTATCTACTAAAAAGATCCTTATCAAATATTAAATCTTCAAGAATAATTTGTGACTAAATAAAACCTTTTCCTTTACTTCAATCACAAGTTTATAAACATACCAAAACAATATAGTGAATCCATAAGTATTTAAGTAATGTTATTTCCTTGTTTACAAACTATAACAACTCATTGGTAAAAAGGTAAATGATTCTATTCCAATATAAAATTAAGAAACCACTACTCAAATAGAAGTAATGCCATTCTTATGTAACTTTAAAAAACATTATAAAATGAACAAGTACATATATCATAATCATTACACCCTAAGGCCATCTATGTTCTTAAAGTTAACTTTAGTCGACAAGACTTTAAATATAATGCTAAAGACCTTGTTGTGTGTTTTATAGTTAACCTTGGTCTCTAATAATTAAGTCGTAAAGAATCTCAAACCCAAACTATTCAAGCAAGCACAAAAAACATCGACCACATTTAATTAACCATAAAGATTGTTTAGACCTTGGAAAAGAAATCTTTTCTTCAAATGTTATTCTTTTTGCCACTTCAAACAACAAATCTTATGATAATATATCCAACTCTTAAAAACTACACCCAAGGAATTTCATCATAGTTAACAAATGACAATTAATCATAATTACATTACTTTAAATTTTACTTGTATAATTAGAATTGTTAACACTTAAATTCCTTATAATTGCCAATGCTTGTAAAGTAAGAATTGGCGATAAAACAACTCTTATATAAGTAGTCTTTGAGTATCACTCCACAATTGTGTGTCTTATTATTGTATGGTTTTATAATTACATGTTGTTCACACACACTCACAAGCCTTAATAAGAAGCATAAGTGTAAATCTTATCTAAAAGTACAACACATTCTAAATGAACCATTTCCAGTATCCAAACCCTAGGACAACGCTTGTTCTGGGAATTCGAGTTTACGAAATTGCATTACATTACTTATGCATAATAGCATCTTGCTTCTTTAAACATTAGTCCTTACCGGACAAATGATGCTGATTTCAGATATTGGATCTTATATTGTCTCGAAGATCGTGAGTGCATAATCTTGCAATAACAAAAGGCAAGTTCACACTTGCTCATGTCCTTTGACTATTTTCTGTAAAGTATTTTAAAAATCCAGTGTTGTCATCACCTGCATTTCAAAAAGGTCAAAAAACAATATTTTCATAATAATATGATTATAGGTTATTTACCATGAGGTAATAACCTATTATGAAAGTTCTGGTGGTAAAGTAACATATTATCTAGGACTTCACAACCAATGTCGCTAGTGATTCTTGCACTGTATATTACGCGTTAACCATGAGATTTGGAATGGGACGGATAAGTCAGCTGTATCCTTTTTCTTTCCTATGGAGGCAAGCCTACCTTAATGTGGCGTTATGATTCCTTGTGTGGATCCAACATATAGGTGGACACCCTTAGGCCCCGCATTTTTGGTGTCTAGATTATCTATGAGTGGTTTTCGGGGGTTTAGCCGGACCTATAAGGTACTTACTTGGGCTTCACCAGCTCATAGAGTCTTCGAGAACTCATCATGGTTTTAGCCTGCCCGGAAGGGGACTTAACGGAGGTGAGCCAACCCCGAAGGATCGTGCAGACATATGGGGTCGCGGAGAGGGAAGTGATTGGCTTGGATATTAGTCTGGGACTCACACTAAGGAAGTGTGAACGAGCCTGCAACTCGGATGTGCAAGAAAGCTAAGATCTCTCATGGGTAAAGTAACGCACCTCTACAGAGTGTAAAAACTGTAACTTGTCACTCCCTGTTCCGGGAAGGAGTTGCGAGCACTGCGGGAAAGGAACTCCATGAAAGTTCTAGTAAACCCGTGAAGGCTGACGGACATAGCTTTTCATAATAAAATCAACCTTTGAAATATGTTTACATTGCCTACGACCTACGGTTTGTGGCTGTAGATATAGTGCATCAAACACTCCTTTTTAGTGATCTTGCTGAGTACGCTCGTACTCAACGTATCTTCTTAACCCTTGCTAGATTCTAAAGCTGATACAGACGATGTCTACATCGACTTATGCTCCAGGGAATCATCATCAATAGCTCAAGTTCTTCCATGAAGTCAATGTAGTCAACATATACATCAATTGAAGTGAAGACGAAGTTGCTGATTAGATAGGAATATAATCTCTAGCCATAGAACCTACTTCTATAGAGTATTGCACTAGCAGCAATGCAAGCCCAGTAGTTCATATACTAGTCTTATAAGTATGATAGATTTCAGTTGAATATATCTGATTCTTCTTTGTAAGAAGTTTATTTCTATCTTTTTAACCTAAAGTGTTCTCTGGATCTTTTGTAAAGAGTCAAGTTGTAATCTATAGTCATGTCTTGGACCTGCTGTGTTTCTGTTGTACCACTCTGAGGGATGTAATACTAGTGAATGGTGTTTTATTGGTGTTATGTCAACGACTATAGTATACTACATCATGTTGTGGTATGCTGGGTCACCGCAGGTATGGACGTGTTCCCTCTATCCTGCTCGTGTTCCTCGGGGGTGGTGTGCTACTCCCTCGCCCCCGACACGCCAAACCTCTATGCTGGGGGTCAGTCGCGGTCAACACCACCACTATAGTGGCTGGTCCTAGGGTGCGATGCTCCCGACGACAACACCAGCCTCCCCCCCACCGTCCCGCCATAGTAAGAGCATCTCGGGTTCCAGAGCCGGTGGGACTAGCCTAGAGCCTACGGTGGCCGAGAGGATCTCCCAGAGGGTGGCAGCTCGTGACGAGTTTCAAGGTACTCCCCCCCTCATATTTCCATTTGTGGTTCAAAATTTCTTTGGGGATCCAGGTTTTTGGTTCTGGAGGAGGTTCCCCTAGATCACCTGAGTGTCATCGTGTTAGACAGCAACATCGTCTTCCGAGGAGAGAATGGTCCTCGGGTTGAGTAGATCGCGACCATCAAGGCTAGAGAGGTGTACAAGGTCTATATCGCCACATCCCATGCTCGTGATGCACGGGAGCGGGAACGGTCCCTTACGCTGGCAGGACCTGGGTCAGGTGACCCTAGGTCTAGCACGGCTCCACCTCTCAAGCCTGATAGTGGTGGGCCTCCTATGAGAACTTCCCTAGAGGGGAAACCTCGTGGGAGACCCCCAAAGGCCCCATCAGGTCGTGTCCGTTCTGCACCTTGTAAGGGGGCCACGTTCGAGTGGTTGTCCTTATGAACATCCTCAAAGAAATCCGAGCGTTCATCTGGAACACCCGAGGGTTCAGTTAGGATGGCCGGTGCCGCCAGATCAAGGAATACCTATGCCAAGAAGATGTGGATATCATGGGCCTCTAGGAGACTATCCGCTAGGATTTCTCGATAGTGGAGCTTGAGGGCCTGTCCCGGCACACGTTCATCTGGAGTTGGCTTCTCGCATGTGTCCACTCGGGTGGAATCCTCCTTGGTGTCAAGGAGGATACCTTCGGGGTTGAGGATATCGACCGCAGGGAGTTTTTTGTGAGCATGGCTCTCACCCATAAACAATCACGACTCAAAAGGGAGGTGATCATTGTTTATGGCCTCGCAGACCATAGGATATCTCCGGAGTTCTTGCGTGAGCTCAAGGCTAAGGTAGAGCGTACTAAGACCCCTATCATAGTGGTAGGGGACTTCAATCTCATTCGCTCCACCGAAGACAAGAGCTCGGTGAAAGTGGACCTCCATAGGATTCATATGTTCAACTACTGCATCGCCGACCTCGCCCTGAGAGAGATTACTCGAGTAGGGCCCAGATTCACTTGGACTAACCAGCAGCTAGACCCGATTCACAACATCCTTGATAGAATCTTCATCTTGGTTGAATGTGAAGGGAATATGCCCGAGAGGCAATAATAAAGTGGTTATTATCGTATTCCTTATTTATGATAAATGTTTATTTTGCATGCTATTATTGTATTAATATGGAAACGTTAATACATGTGTGTTTAATAAACAAAAAGGAAGTTCCTAGTTATGCCTGTCTTATAAACTAGCTCGTTGATTAACAAGATGATCAAAGGTTTCCTGATCATGGACATTTGATGTTGTGAATAACGAGGTCACAACATTAGTGTAATGGTGTGATGAACATTCATCCGAAGTATATCATTATGATCAAGGTCATTGTGTTTATATTGCTATAACATCATACGAAGTAATCTTAGTCCTTAGACCATGAGATCATGTCAATCACTAACACCAGAATAGTATCTTGATAACATCAAACGTCACACCGTAACATGGTGACTATAAAGATGGGTTCAGTGCTACGAAGGTGTTATGTTGAGGCTCATGGATCAAGAGTGGAATTTGTCCATCCCGATGACGGATAGATATACTCTTGGCCCTCTCGGTGATATCACATTAGTTAGCTTGCAAGTAAATGATTTGATCACTAGAATGTTATATCACGGGAACGAGAAAAGAGTACATATCGGTAACGAGATCAAACTAGGTATGGATATAACGATGAACGAATCTCGTACATGTAATATATCGCAAGACAAAGGGATTGAGTTACATGCGTATAAGGTTCACACGATCACAGAAGTCATCGTTGAATATGTGGGAGTCAGTATGGATCTCCAGGTCCCGCTGCTGATTATTGATCGGAGAGGGGTCTCGATCATGTCTACATTATTCGCGAACCATAGGGTGACACACTTAAGGGATACCGACACCATTTGGAGCAAATAATATGCCAGAGAAATAAAAAGGAAAGCGCGGGAATTTATTTCACTAGACACCGAAACTGTTTCGGTTGAAATTGCTGAAACTGGTTCTGTATGTGAAATTGAATACTAGAAAGGGGTTTTATGTGAATGTTTGTTAATTAAAGTAATTAAAAAAATTCTGAATAAATAAATAAAATATTTTTATTTAAATGAGAGCTTGCATTAAATTTGGTGGGAATTTAATGCATGTGAGTGGATTGAGTGGAGGCTCTTTTATGGGAGTGGAGGCTTTTCATTTTGAGTGGGAGATCCACCCACATGAATGTGGAAGAGGTGGGGGCAGCCACCATGGCTGGCACCATGCCCCTTGGGGTGCCCCCCTCTCCCTATAAAAGGCCCCCCTCTCTTCCTCTCAAAGCACACCTCCTCGCGAAGGATCTCTCTCCCCCCTTTAGAATTTCCCCATGGTCTCGGATCAACGAGATACATGTTCCCGGTGGCTTTTTCTGGAAGGATTTGTTGCTTCCGCTGCTTCGCTGGAGCGAGGGTGCGGAGGTTGTCGGGGTACCCGGACATGTGTGCGATCACGGATGCACCACTGCTTTGCGGTGCTGGACTTGATGGCGCTGGACCGGCTGGACCAGATGGACTTCATCACGATCTTGAGATCGGCAAGTGTTTGACTACATCATCCACGAGTACAACCTCGTTAACGCTATACGGTCTTCGAGGGTATGTATTCTATGGATGTATATCCACCCGTTTCTTGTATCTAGTAGATAGATTTTGGTACATAGTTGTTCCCATCGTAAGAAATTTTTTGTTTTCTATGCTGCGAACCCAACAGAATGGTAGATGGCATTTCCTCTGTGTTTGCTCCACATGGTCGACAGGGTTGGCTCCGACCATACCCCCTCCTCCTATCATTAGGGGGTTAGCACCAAGACTGGACCGCTTCCAGTTCGAGAACTTCTGGCTTAAGCAGCGAGGATTTATGGAGGCAGATCGGTCTAGATGGATGGAGGCTGCCACCTCTACCCCCCATGTCTACTGTGCTGTTGAAGTTTGGCACCACTGTGCCAAGATGTCGCGACAACTGATGCGAGGGTGGGGCGAATCTGTTAGCTGCGATTAGAGGACAGAAGGACACCATTATCCAGGAGATCCAGGCCTGATACGCCCAATTTGCATCACCTTTCTATATCATAATTTACCTCTATTCATTGATATTTATCTTATTATGAGGTAATGCTTATGTATTTTCCACTGTTTATGCATGTTGGATGATTCTTGGAGGATGGACTGCCGGAGTCTGGATTCTGATGGAAAAGAGGGCGTTTCGATGCAATTTTGCGAAGATCAGAAAAATACCAGAAAAATTTGGAAACATATTATTTTCTCAGAACACGAAGGAAGCCAGAAGGAGGGACGAAGAGGGGCCACAGGGGGCCCACACCCCCTAGGCGCAGGCCCACCTGACCCCGTGCCTAGGGCAGGTGTGGCCCACCTGCCCGGCTCCTGGCTCCGGCCCTTCGCCTATATCTTCCATACGAAACCCTAAGGCCAGGACAACGACTACAGATAGATTTCCGCCGCCTCTAGGGGAGGAAAACACCGAGAGAGAAAGATCTCTCCGGCAGACAGATTTCTGCCGGGGGAATTCCTTCCCAGAGACGGGAGATCGTCGCCATCAACATCGTCATCAAGCTAGGCTTCATCGGGATCATCATCATCATCCACACCATCATCTCCACCAGCACCATCATCACCACTCCGTCCTGCTGTAACAATTGTGTTGGATATTGCTTTATTTCTTAGGGAAAACTTTCCCGGTGTTGATTACTATTGTAGTTGATGCTTGTGAGTGGAACCATTGGATTATTTTTTATGTTCAGATTGTTATTCATTATCATATCATCTTTGATCTTGATACATATGATGGCTTGTGAGTAGTTCCTCTAGTTCTTGAGGACATGGGAGAAGTCATGTTATTAGTGGATCTGTTGAGTTATTATTCAATGGTTTAGTATTTAAGTTGTGGTGCTATTCTTCTAGTGGTATCATGTGAGCATAGACTACATGAAACTTCACCATTTATGGTCCTAGGGGAATGCATTTTGTATTTGGCTACTATTGTGGGGTTGCCGGAGTGACAGAAACCTGAACCCCCGTTAGGACACCTTTGCACAAGGGAGCGTAGGATCTCAGAGTTTAAGACTGTGGTTAGATTTATATCTTAATTACTTTCCTGTAGTTATGGATGTTTGCAGGGGGTTTAATCAAAAGTATGTATTAGTCCAAGTAAGGTTAGTACATTAGCACAGGTTCACCCACACAACACTTACAACACCAAAGAAAAGTACTCAGCTATTTGAAGCGAAAGCACTTGACAGAATTCCTATGTGTCCTCGAGAACGTTTGGTCCTTATAAGTATTTCCACCGGCTTGTCCTTTGCTAAGAAAGGATTGGGCCACTTGCTCCGTTTGTTCGTTACCTTTGTTACTTGCTCTTTGTTTTGTTGCCTTATCAGAAAACCACTAAAATATGTTTGCTAAGTATTTACAGAGATTTCCTGCTCCATACCACTATTCAGCACCTTCTGCTCCTTGTTGGGATCGGCACTCCTATTTATCGAAAGTACTACGATACACCCCCTATACTTGTCGGTCATCAAGACTATTTTCTGGCGCCATTGCCGAGGAGTGAAGTGCTATTGAAGAGTGGAACTGGTAAGGGAAACTTCTACTGTGAGTACTACTTTTTGTTACTGCTTGTTACTTTGTTTCCAATATGGATAACCCACTTGGATTTCTGTTTGGGAAAACTACTACCACTGCTAGGGTAGTAGATGAACCACCACCTATTGAGATAGATCCTTTTAAGATACCTACAAGTATTGTTGATCGTGTTATGGATAATTATTATTTTGGGGATGGAACTGTCAATCCTGGTGATCACTTGTTTTTTATCCATGAATTATGCGGGTTGTTTAAGTGTGCAGGTATCACAACTAAACTGGTGAAGAATAATTTACTCTCCATATCCTTGAAAGGGAGAGCCGAAGAATGGTATAAGCTGCTGAAGAATGGACAATCCATGGAATGGGAGGAAATGGCTTCTCTCTTTTACTCTAAATTTTATTCTCCCAGTGAAATTCATAAGGATATAAATCTTATATATAACTTTTGGCCTCTTGATGGAGAGAGTACAGCTCAAGCTTGGGGGATATTGAAGTTACTAATGCTTAAATGTCCTATTCATGAACTCCCCAACAATATTATTCTCAATAACTTTTATGCTAGGCTCTCTCTTCATGATAAATATTTACTAGATGCTTCTTGTGCTGGATCATTCACACGTATGAAGGAAGAAGTTAAATGGGATCTACTAGACCGTATTCAAGATAACACTGAGGCTTGGGACAATGACAAAGGAAGAAAGTCAGGTATAAACTATGATTATGAATGTATTAAAACTTTTATGGGAACTGATGACTTCCATGATATTAGTAATGAGTTTGGTCTTGATTACCAAAGTATTGCCAACTGTTTTAAGGCCTTTGCCTCTTACATAGAAATTCCCAAGAAGAAGTGTAATAAGTATCGTGCCCCTTATAAAGATGTTTTTAGCCATGTTCCAGTTAGAAGTACTCAAGTATGTACTACTAATCATATTGTGCCTGAATCTCATGTTGAGAAAATGCCTTTCCCAGCTAAGGTAAAGGAGTATTCTATGATTATTAGTGCAAATAACAAAGGTACAATGAAAACTGTGGAGCCTGGTAAGCAATTGAATGTTGAACCTGTGGTATCTATTGTGAAAGATCTTGACGCTAGAAATATAGAGGATGAGCATATTGTATTATGTGAAGACACTTCTAATATTATTTCTCATCCTAGTAAATATATAAAATCTAGTGTTCCTGTTCTTTCTGTTAAAATTGGTGATCATTGCTACTATGGTTTATGTGATATTGGTGCTAGTTCTAGTGCTATTCCTTATGAGCTTTACAGGGAAATTATGCATGAGATTGGTCCTTGTGAGCTAGAGGACATTGATGTGGTTATTCACCTTGCTAATAAGGAAACCATTTGCCCCATTGGCATTGTAAGAGATGTGGAGGTTCCCTGTGGTAAATCAAATATCCTGCTAGTTTTCTAGTGCTTAATTCAGCAGCAGCAAAACTTGTCCTATCATTTTTGGTAGACCTTTCTTGAACACTTGTGGAGCTATTATTGATTGTAAGAAGGAAAAAGTTTTAACTAAGTTTGAGGGAGATTCTTATGAGTTCAAATTTTCCAAATTTGCTAAAGCTCCTTGTGGAAATAGCTTGCATAATAAAGATTTCAGGATGGAACGCCTTTCTTCTATTGATCCAGTCTATGACCTTGGACCTCTTTTTGATGACTGTAAGTATGCTTATTCTAATGATAAAGTTGTTGCCAGTGATAGTTATGTTGTCAACTTTATTCAAAGTTCTACTGAAAGTTATTATGAGAGAGGGAAACATGGTTTTATGCATCTCAATGATGTTAAGTTTCCCCGTTTTATGCTGAAAGCTTTAAAGTTGCATCTGTTTTGTCTTCCTATGCTAGTGCCTTTTTGTTTCAACAATTCGTTTTCCCATGATACACCCATGCACAGGAAGTGGGTTATACTCAAGTGTGTTGGTTATTTTCTTCTTGATGCTCTCTTTCGCTGCATATATATATATATATATATATATATATATATATATATATATATCCTATGTGAGCATCTTTGAAAGTTTCAAGCCTAACTTAAAGGCATTAAAGAAAAGTACTTGTTGGGAGATAACCCAAGGTTTTGGTTGAGTCTTGGAAGTTATTACCTCTGTAATAACCACTCCTTATCCTTTTTGTTTTGGTTTTTGTGTCAAGTTCAACTTCTTTTGTGAAGTAGAGGAGTTGTGAAAAGTGGATGTCCTGGGACAGATTTTTGTGCTGCACCGTAAATATTCATGAGGAAGATCAGTACTTCGGATGGAGCTGTATTTTTTGAGCTTGTTCCACAAGTTGTTACCCAACTTTCATTAGTTATGCACTTTTTTATTTGAGCAACAAAAGGTTTTCGAAAAAATCAATCTTTACCTGCTGGTCTCTTTTGACAGATTTCTGTTATCATTTGCATTTGCCTCTTATAGAAGCCTTTGTTTTGATGGATTTTAGTTAAAGTATGAACCTAAAGGTTTTTTGTTTTGATTACACTAATGTTGTCACTGAAGCTTGTGTATTGTCTTGTGAGGAAAGGAAACTTCCAGGAAAAGGAGAAAAGGAGTCTGCAGAGTTCGTCTTTGAATAGGTAAAAGTGGTGAAAACAGAAGGTTCGTGAAACCACAATCTTTTTATATTTTTGATGTTTTTAATACATAAGGAAGACTATGAGACGAAACTGAAGAGGAAATAGAGTACGGGGTGGATAGACCCACCCCAGGCGCGGGACCAGACTGGTCGCGCCTGAGGGGGGTGTGCCACCCTCGAACTCTGTCTCCGGCTCGTTTCTATGTCAGTACCTTCCTTATTTTTGATGTTTTTAATACATAAGGAAGACTACGAGACTGAACTGAAGAGGAAATAGAGTCTGGGGTGGATAGACCCACCCCAGGCGTGGGACCAGCCTGGCCGCGCCTGAGGGGGGTGTGCCACCCTCGAACTCCATCTCCGCCTTGTTTCCGTGTCAGTACCTTCCTTATACCTAGAAACTTCGTAATATATAACCCCACGGATCCCCCGAGGTTAGTGCATCGTGTTCTCGTCGTATTTTCATTTTGATCTATTTCTGTCAGGAAATCTTCTCAAGTTTAGAGCACCATGGCCTCCGTCAACGACAAAGGCAAGAAGCCCGAGGAATAAGAACCTAAAGTACCCAAGGAGGAGGATATCTTGGTAGGGTATGAAGGTGACATGGAGGAGGACAAGCAACCGGACACTCGAGCTACCGTCGGAAGAATTGGAGTGGTGGCAACTCCTATCAAGCTTAATAATACAACACGGATGTATACAGGAGGGAAACCTCCACGTCTTTTCTACAATCCACGGTCATCTCCTCCACGTAACAAGAGACCCTTCCATACACTTATACATGAATATCAATACCAAAAGTGGCCAAAGGGAACTTGCCTTCGGTTTGGGATATGCCCCGTTCTAACAATGCAGAAAAGGATCATTCTAAGGATGAAGAGTCGGAAAAGAATAACAACAACTGGGATTCTCGGTCTGACATGATCATGAACCGTATAGAGCAAAACTCAGAGCTAATCCGTACTCTTACTTTTGAGTTCGAGGAGTTAAGGAAGATGATTGAAGAACTTATCAATAGAACACCACCACCGCCAAAGGAGTAATTCGTTATCAGGTTTGGCATCCCCTTGGCTTGTTCCAAGCTTGGGGGAGTGTCGCGGTATCACCACCATTATCTTTTATCTTTTACCTTTTTAGTGGATTCATATCTATGGTAGAGAGGTTATCTTATAGTTTGGTTTGCATGTGGAAGTATCTCTCCTTTAGTTGGTTATCTATGTATCCCTTGGTGTGAGTGGCATATTGGAATATTAATGAGAAGTTTCATCTTTTACTTTTTTGCACTTCTTATTTTAGTTTGCAATCTCTATTATATGATGGATCTTGTTGATCAGTATTGGCATCACTTTGGGAGCATCAAGATCTAAATTTGTTTTGGCAAACCGAGATATGGTCAGTAGCAATACTTTTTGAGATTTGAAAAAAAGAGAAAAAGCTTATAGGTATTTTGTATCATTTGTTTTCTTGTTGGCTCATAAGCTTAGTATTATTTATTTAAGATATTTTGTGTCTTCAAGGAAGACTGCATGTTTGGCTTTATTACTTGTATGTTTGATTGTTTCTTTCAACTCTCTTGCTTGCTACCCAGCCTTGCTAGCCAAAAACCTATTTTGAGAAGGCATACTTCTCATGTTTCCAAACCCTTTAACCAAAACCTTTGCCATTTGTGTCCACCATATCTACCTAGTAGCTTTTGCTATTCCTAGCAAATTCTCAAGCTTCATCTACCTTTCGAATTAAAAAAGTATTTTGTTATGTGAAAACTAGTTAGTAAAGCTCTCACGAACTTGATGGCACACCTTATTTTCTTGCCCCTAATAGACTTGAACCATTGTGCCATCGAAGTTGTATATGCTTGCATCTATACGTTGGAATTAGCAGAACCGTGCTGTCATGGGGAATGTTTTCAACATTGCACCTGTACTTTTTGTACTCAGTTGATATCATGATCTTTTGTCTACGGATGTCAATGGTGTGAAATAAAGAGGGAACTTGTAAGTCCATGGAGTTTGTATTCTGTGTTAGAGAAACGCCTGGGCCGCTAGCCTAAGCCATGCTTAATCATGGTGGAAACTTGCAGCATCACCATAGTGAGCTATCTATGAAGCATCCTCAATAGAATCTTATCTATTGAGTATTACTTTGAAAGCCTTCACTTGTGAAAAACCTTTTTGAGCAAAGAGTGCTCCTGTTGTAAAACTTCTACAAAAAGCTTTTTGTGAAACTGTTTTCCAGGTGTTCTCTGACCAAGAACAATTTTGCCAATTCCAATTATGATTTATCTTTATGCGTATATTGTAACTGTTGTACTTGGTTGCTAGTTAAGTTATATAATGGTGAGTTGCTTTCTTCTATGAGTTGTGTAATGGTAAGTGTGATGCTTCTTGTTCGTATTCTTTTATCGACACTTCACTCTATAAACCCGTGGACATGTTTAATGATCTCAGTTTTCGCTTGGGGACAAGCGAAGGTCTAATCTTGGGGGAGTTGATACGCCCAATTTGCATCACCTTTCTATATCATAATTTACCTCTATTCATTGATATTTATCTTATTATGAGGTATTGCTTATGTCTTTTACACAGTTTATTATGATGGACTGCCGGAGTCTGGATTCTGATGGAAAAGAGAGCGTTTTGATGCAATTTCGCAAAGATTAGAAAAATTCCAGAAAAATATGGAAACATATTATTTTCTAAGAAGACGAAGGAAGCCAGAAGGAGGGACAAAGAGGGGCCACAGGGGGCCCACACCCCCAAACGCAGTCAGGCTGACCGCGCATAGAAGGTGTGTGGCCCACTTGCTCGGCTCCGCCCCTTCGCCTATATCTTCCCTACGAAACCCTAAGGCCAGGAGAGCAACCACAAATAGATTCCCGCCGCCTTTGGGGGGCGGAAAACACTAAGACAGAAAGATCTCTCTGGCAGACAGATTTCTGCCAGGGGAATTCCTTCCCGGAGAGGGGAGATCGTCGCCATCAACACCGTCATCAAGCTAGGCTTCATTAGGATCATCATCATCCACACCATCATCTCCACCAGCACAATCATCACCACTCCGTCCCGCTGTAACAATTGTGTTGGATATTGCTTTGGTACTTAGGGGAAACTTTCCCAGTGTTGATTACTATTGTAGTTGATGCTTGTGAGTGGAATCATCGGATTATTGTTTATGTTTAGATTATTATCCATTATCATATCATCTTTGATCTTGATCCATATGATGTCTTGTGAGTAGTTCGTCTAGTTCTTGAGGACATGGGAGAAGTCATGTTATTAGTGGATCTATTGAGTTATTATTCAATGGTTTAGTATTTAAGTTGCGGTGCTATTCTTCTAGTGGTGTCATGTGAGCATCGACTACATGACACTTCACCATTTGTGGGCCTAGGGGAATTCATTGTGTATTTGGCTACTAATTGTGGGGTTGCCGGAGTGACAGAAACCTGAACCCCCGTTAGGACACCTTTGCACAAGGGAGCGTAGGATCTCAGTTTAAGGCTGTGGTTAGATTTATATCTTAATTACTTTCCTGTAGTTACAGATGTTTGCAGGGGGTTTAATCACAAGTATGTATTATTCCAAGTAAGGTCGGTACATTATCACAGGTTCACACACACAACACTTACAACACCAAAGAAGAGTACTCAGCTATTTGAAGCAAAAGCACTTGACAAAATTCCCATGTGTCCTCGAGAACGTTTGGTCCTTATAAGTATTTCCACCGGCTTGTACTTTGCTAAGAAAGGATTGGGCCACTTGCTCCTTTTGTTCGTTACCTTTGTTACTTGCTCTTTGTTTTGTTGCCTTATCAGAAAACCACTAAAAATCCATTTGCTAAGTATTTACAGAGATTTCCTGCTCCATACCACTATTCGGCACCTTCTGCTCCTCGTTGGGATCAACACTCCTATTTATTGAAAGTACTACGATACACCCCCTATACTTGTGGGTCATCAAGACCTTGGACCAAGAAGTGGACCTGGTGGGGTTGTCGGCTGATGCCTGGTCCCATAGGTATTTGATGACTGCAAGTGCACAAATCGGTTGTAGCTAGTTTTGAAATAAAGATATTGATCCCACAGGGAGCAGGAGACTGAAGTCTAATAACTCTTGGAATAAATACTAAAAATAGAAATGCTAAATAAAGTTCTAAGTGACAAGATAAAATGCGAGTATTGTGTAAAAAGGTGTTTTGGGGTTTTTGGTATAAGAGAACAATAAGTATAGTAAATAAAACCGAATACAGAAAATAAGTATCGTGTATGTAAAAGAGATTTGAAACTTCAGTGGGGAAAAGCGTTCTCAGAGATCAGCGGATATGCCACTAGAATTATAAAGGGCTAAGGTAAAGATTATTATCATGAATATTCTCAACTATATATGTGTGGGAGGAACTCCGTATTTGGACAATTAGGCAACAACCACTGCACAAATCACCCTCATAACCACAGTCCACAGTAGACAACAATCAACATCAATTGAATTACTGCGCTATTAAGGAACTTAATCCCGTAGGACGTATCCCATGGCATGGATAATGTTTTATGAGTTTCCTTGATTCCCAAGTTGATATGTAATGAGTTCCAACAGCTTTATAGTCACTGTAAGTGCTAACACACCTCCGTCTACCAACAAGTAGTTCCCTCCATCAAGTCTCCACAAGAGGAAAATATTGAGAGGTCGACTTCTACCAACATCAGACAATCTAACACATGGTCACAACAATGATTATCATAATAAAACTTTATATTATTCCAATCTCATACTAGGGTTTCTCCATCTCCCCAAGAACTAATGATCTACTCAGACATGGAGGCAATCAATATCATGACAAAAGTAATGGAATCTATCATAGATGAATAGTACTTGTATAAATCCACAACGAGTACAAAAATTACAACAAGATCTAGACAAGATGTAGTTGGGATGGATGGAGATGGTGGTGATGTAGCGGTTGATGATGAAGATCAACGCCTTAGCCTCCCGGATCTGCGTAGGGCGAAAATGAATCCCCAGTGGATGAGTTCCCCCTCCAGATGCCTTGCCTTCCAGAGGTTAGGTTTTGGCGATTTCTGGGTGTTTTGTATGTCGTCTCCCCAATCCAGTTGCACGGAGTGAAACTATTTGAGGAGGTGGTGTCGGCACCAACTATATGGCAGGAACTATACATCCGGAAAAGTTCCTCCCGCCGTATAGTTGGCCGTTAAACCTTTTGTATGCCTCAATTGCTTCGGGTTTTCTTCTGGTGTTATTAATATTCTCAAAATAAGCAATTTACGTAGTTTTTGGCTCCTTTTCACTCCAATATAACTGGTCCAAGAATTGTGTCCATCGGATCCATCATCTGTCCTGATCCTGGTGAAAATAAACATAAAAAGTGCATGTGAACGCCGTAAAATACCAATATCCTACATCTACAATGCAAAATAATAATCTAAAACATGATGCAAATATGCACTCATCAGTATTCCTCGGAGACCTCCGTTATGGAGATCTACAAGGAAGAGGTGGCATTCTGGAGATAGCGGAGTCGCCAGAACTGGACCCTCTAGGAGGAGTCAACAACCTACTTTCATGCTATCGCAAATGGCAGGCGTAGGAAGTGCTTGATCCCATGCCTCTGCGACACATACTCTCTTCTAGAGGATCAGCGAGAGATCTCGTCCTGTATTTACGCGTTCTACCGGGACCTCTTCACGATAGCCCCGAGGTCGGGCCTTGCACTAAGTGTGGACTTTTGGATTGCGGGTGCCAAGATGACCACAAAGGATAACTTGGATCTTACCCTTCCTTTTCTTCATACCGAGGTGGCCGAGGCAATCAAGTCTATGAAGACCAATTCGGCCCCTAGGACAGATGGACCGCCGGTGATCTTTTTCCAGACCTGATGGTGGTTATGGCGATATTTTGGTAGTTCTACTATAGAACTCTTGCCATGTCTAGGATTAACTTTGGCGTGATTACCCTGATCCCCAAGCTAATGGGGGCCACGGATATTCGTCAGTTTAGACTGGTCACAGTAATCAATGTCATTCAACGCATTTTTGCCAAGGTGTGCGCCATTAGACTTGCCCCTGTCATGGAACACTTGAGCCGCCCTCTTCAGTTTGACTTCTTGAAGAGTCGCCTGATTCATGATGGAGTACTCGCGTTTCATGAAATTATTCATGAGGTGAAGGTACACCATCAAAAGGGGGTGTTCCTCAAGCTTGACTTTCAGAAGGCTTATGATAGGATGGACTAGGAACCGATACCCCCTTATCTTGAAATCTGTGGTGGATGCCCTAGTAGAGATCTTGGACAAAGCCAAGATCCCTGGCAAAATTTTGGGTGTGTTAGGGCATCTGATCCCCAGAGGTGAGATCACCCACCTTAGTATGTGGATGATACTATGATCATGGTGTAGGGGTCGGACCTTGACATCATTAACCTCAAGTTCCTGCTCCTATGCTCTGAAGCCATGTCGGGCCTCAAGATTAACTTCGACAAAAGCGAGGTCATGATCCTAGGGTCCCCGATGAGGAGAGGAAGCGCATCGCACATCGCCTGAACTGCCGCCTGGCGGACTTCCCTATTACCTAACTGTGTATGCCCATGAGAGACTCTCGGGTGATGATTAGGGACCGTGCTCCCATGGTCGCGAAGGTTTGTACCAAAGCCGAACCATGGCGTGTACGCCATGTCCAAGATAAGCAAGACTATACTGTTCAAATCTTGCCTGTCCAGCCTCACCATGTATCTGCTACCTGAAGGAACCCATGTAGACTTTGCAAAAGAGCTATGGAGGTTCTTTTGGGTTTCCAGAGATGGGCACCACAAATACCATATGGGTAAGTGGGTGGATATTTGTACTCCCAAAATCCTTGGGGTCTTAGGAGTTCTCGACTTGCACCGGTTCAATGTAACCCTATTGCTAAAATGGGTTTGGAGGATCCTCCAAGATGATGGAGGCCTTTGGCTGCAACTCATCAAGGACAAGTATCTCCGGGGCCAACCCCTTATGGCGTGTGAACATCACGAGGGGTCCTAGTTATGGCGGGCCATCCAAGACATTAAACACTTCATTCGTCGGGGCTCCATCTCCGTGGTGGGAAATGGTCGGGACGTCCTGTTTTGGCGGTACCCCTGGGTACAGGGTGTCCCCCTATGCCAGGAATTCCCAGCTCTATTTGCCATCTGCGCATCTCCCACGATGTTAGTGGTCGAGGCAGCTCAAATATGCCACTAGAACATCCCGTTCCAGAGGACCGTCAATTATGTTGAGGTCGCTGACTTATTGAGGCAGCAACAATGGACAAGTTCAACACATATAATACAAAATAAGTTGCTTTACAGCAATAGCAGCAGCACAAGATTAGTGGCCCCTCTTGTCCTCTTCCTTCTCCCTCTGGCACTTCCTCCACTTCTTGTTGCCTAGTACCTTAACCTTGGGCGCCTTGGGCTTGATAGGGAACATGCGACCCTCTTTGATGGCCACATTCTGGAGGTTGCGGAGGTGAAAGCCAAGCGCCTTGTGCTTGGATCTGAAGGCGTTGACGTTCACACACTGGTCGCAGGTGGTCACGTCCTCGGCATGCTTCACGAGGGATTTGAAGTCGGTGGCGAGGAGTCTCCTATTGCATAAGGGGCACCTATAGACGTGAAGGGAATATGCCCGAGAGGCAATAATAAAGTGGTTATTATCGTATTCCTATTTATGATAAATGTTTATTTTACATGCTATAATTGTATTAATACGGAAACGTTAATACATGTGTGTTTAATAAACAAAAGAAAGTTCCTAGTTATGCCTCTCTTATAAACTAGCTCGTTGATTAACAAGATGATCATAGGTTTCCTGATCATGGACATTGGATTGTTTAATAACGAGGTCACAACATTAGTGTAATGGTGTGATGAACATTCATCGAAGTATAGCATTACGATCAAAGTCATTGAGTTTATATTGCTATAACATCTTGATCCTAATCCTTAGACCATGAGATCAAGAGTTTCTTGATAACATCAAGCGTCACACCCACCGTAAGGTGATTATAAAAGATGGATTAGAACTACTAAAGTGTTATGTTGAGGCCCATGGATCGAGAGTGGAATTTGTTCATCCGATGCGATAGATATACTCCTGGGCCCTCTCGGTGATATCACATTGGTTAGCTTGCAAGCAAGTGATTTGATCACTAGAATGTTATATCAGATCAAACTAGATATGGAATACCGATGATCGAATCTTGGACATGTAATATATCGCGAAACAAAGGATTAAGATACTAGATCACAAGAAAGTCATCGTTGAATGTGAGGGGAGATGGGTGGTCTCTCATCCGCCGCCGATTATTGATGCGAGAGGGTCTCGATCATGTCCACATTATTGGGTGACACACTTACACCGACATCCAATTGGAGCAAAAGTTTCATGCCGAAAAGAAAAAGCGCAGGGAGGAATTTATTTCACATGTGAAATGGAATACTAAAAGGGTTTTATGTGAATGTTTGTTAATTAAAGTAATTAACAAAATTTTAATAAATAAATAAAAGAGTTTTATTTAATGAGAGCTTGCATTAAATTTGGTGGAAATTTAATGCATGTGAGTGGTTTTTGAGTGGAGGCTTTTAATGGGAGGAGGCTTTTCATTTTGAATGTGGAAGAGGTGGGGCTGGGCGCCATGCCCCTTGGGTGCCCCTCTCCCTATAAAAGGCCCCCTCTCCTCTCACACTACACCTCCTCGTGAAGGATCTCTAATTTATTCCCCATGGTCTCGGACTAGCGAGATACATGTTGGACTTCCTCTCGATCTTGAGACATCAACCACGAGTTTGGACTAGTTGGTCTTCAAGGGTATGTTCTCTACGGATATACATTGTTTGTATCTAGAAGATAGATCTTGGTACATAGTTGTTCCCATCGTAGGAAATTTTTTTTTGATGATGATCATTTTATTGCTTATTAGTTGTACTTTGGATATTGGTGGCATAGTGGGATGACAAACTTTACATGTCCATACATGAGACCGTTCCACGCTTGACATGCAACTAGTTTTGCATAAGTGGCTACTATAGTCAATATCTAATTTGCAAAGAGTTGTCAACAATTTGGTTATCCTCGTTGTGGTTCATGTGGTTCTATCCGAAAGCCTTAAGCCACGTAAAATTTGCAATGGATAAATTAGTCTAGCGCCTAGTTTAGGTTATGATATGGTGATGTTGTAAGTAGTATGAGATGATACTCTTACACACACATAAACGTGTAATATCCATAGACCTTGGACTTACATATAGGTATGATAGTGATCATACCACGTGCACATGATAGAGATCAAACCATATCATTCCACTAATAAACATGTGATGTTTGATAGCATCTTATATTGCTTGTTGGCGTTTTTATTAGCATAATAAGATGATCCCTCATTTAAATATCAAGATAAGAATGTGTTCTTCCTTTAGTATGCACCGATTATGTTCCCAAGACATCACGTGATGACGGGTTTTTTGGATCCACGACCATACGTTCTTACTTGCAGCATGTCTGAGACATGTGGCCTCTGAACACGGACCGAAAGGTTAAGCATGAGTCATATAGTAGATATGATGCCCATTTGATGGATGATCGAACTTGGTGTAGTGGATTTGGTTCATGTAATCACCAAATGGGAGTTCATTTCTAATTTGGATTAGTAGAACTCAATTTATCATAAATTAAATCAAAGTGAATTTGCATAATTTGTTGTAGTCATTGGCATTCGTTCACCACCATATGCATAGTTGTAATTGAGATAATAGAACTATAGAATGGATATATATGAGTGTCAATCAAAGTTTAAAGTCCTATTGCAAACTTTTAAAAACTATTTACTTCCGTGAAATTTAATAATTGGTATTAAATCGGATGTTAGTATCTTAAGTATCATGTTTGCTCCACGATTCTTGATTGTTTTAATATCAAGTTTATCAATTGTTTGAAACCATCATGAAACAATGTTTGTTGCAATATGATAGAGTATAATATATGTTCTCATATTGGATGAGAATTACATCCTAATCATCCAAAAGGGTTTTGGAAAGTAATGTTATACTCATGATTCGCCTTATAAGCTAAAAGTAGCTTGATCATGAAAGTCGTCATGATAAGGGTGAATAGAATATGTATGTAAAATGTTTACTACACTAAAAGATTACTAAAGAATGAATTTTGAAAGAATACCCATCATTTTGATGATGGTGATCTACTTCAAAGTGCAAGTCCAAAGGTATTATTATTTGAATATACATGCTTTGTACTATGTGTCATGTATATGGCGCCACTATTGATGTTGATAGTTTCTTTTAAAAGGAAAGAAGAGAATCTATAAAATATATTAAAAGAAAAGATTGGAAATATCCAATTTAGGTATATATATGATATACATGTTATGGTTGTATTCTTTGCTTGTTAAACAATGTGGTTCTTGGGTATTGGATACGAATTGGTTGGTATGAAATTTCATAGAACAATGCAATTCATGAACCACAATGGCCTAAGTAGAATATGTGATTATGTTCATCGAAAACAAACAAACCGTTGTTTGTATTTGACATCAAAGCTTGACTTCAAGATTTGTTGTAATAATTGTTATTTAAATCGGTATTATGAGAACAAAGGTTGTTCAAATAATTACCGTATTCCATATAAGATGGATGATTTACAAATCTAGTTGGAGAAATCACATCCATAAAGCCTAATGCTAAAATGTCAAGACAAATGATTTGAAGATCACTTTAAATTATATTAGAAAGAAAACATGAAGAAACTCCATTTTCATGGATTTTTGGAGTCTTTGATTTGATCAAGTGCGCTTGTGAGACTTTCTCGGGATAATTAAAACTTTTCAAAAGGCAAAGAAACGAACGACTAAAATATTGGAATTTATACATATCGATGTATGTAGTCCATTATGTTTTCAACTTCATATACTTTCTCTGGAAATTTGAGTGAATATTCACTTAATGAGAAAGAAGCATGAAATATTTGAAAAATGTTTTCAAAGACTTTCAAGATGAAGTGGAAAATCATTGTAACAAGAAAAATAAATGAATTATGATTTGGTCATAAAGGGATTTATTTGAGTTACAAGTGTAACAAGAAAATAAATGAATTATGATTTTATCATAAAGGGATTTATTTGAGTTGCAAGTTTAGCAAAACACCTAGATTTACATCAAACACCATAGGAGTATGGAGTGTTTGAGATTTGTAATGAAACCTTGTGAGACATGGTTGGATCAAAGGTGTTATTTATAAAACTGCCATTATGTTTTAAAAGATTAAAGCTTTAGAGAACGCTTTTACCTTTGAAAATAGCTCCATCTAGATCCGTTGAAATGACACCATGGAAGTTATGGTTTGGGTAAAACCCAAGTTGTCATTTCTTAAATTTTGGTATGCTAAACATAAGTAAGATGTTTATGAGCATGTCTTTGTAGGTTATTCGAATAACAATTGGTTATTCCTCCATAACACCGAGGACAAAAGGGTTTGTCGCTTGAAATGTGAAGTTTCTTGAAAAGGAATTTTAAAAGTTAAGTGGGAGGACAATAGAACTTTGATAAGGTTAACGAACCTTAGCTAAATGGCCATAATGCTCATAGCTTATGTGCCTCAAAGGTTGTGGTCACGGAGGTCTAAAGTTCCTATTGAACCAAGAAGGTCGGTTAAACAATCAAATGCTAAGATTTGAGAGTAAATCATTATTGTTTGACAATGATGAACCGAATACATACAAAGCGATGATGGGCAAATGGCTTGAAGCCATAAAATCCGTGATAGTTCCATATCGAGAAATCAAGTTTTGAACTTGGAAGACCCTCAAAGGTGTAAAACTATCGGGTCCTATTTGGATCTATAAAATGGATGTCTCACATCTATGAAATATTCGACATGTCGTAAAGTATTTTATGACAATGTTCAAAGAGTTGACTATGAAAAGATTTGATCTTTCATAGCGATATTTAGTCTGAACGGATTAAAGTAGCAACCACTACATATAATTTGGTATATGGTAGATGAATAAACAAAACAAAGTTCTTCTAATAGAATGGTTACACATGACACGGTCCAAAGGGTTTTGTTAAATTCAAAGGATGCTAAAAGGGCATGCAAACTTCAATGGTTTAAGTAAGCATCATGAGTTGGAATCTTCACCATGATGAAAATGAGTTTTCATCCGATGAAGATGCTTGCATTTTCAAGAAATTAAGACATATTTCTAATACATTATGTGAAGGACATCTTGTTGATTAGAAATGATGTATCTTTTATTGACAAAGGTTAAGAATTTCATTTTGATGAAAGACTTAGGCAAAACGAATATTTAGCATGAATGTCTATAGTGGATGCTAATATGTTTATGCAAACGTACATATATGAGATATTGAAGGAGTTCAATATAGAAACTACAAAAACAGTTCTTGTTGCATGGAAAGGAATTGAATCAAGATTCAAGTGTATCGACACTTGATAAGTGAAACAAGATTCAAGTGCTTTGACACTTGATGAGTGCAATCACGAGAATGTTTTGATCAATCATACCATGATATGTACACATCCAGATATGTCCTATGCTCTAAGTGTTATGAGCATATAATGAATCATAAAATGATCATTGACGATAGTGAGGATATTCTTATGATCTTTTGGAAGAACTAAGAATATATTTGTGTAGAGGTGACAAACAATTACAAATAGTTCATTGTAAAGTGTTACATTGATACTAGTTTTGTCACAAGATACAAATTAAGTTTATCTCAATTTAAACTATGGGTGGCACAATGTAATGGAAAGGAGATTCCATGATGGATTTGGAAGAGTTTCAATGTTAAGACATTGTGACGAATACTACAACAAAACTATATATACTGCTATATAGTAGAAACAAAGGAGGAATTTGTGTCAAGTAGTTTGTTATCAAACCTAACACTAAAGATATATTGTATGACAATAGTATCGATGTGTTTTAACCCTAAGGAACTAAAGGTCTCACCAAAAGACCAAATTTATACAATACCATCTCATTGGAGAATGAGTGATGAGATTATGTTAACCACTTGCAATATTTGGAACACCCATAGGTGTTCAATACACAAAGTTTTCAAACTAGATTATTGTCTCTAGTGCAAGTGGGAGCGAAGGGAATATGAGGCAATAATAAAGTGGTTATTATCGTATTCCTATTTATGATAAATGTTTATTTTACATGCTATAATTGTATTACGTTAATACATGTGTGTTTAATAAACAAAAGAAAGTTCCTAGTTATGCCTCTCTTATAAACTAGCTCGTTGATTAACAAGATGATCATAGGTTTCCTAATCATGGACATTGATGTTGTTAATAACGAGGTCACAACATTAGTGTAATGGTGTGATGAACATTCATCCAAGTATAGAATTACGATCAAAGTCATTGAGTTTATATTGCTATAACATGTGATCCTAATCCTTAGACCATGAGATCAAGAGTTTCTTGATAACATCATGATTATAAAGATGGATGAACTACTAAAGTGTTATGTTGAGGCCCATGGATCGAGAGTGGAATTTGTTCATCTGATATCACATTGGTTAGCTTGCAAGCAAGTGATTTGATCACTAGAATGTTATATCACGAGAAAAGAGTGCATGAGATCAAACTAGGTATGGAGATACGATGATCGAATCTTGGACATGTAATATAAACAAAAGGATTAAGATACTAAGTAAAAGGTTCAAGCGATCACAAGAAAGTCATCGTTGAATGGATTATTGATAGGGCGTCTCGATCATGTCCACATCATTATTATTGACCCGGGGTGACACACTTAAGAGACACCGACATCCAATTGGAGCAAAAAGTTCATGCCGAAAAGAAAAGAAAAATTTATTTCAGCATGTGAAATGGAATACTAGCAAGGTTTTATGTGAATGTTTGTTAATTAAAGTAATTAACAAAATTCTAATAAATAAATAAAAGAGTTTTATTTAATGAGAGATTGCATTAAATTTGGTGGAAATTTAATGCATGTGTGGTTTTTTGAGTGGAGGCTTTTAATGGGAGTGGAGGCTTTTCATTTTGAGTGGGAGCTCCATGGATGTGGAAGGTGGGGGGGGGGGGCCTGGGGGGCGCCATGCCCATGCCCCCCCCCCCCCCCCTAAAAAAAGGCCCTCTCCTCCTCTCACTACACCTCCTCGTGAAGGATCTCTCCCCCTCTAGAATTTATTCCCCATGGTCTCGGACTAGCGAGATACATGTTCAAGAAAGAGTTGTGCTAGGCGGAGGTTGCTCGCCGTGTGTGTGTGCGAGCACGATGCTCCTGTTTTTTGCAGGCGCTAGGACTTCCTCTCGATCTTGAGATCGAAGAGATCGTCACATCAACCACGAGTTTGGACGGTCTTCAAGGGTATGTTCTCTACGGATATACATCCGCCCGTTGTTTGTATCTAGTAGATAGATCTTGGTACATAGTTGTTCCCATCGTAGGAAAATTTTTGTTTTCTATGCTGCGAACCCTACAAGACGTTGCCGGCGAAGTAGTCGTCATACTGGCCGGACTTCGGCCTCCTCAGCACCTGAAGAGTCTTGGTGTGCTTGGACTCGTCGTCGCTGCAGATGTCGTTGCTATCCACCTGTTGGAAAAACAGTAGCATGCAATAAGGACATGATTAAGATACCTTGATTATCAGGATTAATTATTTCCATAAATTAACCGATTGAGATCCCTTGATTATTCGCATAAATTAACCGAGTGGGTTAAACTACCCAATCCACAAATCTCAAACAAAATCAAATACTGCTCCCAACTAAAGATCAGCGCTAGTACTAACTAGGAAATCCCTTAACTACAACTCAGAGGAAAAATAAAATAGGATTGAAATACGAACATGGGTATTCATCGAAATACGAGATCTAACACAAGAGGATTAGCTTGTGTAAAAAGACCTAGCATACAACGATTGAGAATACGAACATCCAAACCCTAATAACACATGATCTAGCATCCAACAATGGGAATGGGAGAAGAACAAAGGAGGGGGATAAAACCCTAGTTACCTCCGACCATGGGTCGATGATGCTGGTATCGTAGGGGTTCTCCGGCTTGATATACTCCTCCTTTTTGTAGGGGTCCCAGCCGAGCGGGATATGCCCGAGACCGGCAGGGGCCTCCTCACCGGCGGCCATGGTGGAACCGAGGATGGGGGCCTGGACGGGGACGGAGGCTCCCTTCGATGCCTCCACGGGGGCCTCCTCGCCGACAGCCTTGGAGGCGATGATGGGCACCACGCCGTTCTTATCCATCGCCGACGCGGTTGGGGTTTTCTTGGGGGTTTGCAGAAAGTGATGGGACAGTGGAGACGGTTGCGTGAGTGAGCGAGTGAGCGAGCGAGTGACTGATGAGTGAGAGTGAGAAGGCCTCTATAAAGGTGAAGGGACGTTTCGTTGCACCACTGTGCACCGCGTAACTGCATACGCTACTGTAACGTGCATGGCCACACACGTCCGCTACTGCCCCATCCACCGCGACACGCATACCGTGCGTCACATTTCTTCCCTCGTGTCTTTCGCTGGCGACTTTGTTATACTCAGTGATACCCTCGAGAGTAGCACTGGAAATTTGGTTGTACTCAGTTTTTCCCTCCAGTACTAACACTGCCACGTGCAATATACTCAGTTTTACCCTCTGGTGGCTGGTCAACACAACTAATGGGTTTTAGCTAGTTAATTGAGTCATTTTATGCACAACAAATTCAAAAAGATCAAAACATAGTGGCACCTACCTGGAAAGTCTTATTATGTGACCTGCCACATAAGAAATGTATAGAAATCAATTTTTAACCTAAATCACCACTTCCCATATCACCTGGTATCTGTGAAGGTTCATGGCTTTCTACCCAAGCCTCTTCCCAAAACAACCCTCCCCAAAGCATAGTTTGTCTGAATGAGTCAATAATTGTCACACTCATGTATTTTGAATTACAAATAATTTGATGTATACCAGGATATATTTTACTGTATAAAAGCATTTTACATTTTTTTAAATCTCTTTCTATTTTCTATTTGAATCCCTTTGTCAGTTTTTCCCTTGGTTTTTAAGTTCTACTTAGTTTTTCCCCTCTCTCTTAGTTAGAAACTCTCACACATGTGCTCATCTTGGCTGCTATGTTCTGATTGGTCGAGACAGTTGTCACGTGGATCATGCCCACCAACCGTTGATCCTCTATGATCTAGCGAACAAGATAACCTCATATATCTGTCAGGGTCCACCCCTCTATCCATGCAAAATAACGAGTTTGCCATCGGTACTTTAACTCCATAAACAAATGATTTTTAATATAATTTGGAGGGAAAGTGTTCAAAGATGTATAATTTTCATATATGCAAGTTTATGCATTACATTCCACTCTATAAAAATGATAATCTCTCAAGATTTTGTTAGCACAACATTATCACATCCTAGGTGTGATTTCAAGGTGTTCAAAGGTGTATAATTTTCGTATATGCAAGTTTATGGATGAAATTCCACTCTACGAAAATGATAATCTCTCAAGATTTTGTTAGCACAACATTATCATGTTCTAGGTGCGATTTCACAGTGTTCAAAGTTGTATAATTTTCATATATGCAAGTTTATACATTACATTCCACTCTATGATAATGATAATATCTCAAGATTTTATTAGCACAACATTATCATGTCCATGCGATTTCATAGTTTTCAAAGATGTATAATTTTCTTATATGTAAGTTTATGCATTATATTTCACTTTATGAAAATGATAAACTCTCAAGATTTTTTTAACATAGTATTGTCATGTAGTAAGTGCAACTTCACAGTGTTTAAAGGTGTATAATTTTCGTATACGCAAGTTTATGCATTATATTTTACTCTATGAAAATGATAAACTCTCAAGATTTTCTTAGCACAACATTATCATGTCCTAAGTGCAATTTAAAGTGTTTAAAGGTGTATAATTTCTGTATACGCAAGTGTATGCATTATATTTCACTCTATGAAAATGATAAACTCCCAAGATTTTCTTAGCACAACATTATCATGTCCTAAGTGCGTTTTCACAGTGTTCAAAGTTATATAATTTTCGTATACATAAGTCTATACATTATATCTCACTCTATTAAAATGATAAACTCTCAATATTTTCTTAGCATAACATTATCATGTCCTAAGTACGATTTCACAGTGTTTAAAGGTGTATAAGTTTCATATATCCAAGTTTATGCATTATATTTCACTTTATGAAAATGATAAACTCTCGAGATTTTCTTAGCACGATATTATCATGTCCTAAGTGGGATTTCACAGTATTCAAAGATGTATAATTTTTCTATACGCAAGAGGCATAAAGATTTGGGAAGATTTTAGTTTAGGGATCCCTTTAGTTTATGCATTACTTAACACGCTCTAAAAATGGTAAGCTCTCAAGATTTTCTTAGGACAATATTACCATGTCCAAATTGTAATTTGAAAGTGTTCAAGAGTTGTGTCAATTATAAGTTCTATTTTACATTAAGAGTTGTATAATTTTTTAAATTTAAACAGCTCCTCTATCGGCTGCATTCTCCACAGCAAGCGCACGCCCAATTAAGCTCCCGAGTTGCACCAATTGATTGCTCACAGCAAGCACCCCTTCTAATCAGAATAATTTGGTGCGAGATCTAATCTTTAATGTGCACGGTTGTCATTGTTATCCTTCATACATGTTAACGGGACGACACCATACTGCGGTCAGGACGAATGGGAGGCCGAAGTGAAGCTGACAAAGGACCGCCGTCGTCGGAGAAAAAGAAAGGGGAGACAATGACACAGGCGTGGGCGCGGGGCTGGCTCGAGGTCCCATCTTGCAATGCCAACCTGGATAAGCTGTGGATTCAGCACACTCACGTGGATAAACTGTGGGTCCCACACTGATCTGTATAAGTGGAGAAATGTGTCCACTAGGGATCCGACTGAACGCGGCCCCACTTATCAACACGTAACGGCAAGACTGACGGACATCGAGTTTCAGACCGTGTGAGAGTTTCGGACAAGGAGATGGGCAAAAGTGAGGAAAATTTAAGCGGCTGAGAAAAAGTGAATACAACTAACAAACCAAGGGCACGGAAATAGAAATCTCATTTATCTTTGGTGTTAAAAGACGAGATATTGTTTTCTAACAATATGATCTCATATTAAAAGAAAAATTGAACAGTATAAAACACCTAAAAACAAAAATTACGACGAGATCCTTGAGAAGCCCTTAATTTTTAACCTCCAGACCGGCGTGCCGCCACTATCACTCATCCCGAGTCGGCATGGCGTTGTTGGTTGCGAACAGAAAATCATCGAACGGGCCAAAAAGACCACATCCATCCCGAAGTTGAAGAAAAATGATGAACTGTCAGTAAAGCTCCTTGACGATCCAAAATTCTCACAGACATACGAAATCCTAAAAAAAACCGAAGCCTTTCCACCGACATTTACCCATCTTCCATGGATAGAAGCCCAGGGAGTCGAGATGGATATGCGCTGACACCAGCGGGAGATAAGAAAAACCTTATCGCTTTCCCAGGCTCTCACGGGCGAAGGTGTATGCGTCCGTTGCAAAGGACGAGATGTCGATTGACTAGGAGACGCGCCATGTGCATAGTACGAGACGTTCATGTTGCCTTCACCTTTTGTGCTAACAGCAGATTAATTGAAGGATTACTTGAGCTATGTGCACGCTAGTTCACCTACCGTGCTAACAACAGATTAATTGAAGGATTACTTGAGCTATGTGCACGCTAATTCGCCTACCGACCCACCCAGGCCCTGACCATACGTACACGATCAAGTTAAGATATAGTACATCCGTGGAAGAGTTAATTAGGTAATAGCAATAATATTTAGATATTTTTTACATAAAAAATTCTATCTATCTATTAATAATCATCAATAGTGGTACAGAGAGCACTAAAATTAATAAAAATATAATATGTTATTGGACCATTTAGTGACGACTCTAGACACGTGCGAGCCAAGAGGCGTCCCGTTTTCAATCCTTCATTACCGAAGTGGAGCAAAGCTTGTCATAGTATAGATTATCGAAATAGATAGATAAGAAGTCATTACATGCGTACGGTCAATGCATGTATGAGCATTCAATAGCTAATTAAATAGAATCACATGTTCATAATGCATGGTTTGTATCTAATCACAGGAATTCTCTTGTTGATCCTTTCCTCTCCTAGCCCCCGCCAACACCTCCGTCTCCTCCATAGATCGGTTCCCTCTCCTCCGGCCAGTCTCGCCGGCATCAGGAGGGGTGGAGAACCGATCTATGGGTGAAGTTTTTAAGAAAAGTAGTGTTTTTCATAAGATAAGGTTAGAGTTTTGGTAGACTTCTTCTCGGTGTCTATGTCAATGGAGATGGTAACATCCCCAATAAGTGATATTCGGCCTTTGTTCGATGATGAGATCTTTCCGGCATCAATGATGGCGTTGTAAGATTAAAGTTCTATTGATATGTTTTTTCAGATCTTAATTTGCCAGATCGATCTTAGATTTTTTTCTCATGGTTGCCACAAGAAGGATTATCCTCGCAATATTTGTCCCGGATGCTATGTCCTCGACAATAGAGAATTGTATTCTCGATTTCCCTGCAACGTCGACCAGGTTGTTTGGTTTCTTTTCCCTAAAATACTGATGGTGGTACTTTTGCCGATGTTGATCGATTACTCTAATAGTTGCATGTGTGCACGTAGCCTTGGCATTGCAGTTCAGATTAAAATTATAGGAGAACCCATGTTGTTATTTACAGGTTTATGGTTTGATATCTGTGTCATGTTTATTGGGTTGCCTTCAGACAAGTGCGAGATTATGTCATGGAATAAGAAGATTTTGAAGACCTTTGAGATTTGCTTATTTTCTTGTAGATTTTATTTTGTAGTCGTTGAAGACAGTTTATGTATCTCTACTGTTTACTATTTGTTACTATGAATATATGTGCCATTGATTGTCAAAAAAAATCATAGGGATTCTCGAAAAGAATAGAATGGAGTTTTTCTTATGAAGATGCTTTATTGGCAAAAAAAGATGGGGTTAAAAAATACCACCTTGTGAAATGGGAGTCGGTATGCCAATCCCAAGATATGGATGGTCTTGATGTTTTATATTTGGGTGTGATGAATAAATAATATTTATTAAATAAATGGCTTTGGAAGCTAGAGACATCAGAAGGTGTTTGGCTGGGTTTAGTTAGAAGTAAATATTTGAAAATTTGTTCTCTCTCTTAATGTTCTAGGAAACATAATCTATCTCATTCTGGCAAGGGTTAATGAATATTTCTAGCTTCTTTTTTTGCTTTTGTAAGAAGGTTGTGGGTAATCCGGAAAGAACTCTCTTTTGGGAAGATATCTCGCTAGGGGATAAACCCCTTAGAGAATCCTTCCCTAGATTATAACAACTCACATTTAGTGTTAATGATATTGTAGCCAAGGTTTGGGATATATTAGATTTCGTAGGAATCTATATGGGAAAACTATTGTTATGTGGAGAGAACCAAAGGATTTATGTGCTTTTGTCTCTCTTAATGATGGAAATGATAGTTGTAGATGGATGTTGGAGAAGAGTGGTTTATACTGCTTTGAAGACTGATCAAGTGGACGACCCTTATAAATAGTTTTGGTTTGCTAACATTTCTGTCAAAGTTAAGATGTTTATTTGGTTATGTTTTAAGAAAAGTATTCTTACGAAAGAGAATCTAGCCAAAATATGATGGATAGACAATGTGTGATGTAGGTTTTGTAATTGTAAAGAGACTATTGATCATCGTATTCTTTGATTGTGCTCTAGCTATATATGTTTTATGTCATTATTTGTGCTTTTAATTTTTATAATATTCCTTATAGTGTATATAATATATGTAGTTGGGTTCTTTCTTTTAGGAAAAAAGAATTCAGGAGGGTTTTTGCTTCTAGAGTAGCTTCTTCTTTGAACTATTTAGAAAATTAGGAATGGGTCTTGTTTTAAGAATATTGTGCATGTGGATCCTATTTTAGTTTATCTCACATTTCACATAATAACCATATTTGGGCATGTTTGCGGAGGATAGAGTTCCAAAATTATCACAAGGATGGAGAGAATAATCTATCGAAGGAGGCGACTAAAATCTTTCATCGAAGTAAAGGATGGGCACTGGGTGTGAAATGGAGTGACATGTGATGGAAGCCTTTGTTGTGGTCTAAGCAATAATAAAGTTTGTTTACTAGTGGTGATGTTACACCTCCTTGGCACCTTTTTTTAGGGGTTCTTTTCTTTGAGGTGTTGGAACTATTGGTGGGTTTGAACTAAGCAGGGTCTGTGTTTTCTTTTGTTTATCTATGAGGACGGTTTAGCCTCACATATGTTGGTTGTAAAAGTTTGCACAACTTGTATCAGTTTCTATGTTTTATTGAAAAAGGGAAACATATACTCCCTCTGATCCATATTACTTGTCATTAAAATGGATATATCTAGACATGTTTTAGTGCTAAATATATCCATTTCAACGACAAGTAATATGGATCGGAGAAAGTATCTATCATTAGTGATTCGTGCTTCTTTATTTCTTTTGATGATTCACGTGCCAACTTTGTGTGACATGTGATTTGTAACAAGTTTGAAAACTCTATTAATAAAGTAATAAAAGGTTATATGCATCAATTGATGCAGATGCCGAGTGACCCTTTTTCAAAAAAATGTCACTAACACTAGTGGAAACGAGGCCTTTGGTTGAGGTCGGAAATGGGCTTTAACACTGGTTCTTCTACGAACCGGTGTTAAAGGGGGCGCCCATACCAGCGTGGTCCAGAAAGCAAAAAGGCGCACCCCCTTTAACACCGGTTCGATCCATGAACCGGTGTTAAAGGCCCTGCACCACCGCCCCGCGCAACCCCTCCCCCCCCTTTAACACCGGTTCGTGGCTTGAACCGGTGTTAAAGGGGGTGCGCCTATATAACACACCGCAGCCCACACCCCTCTCTCTCATTTTTTCACTCTCTCATTTTGGATCTTAGCAAGAGGGTGAGAGGTGTGCTAGTTTGTGTTTTTTTCCTATGCACAAGAGGTGTTCGGTGAAATACCCGAGAGCTCGAATTAAGTTTTCTCGTTGCTCTTTCCTTCTCGGTCGAGGTAGGCAACTTTATCCTTTCATGTGTCATTGATGTACTGTATAAGTGGTCATCTCCCTATTAATTTTTGATATACTATATAATGCATATAAACCGGCAATGGATGTATGGTGACCGACGCACTTCCGAGTATATTACGGGCCTCCAAAATTTCATAGTTGTGGCTAAGGCAAACCATGGTCACAAGGGTTTTATGTGTTGTCCGTGTGTTCACTGTCAGAACAAGAAAGACTACTCAAATACCAAAACCATTCACGCCCACCTGATTCGATCCGGTTTCATGCCCAGCTATAATTGTTGGACCAAGCACGGAGAAAGAGGGGTTATGATGGAACACAACAAAGAAGAGGATGATGACAACTATCATAATATGTATCCTGAATACGATGATACTGCAAAGGGGGTAGATAATGAAGATTAAGAGGCAGCAGATGGGCTCGCTAATGATGATCTTGGTCGGGCCATTACTGATGCAAAGGAAGAATGTAAAACTGAAAAGGAGAAGGAGAAGCTGGAGTAGATGTTAAAGTATCACAAAACATTGTTGTATCCAACTTGTGAAGATGGCCACAAAAAGCTAGGTACCGCACTGGATTTGCTGCATTTTCAAAGTTGTTGGTAAAAATGAAGAATGTGCTTCCAAGAAATAATGAATTGCCGACAGTACATACCAAGCAAAGAAGGTTGTCTGCCCTCTAGTATTACACGTGCAGAAGATACATGCCTGCATTAATGACTGCATCCTCTACCGCGGTGAGAAGTACGAGAATTTGGATGCATGCCCGGTATGCACGGCACTGCGGTATAAGATCAGACAAGACGACCCTGGCGATGTTGAGGGCGAGGCCCCTAGGAAGAAGGTTCCTGCCAAGGTTATGTGGTATGGTCCTATAATACCACGGTTAAAACGTCTCTTCAGGAATAAAGAGCATGCCAAGTTATTGCGATGGCACATGGAAGACCGTAAGAAAGACGCGATGTTGAGACACCCCGCTGATGGGTCACAGTGGAGAAAATTCAAGCGAGAGTACCCAGACTTCGCACGTGACGCAATAAACTTAAGGTTTGGTCTAAGTACAGATGGCATGAATCCTTTTGGGGAGCAGAGCTGCAGTCACAACACCTGGCATGTGACTCTATGTATCTATAACCTTCCTCCTTAGTTGTGCATGAAGCGGAAGTTCATTATGATGTCAGTGCTCATACAAGGCCCGAGGCAACCCGACAATGACATTAATGTGTACCTAAGGCCATTAGTTGAAGAACTTTTACAGCTGTGGGCCAAACCAGGTGTACATATGTGGAATAAGCACAAAAGGGAGCCATTTGACCTACGAGCGTTGCTTTTCATAACCATCAATGATTGGCCCGCTCTTAGTAACATTTCAGGACAGACAAACAAGGGATTCAAATCATGCACGCATTGTTTAGATGAGACTGAAAGTGTATATTTGGATAAATGTAAGAAGGTTGTGTACCTAGGGCATCGTCGATTTCTTCCGAACATGCATCCCGTAAAAAAATAAAGGCAAGCATTTCAAACATCTGGCAGAACCCCGGAGGAATCCTGTCCTCCGTACCGGTGAGGAGGTATTTGGTATGGTCAAGGACCTAGAAGTAATCTTTGGAAAAGGTCCTGGCAGTCAATCATTACGAATAGCGATCTTTGGACACGCGCCCATGTGGAAGAAGCAATCTATATTTTGGTACCTACCCTATTGGAAAGTCCTAGAGGTCCGCTCTTCAATCGACGTGATGCACATGACGAAGAATCTTTGCGTGAACCTGCTAGGCTTCCTGGGAGTGTATGGGAAGACAAAAGATACACCGGAAGCACGGCAGGACCAACAACGTATGAAAAAACCTGAAGAGCCTATGCATCCTGAGAACGAGAAGGGTAAAGGACGACACTTAACTCCTGCCAGCTATGCTCTTACCAAAACAGAGAAGGAAATCTTTTTTGAATGCCTGAGCAGTATCAAGGTCCCGTCTGGCTTCTCGTCAAATATAAAGGGAATAATAAATATGGCAGATAAAAAATTCCAAAACCTGAAGTCTCATGACTGCCACGTGATTATGACGCAATTGCTTCCAATTGCATTGAGGGGTTTTCTACCTGAAAATGTCCGAGTACCCATTGTGAAGCTTTATGCATTCCTCAATGCAATATCTCAAAAGGTAATCGATCCAGAAATCCTAACAGGGTTATAGACAAATATGGCCCAATGTCTTGTCATCTTTGAGTTGGTGTTCCCACCATCCTTCTTCAATATTATGACGCATCTCCTGGTTCACCTAGTAGAAGAGATTGCCATTCTCGATCCTGTATTTACACACAATATGTTCCCCTTTGAGAGGTACATGGGAGTCTTAAAGAAATATGTTCATAACCGTGCTAGGCCAGAAGGAAGCATCTCCAAGGGCTATGTAACAGAGGAGGTCATTGAGTTCTGTGTTGACTTTATTCCTGACCTTAAGGCGATTGGTGTTCCAGAATCACGACTTGAGGGGAGACTGCATGGAAAAGGCACCATAGGATGTAAAGCAATGATATGTAGGGACGAGAATTATCTCAATCAAGAACACTACACGGTTTTACAAAGATCTATCTTGGTTGCCCCGTATATCAATGAACACAAGAATTTTATACGCCTCAAACACCCAGGACAGTCTGATGAATGGATTATAAGTGAACACATGGCGAGTTTTGACAGCTGGCTGCAAAGACTTCTCACGAATAACACCACTGTTGGATATTAGCTGTACTTGTTGGCCAGGACACCATCTTCGACTGTATACTTTCCAAGGGTACGAGATAAATGGGAATACATTTTACACGATAGGCCAAGATAAAAAGAGCACCAACCAAAATAGTGGCGTCCGCTTCGATGCAGCAGAAGACAATGGGCAAAAGACCATGTATTATGGGTTCATAGAGGAGATATGGGAACTTGACTATGGACCTAAGTTTAAGATCCCCTTGTTTCGGTGCAAATGGGTCAAGCTGACAGGAGGAGGGGTTGAGGCAGACAAGAAGTACGGAATAACAACAGTGGATCTCAACAATCTTATGAAGGTAGAAAAGAACTTAGACGAACCATTCGTCTTAGCCAATGATGTGGCTTAGGTTTTCTATGTGAAGGACATGTCTACCATATCGAAAAAAAGAAAAAATAAGCAAACAGATACATCACACGATGAGCCAAAGCGTCACATAGTTCTTTCAGGGAAAAGAAACATCGTGGGAGTGGAGGACAAGACAGACATGTCAGAAGATTATAATACTCCCTCCGTTTCGGTTTATAAGTCCTGCACGTAGTTCTATGTCGCCAAATTGAGCAACTTAGTATGATGTATATATTACAAAAAATATATCATCGCAAACTTTAGACTTTGTATTTTCCAATGATATAATTTTTATATTATATAATTCAAATAATATAGGTTAAATTGATAACCTAGAGATACGCGTAGGACTTGTAAACCGAAATGGACGGAGTAAGTTTCATGAAATTCCGCCCTTCAAAGTGAAGACTGACCCAACCATCCTGCTAAACGGTGCTGATACTCCATGGTTACGGCCGACGCGATCATAAGATTGACTATATGTATTAAATGAGTCATTTTTGGCATACATATGTATCTCAACATGGAAATCAATGTCATATTTCTTCCGTTAACACTATATGTATTAAATGATCCATTTTTCTTCCCGCCATTTCTCACTATATATATGTAGGATTGACCTCCATTGTCATTGCACATCACTAGACTCATATCTACAACCTCATCACTCTTTCTCATGGCTTCCACCGTACCACTAACCCCCAGGGAGGCGAAGGCGCTTTGCGCCTCGAACTACCCCTGCCCACCGGGCTACTGCGTCCCCGTCGGCTAGATGCTGAGCGCCGGAGGTGTGCCGGTTCCTCCTATCCCTCTAGGTGTGGCGCGCCGGATGGCCATCAAGAACCACTACTACTTCGAGCTCACGCTGGAGCAGCGGAGGAATCCCAACTGGATCTCGACTATTTCCCGACTTGGGAAGCCTTCCTCGGGGATTGGCGTGAGAGGGCGCTCGCTAGGCACGAGGAGGACGTCCCACCTCCTCCGAACTTCAACGAGGCCGGCCTTCCGCTGTGGTGGCGCGGCCGGACTCTCCAGAGCGTCATGGCATACGACACAGCCGCCGACTCTAACCCCCGCCTGCGCTACCCTCAAGTCCAGCCCACGCGTACTCAGCCTTCAAGGTTCAACTATGGCGACCTCGACGACAACAGCGACGATGGTCGCGGCGAGTACGATGACTACAGTGGCGAGTATTACAGGTGTAGACAGGAGCATGACTGAATCACTCCAACATTCCAAAACAAATTCGGCCGATTGTGACTTAATCCGGCCATGTATCTTAATTTTCAGTCCTTCTATGTATCTTAATTTTTAGTCGTGTTTTATGTAACATACTGTTAGTTGCGTTATGTACTTTAATTCCAGTTCTATCGTAATAAAATTTTCTTTCCGCCCTTTTCCTCCCGTGCATTCTGCCCGCCCTTTCCCATTTTGTTACTAGTTTGAATAGTTAGAATTTTATTTTCTAAAAACAAAAAATGTTTTAGGATTAATTATTCCAATGCAAACAATTTTCATGTTGAAATTTTTGTCAGATTCCAAAGTATACAAAAGATGCTAAATTTAAATATTCAAACAATTCAAAAATGTTAATACAAAATAAAATATGATTTGCTCTAATAAAATAGGGTTAGATTCCTTTTCAGATGCTTAATATTTCTTAAGTTCAAAGTTTTAGGGTTTGACTATTTTATTTTTGTCTTAATTGAATAATCAAAATTCATATGTAAGTGTTTTAATCATTTTGAAAAATTTCATCTACAGTAACTATAAAATGTTTTTATATGAGTAGATAGATCTTATTTTTCTGAAAATTATGATATATTATTTATATTTTTTTGAGTTGAAATGAAAAGATATGAATTTTCTAAATTCTATCCTATTTTTTGAATTAAAAAATGCCCCCCTTTAATGTACGAAATAAATGCCCCCTTTAACACCGGTTCCAGCCACGAACCGGTGTTAAAGGGTAATCTTGTGAAACAAATCCCTACCCCCTTTAACACCGGTTCGTGGCTGCACGGTGTTAAAAGTATGGCAATTCCCCCCTTTAACGTCGGTTCATGGCTGGAACCGGTGTTAAAGGGGGTATAAAGGTGTGTGCCTTCCTCTTCCTCTTCCCCACAGCCAGAATTTGATCGAGCGTAGAGAGGAGCGGAGAACACGACGGAGACGCGCCAGTTGCTGCGGTCGCGCCTTCCCGTCCGCCGTCATCGCCGCGCTCGCCGTCGCCACCCTCCACTCATGAGCCGCTTGCCGCCAGCAACTCTCGAGCCCGCCGCCAAGAACTCATGGAGCCTCCGTGCCGCCACTCGCCCGACCCGTCGTCACGCCGGTGCCGCCTCCCGCCCGACCCAGGCCGATCAAGAGTTTGTCACCGGTGAGAGAGGGAGCTCCTTATTAATTTATATATATATAATTGTTGTATATATTTGTTGTATATATTTTATTATTGTACATATATTGTTGTATATACATATTGTTGTATATATATTGTTGTATATATTTGATTGTTGTATGAATATATGCATATTTTGATTGAAAATATAGTGTATGTATAGGTGTATATATATAAGAAAGTATATGAATATCCGTCCGCCACCGACGACCACCGCCACCATTGCCGTCGACCCTGACCTCCGATCCTCTGCCCTCGTTGAGCCTACACACGCGTCGAGGGTGAGTCGCCCATTTTAGGTAGTCCACGTCGTGGTGGTTAGAACCGCACACCCCCACGCATCCCCTCTCTCGCCCTAGCGCTGCCAGTCGCCGCCCTAGCACACCGCTCATTGTCAATAGCACATTATAACCATGCATTGTTAATCCGGGGTTTAGGGTTTCTCCAAATTAGGGTTTGGAACCTGTTTAAAATGACCAAGCATGTATTAGGGTTACATTTCAATACTTTTAACCTATCATATCATCATCCTTGCTTGAGCATTAGATGTATTACTGATATTTGTGTGATAATATTTTTAAGAAACTATGGATCCACTCAGTAGAAACCTTGAAGAGAAAGAAATAATGGAGAACATGATCCACGAGGACACCTCACAATATCTAAACTTGGAGGGATATGATGACAACTCAAGTAGTCATGGAGAAGATAACGACTCCGGTGAACGCACTTCAGTGATTACAAAGTCCATCGAGGTATATGCATGGATTAAGCCTCTGCTGACTTGCACTGATTGATTTGTATATATGTACATGTATTAATTAACGCTTCTTTCTTCTTTTAGCCCTCCGGATCGACCAGCCAGCAACAATCTTCTTCTATGAAAAAGAGAAAGCGAGGCGCGAGCCATCGGTTGAAAGATCGTGCAAAGTTCACGATCGAAGCAGTCCGTGTTGATGGTAGGCCAATGGAGCCCAAGAAGGCCGTAGACAAATTTATACGTCAGGCTGGAGTTCTTGTTAGGAACCAAATCCCAATCACAATTGAATATTGGAATAAGCCAAAGAAGGGCGACGGTACCTTTGTCGATGAAAGATCCAAAGAAACGTTTTGGAATTTGTTGTTCTTAAATTTCACCTTATCGCCAGAGGAGGATGAAAATAAATCGGTTATAAAGGAAAAGTTCAACGACTGGACTCTAAAGAAGATGGCTGACGCTTTCCGCAACTGGAAGACAAAATTGAACAAATTTGTCAAAGCTGGGGAGACTCCAGATTTCGAAGATGCATATTATGCGAAGATAAGACCTCATTGGCCCGATTTTGTGACGTATAAGGAAGGTGCTATAGCTATAAAGAGGTCAGAAACCAATACGCTAAATGCCCAGAAAAAGGAATATCACCAGAGGACGGGGTCAGGTGGCTACATATCTCAGAGGCCTAAGTAGGAGGAAGCTGAGAAGGCCTTGCGCAATAGAGGGATCACACCCCAGACAGAGGGGTGGGACCTACGTGCAAAGACTTGGTTCTACTGAATCGGGGCAAGGTTGGACCTAGAAACGAGATTGTGTATCTTCCCAACAATTCTTGCCAAACTCGTCACTGAACTCATCACGGCATACGAGGAAACAGCTGCCAGGACCTTCCATCCCGACAGAGAGAATGATCAGCTGACACGCGTCATCGGTAAAAAAGAACACCCTGGACTTGCACGAGGCATAGGGGTATGACGTGGAAGGATGGGTTTGCTGAGTGGGGCAACTCTTACTGATGGCGTGGCAGAAAAGAAAAAGAGCATACAGAGCGGATGACACAGATAGAACATGCACTTGTGGCACTGTAGGCGCAAGTGAATGCACAAAAGAGCCAGCAAGCTACTGGCCCATCTCAGCGGCATGAAGAGCCTACATTGAAAGCTGTCGGCGGCCTAGACTCTGCGCGAAAAAGCAACGTGGCTTCCACGGAGAACGTGCAGCCCATGCTTGAAATGCGGGTCCTCGATACCCCGTGGATGAGATCACGGAGAGCGAACACGCTGAGCTACATGTGAGATTAATGAGATTATCCATTAAGGTGGCGGTCGGCTATGCCTTACCTCCTATAGCTGGTGGAACTTACCACTCCCGACCGATTCCAGATGGCTATGCTATTTGTCGGGGTGGATGAGCTTGTGAAGGAATATGAGGAAGCACAGCTTGACCATGCTACAGGTGAAGGGGAAACTCAACTCAAATTTGCAGTGAAAACAACCATTCTTTGGAAGAAGGAACACATCGTGCTTCCAAATTGGAGGCCATTGGCACCCCCGCCTCCATGATGTCGAGCCTCGAGCCGCATCCGTCTCCGGTCATCGAATACTCCCCTGCCTCCGCCACTTCACTGCCTCCAGTAACTTTATCCATATCCGCGCGTACCCATCTCCTCTGGTCAGCCATCTCCTGTGCGCCAGCCATCTCCTGCGCGTCAGCGTAAGCGGAAGAGCACTGCCACGAAGAGCACTAGCACTGCCACGAAGAAATCCGTAGGAAACCGTACGCCGAAGAGTTCAATAAACTATGTCCCACAGCCTTCCGCCAAGCCATTGCCAATATTACCATGGAATCGTAGCGACGAGAACAAGAGGATCTCGGAAGAAGAGGTCAAGAAATTCTTTGCACCTAGACGGGCCGAGCCAAAGGAGAAACTAGATCTGGAGGTGGTGAAGAAGTTTTATAATAATCTTTTGAAAACTGAAACCCCACTTGTGTCGGACTATGAGCGCGAGATTATGAAGGGGGATGCAAGGCGGAGGGAGTCTGAAAGTAGTAGTCATGCGGCACCCCAGAAAACAGTTCCCATGCTCGAAGAGCAGGAAAACCAATCGTGCGCCCCGCTCCAAGTGTTCGACACACGGATAGCTCCTCCTGTAAATGATTACGAGGAAGAACTACAAAGAAAGGCCAATGAGATGGGGATGACTTACATTGCATACTTGAACATCATGGGAGACCACTTGCCCAAAGGAGATGTCAACCCCATATAGCCATGGAAGTACGGGAAGAATCTTGTCAAGAAAGAGGAGCTCAAGAATCTACCAACAAAGATGCGAAGATTGCATAAGTGGTACCTTGATTTCTGCAAGACGAGAAAGGAAGAATGGATCATGACGCATATAAGAGATCAGATTTTCTTGTGCGGAGACGACGAGATCACCTTCAACATTCAAGACTTGCATTTTTTTTATTCAATCAGAAGGAACTCGACGAAGATGCCATCAGTCTTTCTTGTGTGTAAGTACTATTTCTGTAATTTCTATCTCAGCTTATTCAATTTATTAATTGCATGTATATATGCTCACCATATATGTATATACTATTATGCAGGAAAAAGGTTATGAAATGCATAAAAGGAGGCCCTTTTGACATTGGGTTCGTTGACCCAAATAGAGTTCATGAACAAGTGGTAAAACTCAAACCCGGGCAAACAGAATATTTCTTGCTAAGGTCTTTACTGGGACAACAAACCAACAGGGAAATACTATTGCCTTACAACTTTTCGTGAGTGTTACCCTCTCTTGTACATATTCTGTTTCGGCTTACTCGATGTTAAGTGTAATTGATGATGAGTTATACGTGTGTGTAGGTTCCACTTTATTCTGCTAGTAATTCAAGTTGACTCAGGAAAAGTCCTTGTCATGGACTCGTTATGAGAAGACCAAGAGCTATGGGCAAACTTTAAAGAGATGCTCTAGAGGTAATTTCAATCATATTATCGCACTAGATCTGCAACTTTCGTGACAACAAGTAATTGATTACTCCTTTATCCATTTTCTTTGCCGGACAGGGTTTGGAAAAGGTTCACGGGCAGGGCCGTGGGTAAATGGTCAAAAGAACTAAAATTTGTAGATCAAAATATAAGTAATACTAGCTATCTAGGTCTGCGTATCTCTTTGATTCTGTTTCCAATTCCATTATATCATGCTTTATTGATTATTATTTTGATTGAACTCTCTATTCTCGTAAAGTGCGCGCATCAGGGACCCGACAATAACTTATGTGGATACTACGTTTGCGAGTTCATTCGCAACACGATATGTGCGACGGGCCAAGCCGCACTAGAACAACTTAGAGTAAGTAAACGAAGTATACACAACATTATTTTATTACCATCAGTTGTGTTGAGTTTCATTCTTATATATATATTGACCCCATTCTTTATATATATTTAGATCGAACGGATGCGGGACAAACTCCTACCATTTGACCGTATACGAGCCATTCAAGAGGAATTGATGGGGTTCATACTTGATGAGGTCGTCACGTCTGGCGGAGAAATATTTAGATATCCAAAATGAAAGTGTTATTTTGTATATATGCTTGAACGTGCTTGTCTTGTACTTGATGCTTCAACGTGTACGAAGAATACCACAATGACGATGTTTGTGTATAATAATAGTTGCTTAATTATTCATGTACTCGTATATACCGACGATGTATGTATATACCTCTCCCAATCGATACCCCTCCCGTCCCCGCCACGCGTAAATCCGCCAAAACGGGACAGCGACGTAACTCGTCATGGCAGAGATTTAAGCCGCTTTCCTGCAGAGAACCTTAACACCGGGGCTGAGCGTTATGGCGTCTTACGGGCGTCACCCTTTAACATCGGTTCATATAAGAACCGCTATTAAAGGGGGGCTCTAACACCGAACCCTCAACAACGGTTCTATAACCGCTGTTAGAGGGCCTTACGAACCGGTGTTAGAGGTCACCTTCTGTACTAGCGTAACCGGATGTATTGTGTTGTTATATTGGCTAGACAAAGCAACGTAACCCAAGTTATATTTTCTTGATTGCGTGGTGTTTCATGTATTTATCATTTTCTGTCTTAGTTTGACTGGACTTGCCAACTCCTTCCTCTCCTAACACATCCATTGACTACCAAGCACCATGCCGGTCACATGGCATCCGTCACTCTATTAGTTTATTTTGTGTGTTTATGTTTATGAAATCATGCCCCCTATATATATAATAACATTGGTGTCGACATGTTTTAACGAACATCGGATTCAATATTTCCCCCAAACACCAGACATCATTCTTAGAACCAACAGGACGATGTCACCTTGCATTCACCTTTTATTAGTGGTGGGAACCAAATCTTGCTATAGATATATTTTATTATAACAAAGTTTAACAAGATGATATGCAAAATCAATCTAGTGCCGTACCTCCTTCAGTGTAATATTCACCCTGGCATCCTACTACGTCATTGCTTCGCTGTTTGTGAACCTGCGTGGTTAGCAGTATAGCTGGAACTAGCCCCGAACTCATGAATCGAGGATGGCCGTACATCGACAAATGAGATGGCAGGATTGGATGATGTGACCGTCATACTGTCGTGCTTCCTGCTAGACAAATAAAATACTGTACTAGAGCTTGAGCTACAGGCTTTCCCGATGGGACAAAGACCATGTGCGCTACCCCAGATCAAGTGTGGCACATTGAGCTGCTGCGCTTTCTGTGTCAACCATACATGCCACAACGATCTGATTTTTTATGGTGTACACAAACCTGCTCTCAAGTTGCAGACTTTCACTCTCTATGAAATTAACGCCATTGAGCTCATTTTTCAGTACTTCTCTTTAAACTATGGTTCCTGTACTAATCGTGCCTAGAGTTGTTAAACACGTGCTGATGAACTCTTGTTGAGCAACTGCCAAAGTACACAAACTAGGTGAAACTCGTATATCCACTACCGGGAAAAACAGCTTTGCTCGCAACCATACATGGCAAAACCTCTCGGAACATGGAAAAGCTTTGTCGTGTGTTTGCACACGGCAAAACGTACATGGCACATATCGCCACATAAAACACCGTTTGCCATATGTTTTATGCACCTCGTGGCAAAGTGACTTGATGGCGGCAACATAACAGCTAGAATGAGATCTTGTTCGTGTTCTCATTCCAATATGTAATTTTTTTGCGCAATCATTGCAATATGTAATTAACGTCATCGTGATCTCATTTTATGGAATTGAAGAACAACAAGCTAGACATGTTATATATTTATTTTATTGAGGAACAGCTAGCATAACCTAGTGTCATATGATCATACTATTCGTAACTTACATAAAAACTATAATCCTTTAAAAATATAAAAAAAATCATACATGTGCAGTTAATATATGAACTCATATACATGTTAATAACATGATCATTTGTGGTAGGTAAATGCTGAAACTCGATACTTTTTATAATACATTATTGTAACCTATTATCAGTTGAGCTACAATAACATATTTTTTGTTTTCCACAACTTATAGATTGTAAAATTTTGCTACAAAAACTCACACGTGTATGTGAATACATTCCTATTACATGTTTGTATTGTTTCAGGACTTTTTGAAACTTATAGACTGACTTTTCACTTAGTTACTATATCATCATTTTATGATCCAATGATCAGAACATTGATGTTTGTGGTTAATTCCATCTATTCTGGTAGTCCCCTCATATCAATTTGACAATGTCATTTTGATGCCTAACCGTGCTAATTTGAACAATCACTTGGGTTCCTTAAGTAATGCACTCCTCTATATTACCGTAACATCCAAGGTCCATATAAACTTTTTAAAGTATTGGCTCTTACAAGGCATTCAAGAGTTGGCATGTTTTGTTTTTCTCAACCATTCTATATTGTCGATTGTACTCTATCCAGTAAACTATCATGGAGGAACCAAGGCGCATCATTACTACACTATACTCAGTCAAGCCTAGTACTAGACCAGGGTGTCAATTCTTGTGCATTTTGGGAGGGAATTTTCTAGGCGTTTCTTACATTGAAATATGGCCCTCATGTAAACATGTGACGAGACCAATGAGGGTGAACTAATTTTATGGGAGTAATTGTGTGTATTGTTCAATGGTTATTTTTAAGTTGAGATTGAACATGAAAACATTAATTAATTAGATTGTTTTTGCTATAAACCTCTAAGCTATATCTATATTGATTAGGGTCATATGTAGCTAAGCAAGTATTATGTAAAATGAAGGTTGGGTCATACTTTCGAGTAAGATAGCGTAGTGTTCGAGTAGCACATGCTTCCTCCGATGCAAATATTTGTTTTATCGCATGCCAAGAAAGGCACACATATAGTAATAAAAGTGCACCGTCCAAAAAAAATGGAGTGATGATATGATTGCAAATTAGTAAGATCTATCAATCCACTATCAATCGTGTGGCCATATTAGATTTTTTTACGCTTATTTATGTAATTATTAGAGAGTACGCGCCTAATTTTAAAATTATTATTCAACTACTATGTATTTAAAGTTAGGCTTATTGAGACAATGGAGATAATGCAGTTGTCATGGGTGAAATATAATGTTTCTATTAAAATAAAATGAATTTCTCAATAGTATTTATATAATGTCAATGTTTACACTTCTCTTTGGTTAATACTAATAAGTAACATAATGTGCATATTTATGCAGATTGTTTTACTTTTTAACAAGAGTTTGATTTACAAAACATAATGATAAAATATGAATATATGGAATACGACTTATGAAATTATAATTTACTGCGGAAATGATTTTTGTATTCCAAAGAAGGTGCGTTATTTGATCATAATAAGGTATGCCATACATAAATGGTAGCATTCCCTATACCATAGTCCAAAGTAGAAGGTAATGTGCGGCTCCCTTTATTTTACGCTCGGTTTCCGAGAAAACAAAATTAGAGTGTGCATCCTAGATCATTCCCTTCGATGGTCCAATTGCACATCTTGGCCTAGTTTTCACCAGAAAGGTCCAAATTCCAACTCGGGCCTATCCTATTAGGAAATAGAGAATGATGCACAGATTCCAAACTCTTCTATCATAGCTCCAACTACAATACTATTTCATATTAGAAATTTAGCATAATTACATAGAAACATATTGCATACCATGAATCGCAATAAGACAGATTTAATTTCACACAACAATCGAGCTATAAGTAAAATAGGCATGTCTAGTTCTATACATAACGAGCATCCCGCTAACGCAAGTGAAAAGCTTCGTAGAGACAATCCTGTGTCACAATGGCGAGCCCAAAACCGACAATAATACGGGTTTGGGCCAAAGGTGCCAGACTATCAATGTTTTGTAGGTCATGCCATATACACTCATGCTACCTTGATGTTGTTGGGCTCTACCAGGGCTTCAACCCTTCTACCCCTGATCTTAAACCCGCCATTGCCGGGTGTTCCTCATTTTCATTTCATATATCTCTGTAAATGGTTAATAAACATTGTAACTATATACCATATGTTAAGAATAAAATATAATAACCCGCAAAAAAAATAATAAAATATAATAATATGGTTCTCTCTAATTTGTTAGGGTGATTCGTTCCTATATATAGTTACCCCCTCTTGATTTTCTAGCTAGCTTCTCCATTAATTTAGGTTATTTCGTTCCCCTTATTAAGTACGCCTAGTATCTTCTCGTGAGGAATAAAAATGGTCCATCTCTTGTTTAAACAAAAAAAAGTCCATCCCAAAAATTCGTTCAGAATTTCTTGTAGTACCTTGCAATAGCATCACATTTACTATGAAGTTTGGAGTACTTCAGAGCTGGAATGGTATCCCCAAGAAATATTGCTAGCTTGATGAAGCTTGGAAAGTTGTCGTGCACAATTAATCCACCTAGATATGCTTTCTGCAGAGGGTTCAGCTGGTTGTGTCTCCGAGCATTGGTTCCTTTATTTTGTAGCACTTCAACATCGATTCCTTGCAACTTGAGCACAATAAACAATGTCTTTGGCTATTGGTGTAGCCCATGTGAGAAAGCATACGATGTCCTTGACCAATGGCCAAACGAGAAATGACTCAGCTAGCGCTTCCTAGAAATGAGAAACCAACAGGACTTTGATCCTTTGCGATCTTCTCCTTGATTAATCAAATAAAGTACTACATGCCACAGGTGTCAATCATCAGAGAGACGAAAAGGGAAAGATTCTGGAGTGCTGGCTTCCTCTTTCACCTTCTCTGCGTACGTGTGGGTTACCGCTTGTGTTGCTGCGCTTAGACCACTAATTGTTTCTTTAAGGAGTTTGCACGCCACTTTTGGCATCGATCAGTTCAGCAGCACAGGAGAAACCGTGAAGAGACAGATACTAGTAGCTGGCGCAAATTTCAGCGTGCTCCATCCTTTCGGAGAAATGTAGTAGTACTGACAAAATATTTCTTTTGCGTACCCATTGTAGGAGTACTAACAAAATAATTAACTAGAAGATGCTCTTCTAGTTTGAATTTATACTCATTGATCTTTGGGTTTCTGTTACAAATAATTATCTGCTAGAAATGAAATGTAGATTATCTGCTGAAGAAATAAAACGTGTCTCCCGACTTATATAGATTGGAGTTGGAAGATCTTAAGTTAATAAGGGTACGCAGGGTAATACTCCGAAAGTTAAGTTAATAAGAGTATATAGTTTGGAGTTGGAAGATCTTAAATGGTCGTATCATGCCAGTTAAGTCTCGTATGAATTCTTAAAGATTATGCACTTTCCTTAATGATCATCTGCATGGCACATTCTCGACGGTTGTAGTGGAGTAAAATATAGCGTTGGTCTATGAACTTATCACAAATATGTATACCAGTCACCCAACTAGCAAAAGGTGCTATGTCAGTCACTCAAAGTGGATTACGTGAGATCAAAACTTAACGTGTTCGTTTCTCTCTCAAAAGAAAAAACATAACGTGGTCTGATAACTTGCACATGTGGCCAGCAGTTTTCTTCAATGTACGCCTGACTTTTCATACTGTATTTCTCATTCCTTCATCCCTACGAGTGAACACATGCGGCAGGCATTTCGTCAACATGTGTCCAACAGATCGCTCACCCTATATATTGGCCTAATTTCGCTCCCAGTATTTGATAGGAAAATGATCCACATCCCCCCGGACGACCATCATCCGGGTTCTGCCTCGTGCGCATCACGCACGCACTCCGTGCCTGACGACCTCCGTGCCTTGTCTCCGACAACCTCCGCCCCGGCGACCTCCGTGCCCCGTCTCCGGCGACCTCCACCCCGGTGACCTCAGCCTCTGTCTCCAGCGACCTCTGTCCACCTTCGCCCCGGCAACCTCCGTCCCGATGACCTCAGCCTCCGTCTCCGGCGAAACCTGTCCACCTCCGCCTCAGCGACCTTAGCATCCGTCTCCGGCGACCTTCGCCTCCGTCTCCAACGACCTCTGCCCACCTCCGCCCCAGCGACCTCCGCGCAGCACAACCGCTGCCTTGCGATGCCGGCCGCCGACGAAGTTCGCTTCCATGGGCAGCTGACCTTGCTGCCACGGGCGGCCGTGGTTGCTTCCAGAGGTGGCCGAACTTGCTTCCACGGGTGGACAAGCTTGCTTCCAGTGGTGGCCGAGCTTGCTTCCATGGGCAGCCTTGGTCGCTACCATGGGCGGCCGTGGTTGCTGCCAGCGGCGGCCGGCCTGGATTTTGCAACAAGTTCTCCGGCGAGGTCTTCCAGCTAAATTTTCCGACGATGTCTCCAACGAAGTAGGTCTTTTGCTATATTAGAAGAACTTTGTTGCTACAACCGTCTTATTGTTTTGCTACAACAGTGTCAACTATTTGCTACAAGGTCTCTGGCGAGAGTCACCAGCGAGTTTTTTCGACGATGTCTCCGGCGAAGTCGGTTTTGCTACATTAGCACAATTTTTTTGGTGCATGGTCTTCGACGAGTCGTTCTATTTCTGAAACGATTTTTTTTCAGAAGCAAAAAACGAAAATATATATAACAAAAACGGGATGTTTTGTAGAAAAAACGGGATTTGGGACGGTTTTAGAGACACGTGGCAGCAACAGGACGAGGACACTTAGCGCATGCCTATTTGGTAGCCCGTGTTAGCGATTAATCTTTTTTTGAGAGAACGTTAGCGATTGATCAGATCACTTTTTTTTTTTGAGAATCCATCAGATCACTACTAATCACCCCTATCGGCCTAATTTCCAATTTCAGTCCACCTACAAGAAGGCGATACCTAATGCCCATTAGTAATATAGCCTAACTAGCGAACTAGGTGAATCAACCAACCCAGTTAGACAGCTACGCTATGGCCCCGGTCCATTAGTGATCGATGTGCCACACCTAACGCAAGTAGATCACGGCATCACGCCCTACTTCCCGCCGACTGAAGGCTGCCTCCAATGGGCCAACCCTGACCCATTTAAAAGAGGTTTTTTTTTCCTTTCTTCTTTTTCCTTTTATGTTTCCTTTTTGTTTATTCCTTTATTTTTTTGTTTCTTATTAATAGAAATGATCATGATTTCTTGGCTGGAGTGGCACTAAAACGGGTATTTTTTTAGTTCGCTCACCTATTACATCAAATGGAAATATCAATTTAATGGTCTCACCTGTAGAGCTCTCATCGGTAATACTCCGATAAGTAACCCTATTTGGAAAATTTTGTGGAAATTAAAGGTGCCGGCCAAAGTAAAGATTCTAGTTTGGAGAATCCTTCATGGTATTGTTCCTATCAAGGAGTTTAAACGCCATATTGGGACGGATAGTCTATGCCCTATCTGTACTGATGCTTCTGAGGATATTAGTCATATGGTCTTCAAATGGCATGGCGCAAAAAATATTTGGAGGGCGCTTGGACTGGAGCCTCTTATAAACGATCATATGAGAAATGACCGCACTGGTCCCGAGGTGCTCGAAGCCTTATTGAGGATACCATCGAATACAGTTCCAGGTTTTACTTCTATCTTAACACATATTGTCATTGTTGTCGCAGTTTGGTATATTTGGTGGCTCTGGCGAAGGAGAATACATGGTGAACGAATTCCGCCGAGATTTGTGTTACTCCTATCCATGCTATTACTGCTAATTCTGCCTCGCACCCCTCGGCTCATCTTGAACCTGACAAGGTGAAGTGGAGAAAACCAAAAGGTAACCAGATCAAGATTAACGTTGATGTTGCCTATTCGGTCGAGGAGAACACTGGAGCGTCTGGTGTGGTCATTAGAAATAACCAGGGAGTGTTCATTGCCGCTTCTTCAACTTTTATTGAGCACGTGGCTTCCTCGTCAATGGCTAAAGCTCTTGCAATGCTTCATGGTTTACTTTTTGCAAGCTCTCTTGGGTATTCTTCAGTTGAAGCAGAAAGTGATTCTTTGGAAGTTATTAACCTCTGCTCGGGAGAAGACCGTATATGGAATCAACAACGATCTATGCTGAGATCATGACAGTAGCTGGCACAATTGGAAAGGTTGATTTTAATCATTGTAGGAGAGATCTTAATATTGTGGCTCATAGTATAGCTAGGGAGTGCTTTGTGTCTAAGCTTTCTTGTAATTGGGTCGATGAACCCCCTAACTTCCTCATTCAATCTCTCTTGAATGATGTAACGATGGTTTAATTGTGAGACTGCAAGTTTCAGACGCACTCTTTTTCCTTACCAGGGTACCGAAAGGGACTGGAAGGTTTTAATTAGACGGCTTGTAGACCTAATATATTATGTTTTACCTAAAAAAATGATCATGATTTAAAATATTTAGATTTCTAAAAATATGTTCAAGTTTATCGAAAAATTGTTCATGTATTTGAGAAAACGTTCATGAGTTGGGCTATATTGCTAATGTGTAGACAAAATGTTCACAAGTTGTAAATTTTGTTCATGCACAAAAACATTGGTCGTGAGTTCTGAAAAATATTCACGTGGGGTTAAAAATATTCACAAAGGGATCACTTCATAAATTAAATATAAAAAGGATTTTTTTCTTAGATTTTAGAAGATATTTAAGATTTTCCAAAACTCACCAATGTCACATTAGGTGGGTCCTCTCATCTGGGGCTCATGCCTCTCGACTCTTGAGGCCGTCTATAGGAGCTCCAAGTAGGTCAGATCCATCTCTAGTTCCAAGAAAATATGACTAATCTCTAATCGATTGATTCACGCACCTGAGTTTGGCTTGTCCTCCTCGATAACTCCACTGGAGACGGTAAATATTTGAAGAGTTTTCAAAGCAGTCTAGTGGGAGCCTATTTTCATTGAGCCAGGAACCAATATAGTACAAAAGAAAAGTCTTCTCCGTTTAGTTTGATTGCCTGCATGGTGATTGGTAGGGTTCGATAGGTTGTATGGACCAATTTTGTAACACCCTCAGAATTGGACCTATGCAAGTTTGAGCAAAATTCGCCAAACCCGCATAGAAACGATTCAAAGGTGCCCACCAGGCACTTTCGTGCGGGTGGAAAACGAAGTAATAACATTACACAACAGTCCTCGATGGGACCCACAGAACAGATATATATACAACAGCGACTCGAAGAGTCAAGAATACAGATATAATATACAAAGATCCAAATCACCTTGAAAACGATAGAGCGTCCAGCTACGGACAAGAGGCAAATGGGGCTAAGAGCCCTGAAGAATAACCAACGGCGTCCATAACCCTGCCCAGGCCAAGCCGGAAGGGTAACCCTGCTAACGACGTCGATCTCAAACCTGCTTAAACAAAAGGGGTGCCGACAAAGGGCAAAGGAAAAGAGGATAGTCGATCGAGGCCATTACACGGCGAGGCTAGAATTCGGCGGTCCTCGCCTACATAGGTATGGTGGACTGAAGCGGCAGCGGCAGCATGCGCTAATCAACCTATAGAGACTCGATACAACTGGCGGTTATCAGAGAGGGATAAGAGTGACCTATCCGGATCCAACCTGAAGCTAACACCAAACAAACCCTTCCTGGTGTTTCCCCCTCGAGACCAAACGAGGAAGTCAACCGAGGAACTCACACAGTTGGCAGTTTTACTTATTCAGTTATAGTTGCGGCACTTTACTAGTCAGGTTTAGATAATCGTCCTGATAAAATAAGCAGTGGGCAGTATTAATTAACCATTCCGTTGTAGTTGCAACAATTACTAATCAGGTACCGATAGCATGAGATAAACCCAAAACCCAGCAGTTGTTGGTACTTTTATTCAGCCAATTCGTTGTAGTTGCAAGATTTACTAGTCAGGTACAATTGTATGGCGACAACCAAGCAAGCAATTGTGGGCAGTATTAATTAACCATTCCATTATAGTGAAGCTAATTACTAGTCATTATAAGTCAAATTTATAGCAGTAAACTTTAGTTATGCTTGTCTATGATCGAGATACTGTGCTCCAAGTCGTCCATATCCGCGGACACGGCTTTCAGAAAGTTTTACCCGGCCAGGGTGCACCAATAGCAACACACGCCGATCAACCTCGGAAAAACCAAATCAAAACCCAACGAGGCTTTCACGGTTGAACAATCGCAGGATTCAGAAATATTTCAGGGGCCACCCTTAAGTAGATCCATAACGAACGGTGACTCGAGACGGGCTCAAGGTTTGGGTATCTGGTGAACGATCGGGAACCCGAAAGTGTGGCTGGGCTTGTCGACACCGTGAATCGTGTCCCGATCCTAAACAAGCGATGTGCAGTACCTCGCACAATTTAAATACAGAAAAGTAGCATGGCATAAGTACAGGATCGTAAATAAAACCTCAAACTAGTTTGTGGCCCCAAGAAATAAGACTGAATCAAGCTCTGGCTCAGGGGGGTCCCATATACCTCCCGGATGTGGATAGCGCGATAAATCAAGGAACAGGTATCAAGTACTCGGGGTCTTACGGGACACAAGTGGGCGTTCGGAAACCAAATATTTTCTATCACCCACCGATGCCTCTGCTTATTTCAATTTTAGTTGTTAAGCAGAAATTAAAGTGACGATAAGTAAAACTAGAATCATCTCCATCATCAACATGCGGCAATACATCAACAACTGTGGCATTTGACAATACGCGACAACACTTGAGCAAGCGACTACGACACGCAAGTCCAACTATCTACCAAACAACAGGTAATAGGGTGTGTCCAAGGCAAATATAGGGCTACAAGGGATATCACGGGTACGGAAACTAGAGCATCGCAACACAGATAGCAATAGATCAACAGGAGGGAATAAATACTATAAAAGTAAGATAGGTAGAAAGGGGGAGATGCTCGCCTGAAAACATTGTCGAAGGTTCATCCGAAGAACGGGGCGAAGCTCACATCAACTCATCGGCCTTATCCGCGAAGAACCAAAACACTAGAAGAAACACCGGATGCGATATTTAATACAACGGCAGAAGATCGGCATGATGCATGCATGATGGATGGCATGGCAAAGGTGCGATGCAATTAGGGCATATTAAGCGGAACCGGGGTCCCGACAATTAGTTAGGTGGTTCAAGTTATTTATAACCCGCAAGTTAAATGTTGTTTAACATGGCAGAAGATAGTACCAGGTTCGCTACACCAATTTAAATGAGGCCATTATAAGGCTAGATTTGCCCGCATATGGGCCCCATATTTAGGTATTAGGTGAATCGGCATAAGGCCCCCAAACCACATGATTATGCATGCAAGATGACAATTAAATATGCAACAAGTTGATATCATTTAAGAAAATAGGGTATCGAGGGAAAAGGGTCACACATTTAGGGTTCGGCAGATCTTGGGGTTCCGGGGTTCGGGGTTCGACAGGGTCCAGGGTCCAGGGTTCGACGGATCGGTCTCGGCGGAACGTTCTCGGACAGCGGGGGGTAGGTCTTGGCACATCCGGGTCTTCGGGTCATGTTGTCGGTCTTGTCGTTCCACGGCGAAGATCGTGGCGTTCCGGGAGGAAGTACTTGGTCTGGTGTCGGGGCATCGGACTCGCCCTGGTTGCTGTCGTTCTTGTCGTCGATGGCGAACTTGAGTGGATCGGGTACCGGGGTACTCGAGTCCGCGAGGGCGATCTTGTCGATGGGGCTTTGAATGGCACTCCGATGGTGCTCCGGGTTCGGGCCTTGGCGTTCCACGAGATCGGGTTCCGTGATGGCATCCTCGGTGCTCCTTGTCGAAGGCATCGGAATCTAGTGGCGGAGATCTTGTCGAGGGTTCGGGTTCCGGTTATGAGGGTCGATGTCGATCTTGGATTGGCGTCGGTGTGGATCTAGTAGATGCTTCATCTATGCAGCAACGCAGTGATCTAGTGCAGACTTTGGTCATCTCATAACCACAATCCCACACACTCACGCATGAGGGAGTGGAACTACATGGTACTGTAACCGAACTTGGCAGGTTGGGGCTCACGGCCTGAAGAGGAACAGCGAGCAAAGGCCGAGGCGCGAGACGGTGGTCGAGGCGGCTTGCGCGACACCCGGCGGTGACGCGGGCTCGGGAAACTCGAGGTCGGGTCGGCTAGCGGCGGGCCGGAGGAGGCCAAGGAGAGGACATGGCGGACAGCGGCCGGAGTGGAGAGGCGGTGGTGCAGGGCGGCTCGCGCCCGGGCGGCGGCAAGGCGAGGTTGGTCGGCGGAGCTCGACGAGATGGAGGCGGGCGGGGGGCGCGCGAGGGCGGGGTCGACGGGTGCGGCCCGGCGCGGCTGACGGCGGGCGTGTGGCAGGTGAGCGGCGGGCGGCGCGGCCGGGAGTCGGGCGAGCCGAGGGTCGCCGCGAGGGCTTCGAGGAGCGGGTTCGAGGCAGGGCGCTGCGGCCGCAGACGGTCGGCGCTTCGCGGCAGCTCGGCGCGTGTGACGCGAGCAGGGTGGCGGCGGCAGCTCAGGGGAGGCGAGACTCGCGGAGGTTGGCGGGCTCGGCAGCGGCGGCGTGATCGGGGATTCAGCTGGCGGGAACTTGCGGCGGCGGCGCGCTGGGTGGTGCGGTTGAGGGAGAAGGGGACTGAGGCGGGGGAGAGGGACCGGGCGGCAGCAGGCGAGCGGAGCGGGCGCGGGTGAGGGAGGCGCCGGGAGGAGGAAGGGTGGCAGCCAGGGCGCGAGGCGGGGAGGGTTGCGTCGGGTCTGGGAAGAGAGGAGAGGAAGGTGAGCTGGGACAGGGGACAGGGTGGGTCCCACGGCAGGGGGAGTGGACCGCGGGGAGGGGCTGGCGCGGCGGTGTGAACGCGGCCAGGCGGGAAAAACGGCCGGGGGTGGGGTTGCGTGCGTGGGTGTGCGTGAGTGGGGTGTGACCGGCTGTGGGGTGTGTTGGTTGGGCAGGTGTGGGAGTGGGTGAGGTGGCGATGTTCGATTGGTTGGGGAAAGAGGAGAGATGAGGTGGCGATCAGAGATTGGAGGGGGTGAGGTGGAGAGGGGGGCTGGGTAGGTTTTCGGGTAGCTTAGGAATTAGAGGGGCAGGCAGGGTGGACCGATTTAAAACTCAGGGGTGGTCGTTCGGGTCTACTCGGCCCGTTCGACTGCCCCACTAAAATAATTTAATATTTTTATTTGATTAAAACATGGCCTTTGCAAACCAATGCAAGACAAAATAAAATAATCCGGACAAGCCCGGGTTTTGAGTTTTGAATAAAGACGGGGCTTTCAATATAGAAAACAAAATTAGGGTTTTTAGCAAAATGGTTTCAAACAGATAGATCCATGCTGATGTTATGCTGATGCACCGAGACAAGACATGCGATTATGACGATGCGATGCACAAATTTAACTTGATTTTCTAGTAGTGGTTTTGCGGGATGCCACAAATTTGTTCTACATGCAATGAGAAAGGGAGACGCAGCCTCGCACAGAAATGAGGTACTTCTCTGCCATCATGTTGGTCATGTCTCTGTAGGGTTTCGTAGCATGGAAAACAAAAAATTTCTATCGCATACAAACAAACAAGCCAAGATCTATCTACTAGATTGTAGCAACGAGTCAATAGAATAACTCACCCTCGAAGATTCCAAAGTGTTTAATGAGAGCGGATTCTCGTGGGTGATGTAGTCGTACTCTTCCCGATCTCAAGATCGCGTAGACGATCCTTCCGGCGCTGCGTTCCGGCAGCGCTCCCGCAGTCGGTCACACGTTCGGTACTCGACGAAGACCTTCCTCTCCCTTGTTCCAGTGACGGAGGTTGTAGCACTCTCCTCGTGATTCCAAAGACAACGGCGTGGTACCGGAAGTAGAGGGGAGATCTCGCAGGGCTTCGCCTTAAGCCGGAGCGAGTATGGTGGTGTATGAGAGAGTCCCTCGACGATCTAGAGTTTAGACACGTCGAGGAGGGGCAAGCCGGCGGCTAGGGTTTGGCTAGGCGGCGGCGGCGGTTTGCCCTAGGGCCGGCGGCGGCTATGGAGGCGGCGACGGCTTGGGGCTAGGGTTTAGAGGTGTAGGAAGTTGTGTCTAGGAGGGGAGCCCTGCCCCTCCTTTTATAGGTGGAGGGGGCCGGCCAAGGGGAGGGGAGTCCCTCCCCAACTCGGCTTGGTGGTGCGCCGGCGGTGGGAGGAGGAACTCCTCCCCCAAGTCGGTTTCCACCTCCCTCTCCACTTCCCAAAAATTGCCATTTGACTTTCAAACTAGCCGTTTGACTTTTCAAACTAGGATTTGAATAAACCCTCTATTTTGTTCAGCGATGACACCGAGTACATGATGCAATCATACCAACTTGATATAACACATTCATGTACCCTTCCCCTCTGGAGTTCCGGACATTCCGGAACCTTCTAGAACATTCCCGATGAAAACACCGGAACCATTCTCCAACTCCGAAACGGGACTTTCCTTATATGAATCTTATTCTCCGGACCATTCCGGATCTCCTCGTGATATCCTGAAACCCATTCGAGACTCCGAACAACATTCGGACTCTTTCTCATCATTCCATAACTACTCAAACAACGTCGAATCCTTAAGTGTGTCTCCCTACGGTTCGTGAATTATGCGGACATGATCGAGACACTTCTCCGATCAATAACCAATAGAGGAATCTGGAAATTCATATGGCTCCCACATATTTCTACGATTACTTTGCGATCAAATGAACCACTTACATACGATATCAATTTCCCTTTTTCTCACGATAGTTTACTTATCCGAGGTTATGATCGTCGGTATCTCTGCATACCTAGTTTAACCTCGTTACTGATAAGTACTCTTTTCTCGTTCCCGTGATATGTGATCCCTTGTGATCCAGTCACATGCTTGCAAGCTAATTGGATGACATTTCACCGAGAGGGCCCAGAGTATATCTATCCGTCATATGGATGGAAAAATCCCACTCTTGATCCATGTGTTTCAACCAATACTTTCTGAACACTCAATGCCACCTTTATAGCCACCCAGTTACGGTGTGGTGTTTGATGTCATCAAAGCATCCATCCGGTAAAGGTGATATGCATGATCTCATGGTCGAAGGAATTAGATTACTATGTATCAGAAAGCATGTAGCAATTGAACTATTAAAATGACTTGATCTTTATGCTATGCTTATCTATAGGAGTATGTCCACCATGTCATTCTCCTAACGATATGATCTTGTTGTTAATAACATCTCAATGTTCATGATAGGGAAACCACAATCATCTATTAACCAACAAGCTAGTATTATATAGAGGCTTTACTAGGGACTCTTATTTTAGTCTACAAATCACACAAGTATTAATGTTTCATTGTTAATACTATTATAGCATGAATGTAAACATTTATCATAAACACAAAGATATAATAATAACTATATTTATTATTGCCTCTAGGGCATATCTCCAATAGTCTCCCACTTGCACTAGAGTCATCTAATCTAGATTACATGGTAATATACCGAACACCAATGGCAGTTTGGTGCTGGTCATGTTTTGCCCTCGGGAGAGGTTTAGTCAACGGATCCGCCACATTCAGATATGTGTGTACTTTGCAAATCTTTATATCCCCATATCGGATATGTTCTCGAATAGCGTGAAAACGTAGCTTGATATGCTTCAGCTTCTTGTGTGACCTTGGTTCTTGCGCATTGGCTATGGCGCCCATGTTATCACAGTAGATAGACATTGGGTCCAGCGCACTAGGAACCACACCCAGCTCTGTAATGAACTCTTTCATCCATATCGCTTCTTGTGAAGCCTCCGAAGCAGCCATGAATTCCAATTCAGTTGAAGATCTCGCCACAACGCTTTGCTTTGCACTCCTCCAGCTAACTGCTGCACCATTCAAAATAAATACGTATCCAGATTGTGATTTAGAATCATCCGGATCGGTGTTCCAACTAGCATCGGTGTAACCATTAACAACGAGCTGTTCATCACCTCCATATGAAAGAACCATATCCTTAGTTCTTCTCAAGTAATTAAGGATATTTTTGACCGTTGTCCAATGATCCACTCCTGGATCACTTTGATATCTGCTAGTTAAACTAACAGCATATGCAATGTCGGGTCTAGTACATAGCATGGCATACATTAGAGATCCTATGGCTGAGGCATAGGGAGTCTTACTCATCCTTTCTCTATCTTCCGCCGATGTCGGACTTTGAGTTTTACTCAAGGTCGTATTGGGCAACATGGGCAAGAACCCTTTCTTGCTATCTTCCATTCCAAACCTCTTTAGAACTTTGTCCAAATATGTACTTTGTGACAATGATATTTGGCGTCTTGATCTATCTTTATAAATCTTTATGCCTAATATGTAAGCTGCTTCGCCAAGATCCTTCATTGAAAAACTATTATTCAAATATTCCTTGACACTATTAAGAAGGTCATTATTCCCAATCAACAATATGTCATCTACATATAGTATTAAGAATGCTACAGAGCTCCCACTCACTTTCTTGTAAATACAAGCTTCTCCATAAGTTTGTATAAAACCAAAACTTTTGATCACCTTATCAAAACGTTGGTTCCAACTTCGGGATGCTTGCTTCAATCCATAGATGGACCCGTTGAAGTTTGCATACCTTGTTAGCATCTTTAGGATCGACAAAACCTTTGGGTTGCATCATATACAACTCTTCATCAATGTCTCCATTGAGGAATGCTGTTTTGACATCCATCTGCCATATCTCATAATCATAATATGCAGCGATTGCTAACATAATCCTCACAGACTTTAGCTTCGCTACTGGTGAGGAAGTCTCATCGTAGTCAACTCCTTGAATTTGTCGAAACCTCTTTGCGACAAGTCGAGCTTTATAGACAGTAACATTACCATCAGCATTTGTTTTCTTCTTGAAAATCCATTTGTTCTCGACGGCCTTCCGGCCATCCGGTAAGTCCACCAATGTCCATACTTGGTTCTCGTACATGGATCCAATCTTGGATTTCATGGCTTCTTGCCATTTATTGGAATCTGGGCTCATCATCGCTTCCTCATATGTCTCAGGGTCATCGGTGTTGTCCACCAACATGACATTCATAACGGGATCATACCAATCTGGAGAGGTACGAGTTCTCGTTGACCTGCGAGGCTCTGTAGCAACTTCAACCAAAGTTTCATGATCATCATCATTATCTTCCTCTCTTATTGGTGCAGGCACCACAGGAACTTCTTCCGGTGCTGCGCTACTCGCAATTTCGAGAGAAGGTTCGATAACCTCGTCGAGTTCTACTTTCCTTCCAGTCACTTCTTTCGAGAGAAATTCCTTCTCTAGAAAGGATCCATTCTTGGCAACGAAGATTTTTCCTTCGGATCTATGATAGAAGGTATACCCAATAGTTTCCTTCGGGTATCCTATGAAGACACATTTTTCCGCTTTGGGTTCAAGCTTGTCCGGCTGTAACTTATTTACATAGGCTTCGTGATCCCCAAACTTTAAGGAACGACAATCTAGGTTTCTTCCCAAACCATAATTCATACGGTGTCGTTTCAACGGATTTAGATGGTGCCCTATTTAAAGTGAATGCGGCTGTTTCTAATGCATAACCCCAAAATGATAGCGGTAAATCTGTAAGTGACATCATAGAACGAACCATATCTAAGAGAGTTCGATTACGACGTTCGGACACACCATTACGCTGTGGTGTTCCCGGCGGTGTCAATTGCGAAAGTATTCCGCATTTCTTCAAATGCTCGCCAAACTCGTAACTTAGATATTCACCTCCACGATCAGAACGTAGAAATTTAATCTTCTTGTTACGTTGATTCTCTACCTCACTTTGAAATTCTTTAAACTTCTCGAAATTTTCGGACTTATGTTTCATGAAATAGATATACCCATATTGTAGCATCCCATTTGTCTAACAATTGTAATGCTACTTGGTTTAGTACTATAATGGATACTTCCTATATATAATTGTTGCATCATAATTATATCATGCTCATGTCATCATGCCACCTTGCATTTGAGCATCATATAAAACCCTTTTTGGTTTGGATCTTCTCTCATATGCATTGTGAATTGTATTTGCCTCTTGATATTGTATTTGGTTCTTGATATATTGCTTAAATGCCCAAGTTGAGTTGGGGGCATATCTTTTATTCTACTCCACCACCCTTTCTTTCACCACCTTATAATTCCACCATCCCTTTATCCATGAGCTGTTATTATATTTTCTTTTGGTATTTGATCTAGCTCATGGGAGATAGGATGGAACTACTTCTACAAATTCTTTTGCTTGGACTTTATTCCACTTCTTGGGAATGCATAAGGATAATGCCATGCTATTATTTTGTTTTCACAAGAATTAATCATGGCATTTATTAAAGTGCATGGGCCATGCAAGAGTACCTTCACCTTTAGCCATTTGTTTCTCTCTTGGTTTTAATGGGTGTTCTTTTGGGATCATCCCATCCTCACCACCATCTCTCTCTACCCCTCATCTTGAACTTGTGTTGGATCATGTTAACACCTCACCACCTTTACCTCACCCTCTCTTTTCTTGTCTAGTTCTTGCTTGCTCTTTGCTTGATCTTGCTTGAGCTTGACAAAACAATAAACCTCACCCTCATCTCTCTCTCCCCTCTCTCTTTACCTTTCTCTCTAACACCCCACCCCATCTAACCCTAACCCGAGCCTCTAGCTAACCCTAGTCCCACCCTCTCTCTCGGCCTTCCTCCTCTCTCTCTGCAGTTCCCACCGACCACTGGACCCACCTAGCTGCCTCTCTCCAAGCCCTAACCCGAGCTACACCCCTCTCTCAAAACCCTAGCCCTACCTAACCCGAGCCACCTCCTTCTCTTTTGCATAAAGGAGACCCCCATGTGCCTCTCCCTCTCCCCTTATCACCTCAACCACCCCAGCTACCCCAGTACCCCCAGATCCCATCTGGAAGTGCCCAGACCCCTCTCCATCCTCCCTTCTTCCCCCTCCCCACCATGATCACCACCATGCCCCAAAACCCTAGCCTTGGCCACCTCTCCCTCTAGACGTTCCCGAGCACGCCAAGCTGTACCAGGAGCATGGGGAGCTTCCTCTGCTTCCTCTTCTTCGCCCTGAAGCGCCGGAACCCGCTGGACCTCGCCGGAGAAGCATCGCCGCCGTCGTGTCCGTGAGCACCAGGAGCACTCCGGCCGCCAGCCTCGTCATCGATCGCCAGCTCCTCTGCCCAAACCATCACCACCAACATCCTCTTGGTGAGTCCCTTGACCTCCCAGACATGGTCCCCTCCCCTCTCGTGCACCGTAGCTCCGCCACCTTCCGTCGAGCGCTCCAAGGCGCCAGGCCGCTGCTCTGGCAGCAGCCGCCTCTGTTTCTCGCCATGCCCCGTGCGTTGTAGCCCTCCTTCGGCGATGCCACCTGAACGAAACTTGTAGCCTGTAGAGCCCTCTTCAACTTTGGTTTTTACGGCATCAAGAAATTCCCAGTGGTTTGCTCGCCATCATCGTCCAAACTCCGGCGGTTCTCTGTACTCTGCAGATCGGCGCGCAGCAGCAGTTCCGACAGCCGCTGGCCGTTTTGCGCAGAGGCCCCTGACCTTTTTCCCGCCTCAACTCATGCAGACGCAGATCCCACCCGTCACCTCTCCGTTAGTTTTGCAAAACAACCCCGAGCTCAGCTCCTCGACCGCACTCCTGGATTGCCCACGTGTCGCCCACCGGGCCACAGTGGCCTCACGTGCCCCTCCGCCCACCTGTCACCTCTGGCTAGACTAACCCCGGTGTGAGAACCTTTTCACATTTGTCTTCTTGAGTCAGCGTTATTCCCAATTCTGTGACTAGGGCTAGGATTGCCTAAGTATTAAAATGATTTCATTTTTTTCGAATTCAAATTCAAACTTTTCCAAATCAATTCAAATTCAAATTTCAAATCATTAAATTCAAACTAATTCATAACTTTCAAATGGTTTGGAATTTGAATTCAAACCTTATATGAAAAATGTTTTGTTTTGAATGTAAATTCAAATATTTAGTCAAATATTTTCAAAACTAATTCAAACTAGTCAAACCTTTGACTTTGACTCCATTTGACCAATTTTGACTTAAAAATAAATTTAAATTCATAAAACCAAATAATACAAATAATATATGTTTTGAATCGAGAAAATGTGAGGATTTCAAATATGCCCTCCAAAATATATTTTGAACACTTTATTTTCCAAGTTAATTTAAATTACAACAAAATGCCTCTTTTCTTAATTATTTAATAACTTTTGCTTTATAACTCCAAATTTAACAAATGATATGTCTAAAATGATTAGCTCGACGAGACCTTTCTGTTTATGCATTCCTTGATCTGAATTGAAGCATGCATCATATAATTATTGAATAATCAGAACTGTTTATGAGAGTAAAACATGCCTAAATACTTTAACCAAGTGCTTTATTATTGTTTCTCACCTCACCCATGCCATGCTACCTTATTGCCATGCAAATTGTGCATCATTCATCATGGCATGATTGTTTGCTTGTCGCATTTTATTCTTATGCTTGTGCACAGTATCTATGTTGGCCCTTGTTTGTTTGGTTCTTCTTCGAATAGACTCTGAGCAGGGGATATATCAAGAAACCCAGGAGCACTACCCATATCCTTCTCTCGCTTCAACTGAGCTGCCAGGCAAGCACTACCACATGCTTGCATACATATAGTACCTATTGCCTCTATCTTATTCTTGCATCATTGAGTCGCGATTGCATTAAACTGAATCCCAAGTATTGCATAGCCTTTATTTTTAAACCCCACCGAAGCTTGTTCCTCCATCCCATGAGCCATTACTACAGGAGTTGTTTGAGCCATGTGAGTCGTAGAACAGCATGTGTAGGGTATGTGAGTGTCTGATGGATAACGAGGTACCTATACAACTTAACCTGAGTAGTAATGGGATAACTAATGAAAGTGGCACCGTGAGCAATATCTGCTATTTGGTTTTTCGCTCACTTGTGTCCCTAGGACCCCGAGTACTTGATTACTTTCCTTGAATATTCGTATATCCACATCCGGTGGCTTATGGGACCCCCGAGCGAGCTTGATTCATTCTTATTTCTTGGGGCCACAAACTAGTTTGAGGTTTTATTTACTATCCCACTTATGCCATGCTTTATCGCTTTTATTTAAAATTGTGCGAGTAACGCACATGCACCGCTTAGGTCAGTGGAGTGTTTTCGGTATCGACAAGCCCACCACATTTTCGGGTTCCCGTTACATGTACCATTGGCGCAAACCTTGAGTCCGTCTGAGTCGGCTAACTTCGCTATGGTGTACTCAATGGGGTGGCCCCAAATATTTCAACTGTGATTTCTTTGTCGTGAAGGCCTTGTTGGGTTTTGATTTGGTTTTTCCGAGGTTGATCGAGTGTGTTGCTATTTGTGCACCTGCAGGTAAAACTTTCTCAAAGCCGTGTCCGCGGTTATGGACGACTTGGAGCACAGTTTCTCGATCATAGACAAGCATAACTAAAGTACCGCTTTTAACTTGACTAAATAACTGACTAGTAAATAGTGCAACACTCATGGAATGGATAATAAAACTGCCAACGGATGGGGGGTGTTTGTCCGCTTCCTCGTTGGTAAGCGAGGAGGAGGATGGATCTGTTGATCTTACTGTTATAACTGTTGTCATTAATTCACGGACATTCGTCTATCTTTGGTTAGGCGGATGGTTAGCGAGTATCTATAGAATTGTTAGGGTTTATCTTTTGCTGCAATTGCGTCACCCCAGGTTGTGTCCCCTTTAGAGGCATAAAGACTTGCTGAGTACCCCTAGGGTCTCACACGATAAATTATTTGATTCAGATGAACAAGTACACTCACGAGATGGATACTGGGTGGAGGAGACGGACGATGTGGGCAACGATCATTCGGTGTAGAGATTCCGGGAATGGGGATCCGTGAGATCTGTGGGCAGGATGTGTTTATTTTATGGGGCATCTTATGCCAATTTGCTTCTTATACGTACTCGGATCTTGTTTGCCACTTCCACCTGATACTCTGATGTTTGATGTATGAGGAGATATCCTGAATTATTATATCTACCTAGGACTTTTGGATCTTGTCGTATGGCGTTGCAATATTTTTATTTCTTTTAGATGGAATGGCTCTGATGTACTGTTGTATGGTGGCTTGCATACATACTCATTTGTGTATGTAGTTGATCCCTTCGCCGCCGACACGCCCGTTCTTGTCCCGATGTTTGGAAATGGTTGGGACGGCCGAAAGGTCTACCCGTGAGTGGCATTTGGGCCCCACCGTACTATTTCAACCATTTCCGCTCATCCAGGCTTGTAACTAGGAGCATAATTCACCGAGGTAGTTACAATTGGTATCAGAGCCATCCCGCCCTTCAGGGTCTCAGCCAAATGGTCGTTGTCAGTCTAGCAAATATTTTTGGTAGTTATGTATACTAGGGAAAAACAAAACGCGAGAGTAGGACTGCTTCCACTTTTCTTCTTACCCACCCACCCACCCTTTTCTGGTAAGGAAGTGTAACGTTTTCAATCCTCTTCTTAAAAGTTCAAACTAGGATTCACGTGTTCGGCTCGTAGTACCATAGGTTGTGTGTGTGTGTGTAATTCCTTGTCTTTCTGTTGCATCCAACATGTTATCTTTATCGGCCTTTTGGTTATCAATTGTTGGTACATTCCATACCGACAGGCTTTTGCAAACCGACGCGATCTATCTGATTCGTTGTATACCGCCGCGATCTGTCTTACCCTTTGTTATCCGATGTTATCTTGTTTGGGGTGTTCGCTCGTAGTTACTAATCTTTAGGTTCATCGTGAGAAGAAGGGTTAGGATATGTGTTCTACTTATTCATGCGGAGTAATGATTTGAGTGCGGATGGAGTCGCGACCATACCACTACTCCTATCATTCGCTTTTGTATATTGAATTGGTAGAGTCACTAATCTTGATTCGTTAAGTGATTTTATGCATCTCTTGGTATTTTAATGCGAAATTTGCGGAAAATTTTCTTTGATATATTCAGGTACCACACTCCTTTTCGATCGTGCGATATGCTTAATATCTTCTAGGTGCTTTGAACTTTGTTGATATTTTAATATCATCTTAGTAAATTGTATCCTTTAATCTTGGTTAATTCCATCTTGGTACTATCTTGGATTATTATTATTCTCCATTATAGTAATCGACTTGTGTTTTATATCAATCACGGATGGCACCACCACGCCTGCTCGATGAGGACATTCCACAGAATCGGGTCCGTGTTGTCAAACATCGCCAATGCCTTGGCAAGAATGCACAGAACCAGGGCGTTTTGAAGAGAGTGTCGAGGAATGAGTTTGCTCGCTACCTCCACCTCCCAAGCGAGGAGACATCAAAAGCTTCTCAAGTTCAACCCACGCCAATTTGATGTGTCCGATCAACCACTTGATGTTGATGATTGGTTGCGTGAGATGTCAAGGCCTTGGAGACTCGATGTTCCCGAGCAAGAATGGGTAAAATGTGCTACTCACCTTCAAGGGAGATGCAGCTCTACGGTGGGAGAATTACCTCAAGGCAAAGCGCATTGGTTTTCAGCCTACTTGGGAACAGTTCACGGAGCGCTCAAGAGCGATGTCGCGAAATTGTCATGGAGAGGATGAAGGAAGTGTTTCTCAACCTCAGCTGTGGAAATGACAATGTCAATACCTACATCAGAACTTCATGAACCTTTCTCGTTATGGTGGCGAGATCTCCGATGACAAGAAGAAGCAAAAGAGGTTCCGCAAGGCTCAATGCATCGATTAAATATGCAATCACACATGCAAGGCCGTCTTTTCGAACTTCAATCTGACTCTGCAGAAGAAGCAATGGCGAGTGTTTGAGGAGTCAAAGAAACACAACCGTGAGGCAAGCTCTTGACTATGTCAACTCCTTCTAAGCGTGGTCCGGGTTCCTAACACCCCACCGCCGCTCCGGCTCCACCAAGACCTGCAAGCTACGGCCAAGGCCACCAAACTTCCTCACTGCTACTCCTGTGGCTACAACCACCACTACCCCGAGCGCTGGCGGAGTCCCAGCTACGTTCCTCCACGCCCACTGGTGCTTGTTACACGTGTGGAGACACTTGGGCATCAAAAGCTGAACCTGATGAAAACAAAGCTCTTCCTCCACCACCTCCAAGATCTCGCAAGCTCTCCTTTGGTTCGTGCACCACCACCTCGGCTCAACATCAACACCAAGCCGCTCATCTGCTCGTGCTAATCGTGGTCAACGCTCAAGCTGAGCATGCACCTGGAATTGTGATGGGTATGCTTCCCGTTAACTCAGTCCCTGCACGAGTTTTGTTTGATTCTGGTGCATCGCATTCTTTTGTTTCTCCTTAAGCGGTTGGATCCTCTCCTTAAGCGGTTAATGGTCCTTTCTCCTGGAGCAACAATGGCAGCTTCAAAAATCAGCCATGGCAATCAAGTTGAGATTTGTGGCTCTTCGTTCTCGGCATCCTTAATTGTTCTGGGCAATTCTGACATTGATATCATCTTGGGCATGGATTGGTTGACAGCAAATGCAGTTGTGATTGATTGTTCTGAACGCTCGGTTTCTCTGCTGAAGGCCATATAGTCTTTTCTCCAAGTCTGACTCCTGCTATCCAGCTTTTCTCTTTGGCGGCTCTGAATGATGATGCTATGGAAGCTATTCAGAGTGTTCCGTGGTCCGTGAGTTCCCGATGTCTTTCTGAAGAGTTGTGGTATGCCTCCGGATCGTGAGGTTGAGTTTGTAATTGAGCTTGAACCGAACGACTCCTATCTCCAAGCGGCCTTATAAAATGGGTCTCGGGTTGAGTTGAACTCAAGCGTCGACTTGATGAACAAGAGAAGTTGGGTTTCATTCAACAAGATTTCTTCTTGGGGTAGCCCAATAATCTTTGTGAAGAAGCGACAGATCGATAGACTTTGTGTTGACTATCGGGCTCTCAATGCTAAAACCATCAAGAATAAATATCCCCTTCCGCGGATTAATGATCTATTCGATCAGCTAGCTGGAGCTGTGGTGTTCTCTAAGCTTGACTTGAGAAGTGGTTATCACCAAATCAAGATTCGCAAGGAGGATGTTCCTAAAACAGCTTTCACCACCCGCTATGGCCTGTATGAGTACACGGTCATGTCTTTCGGTCTCACCAACGCACCTGCCACCTTCTCGAGGCTCATGAACTCGGTTTTCATGGAGTATCTTGATAGTTTCGTTGTGGTCTATCTGGATGACATCCTAGTCTATTCTAAGTCAAAGGAAGAACATGAAGAACACCTTCGGTGTGTCCTAAACAAGCTTCGTGAGAACCACCTGTATGCAAAGTTATCCAAGTATGAGTTTTGGCTGCCTCAAGTAACCTATCTTGGTCACGTCATCTCTGCCAAGGGCATTGCAGTCAACCCGGAAACTGTGAAGACAATTGTTGAATGGCTTCCTCCTGTTAATGTCAAAGAAGTGCGGAGTTTCCTTGGTTTGGCTAGTTATTGTCGTCGCTTCGTTCAAAACTTTTCGAAGATAGCGAAGCCTCTTACCGATCTCCTCAAGAAAGGCAAGAAATACCTTTGGACTCCTGCATGTCAAGCAAGCTTTGAGACACTCAAAGAGAAGCTCACTTCCACGCCAGTCTTGGTTCCTCCGGACACATCTAAGCCTTTCCAGATATTCTGTGACGCCTCTTTGCAAGGATTGGGTGCAGTCCTTATGCAAGAAAAACAAGTTCTTGCTTATGCCTCTCGACGATTGAAGACGCATGAGATCAACTAACCTACTCATGACCTCGAGCTCGCAGTGATTGTCTTTGCTTTGAAACTATGGAGGCATTACTTGTTGGGCAACTGCTAGAAATCTTTTACGATCACAAGAGTCTGAAATATATCTTCACTCACCTGATCTCAACCTTGGCAGAGGAGATGGATTGAAGCAATCAATGATTTTGATTTGACCATCAACTACACTCCGCAAAGCTAATGTCATGGCCGATGCTCTCGGCAAAGCTTATGTCAATAACCTCATGATGGAAGAACAACAGCCTCTCTTGTGCGAGGAATTCCGTCAGCTCAACCTTGAAATTGTGGAACAAGGGCATCTCCTGAACCTTTTGGCTACCCCTCTCTTGGAAGAAAAGGTTCGCTCTCGTCAGCTTGGTGATCCGCACACCAAAAAGATCATCTCAAAACTTCAGCTTCCGAAGTATGAGTCCTTCCACGTCGATGATCAAGGCACGCTTTTCTTTGAACACCGAATGTTTGTTCCGAACTACCCGGGTTTGAGAGAGAAAGTTCTCAAGGAGGCGCATGAATCTGTTCTTTCTATCCACCCTGGCAGCACAAAGATGTACATGGACTTGAAAACACAATATTGGTGGCCGGGTTTGAAACGATATTGTGCCAAGTATGTCTCGGAGTGTGATGTCTGCCGCAGAATGAAAGCTGTCCATCAGAAACCTTACGGTCTTCTACAGCCATTGAAACCCCCGGAATGGAAATGGGAGAAAGTAGAGATGGACTTCATCACTGGTTTTCCAAGGTTGCAGAAGGGCAACAATGCAATCTTTGTTGTCATTGACAGGCTTTCTAAAGTGGCTCACTTCTTCCCCGTCAAGGAAACAATTTACGAATTACATTGGTGAGCTCTATATCAGTAATTGTCTCTCCGTATGGGGTTCCGCTTGAGATCAGTTCAGACCGTGGAGCATCTTCACTTCCAAGTTCGGGAAAGTTTCCAAAATGCTTTGGGAACAAAATTGAACTTCAAAGACTTACCACCCTCAGTCGCAAGGACAAGTTGAAAGGATCAATCACATTCTGGAGGATATGCTCCGTGCTTGCGTCATCTCTTTTGGCATGAAGTGGGAAGAATGTCTTCGTTATGCTGAATTCTCTTACAACAACAGCTTCCAGAAAAGTCTGAAGATGGAACCATTTGAGGCTCTCTATGGCCGCAAATGCAGAACTCCGATTGGTTGGTCGGGTGCAGGAGAAAGAATATGGTTTGGCCCTGACATCGTAACTCAAGCGGAGGAGAAGGTGCACATCATTCTTGAAAATCTGAAGATTGCTCAAAGTCGCCAGAAGAGCAATTATGACAGAAAACACACGGACATGGAGTATGTCCCTGGTGATCTTGTTTACCTTCGTGTCACTCCCATGAGAGGCACGCACCATTTTGGTATCAAAGGAAAGCTGGCTCCTAGATACATCGGTCCTTTCAAAATTCGTGGAAGAAGAGGAGAAGTTGCTTATGCTCTTGAGCTCCCGGAAAAACTCAAGGTCCATGATGTTTTTCACATCTCTCAACTCAAGAAGTGCTTCAAGGATCCCGGCAGGACCGTGGATCATGAGCTTATCAATCTCCAAGAAGACCTGTCTTATCAAGAACACCCCACAAAAATCCTTGAGATCGCAGAAAGAAGGACTCGCAACAAGTCCATCAAGTTACGCAAGGTGGTCGCACCATTCATTCTGTTGATGAAGCCACTTGGGAGCGTGAAGATGAGCTCCGTGCCAACTATCCTACCCTCTTTGAGTCTTCTTCTTCCTAGAATCTCGGGGCGAGATTCCTGTTTAGTGGGGGAGAGTTGTAGCATCCCATTTGTCTAACAATTGTAATGCTACTTGGTTTAGTAATATAATGGCTACTTCCTATATATAATTTTTGCATCATAATTATATCATGCTCATGTCATCATGCCACCTTGCATTTGAGCATCATATAAAACCCTTTTTGGTTTGGATCTTCTCTCATATGCATTGTGAATTGTATTTGCCTCTTGATATTGTATTTGGTTCTTGATATAATGCTTAAATGCCCAAGTTGAGTTGGGGGCATATCTTTTATTCTACTCCACCACCCTTTCTTTCACCACCTTATAATTCCACCATCCCTTTATCCATGAGCTGTTATTATATTTTCTTTTGGTATTTGATCTAGCTCATGGGAGATAGGATAGAACTACTTCTACAAATTCTTTTGCTTGGCCTTTATTCCACTTCTTGGGAATGCATAAGGATAATGCCATGCTATTATTTTGTTTTCACAAGAATTAATCATGGCATTTATTAAAGTGCATGGGCCATGCAAGAGTACCTTCACCTTTAGCCATTTGTTTCTCTCTTGGTTTTAATGGGTGTTCTCTTTTGGGATCATCCCCATCCCTCACCACCATCTCTCTCTCTACCCCCTCATCTTGAACTTGTGTTGGATCATGTTAACACCTCACCACCTTTTACCTCACCCTCTCTTTTCTTGTCTAGTTCTTGCTTGCTCTTTGCTTGATCTTGCTTGAGCTTGACAAAACAATAAACCTCACCCTCATCTCTCTCTCCCCTCTCTCTTTACCTTTCTCTCTAACACCCCACCCCATCTAACCCTAACACGAGCCCCTCTAGCTAACCCTAGTCCTACCCTCTCTCTCTCTCGGCCTTCCTCCTCTCTCGCCTGCAGTCCCACTGACCACTGGACCCACCTAGCTGCCTCTCTCCAAGCCCTAACCCGAGCTACACCCCTCTCTCAAAACCCTAGCCCCTACCTAACCCGAGCCACCTCCTTCTCTTTTGCATAAAGGAGACCCCCATGTGCCTCCCTCCCCCTTATCACCTCAACCACCCCAGCTACCCCAGTACCCCCAGATCCCATCTGGAAGTGCCTAGACCCCTCTCCATCCTCCCTTCTTCCCCCTCCCCCCCCTGATCACCACCATGCCCCAAAACCCCAGCCTCGGCCACCTCTCCTCTAGACGCTCCCGAGCACGCCCCTGCATGCAGAGCACGGGAGCTTCCTCTTCCTCTTCTTAAGCCTTGAACCACTGGACCTCATGGAGAAGCATTGTCGCCGCCGTGTCCGTGAGCACCAGGAGCACTCCGGCCGCCAGCCTCATCATCGATCGCTAGCTCCTCTGCCCGAACCATCACCACCAACATCCTCCTGGTGAGTCCCTTGACCTGCCAGACATGGTCCCCTCCCCTCTCGTGCACCGTAGCGCCGCCACCTTCTCGCTGAAGCGCTCAGCGTGCCACAAGGCTCGGGCAACGACAGCAACGCCGCAACCGCCCCTCTCGCTTTCTCGCCATGCCCCGTGCGTTGTAGCCCTCCTCCGGCGATGCCACCTGATCAAAACTTGTAGCCTGTAGAGCCCTCTTCAACTTTGGTTTTTACGGCATCAAGAAATTCCCAGTGGTTTGCTCGCCATCGTCGTCCAAACTCCGGCGGTTCTCTGTACTCTGCAGATCGGTACAGCAGTTAGCTCCGACGGCACGGGCCGCTTTGGCGCAGAGGCCTCGACCTTTTCCCGCCTCAACCATGCAGTACATGATCCCCACCCGTCACCTCTCGTTAGTTTTGCAAAACAACCCCGCAGCTCTGAGCTCCTCGACCTGCACTGGATTGCCCACGTGTCGCCCACCGGTGGCAGCGTGTGGCCCTCTTGCCTGTCTGCACACTGTCAGCCTCTGCGGCTAGACTAACCCTGGGTGACAGAACCTTTTCCGCACGCTGTGCTGCTGAGTCAGCGTTGGCCCCACCTGTCTGTGACTAGGGCTAGGATTGCCTAAGTATTAAAATGATTTCTGTTTTCTGAATTCAAATTCAAACTTTTCCAAATCAATTCAAATTCAAATTTCAAATCTGTTTAAATTCAAACTAATTCATAACTTTCAAATGGTTTGGAATTTGAATTCAAACCTTATATGAAAAATGTTTTGTTTTTGAATGTCAATTCAAATATTTAGTCAAATATTTTCAAAACTAATTCAAACTAGTCAAACCTTTGACTTTGACTCCATTTGACCAATTTTGACTTAAAAATAAATTTAAATTCATAAAACCAAATAATACAAATAATATATGTTTTTGAATCAGAAAAATGTGAGGATTTCAAATATGCCCTCCAAAATATATTTTGAACACTTTGTTTTCCAAGTTAATTTAAATTACAACAAAATGCCCATTTTCTTAATTATTTAATAACTTTTGCTTTATAACTCCAAATTTAACAAATGATATGTCTAAAATGATTAGCTCGACGAGACCTTTCTGTTTATGCATTCCTTGATCTGAATTGAAGCATGCATCATATAATTATTGAATAATCAGAACTGTTTATGAGAGTAAAACATGCCTAAATACTTTAACCAAGTGCTTTATTATTGTTTCTCACCTCACCCATGCCATGCTACCTTATTGCCATGCAAATTGTGCATCATTCATCATGGCATGATTGTTTGCTTGTCGCATTTTATTCTTATGCTTGTGCACATTATTTATGTTGGCCCTTGTTTGTTTGGTTCTTCTTCGAATAGACTCTGAGCAGGGGATATATCAAGAAACCCAGGAGCACTACCCAGATCCTTCTCTCGCTTCAACTGAGCTGCCAGGCAAGCACTACCACATGCTTGCATACATATAGTACCTATTGCCTCTATCTTATTCTTGCATCATTGAGTCGCGATTGCATTAAACTGAATCCCAAGTATTGCATAGCCTTTATTTTTAAACCCCACCGAAGCTTGTTCCTCCATCCCATGAGCCATTACTACAGGAGTTGTTTGAGCCATGCGAGTCATAGAACAGCATGTGTAGGGTATGTGAGTGTCTGATGGATAACGAGGTACCTATACAACTTAACCTGAGTAGTAATGGGATAACTAATGAAAGTGGCACCGGTGAGCAATATCTGCTATTTGGTTTTCTGCTCACTTGTGTCCGTAGGGACCCCGAGTACTTGATTACTGTTCCTTGAATATTCGCTATCCACATCCGGAGGCTTATGGGACCCCGAGCGAGCTTGATTCATTCTTATTTCTTGGGGCCACAAACTAGTTTGAGGTTTTATTTACTATCTGTACTTATGCCAGCTTTACTTGTTTTATTTAAAATTGTGCGAGGTGCACTGCATCGCTTAGGTCGGAGTGTTTGCGGTATCGACAAGCCCACATTTTCGGGTTCCCAGTCGCTTACAGCCTTTGGCGCAAAACCTTGAGTCCGTCTCGAGTCGGCTAACCGCTATGGTGTACTCAATGGGGTGGCCCTCAAATATTTCTGAATCCGTGATTGCTTTGTCGTGAAGGCCTTGTTGGGTTTTGATTTGGTTTTTCCGAGGTTGATCGAGTGTGTGTTGCTATTTGTGCACCCTGCAGGGTAAAACTTTCAAAGCCGTGTCCGCGGTTATGGACGACTTGGAGCACGCTTCGATCATAGACAAGCATAACTAAAGTACCGCTTTTAACTTGACTAAATAATCGACTAGTAAATAGTGCAACACTCATGGAATGGATAATAAAACTGCCAACGGATGGGGGTGTTTGTCCGCTTCCTCGTTGGTAGCGAGGAGGAGGATGGATCATTGATCTTTATTATAGCTATAACTGTCATTAATTCACGGACATCCGCTTCATCTTTGGTTAGGCGGATGATTAGCTAGTATCTATAGAATTGTTAGGGTTTATCTTTTGCTGCAATTGCGTCACCCTGTTGTGTCCCTTTAGAGGCATAAAGACTTTTGAGTACCCCTAGGGTCTCACACGATAAATTATTTGATTCAGATGAACAGTACACTCACGAGATGGATACCGTTGGAGGAGACTTGATGTGGGCAACGATCATTCGGTGTAGAGATTCCGGGAACGGGGATCCGTGAGATCTGTGGGCGGGATGTGTTTATTTTATGGGGCATCTTATGCCAATTTGCTTCTTATCCGTACTCGGATCTTGTTTGCCGCTTCCACCTGATACTCTGATGTTTGATGTATGAGGAGATATCCTGAACTATTATATCTACCTAGGACTTTTGGATCTTGCCGTATGGCGTTGAAATATTTCTATTTCTTTTAGATGGAATGGCTCTGATGTACTGTTGTATGGTGGCTTGCATACATACTCATTTGTGTATGTAGTTGATCCCTTCGCCTGCCGATTACGCCGCCCGTTCTTGTCCCGATGTTTGGAAATGGTTGGGACGGCCGAAAGGTCTACCCGTGAGTGGCATTTGGGCCCCACCGTACTATTTCAACCATTTCCGCTCATCCAGGCTTGTAACTAGGAGCGTAATTCACCGAGGTAGTTACACATATCTACTCAAGTCATCCGTGAAGGTAAGAACATAACGATAACCACCGCGCGACGCTACACTCATTGGACCACACACATCGGTATGTATGATTTCCAATAAGTCCGTAGCTCGCTCCATCATACCAGAAAATGGAGTCTTAGTCATTTTACCCATCAGACATGCTTCAGATCTTTCAAGTGATTCAAATCAAGTGATTCAAGAAGTCCATCGAATGGAGTTTCTTCACGCTTCACTCCAATGTGACCAAGACGATTGCCACATATAGGTCGAGTTATCGCCGATTTCAAACGCGTTTAGCCTCAATGTTATTAATATGTGTATTTCCACTATCGAGATTCAATAAGAATAGACCATCTATCAAAGGTGCATGTGCATAAAACATATTACTCATATAAATCGAACAACCATTATTCTCGGACTTAAACAAGTAACCGCCTCGCAATAAACAACATCCCGATATAATGTTCATGCTCAACGCAGCACCAAATAACAATTATTTAAGTATAAAACTAATCCCGATGGTAGATGAAGGGTAGCATGCCGACCGCGATCACATCAACCTTGATCCGCTTTCCACGCGATCGTCACCTCGTTCTTCGCTAGCTTCCGCTTATTCTGTAGCACCTTTTGAGTTACAAATATGGGCAACCGAACCAAGATTAAATACCGCACTACTACGAGTACTAGTGAGATACACATCAATAACATGTATATCGGATATACCTTTCTTCTTGATGTTGCCGTTCTTCAAATCCAAGTACTTTGGGCAATTCCGCTTCAAAGGACCTTCTCCCTTGCAAGAAAGCACTCGAGATCGTGCTTAGGTCTAGCCTTGGTCTTCTTCGTCGGCGTGGTAACTTTCTTACCACCCTTCTTGAAGTGTCCCTTCTGCTTAGACTTGCCTTTCTTGAATTTGGTGGTCTTATTGACCAACAACACTTGGTGCTCTTTCTTGATCTCCACTTCTGCAGATTTCAACATTGCAAAGAGTTCTGGCAACGTCTTGTTCATGTTCTGCATATTGTAGTTCATCACAAAGTTCTTGTAACTTGGTGGTAGTGATTGGAGGAAGCATAATACCCAAGCTTTGAAGTTTGTTTGCGTGCCCAGACATCTTAAGCACATGCTCACTGACGGAGCTGCCCTCTTCCATCTTGCAGTTAAAGAACTTTTCAGAAGCCTCATAGCTTTCAATTGCCGCATGAGTCTCAAAGATCAATTTGAGATCCTCGACAATATCATATGGGTCTGAATTCTCAAACCTTTTCTGATGCTCCGATTCTAAACCATACAAGATAGCACACTGAACTGTGGAGTACTGAGTCTTCCGAGTGAGGTAAACGTTCTTTACTTCATCGGTAGCATCAATGGCAGATGGGTCACCCAGCGGTGCATCCAGCACATAGGTCAAATTACCAGCTGTGAGGACAATCCTCAAATTGCGGAACCAATCCGCGAAGTTGCTTCCATTGTTTTTCAACTTTTCTTTCTCTAGGAACGCATTAAAATTGATGGTAGGGGCTGCCATTGATCTACAACATATTTGCAATAGTTTAGACTAATTTTATGACAAATTGAGTTCAAATTAATAATAAAATTAATCTAGGTGAACTCCCACTCAAAACAATATCCCTCACATTGTTTTAGTGATCACACGAACCAAATCCACCACATCAACACCGATCATCACGAGAGTTGATATAGTTTCAATGGCGAACAATCGACATGTTCATCATATCTACTATATGATTCATGCTTTACCTTCCGGTGATCCGTGTTCCGAGACCATGTCTGTACATGCTAGGCTCGTCAAGATCAAACCTTAGTTTCCGCATGAGCAAATCTGGCTTACTCACGTTGTATACACTTGCGGAATCTAACACACCCGATCATCACGTGGTGCTTCGAAACAACAAGCTTTAGCAACGGTGATAACTAAGGGTGAACACTTTATGATTTGAAATTCATGTGCATGAGGGATCATCTTATAATGCTACCGTCGTCTACCAAGCAATACAAGATGCATAAAGGATTAACATCACATGCAATTCATAATATGTGATATGATATGGCCTTTCTTCTTTGTGCTTCCGATCTCCATCTTCAAGCACGAACATGATCTCCATCATCACCGGCATTGCATCAAGGTCAATGACGCTTCTCCATGGTTGTCGTCCACCGACTTCAACTATTACAACTACTTTGAATAGACACGCGGGTCTTGACATAAATTAAAGACAACCATATGGCTCCTGCCGGTTGCCAACTTACAATAAGGAACATTGCATACATCAAATATAATCACAATCATGGCCATATCACATCACAACACACCCCTGCAAAACAAAGTTAGACGCCTCTACTTTCTTTGCATGTTTTACGTGGTTTGGGGCTTTCAATAAGTGTCGTTCTAACTTACGAACATGAACTACAACATTGATACTAGTATTGTTAATCACCTGTTGTAAATTGGATCTTAACTATGCTAGGAGAAACAGGCACCCGCAAGCCACTTATACAATACAAGTTGCATGTCAAGCGTGGAGCAAGTCTCATGAACGATGTCATGTAAGGTTAGCCCGGGCCGCTTCATCCCAACATACCGCAAGATGCAAAGTACACAAGAAGCAATCGACAATAAAAGCATCAATGCCCATAATGACCATTGTGTTCTACTCGTGCAACAGATCTACATATAGACACGGCTCTGATACCACTGTAGGGTTTCGTAGCATGGAAAACAAAAAATTTCTATCGCATACAAACAAACAAGCCAAGATCTATCTACTAGATTGTAGCAACGAGTCGATAGAATAACTCACCCTCAAAGATTCCGAAGTGTTTAACGAGAGTGGATTCTCGTGGGTGATGTAGTCGTACTCTTCCCGATCTCAAGATCGCGTAGACGATCCTTCCGGCCATGCTCGCAGCGCGCTCCTGATCGGTCACACGCGCCTGATTTCGACGAAGACCTTCCTCTCCCTTGTTCCAAAGAAAATGGAGGTTGTAGCACTCTCCTCGTGATTCCGGCAGCACAACGGTGTGGTACCGGAAGTAGAGGGGAGATCTCGCAGGGCTTCGCCTTAAGCCGGAGCGAGTATGGTGGTGTATGAGAGAGTCCCTCGACGATCTAGAGTTTAGACACGTCGAGGAGGGGCAAGCCGGCGGCTAGGGTTTGGCTAGGCGGCGGCGGCGGTTTGCCCTAGGGCCGGTGGCGGCTATGGAGGCGGCGACTTGGGGCTAGGGTTTAGAGGTGTAGGAAGTTGTGTCTAGGAGGGGAGCCATGCCCCTCCTTTTATAGGTGGAGGGGGTCGGCCAAGGGGAGGGGAGTCCCTCCCCAACTCGGCTTGGTGGTGCACCGGCGGTGGGAGGAGGAACTCCTCCCCCAAGTCGGTTTCCACCTCCCTCTCCACTTCCCAAAAATTGCCGTTTGACTTTCAAACTAGCCGTTTGACTTTTCAAACTAGGATTTGAATAAACCCTCTATTTTGTTCAGCGATGACACCGAGTACATGATGCAATCATACCAACTTGATATAACACATTCATGTACCTTCCCTCCGAGTGCGGACATTCCGAACCTTCTAGAACATTCCGATGAAAACACCTAATCATTCTCCAACTCAAACGGGACTTTCCTTATATGAATCTTATTCTCGGACCATTCCGGATCTCCTCGTGATATCCGAAACCCATTCGAGACCAACAACATTCAGACTCTTTCTCATCATTCCATAACTACTCAAACAACGTCGAATCCTTATGTGTCTCCTACGGTTCGTGAATTATGCGGACATGATCGAGACACTTCGATCAATAACCAATAGAGGAATCGAAATTCATATGACTCCCACATATTTCTACGATTACTGCGATCGAATGAACCACTTACATAAGATATCAATTTCCCTTTGTCTCACGATAGTTTACTTATCCAAGGTTATGATCGCTTCAGATCTCCGCATACCTAGTTCAACCTCACATCGATAAGTACTCTTTTCTCGTTCCCGTGATATGTGATCCCTTGTGAGCCAGTCACATGCTTTCAAGCTAATTGGATGAAATTTCACCGAGAGGGCCCAGAGTATATCTATCCGTCATATGGATGGACAAATCCCACTCTTGATCCATGTGTTTCAACCAATACTTTCTGAACACTCAATGCCACCTTTATAGCCACCCAGTTACGGTGTGGTGTTTGATGTCATCAAAGCATCCATCCGGTAAAGGTGATATGCATGATCTCATGGTCGAAGGAATTAGATTACTATGTATCAGAAAGCATGTAGCAATTGAACTATTAAAATGACTTGATCTTTATGCTACGCTTATCTATAGGAGTATGTCCACCATATCATTCTCCTAACAATATGATCTTGTTGTTAATAACATCTCAATGTTCATGATAGGGAAACCACAATCATCTATTAACCAACAAGCTAGTATTATATAGAGGCTTTACTAGGGACTCTTATTTTAGTCTACAAATCACACAAGTATTAATGTTTCCTTGTTAATACTATTATAGCATGAATACAAACATTTATCATAAACACAAAGATATAATAATAACTATATTTATTATTGCCTCTAGGGCATATGTCCAACAGTCTCTAGCTTCCTAGAAATGTTTGGGGAATGTTTGGTAGCCTAGGTCAAAATTTGAGCTATCGGGGGAAAGACTCGAGAGCGCATGGCCACGAGGAAATGGCATGTGAGCCATGCTCTCAACATCAGTTTGGTGGCTTGCATTGCAGCACCGGTTACCCATGGGCCTCTTTGTTTGATTTTCTGCAATTCATCTCTTAGAGTGACCAGATGCAACTCACATGTGTGTCTGGTTGCCACATGGATGGTATTCATGGCACACACACAAGTGGATATGCTCACCTCTTTCAAAATTGGTGAAGTTACCATAACACCATCATACATAGAGAACAACACTAGTAAGCATACTAAAAGTACCATATTAACAGCAAACCGAGTACTTAAGGGCCTAAGAGTAGCATATTAAGATGTATCTATCAGGTGCATTCACCTGACTACTAATTATGCCAGGGGACCAAAATATATAGAGGTTCACAACAACACCTCACCAACATATTTACATACAAACAGTGTCATTAACATCTAGACATTCCCAGAAGCTCACATGCCATGGCGTGTGCAGAAAAACAACCCCTGTGTGGAGTTGTTGAACCTGAACATCAATATCTTAAACCATTAGTTCTTTAATGTGAACACAAGGGTGTTTCCAACCCGCATGTTAATCATCTGGGTGAAGGCCTTCTAGCCTTTCAGGAAAACTGGAAAACTGGACCGATGTTGTACCACCGAATCTAGACACGGTGCTTATAAAAGGCACCAGTCTGGATCGGCACGGTGAAAAACAACTTCACGAGCTTAAGCTCCTTGGTTACCAGGCCCTCCATTTTACGCGACAAGATGAGGGATTCTAGGTCTAACTTGCCGACTTGCACGTACAACCTGCGTCAATCCTCTTCACATATTGATGGCCGATGCGTGGCTGACGCACTTTATGCTTCTTTGATAGCTCTAGTTCTGCCACCTTCTCCAGCAGCCTTAGGTCAAATGGTCTCTTATCGACGTGGGGTTGTTAGGGATGAACTCTTCACAAAAATCACAATGCACAAAATCACAACTGAAAAAGATCAAAATTCATAAGATCGCAATTCGCAAGCAACACGAAAGGAGGGAAATATCGCGGTTATCATAGGTATTGCCATTCAAAGCATGGCAATGGCCAATCTATGGTCAGATCCATGATGTGGTTAATCAACAATATTAAACTGACTAGCAATAACATTCATCGGTGTGTCACAACTCTGACCATAGAGTGGTCATTGGCTTCCTATGACTAGCAATGCCAGTGATCAATGCGGCATGGCTATGCACTATCTACATCACATAGATCGTAATCTTCAAAATGTCCATAGATCCAAATATTCCAAATGGCCACATATCTACACTTAATTGAACTACCTGAAGCACTAAATATCAAGTTAAAATGGATTTACACGGATCGACGCCCCAATGACACCAAACTACGTGAATGCCAACTTGTTGGGACTCCAAGTGCAGAGTGATTAGCAAGCGTGTCTCCCCACAAGGGTGACTCAAGGGTTTATATCAAACTCTCGTGGAAACAGTAGTTTTTGACTATCTATTCCTCTTCTAGCAACCTGGAAAACAAAGTAATTTCCTTGTGTCTTCAACTCCACGAAATGGTTGTCAAGCATAATGTTTCATATTAGAATATATATAAAACAAACATTGAAATATAAGAACTAGCGTAAATATGTAGCAAGTAAAATAAACTAAATGCAATATAGAAATTAAACTAAATGATATCCAAGAGTGTGTTGTAATAGTGTTGGTAGTAATGCAAACTATATGACAGAACTAGATGAAAGTATGCTAATTATTTTTATATTTTCAGAATAAATGAATGCTGGAAATAAAAGAGCTTGTAAATGCATATAACATGTGTTTCGTATGATTAAAAACGAACCTCAGTTTGTAATTTCACTTGTCTACTATCTCATAAACATGGTGGGATTGAAAACAGCTTCCCATTAGCATAATATTGATGTAACTTTATAATATGTTTGATAGATATTCATATGTGCATCATGTCCTATATTTGAGATGGTGCAACACATCTCATGATTCAACACATCTCACTAATACTCCACGAGATAAAACTCCCCAAACTAGTACTAAGAATAAACAAAGTATTGCCTTTGCTTCTTTGACATGATGTTGGATACATAATACTACCTCAAAAGATACGAGCGCACCTAAGATTGTCCATGGACAATATTAGTACTTGTATTAATTAATCCCTAGTTAGGTAACAACGAACATGTAAAAAATCATAGTAGGATCCAATTTTTAATCACTGTCCAGTTCCATACTAGCATGTTACTCCATCTAATGAATATGTTTCCCCTCTCATGTCCCATCATATAAGTTTGATCTGAACGAAGGAATCAAGAATATGGTACATGATATACGTATACTTATATATCATACACAATCCAAACATTCAAATCTCAAATACTCAAATCATAAAAACCAAAGATCCACAACAATGAATTACATATAGATGGCCATAATCACAGCCAATATGGCACTAGAACATTGATAGCATGAGAGAGAGAGGAAACAAGCTAAATTAACAGACCCATAGTCTGAGGTGGACTACTCCCTATTCATCATAGTTTCGATGGAGATGTTGTTAGAGACATTAGAGATTCGAGTCAGCGACTTTCTGGCAACATTTCCCCCTCCAATCTTCACAATATCTACTCTATTTTGTGTTTCTCTCTTTGTGGTGCACTGCTCTTTGTGATCATAATCAGGGCCCCTTTTATAGATTGTTTTAGGTCAATACAAAGGCGTGAGCAAAAGAATTGATGGCATCGGAGCCACGAGGGGGGCACTTCCCATGCAGCCATGGTATTAGGCCGTGTGACCCCCTTCTGACCTTCATTTGGCTTCAGTTGAGACCCAAGTGCTCCAGTTCTTCTGTTTGATGAACAAAATTTAGTAAAAAAAATCCCAGGTCTCTTAGAAAATAATAATATTTTGTATCCCTATTATACCATTAACATGATCAAATTGAGTGTCTCATACTCTTTGGCCACAATTATCCGGTCCACATGCTTCAATGGTACTCCCTCTGTTAGGGATTATAAGGCCTATGGACCACTTTGATAGAATTAAAATAATCAATAACTCACCCTCTTGATTACTATATGCACCAATAGTTACACATGCATGAGAGAAGATAGAGAAAAAACATGCATTGGAGGAGAGAGACTAATAAATAAGAGAGAACTTACAATTTTTAACATTTTTAAAAAGCTCTTAGGCCTTATAATCCTTAACGGAGGGAGTACCAGCGAGGGACTCAGTTGCACGTGGACAAGACACATGCACAACTCGATCTAAACGTCCACGCCATCGGGGAATGCCTGAGGTGAGTGCCACCGCGCTACGATATAAAATTGTGTTTTTGATTTTACGTCATGGTCTTTTTTAAGTAACATGAAAGTATGGTCCTCCATAATAAATAGGAAATCAATTTCATGTCCGTGGGAATTTAAACCAACACATGTTGGATTTTTATATGAGCAGCCCTATGCGTTCCCCGAGGATTTATGTTTTTTATCCCCCGTGTTCCCAGCCAACCACGTGTCCTCTTTTTGGATCAAAAATCCCGCTTTTACTACAGAAAGTCCTATTTTTGCTACAATGGAGCAGAAAACGGTTCGGCCTAAAAAATAGAAAAATTAGTCTGGACCTCGCCGGAGACATCGCCGGTGACCGTGTAGCAAAAAAAAATCCTAGTGTAGCAAAACCAACTTCGCCGGAGATTTCGCCGGAGACTTTCACCGGGAGATCTCGCCAGAAGACTTTGTAGCAAAATATTTGTGCTATTATAGCAAAAAAAAAGAAAACATGTGTAGCAAAAAATATTAGCAAATGTAGCAAAAATCAGACTTCACCAGAGACCTCGCCGGAGACCTTGCAGCAATAAAGTTGCTACCTAGCAAAAGGATTTCTCGAGAGACTATTGTCGGTCATCTTGTAGCAAAAACATTATGCGAAAGTAGCAAAAAATATATAAATACATAGCAAAAACAATATGCTAAGGTAGCAAAAAACGACGATGCACATAGCACCATGGTTTCATAGCTCCACCGTGGGCCGCATATAGCAAAACTAAAGCTCGCTTGTTGCACCGTCATCGACTGGATGTAGAAAAAACCCAACACCACGGCGGTAGGAGAGGAGTTTGAGGGCCGAGAAATGAAAGCGACTTCGGGAGATGCAGGCGACGGCGGCCAAAGCAAACAGCAGGGCGCGCGGCGTGAGCAGCATAGCACAGCGGTGGGAGGTTCAGGAGACGACGGCCCGATGCAAGCAGCAGAGCGCGCGCGGCGCGAGTATCATAGCGCACGGGCGAAGGTAAGTGACGACGACCCCAAAGCAGCGGCGTGCAGCACGGGCGCAGCAGAAGCGAGCGGTCCGTGGCAAGACGGCAAGCAAGGCGCGCGGCGGGGAGCTGGAGCTCGCGCACGTGGGCGACGTTGGAGCCGATCGGGGATGGGCAGGAGCAGCCCTCGACTCCGGCGAGGTGCAGGAAGGAGGCAACTCCGGCGAGTCGCAGGAGGTGCGACGCAGCCGGTAGAAGGTGCAGGCGCGGGCGGCCGGCCGCAGATGGAGGCGGTGCGGTCGGTAGTATGTTGGCAGATGGGATTGGGGATTGAAACCATAGAAGAGAAAAAGGAAAGAGATAATAAGGTGGGTCCTACCCCATACAACGTATGCCTCGCGAACCGGAAGTCCCGGCGCGGCCAGTGCGCGAGCGATCCGGGGGATCGCAACGTAGTATTATCTCCTGGGGAAGGGATAACATTTTCCTTTTTATATGGAAAATGATATGTTTCCCCCGGACGACCGCGTTGTTTAGTCGTCCTGCTCGCGCGCCGTTCGATCGCACGCGATCCAACCGTTGAAATCATGCCACGTGTACAAGACCCGGACGGCCCGGCAGTTTGCCCAACTGTCGGCTCGGTCTTCATTCGGTCTTCATTCGGGGCAGTTCCAGTTCGAAGGCGACCCAGACCGCGACGGAGGGGAGGCGACCCTGACGGCGACGTCGACGGCGAAAAGTGCTTGGATGAGGCGCCGGCGGTCGTAACAGCCGGTTCAGATCCTCGCCATTTCTCCTGCTTTCCCCCAGCTCCTCTTTCTCTCCCAGCGCTCTCCCTTATTTCCTCCCTTTGGATCTTAAATCTCGAACACCGTGCAGGGCCGTTGAAGAAGAAGACCTGTCGGAAGGGGAAGGCAACCGGCGTGGCCTTAGCCATGGCGGTGAGTTCATCCTTGATTTCACAAGTTAGGGTTCCCCTGCGTCACATCCCGTTATGTTTCCTGTGTTGTGTGTGTGAGATTTGTTGCTATGGTGTGTGGCTATGATATCCCATGTTGTGTCTGTGAGAATTGCTGCTATGATGTGTGGCTGTGAGATTTCCTGTCCTTTCCTGTGTTGTGTCTGTGTTGTGCCTTAGCCATGAAGTATATCCCCTCTTCAAGAGATGTTCTAGTGTCTAGTGTCTAAAATATGTTGTGTCTGTGTTGTATATGTGTGTCTGAAGCATCTGCGCAATCAAACAGATGTTCTAGTGTCTAGTGTCTACGCAATCAAACAGTTTTTTGCTTCTGAAGCATCTGCGCAATCAAACAGATTTTTTGATGCAATCAAACAGTTTTTTGCATCAAATGAGATTTGCTGCTGTGATGTTCTAGTGTGTGTGATAATTGCTGCTGCAGGTACTAGTTTTGATATGTTTTGATAGGATACATCTTATAGATCTGTATAGACCTACCAATTTTGATATGTTTCCTTTGATAATTGCGGCATTGTGATGTTGTCCCATCCTTTGATAAAATAGATAGAAATTTCAGATGGAATTTGGTACAGTAGCTTTTCTAGGCACAATTGTCCTTTTTGCTACATTGTTGCTTGTGATGGTGTCCCATTCCAATCTGTTTGCTACATATGCATGTTTTTCTACTGTAGTTTTGCTACAGTAGTTTTATGGTGCCCCATAAAACTACTTTTTTCCCTATCCTTTTAATTGTTTCAGTAGCTTTTCTAGGCAGCTTTTGTCCTTACCTTTTGTTTTTTGTTTTTGCTACTGTGCATCTATCTATTTTAGATTTGATGCTTTAATGCAGCTGCTACATTGTCAACTAGTTTTGCTTCACTGAGTTTTGTTTTTCGTGTTTGATGTTGTGCAGGAGGATAGGGCGAAGACATGGATGTCTAAAAACCGCCTATCCGCGAAGCGTTTGCTCACTCTGGCTAAAGGTCTTAATCCTGAAAAGCGTGCAGTTATTGCTTCAAATAATGCGTTCAGATCATATTTAGATGTGTCGCCATTCAGGATTCCTAGTGGGTTGATAGATTACATTGCATTGCACACTGATCCTAATCTGCGGGAGTATAAAACACGCAAAAACATTATGGTTTTCACAAGAGATATGGTGAAGAAGGTGTTCGGAAGTCGCTGCGGCAACAAACCTGTAGAGCTCCTGAATAAAAATGACCCCTCTGAGATTCGGGACATTTAAAAGCTGGTAGCACTGTAATGAGATAGCTACTATAGTATCTTTGCTCGAATCATGCGCCAACACTGATGAGGCAACGATAATCCAGACATGGGACCTTCTTTGCTTGGCTCTCGTGGTTGCTCCTAAGAGCTCCAACAACATTAGCATTGAATATCTTGCTTCCATGGTTGACCCCACCAAGACCGATGAGTATGCTTGGAAAGAACACCTTTTGGATTTAGCTATGGCACAAGTGGATCATATTCGGAAGAAAAAGGCGATGCCACTGAAGCTCACTGAGGGAGAGAGAAAATATGAGTTCTAGATCACTGGCACTTTTGCTTTCCTTGGTGTATGTTACTCCTCTTCATACTTTTCTAGTTTCCATTATGTTTTGTTCTACTTCGGATTTCTGTACCTTACTAGTTTGTTGTTCCATTCCCTATAACAGATTTCATACATGGACCATTTGAGCTTCCCACGAAATTGCGGCCATGTTTTCAACAAGTCACTGCCAAGAGTATGCTTCGTGACAAATAGCGACTTTGATTTTGTTGTGGAACACGACCTTGAGCTTAAGATATTGAACAATACTACAATTTTCGGTTGGCGCCCGATATGGCATTTCTAGCAGCATTGAATTGGTTATCTTGTTTGTGTTTTTGTGTTTTTGTCATCGACTATATCGTCATTGTGCGCTTCTCCCCTATGAAACTCCGCATAATCACGATCTTGGTAATGAGCAAGTAACGAAGCTCCTCCACTCATACTTTAGATGAATCTGAAGTCAATCTTTCTGCCTCGTCGAATGAATGGCTAGTGTTTCCCAGTAGCCAAGAACTGGAGGTATAGAATCTGCTGCATTAATGTTTCAGTATTGCTACATTGCCTTAGATAGGTTGCTTCATTATCTAAAAAAAATTGGTGCCTTGTATGCATCAGATTGCTTCATGATTCTATAACATTCTTGCAAAACTATAACATTCTTGCTACATTAGGTTTAATTGTTTGCTTCATTAGTTTTATGTAGTTACTTCATTGGTGTACATATTTTGCTTCCAGATTGCATACAAGATTTTGTTTCCCTTGCAGAACTATAACATTTTTGCTACATTAGTTTCTATATTTTGCTTCATTAGTTGTTTGTAGCTGCTAACATGGTGTAGATATTTTGCTGCCATGCTTATATTTAGTTTTTGATGTTTTTGTTTCTTTTGTTTCCTTTTTCTTACTATCAGGTACCTGCTCGCTTCAAGCACTTGGCCGAGAAGCATATGGCCTTTTAGGCGTCTGATGTTGAAACTACAATGAAGAATCTTGCTGTTGGGTTGAAACGGATGCATTCCCAACGCATGAATGCGTTATTGGTCGACATTGATGCACAATTGAAGGACGGGGCTGGTCCCAGCGTCGTGTTTCAAATGATGCAGATCGGACAATGAAGAAGAACGTGAAAATGTTTTCGAGAAGCAAGAACCATTTGACGGTTTGAACAAGTCTGATGATGTTGAAGCAAGTGTGTATGCAGCAAAAGAGGATGTGGCTGAAGCAAGAAGGGATGAAGCAAAAGAGGACGATACGGAAGCAATAGAGGATGAAGCAAAAGAGAATGAGGCAGCAGCTATTATAGGTGAGAAAAAGCAAGAGTCTGAGTTGCAAACACATGTTCACATACTGGACATGCCACAGTCTGCTATAGTTTTGGATTCATCGCCCATGGGAGGAATTGATGTGCCAGAACAGCAACCTGTTGATAGCCCGGTCACGTCACCGCGGCTCCGTGACCCGTCACCTTGTCCTGCACATATAGACCCTGAAGCATGGAATCGTGCTCCTGAAGCTCCAGGTTTTGAGCTGTTTTCGCAAGATTCTGATGATGTTGAAGGAGACGCAGGTAAAGTGGCTGCAGGTATACCAGCTGTGGAGGTACCAGATTCCGCTCCCTCAGTTGTTGCTGAGACACCTAGTGTAGTGGATCGAACTGAACCATGTATGTACCTTTATCCCTTTCGTAGCATTTTTTACTTTTATGCATAGCTTTTGCTTACTTTTGTTTTGCTACATTTTTTTTCCTGTTGTCCTCCCATACAAGCGTCGTTTGTGCTAAAAAACGACTATTTTGTCTTTTGCAAGGTGTCGTGCCTATTGATTCTAGTGCCAAGGGTGATGGAAGCTCTGGGATGGTGACACATGAGAAGAAGACGAGGTTCAAGCGGGCAGCAAATGAGGAACTTGCACCTCCAAAGAGCAAGAAGATAAAGGTTTCTAAAGATCACGATGAAATTTATACCAAGTTTGTCTCAAATGGAAGGACATTTAAGAGGCTCACAAAGAAGAGGAAGGAGGAGGGACAGGGCCAGTGAGTTTTCTGTCACATTTTGTTTTACTTCAGAAGCTTTTGAAATCTGCTACATTTGTTTTAACTTTTTGCTCATTAACTGTATTTTATTTGCTACACTGATTTAGATGTCTTTTTGTCCTTTTCCAACTTTTTCCTGTAGATGCTTCATTAGTGTCCTGTTTGTGCTACAATTGTGTTATTTAGTAGCTTATTTACTCTAAAATATTTGCTTCATCTATTTTGTTTGATTCATTTTTTCCATTTGTTCGATATGCTTCATTACATGAGCTTTGCAGCATCTATAGTAGTGGGGTGTAGATTACATGTTCAGATTTAAATGATGTGTTTTGATTTTGTTTGCAGGAGGTGTTTTGTGCAAATTGGACGCTACTTTTGCACATACAAGGGTTTTAAAGAATCTCTAAAGCCACGTGCATTTCTTAGCACCGAGGTGATGGATGTGTGGATTGAGAAGTTCAACCACGAGGCTATGATTATTTGCAAGAATAGTGCACACCAGAAAAGAAGATATGCATTCACGCATAACATTGTGGTGAGCAATATCTTGCTGCGTAGTATTTTTCTGTTTTCTTTTTTTATCTGCTTCATATTGTGGTGAGTAAGATCTTGTTGTTATCCTCGATTACAGGAAAAATTGGTTTCTGATCCGAAGACATTCAACGCAGCAACTTGTTTGGATGAGTTCAATGGTCAGTGTGCAAAGTACAAGATCCTAAAGTGTGATATTGTGAGTTGTTTTTTCTTGCTACATGTACTGCTACATGCTACATCCCGTTTAATCTTGTTTTTTGTTTACATGCTTCGATGTAGCTTTATTTCCCTACTGTGAGGAATGAGCACTGGGCTGTACCTACTGTCAACATTATGATGAAGCAATACAACATCTTTGATTCGATGAAGTTGGACAAGGGGGATGGTCTCTTGGATGAGCTTGCACGAAACTTGGTATGATGAAGCAAGAAATGTTCATGCTATTTTTAGTAGCTTCCGTCTTTTCTTTTTTGCTTCATTTAATAATCAACCTTTTCTTGTTTGAATGGTGCAGTTTTTGAACTTCAGCACTCTTGTTGATGCATCAAAGTTAGCTCCTAAACTTGCTAAAGACATGGAGATATACCTTCTCAAGACTCCTGATCACCCGTAGCAAGTAACATTGTAAGTTTGCATTCTCACTTATTTGCTATATCTTCCCCTTTTTCAAATTCTTCCATCATTAGTTTATTGCTCACATTTAGCTTCTTGTTTGCTTCTTTTCTGCATTTTCCAGATTTGACTGTGGATTCTTTGGCATCCTCTTCATGGAGAATTTCAACGGCAAGGTCATGGAGGAATTCGACAACAACTACTGCCCGGATCTTCGCAGGACTCTTGCAGCAGATCTCATTGAAGCAAGGGCGAACCAAGATTCGGTGGATAAGCTCATGGAAGAGGAGTTGAACCCAAAGTAGATTAGCTTATGTAGTAGCAGTAGTGTGATGGAAGCTTTCTATTGTAGTGCCATGTAACCGTGAATGATGGAAACTTTCTTTTGTAGTGCGATGTAACTGTGAATGATGGTGCGGTGTAATCGCATAACTAGTTCTTCTGAAATTTAAGACAAATGTTAATGACAATTTGGTGTTGATGGTCCTCCTCCCTTTTTATTGTTTGCAGTATAAAGATCATTTTTGCTACATTAGTAGTACATATATGCTACAAACGAATATATTAGAAGCTTCAACAGTGCATATCAAATGCTAAATGTCATCCTGTAGATTTTTTTCTCTCAAATTCAGGACACCACATGCCAGCCTGCGGATTTTTTGAACATGTAGACAAAATTTACCCATCACACCAGATATGCTTCCAGAAACAAAATTTTGAATATCTGGACATAATTGTAGTTTTTCTGCATTATAAGAGCAAAAATGCTAACATGGTTGAACTTTCTTGCTCACAATGTAGTAAAAATTTGCTACCAGAAATGCTACAGGAATGACAATTTGGTAAAATCTGAAAAGTTGATAAAACTGTTCACACATGTTGCTACAGACACACTGAATATGAACTTTTACTATATGTATGGAACCACTTTACATGGCAATGGTGACTGTATGTATGGAAAAAAAGGTACTCAAAACTAGAGATTCAAATCTATCTTTGCAGCATTGCCCGACATCATAGCTTGGAATAACACACATTGTTGCACCGTGTGACCCTCTTCATGGTAGTACGGGCACTTCTGCGCCCTTGGCTTCCGCTTGGTAGTTGCCTTCTTTGTCTTCTTCTCCGTGGGATGTAGTTCGCCTTCTTGTGCTTTCTTCCTTCGTTTTGCATTCTTTTCATCCCGAATCTCAACCAGTTGCTTTCTTCTAACTGACTTTTCTTTTGGACGCCCCTTTGGCTTAACTCGTGACGGGTTCTTCAACATGCTACTGGGAACATCATCTTGAGCATCTTGATGTTGCTGATGTGTGTCTGTAGGTTGTTGTTCACCTTGGTGTGGAGGCAAGCCTTGTTCATGAGCCACAGAATTTTGCTACGCATCATCCGGAGCACTCCTCATGGCAGCAACAATTTTTCTTGCTTCATTAATCATTGTTGACACAACACGATATGTTTCATCGTTGAAACATGCATCTGATGCCAAGTCATTAAACTTCCTGCACAATGAGTTGTATTTTAGAGTATTTGTGCCCGACACACCAAATATTGCTGCATTGGAACCAGGATCAGGGGCAGGTGTTGTTGCTGCAGCAGACGAACGTTGGAGCATGTATCGGTCTAGTATTCTCTGGATGTTCAATTGCACCATCACCCTGACGATGTGCGGGCATATCAGTCCACACATCTCAAATGAGTTGCAGCCACACAAGTATATCCCCTCTTCAATGTTTGCTTCAACCCGATATGTCTTGAGATCGAATCCGGGGTTTGGTACAAGATCGAAACAATGCATTTTGCCTCTGCCCGGAGTGGATAAAACCTTGTTGATGCTTCAAGAATCTTCTGGAACCTGCCAAAAACCTCCCTTGTGTAGAATTCAAGGGCCTGCTTTTCAATGCTCCAACTGCAAGGAAAATAAGTTTCACATATTGTTAGGGAATGCTATCAAAGTTACTTGAAGCAAAAAACACATTTTGTAGCAACAAACACACTACTGAAGCAAAAACACACTTCTGAAGCAATAACGACACTTCTGAAGCAAAAACACACTTTCTAAAGCAAAAAACACACCACTACTAAAGCAAAAAACATACTACTGAAGCAAAAAACATTATAGCACTCAACTGCCCCAAAGTGGCGTTGTTGTTGTGTCCATTGTAAAACTTGCATTGTCTTCACGATCAAGCATTAGGCTCTGGCACAACTCATATTGCTGCACAAAGTTCCATATCGTGTCACTTGGTCGAACTAGTGTTTTGAAGTAGCTGTTTAGACCTTCAGATCTGCCAGTTGTGCTGGAATGGGAAAAACTTTTCCTGAAATATACAGGTGCCCATGTGTTCCTTGTTTTCCACATGTTTTGCAGGTGATTGTTCTCAGCCATCTCAAAGGTTTGTAGCATTGTCTGCCAGAAGACCTCGAACTCAGCAACCGTGTCAGTGCCATAGATACATGCATAGAATGCTTCTCTGAATGGATGGCCTTCTCTCAAGTGAGGTCCGAGTTTCGTCCTTGCAAGACGCAGCACATGGAATATGCAGCATTTGTGAAAGATCGAAACACATTTTGATCGCCTGCCATTGCTTGGTCCTGATCAGTCATTATATGGTCAGGGCACAACCCATTTGCAGCTTTCTTCATTTGTTTGAAAACCCATTCAAACATTTCAATTGTTTCATCAGGCAAGAGAGCACATCCCAAAACTATTGTGTGTGTAGTTGTTGATACCCACAAGCGGAGCAAATGGAAGGTTGTATTTGTTGGTGCAAAAGGTCGTGTCGAAGAACACACAGTCTTTGTACTTGGGGTACAGTGCCCCTGTCCTTCCATCAACCCAAAAGAGTGCACACACAGCGTTGTCCTTATCTACTTGCTTCTCAAAGAAGAACTGAGGGCATTCCGCCTTTCTCATCTCGAAGTATTCAATTGTCATGCTCAAATCACGCTCTGAAACTTCTTCTCACAGCATTGTTCTAATGTTGGAAACATCACGCTTCACATACCCAAGGCATCTAGGATCACCCCCATGAACACTGCAGAGGCACCCCATCATCTGCGCTGTGGTTATGTTTTGCTCATGTAAGGTCTTTATTAGCTGGAAATCCTCTTCAGAAACTTTCTTGTGAGAACGATAATACCTACGCTTGCCAATTTGCTGCCCCATTGGATGGGTATGCTCCTCGTTGAAAACTGTTACAGTCCACTTCCCGTCTCGCTTCCCAACAAGCATCTTTGCTTTACAACCAAGCCGCAGCAATATGTTTCTTTGCCTTGAGTCAGTGACATCCTTCTTCAAACCTGCTTGCTTGCTGCGAGGTTTCTGTGCAGAAGTGTTGCTCATGTCGATTGTAGCATCTTCTCCGTTAGCAGCAAGACCAGTTGTGCTGCAATGTTGTTTTGCTTCGTAAATAGGCTTCCCGGTGTGCACACACTCAAAAACCCTGCTCAGAATAGTGTCCTTTGCTGCTCCCCTTGCCATGTTGTATTTTCTATGTGTATTCTGAAGCCAAGTTTGAAAGCATAGTCATTATACACTTGCTGCGCCATGATAAAGTCATCAAAGGTCATACCAACATAAGGAACTACTGGCTGAGAGCAAATCTCTTCCCCGGGATTTTTAGCAACAATTGAAGCATTGTCACTTGCTACACTTTGAGGCCCAGGTTGAAATTATGTCCTTTGTTGTCCTTCATCATTGCTTTCTCCAATGTCCGCAGCATAAGCTTCCGGAGGCTGGTTCAGGTCAAAACCTCCAAGCATACTATCAGCTACAAATCCCTGCATTTTAGAATAACATTCAAAGTTGGAAAATCACAAGATAGCAAAATTTTAAAAAATCAACATATATTGTTGCTACCAAATGAACGCAGCATAATTGTTCCCATAATCTATTGCTACCATAATTGGTACATGTAGCAATACTAATTTTCTAGCAAATCAACTAAATAATGCAACAATATAGTAAATACTAGTTTCTATACTATTTTTTTTTGCTAACAGCTTTGATGCATGGATTTTTGCTACTGAAGCTAGCTGCTGTAGCAAGTTTTTTTTGCTAACTACTTTGCTAATGAAGCTAATTGATTGTTCTAGTGTCTTCTAAACAGCTTTGCTATCAAGCAACTTGTTTGGATGAGTTCAAACCTATCGATTTCAGAATAGCTTTACTCAAGCTAGTCAGTAGCAAGTTGAGGCAAAATTGTTGTTGCCATTGACTTCAAACCCTAGCTTCAAAATACTTACCGATGAAGGATCCGTAGATCGCCTCGGGTCTTGATCAAGAACACACCGGATTGTTGTACCCGGCCACAAGAATCGCCGCAAGAATCGAAGTTCCGGCAGCCGCGAATCTGATCCATGACGCCTCCGTGCTGCAGGGTTCGAAAAATTGCTCGAGGCGACGATTGGCGGTGGATTGGCGTGGTGAGGATGAACGGGAGTGGGGTACTTGATGGATGGGCGCAGGTGAGCTATGGGCGCCGCCGGGTTTTGGTGCAGGTGTCGCCGCGGCGCCGCCGTGCGCCGTGCGGCGAGGAATAGCCGCGGGGTCCGTGGGCTGGGTCTGCTAGCGTTTTGCTGCAATCAAACAGTTTTTTGCTTCTGAAGCATCTGCGGGATTATAACGGGCTGGGTGATTGGACGGCTGCGATCTGACCGATCGGACGGCTCCGAACTAGGACGATGGATCGCACCCATCGTCCGGGGGACGCTCGTCCTTTTTATATCCAATCCCGGTCAAATGAGTTAGCTCACTTCCTTCCTACGTCAAATGAAATCGGTACGTAGCAATGTAATTGTGTGTTTTTTTTACCTCATTGTCTCTTTTACACAAACTCTGTATTGTTTGTCCCTTTCGACATGAATGAAATCAGAGCGACCGTCTTTCTCCGGGGAGAATACTAAGAGGATTGAAAGTATTCTTAATTTGTTGATCAAGCTACCTCAGAGATCCGATAACGCAGATAAACAGAAACTGAATTAGTACTAGTACAAGCTTATTTCACACAAATAAACCACAGCATGTCGAAACGAACCTAATTAACAACACGCTGAAAATCAACGTTAGCACTTGCCCCTAGCTAGATCATTGTGCGAGAGGCACAAACGCTCTACTGCCTTCAACATTCAGAACTCTCCCGTCGCCGGAGGAGAGTACATCACAGGGTGCGTCACCACTTCAGAGGTCAACGACGAGGAGATGGAGGTGTCGACCATGTTCAGTATGCTGCTCCAGTAGCCCCTGTCCTCTTCCTCGTTCTGCTCGCCGCTGCTGGCATCCGGCAGGGACACCACGAGCCTCTGGTCTGTGCCGGCGACAGAACAGTCGAGAAGCACACTGGCAAACGTCCCGGCTCGGGCGAACCCCGGTTCGGCGCCGCCACCGAAATGGTCGAGATCTTCGCACGGTTCCCCGTACGACAGCAGGGGCTGGGCTGACGCGCGCGCGGCGCCGTGATGCATGTCGTGGGCCGCCGCACCCGCACCAGCGAAGAGCGCGCTGTCGGAGAAGGAGAAGCTGAGCGTGGAGGTGGGCGAGTCGAGCACGCTGGACGCGGGCGGCGGCGATGCGAGAGCCCTGAGCTTGGCCTCGCGCGCCAGGCGCGCCTCCGCCTCGAGCCGCGCGCTCTCCCACTGCGCCGCGTGGCTGAGGTGCGCCGCGACCCTGGAGCGCGCGCCGGCGCCGGAGCCGCCGCCGGCCGCGTCGGCGTCGGCGTCGGCGCGGGGCTTGTGCGTGACGGGGTCGATGCCCATCTTGGCCAGGCGCTTCTTGAGGTGCGTGTTCCAGTAGTTCTTGATCTCGTTGTCCGTGCGCTTGGGCAGGTGCGTCGCGATCGCCGACCACCTGGAGGAGATGGCAGAAAGAACACATACCACGTTACACGACGTACACGGATGGATGATGACATACAGTGCCAGTCGGTATATCGTTTTACCACAGTTTTCCACTACTACGCGACATGAATCTGGAGCTCTGGAGAGAGGTGGAAAATGGTGCGCGTAAATGATTAGAGGTGAGTGTGGTGAGGGGCGAGGTACGGATGCAGTACCGACAGAGATGGGGAGGGAATGATGTGGGAATAGCAGGTCAACATGACAGGACGGGCGAAGGAAGCGGTGGCTGACAGTGGTCCAAATCCCTGACATGACATGGATGGCGATCCACAGGTCCAGGACAGCACACAGCTAGGGGCTCTGCTGCTTTATTGACAAACGTGAGTACCTGACTAACCAACCTAGCTACTTGCTGGGTTAAACGTACGTACCAGAGGGGAATTTTGATCTCTGATTTTTTACACTGTGATTTCAGTGATAGTACATTGGTACTACAGTACTATTCGTGTACCTATGGGGTTGTCAGGGGTAAAAGGCATGCAACTGAGCTGTTCTTAGTCAAGAGAGAGAAACGAAAATCAGTGAACCATGATCTTTTTATGGTTTCTTGCAGAGTCGATCCATCTGTTTCGAAAATCCAGACAGAGAGCAACGTGCGGAAGCACCTATCGCATGCATTCCCGCGCGTGGGATCGGAATTCGGAAAAATTGCGCACGCCTGATCTGCACGACACGATTGTGTTGCTCTGCCCGATCGAGCAAACTAAGCGGAGGGACGATGGATGAAACGGATGGTCATCACCTGTTCCCGAGGAGCGCGTGGAGCTGGATGATGCTCTGCTCCTCCTGGAGCGTGAACTTGCCCCGCTTGATGTCCGGCCGCAGGTAGTTGGTCCACCGGAGCCGGCAGCTCTTGCCGCAGCGCCGCAGCCCTGAACACGCACGCACGCGCACGTCAGGAACAAACAAACAAACTTCGTCGGCCGGAGCTAAAAAAAAAGAAGGACGGCGAGTTTTCCACGAGACGGACGGGAGCTCACCGGCCTTGGCGGGCAGCGAGCGCCAGCAGCCGTGGCCGTGCTGGTCGATGTGCGCGAGCAGCTTCTGGTCCTCCTCCGGCGTCCACGGCCCCTTCTTCAGCCCGCCCTCCTTCTCGCAGCACGGCGATCGCCCCATCCTTCCGGTCGTGCGTACGGTCACACCACCCAGCAGGCGCAGGAGGACGGCAGTGATCAGGGAGGCTCGCTCGCTCGCTTGCTCGGGGAAGCTCTGGCTGCTGCTGCTACTCAAGAGTGGCGACCAAGTCCAGTGATAGAAGCGACATAAATAGGGGGGGCGTCTGCTACCGAGGACTACGACTGACTGCCCAGTGCGGGAATGGATCAGAATCTTCTTGGGTTTCAGTGAGACCGAGGCGACCCTGCCACGTCAAAGATGGACCCACGGGTCAGCACGCCCTGCGCTCCCAGGGCGCGAGGGCAGGATCGGGATTTCCTCGGCGCGCTGCCTGCTGCTCTAGGAGCACGACGGATCTCCGCCGCGCGTCCGGATCAAACCGATCGTGAGGCGAGAGGCGCACGTCGGATCGTGCGTTTGGGTTGGTGAGGGTGACGCTGTGCACGGTGCACGGCGCGTGGGTCTTTTCGCCTGCGCCTCTGCCCGCGCACCGGCCGACCGGGCCGATGGTGACAGCGGTTGGTGCGAGGTTCGTTGCCGCCGCCGCCTCCTCCCGCTGTCCACTCTTGCCTGCCTGCTTTCGCCGCCCAGGCGCTGATTTTTTTTTTTGAACAGAACGGCCTCGAAGGGCTCAGGAGATTCATTCAGCGGAGGGTGTACAAATACAAAGAGGTCCAAGCAGAAAGAAAAATTACAAATTGACCCCTACATTTTGCAAAGAACACCCTAGCAGAGATTGCAAAAACGCAATCGATGCAACCGCCGGCGATCGACGGCGAAGCGCCACCTCTGCTCCGCCGGACAAGACCACTTGCTGACGAGGACTTCATTGCGACTCCGCCGAGGAAGATCCTCCGAAGAGGATAGAGCTCGAACAAACCACATTGCCGAGCACGGCCACCTCTCGCCATGGATAGCAACGGCGACCATCGCCGTCGCTTGGAACGCCGGGAGAGGAATCTCGAAGCTCCAAGAGCTCAGCAAAGACTTGACACACTCGGGTGAACCTCGCCACCACGCAGCCAGGTCTTCTCGAGTAGCGGGAGTAGGCCAATGCCGCAGGCAGCTGAGATGCACAAGGCGTTTTTTGTCAAATTTGTCCAAATCTCAAAGTTCAACCGAATCGACCTCTCGAAACTAATTTGAAATCGACCTCGCCGTTTAAAATGGCGCGAAGTTATCTGGTCGGCACATACATTAGAAAACCGAAGGAGGTAAACCGTTAAAACGACGCCAACCTCACTAGTTTGCCTCCCAGCTGTTTCATCATGGCGCCGACATGTACAACTTCGACGCCATTTTAAATAGCGCCGACCCCAGGGGTTAGATTCCGAATTAGTTTCGAGGAGGGGTCAGATTTGATTGAACTTTACAGATTTGGGCAGATTTGGCAAAAAATACGCACAAGTCTGGATTTCGTGTACAGTCTACTTGCAATAAAAAAAAGTTTAATTTGTTTTGTTTCACACCGTACTGTGTGACGTTACGTTGTTACTAGTGCAACTGTTGGCACTTTGCACCGCAACAACATGATCGGACACTCGCATCACGCACAGCAGCCTAGTCGGAGCTGCCACATTTGAGAGGCGTTGCCCGCTCGGGCGATCCAAGCTGTTTCCGGGTCACTGGTCCCATGCCCCCGTGACGTGTTAACGTACGATATGCCCGGTTCGGGACGGGATTTATGGAGGCCCTCCCTGCATGCAGGTGAAAACGACTCGTTCGCTGCATCACATCACTCAATTGACTTGTTTGGCATATTTGGAATCTTGGTTTTATACTCAACGGTTGGGGGCTACCTTGTCAGTATCAAGTCTTTCCGAACTTTCAGCGCCTACCCAAATAGTGTGATTAACTAATCTTTTTTGCTTGTGAAAACAAGAAAAACTACGGAGACTTGAATGTGAGAGCCCGTAGTAAAATCCCCAACTCAACTTGCAATCTTGCATCATGGAAGGAACACCGCGAAGTTATTCTGCCACTAATAATATCGCTGGAATCATTATCTTCTCCGCAAGCCGTTAATTTTTTAATTGCAACGATCCCCTAGAAGCTGAAGCAAGGGCTTGTGTTGAGGGCCTTCGTCTAGTTTTGGATTGGAGGGACAAACCGGTGATGTTAAAGCTTGACTGCTCTGTGCTGATAGATGCAATTCGTGCAAGATCATAAGATAGATCGTCTTTAGCTTATCTTATTATGGAGATTAAAAATTTAATTCAGGATAGCAGAAGCATTTCTATTGTAAAAGTGGACCGTGAACAAAATAGGGCTAGTCATAGTCTCGCGACTCTCGCGAGAACTATTGCCAAAACTGATGTTTGGCTTGGTTCAGGACCTGAGGTGTTGTCTCATGTTCTCGAGCATGACCTCCTTGTAAGCCTTATTGATTAATAAAGCCACTTTTACCCGGAAAAAAATCGCTGGTTGATCCATAGCCATTTTTGCAGGACCGCTAGCAAACTGAGTCATGCACAGCCCCATGTGTCTTTCCTATGCCAATGAGTTCTCTAGAAATCGAGCTTTCAAACTCGCGGGGTGTGATTTATTTTTTGCCCTTTAGGTTCTCTTGGATTCAAAAGAATTTGCACAGAAATCTTGAAGGATTTGAATGCTTAGAATTTTTTTCCTACGGTGGTTGTTTGATATGTAGGATTACATCCTGTCTAATTTTTTTGAAGGAATCTTGTGTACCATGTTACAAAGGAAATCTAACATTCACTCAAACCTTATTTTCATAATACTTTGTTTGTCCTACGATCAAATGAAACTTTGGTGCATATCAATCTCTATGGCATAGGAGTGAGCATGACACTATTAATCATACATTTTTCCTATTCCTGCATTTTTAGAATCATGTGAACCAAAGAGGCTTTACTTTTGAACCCGAACAACAAAAGGTATTCATATATGCCCCAAAAGTACTCTCTCTCCATCGGACTTTATATGTCCACGTCAAAATTGAAGCACAAATTGATGATTTTTTTACTAACAAAATATGAAATGTTTACCAAAAAGTACATGGTTGATAACCTCTTCCACATAAGAATCCAAATGTCCTATTGCTCTCGAGAATGGTAACGAGCAAACGTGACGGATCTATGATCTAGCCGTACGTACGGCTCTCTATAGGACTACTACTCGACTACCCCTTGGATTTCTAACATCGCCACGGGGTTTTGGACTTAGACTCCGAATCATATCTAATTCTGCGTCTAGGGTGCTGGTCAAATTAGTTGGCTCGCCATGAGAGCTGCAGTCGTGCGAGGCTAATAATGAGCATTGAGCACATTATATTGCTTAGAGAAAGCGCCACCACGGCACCACTGTCCACTCATGTAGCCATGTGTATGTTCACCACATTATCCATGACCAATATTGCTTGCAAGGGCATCTTGTAGCCGTTTCTACCCTCGGATATCTCACATCGCCACGGGGTTTTGGACTCTAGTTCTGTACCTACGTTGCTGATCAAATTAGTTAGCTCGCCATGAGAGCTGCAGTCGTACAAGGCTAGAATGAGCATCGAGCACATTACTTAGAGAAAGCGCCGCCACGGCACCACTCACGTAGCCATGCTTAATTATGTTCAGCACTTTATCCATGACCATGACCAGCATTGCTTGCAACGGCCATCTGTAGCCGTTTCAAGCTAATTCCGTATTTGACGGCCGGTACGTGGGATATCAACTTGGCGAGGTCGTATAAGCAACATTTATTCCAGTCACCGATGCTAAAACGTATGAATTTGCAGGAAAGCTTGTTGGTTCAGCAAATCCACCGTACGTGCATACAGTGTCGGCATATACATATATATATATATATATATATATATATATATATATATATATATATACTCTCTCTCCGTCGATAAATAAGTGTACATCTAGCATTTAAAATTTGTTCTAAAAAAGTGTACATCTACAAAACCAAGGCACTAAATAAATGCAATTACCTCCTCGTAATCACTTCCCTACCTTATCCTCCAATCTCTATTCTCTTCTCATCCATATCATCCACCAATCCTCATTCTTCTCTTTTCTTGATAATTGATAAAGTCTCATAAAAAAAAGAAAACTAATTTGTCTAGTACTTCCTAGATACTCCGTTTCAGGGCTTAAGGTGTCCTTGTTTTGCGTATTTTTTATTTGAACAAGAATTACTCTAAATACGTAAAGAGTTTTGGTTTAAAACTAGTACCACTGGAAAGTATTTTTCAATACGAATCCAACGGTACTAATTATGTATAATATAATCAAGATTTTGTTATTCAATTCTTTCGGTCAAACTTTGCTTTGAAAAACGTGTGCGTCTTAAGCCCTAGTATACACTTATTTGCAGACGGGGGGAGTAGCACTTAGAGAAACTTTAAGTAGGAAACCAGCCAAGAGCCCCAGCCGCCTACTGAAAGAAACAGCTCGTGAGTCACAAATCGCTAACAGATCGGCACTTAGCTATACTTATGGAAAACGAACCAAACGGAAGTGTTCCACCGCAACGCGCCACCCGATTAGCTAGGAAGAGGGGTACTACGTAGTACCTCGGATACTGTCAGTCCCAGTCCCAGCACCATACTATTGTACAGCCAATACCCTGGGAAAATTTAATGTGGCTCTGACCACTCTCAGTGGAACAATCAGATGTACTACTGGTAGTAGTAGTACTACGCCCAACACTGCACAGCTCTGCAAGCTGGAATGACCGGCACAGTGGTTTTCAGTTCCACCCGCTGTCAAGAAGAAGGAGGAGAACAAGTGGCAGAGTTTAACCTGATGCAGTCAGTAAAGACCGGGGAAGAGATTCAACCGATTGGCCCGCCCGACTGACACGGTCAATGCCCGTATTTTCGGCACGGGTACATTTAATACCTGTGGGAATCGAATCGCGACGAGACGCAGGAGAGAAAACCAGTTCCCCCTAGTCGATCTGTTCCGGTAAAACCAGATGGATTCGTGCTACACATGCGGACAGCACACGAGCGCGCGTGACCCTAATTCATTACGACAGACAGCGGTCCAAAGGATGACTTTCTGCCAGTCCTGGACCCCCCCCTCCTGCTCTGCTCCTGCTGGCCTCCGCTCGCAGACACCTGAGGCCCCGTTCGGTTTGGAGGAAAAGTGTAGGAAAACCAAAGGAAACCTATTTCTAAGGAATTTTTGCCTTCATGCCCGTTCGGAACAAAGGAATCGTCGCGTACCAATCCTTTGGAAAGTCTTCCGTCCCTGCATTTTCACGGGAAATCAAACATCCACTCCCATCCCATGTTTTCGCGCTGGCCCGAGGCGTTGAGAGAGAAACTGCAGGACCAGCATGCATGTTGGGACCCATTTACAGAAAAATCCAAGCAAGTTTGGGTGTGATAATATTTAACAATTACTGCATGGGGCCCACTTGTATTGATTCCTACGGTTCCTTCTCCTGCGTTCAGAACACCTTGGTGTAGTTCTATTCCCATGTTTTCTATTCCTATGTTTTGCACCTCCTTTCTTCTCCATTTCCTATGTTTTCTTCCAAACCTGTGGTTTCTTATCCTCCGATCCGAACAGACCCTGAACATGGCTCGCACAGACTGCCTACTGCTAGTAGTGTTTTCATCCTTGGTCCATATGTCCGTCCTTGACGCTGTATATATATCTCTGATGATGGCAAGACAGTCAAACAGCCTTTTGCAGCGAAGCACGTAACGCACCACCTCTCTGTATTTTTCGAAGCGTAGGAATTCAGTTTTCAGATATTCCACACGTTCCTTCCGAGTAGAATGAATACAAAGAGGTACTGTAGTCCAAGTAAACCCGGTGTCAAACTAGTACTACGTGGTGACGGCAAGTGTGATTGAAACAAACAGAAAGTACTTTCGGCCAGCCCATGTTTTACTTCACGCCATTCGGAGGATTTCAGGTTCAGAGGGTCTGTCACTCTGTGCACCGAGAAGAATCCAAGAGAGTCACGCCGAAACCCGTCAAACTTACAGAGAGGCTGCCTGCGACTGCGAGCTGGAAGAGCCGGTACTACCTGCTACCAGCATCCCCCGTTCGTACCCGCGACGCGCGCATCGAGCGGATCGACGGAAGCGATGGCGCAACCACCGGGTACGCACGTACTGAACGTACGCAGAGGTAGGTTTCTTTTCTTGGATCACATCAGGGGCGGCAGCGACAGGCACACATGGTTCAATCAATTCGGGACGAAAGGGACCGGCTCTAGCCTCTAGGTGGGGAATGCTCCTCCTATCCGCAGCACCCATCCGGGCGACGTGTCCTTGCCTTCGCGGTGCACGGCGGCGGCGGCGATGCTGGAAAAGACAAAACCTGGACCTGGACCTGTGGCCTGGGCGTGGTTCGCCGTTCGTTCGTTCCTTCGTTCTCCCGGCGAGAAGACGACTTAGACGAGGGTGGTTTTTACCGTTCGCGTTTATTAAGCACTACTGCCAGAGCATGTACTACGTCGAGGGAGGCGCTGGATGTGATCTGAGGGTTCGCGTCTGTCCATCACTCATTCACTAGTACTCTGCATTTCCTTTTTTTAAATAAAAAATCGGTTCTCATGGAGAAGAACAAAACGATTTGCATTTTCTTGCTAGTCGACTCCAGTGTGCGAGTGCGTTCATGACTGGCAATTTTCGTGTCGTGAGAATTACTACAGTTGTAACTATCTGAAGGGACCTTAATTCTCTTTGAGGCTGTTTGTTTGATGATGTGTCCTGAAATTAACAAGTTGTGACTCAAAGAATATATAAGGCATAATTCCAACGTAAGCATCACCGGATCCTTGGCGCAATGGTAGCGCGTCTGACTCCAGATCAGAAGGTTGCGTGTTCGATTCACGTAGGGTTCAATTTCCCTAATACAGGCCGGTTCTTTTTTATTTCTGTTTTTGCGCTTAACAACATCAGCCATTGCCGCACAGCAGTGGCGTACCTTATGGGCCTTTCAGGCATTGCTATTTTCAGATCTGTTTCTGGGCTTGACAGCAGTAGACATGGGCCTGCCCAACAGCACGTAGCTTATGGCCCCCGCAGCCTTTCTAGTGCTTTTTTTTTTCATCATCAGCCTTTCTGTATTCCTGATTTGTCGTCAACATTTTTTAATAAATATATAAATATAGATTCACATCAAATGTTTTCTTCAATCTGCTTCAGGTTTATTTTCAAGCATAGAATCGGGTACACGCATATTTTCAGGGACTCTTCATTCTTAAACCATTCTTCTTTCCAAGTTGTTGACTTCTTTGATATCCTCTCCATACGCATTGATCGCAGACCATTACCCATGCATTCTCTAAGGTCCAGTTTATTTCAGCCTAACCTTCGAAGTTCTAACGATCTGAGAAAAAATTAATAGTCTATCTATGGCTACATCCATTTCATATTTTCCATCCCATTTATTGCCATCGTTAGATTTGGTACCCATTGTTTTTAAAAGCAATTTGGAGTACGCACTCTTGCTTTTGTCTCAAGCAACATAGGGCAGATGATCCAAATGAGCCACCTCACGAGGATCTCCTCCGTGACATATCCTGGTTTGGTTCATTGCACGACGAGATTCCAATATTTCCTTGGTCCTAAATTACTTACTCAGATTTGTTTTGATATACATGTACTTTGACATATTTTAGTACGTATATAGAGAAAATCGAGTCAATTACTTTAAAACGGAGGGACTAGTTTCCATGTAACCCATCTACTATGATTGTCATGATCTTTCCTGTAAAGTAGAGTAGCCTTTTACTAGAAACAAACGACTAGCTTGAGTTTTATGCCACTTGTACCATCAAAGGTGCACAAAATAAAAGAACCAACCCGTGGTTGGATTGTTAGGAGTGCAGTGATACCCCCAGCCCACCAGAGTTCAAACCCTAGGTTTGACGCTTTGGTGTCTCATAAAGGCGGAATATTCTTTCAATGGAAGGCGATATTTTCGTCGATAGCGAGGCGCCTGCGGTGACTTCGTCAATCTCAAGACCCGCCGGCTCTGTCTCTCGGAGGTGCTCATAGGGGTAGGGTGTGTGTGTGTGTGTTCATAGGGGTGAGTGTATATACGCATTGTGAGCGTCTGTGTTTGTACTGTGTTTCTCAAATAAAGGTGTACAAAATAATAAGCGATGGAATGAAATACTGCTTTATTATGTCACAAGTTGATGGATGTCGATGACAATCTAGGTCATACACGCCGATGTTGGGTTTACTTTGTTCCTCTAAATGATAATTAATTTCCTGACAAGCCACGCTAGACTTCTGGTGCTAAATCTCCATTTGCGCAAGGCAATGTGAGCTGTCGTAAATATAGAAAATATCTTATATGTACATAAAGGGACAAACTCATTTCATTAATAAGTGATGATGTCAACAATAAGAGAAACAAGTGCATAGAAGATAAACTTTAATTTTAAAGGATCATTCTAGCATAATCAAATAGACCAAAACACGTTGTATATGCTCCCGCGAATGTACTCTCGGTCACAATCGCCTTGTGTTATGGATTTATTCGGAGTCACTTTTGTTATGAAATGTGACTAAATATCTAGAAAAATAATCAACATCTATAGTATAAATCTATGTTATTAGAATCTTCAAAGAATATGTTGAAGTTTAAAATGTTTGACTTCTACTAGATCTTGAACGCAAGGTAAATAAATACACATGGGGTAAGAGAACAAAGATCTATCAACGCTGTAAAAATAAATGTTACTATATGGATATATGAGATTAAAAATGCAACAAACAACACACCACACAGGTCGAGCCATTGGAGATATGCCCTAGAGGCAATAATAAATGCAGTTGTTATTATATCTTTGTGTTTATGATAAATGTTTACATTCATGCTATAATAGTATTAACAAGGAAACATTAATACTTGTGTGATTTGTAAACTTAAATTGAAGTCCCTAGTAAAGCCTTTATACATCACTAGCTTGTTGGTTAATAAATGATTGTGGTTTCCCTATCATGAACATTGAGATGTTATTAACAACAAGATCATATCGTTAGGAGAATTATATGGTGGACATACTCCTATAGATAAGCGTAGCATAAAGATCAAGTCATTTTAATAGTTTAATTGCTATATGCTTTCTGATACATAGTAACCTAATTCCTTCGACCATGAGATAATGCATATCACCTTTACCAGATGGATGCTTTGATGACATCAAACACCACACCGTAACTGGGTGGCTATAAAGGTGACATTGAGTGTTCAGAAAGTATTGGTTGAGACACATGGATCAAGAGTGGGATTTGTCCATCCATATGACGGATAGATATACTCTGGGCCCTCTCGGTGAAATGTCATCCAATTATCTTGCAAGCATGTGACTGGATCACAAGGGATCACATATCACGGGAACGAGAAATGAGTACTTATCGGTAACGAGGTTGAACTAGGTATGCAGAGATACCGACGATCATAACCTCGGATAAGTAAACTATCGTGAGACAAAGGGAAATTGGTATCGTATGTAAGTGGTTCATTCGATCGCAAAGTAATCGTAGAAATATATGGGAGCCATATGAATTTCCAGATTCCTCTATTGGTTATTGTTCGGAGAAATGTCTCGATCATGTCCGCATAATTCACGAACCGTAGGGAGACAGACTTAAGGATTGACGTTGTTTGAGTAGTTATGGAATGATGAGAAAGAGTCCGAATGTTGTTCGGAGTCTCGAATGGGATTCGGGATATCACGAGGAGATCCGGAATGGTCCGGAGAATAAGATTCATATAAGGAAAGTCCTGTTTGAGTTGGAGAATGGTTAGATGTTTTCATCGGGAATGTTCTAGAAGGTCCGGAATGTCCCAAGACCAAGGGAAGGGTACATGAATGTGTTATATCAAGTTGGTATGATTGCATCATGTACTAGGTGTCATCGCTGAACAAAATAAAGGGTTTAATCAAATCCTAGTTTGAAAAAGTCAAACGCCAATTTGAAAGTCAAACGGCTATTTTGGAAAGTGGAGAGGGAGGTGGAAACCGAGTTGGGGAGGAGTTCCTCCCCTCCACCGCCGGCCCACCTCCAAGCCGAGTTGGGGAGGGACTCCCCTCCCCTTGGCCGCGCCTCCCACCTATAAAGGGAGGGGCAGGGCTGCCCCTCCTAGCACATAACTCCTCCACCTCCAAACCCTAGCCGCCGGCGCCGCCACCTCCACTGCCGCCGCCGCCGCCCTAGGGCAAACTGCCTCCGCCGCCTAGCTAACCCTAGACGCTGGCTTGTCCCCTCCTCGGCGTGTCTAAACCCTAGATCGTCGAGGGACTCTCTCATACTCCACCATACTCGCTCCGGCTTAAGGCGAAGCCCTGCGAGATCTCCCCTCTACTTAGGTACCACGTCGTTGTCTTAGGAATCGCGAGGAGAGTGCTACAACCTCCGCCGCTTTGGAACAAGGGAGAGGAAGGTCTTCGAAAGTACCGAACGGTGTGACCGATCATGGAGCGCCGCTTAACGCTTGGGAAGGATCGTCACGCGATCTTGAGATCGGAAGTGTCACGACTACATCACCCACGAGAATCCGCCTCGTTAAACACTTTGGAATCTTCGAGGTGAGTTATTCTATCGACTCGCTGTTGCCAATCTAGTAGATAGATCTTGGCTTGTTTGTTTGTATGCGGTAGAAATTTTTTGTTTTCCATGCTACGAAACCCTACAAAGGGTATCGAGCCGTGTCTATATGTAGATCTGTTGCGAGTAGAATACAATGGTCATTGGGCGTTGATGCTTTTATTGTCGATTGCTTCTTGTGTACTTTGCATCTTATGGATGTTGGGATGAAGCGACTGGCTAACCTTACATGACATCGTTCATGAGACTTTCTCCACGCTTGACATGCAACTTGTATTGCATAAGTGGCTTTGCGGGTGCCTGTTTCTCCTAGCATAGTTAAGATCCAATTTACAACGGGTGATTAACAATACTACTATCAATGTTGTGGTTCATATTCGTAAGTTAGAACGACACTTATTGAAAGCCCCAAACCACGTAAAATATGCAAAGAAAGTAGAGGCGTCCAACTTTGTTTTGCAGGGGTGTGTAGTGCTGTGATATGGCCATGATTGTGATTATATTTGATGTATGCAATGTTCCTTATTGTAAGTCGGCAACCGGAAGGAGCCATATGGTTGTCTTTAATTTTGTTAAGACCGGCGTGTCTATTCAAAGTAGTTGTAATAGTTGAAGCCGATGGACGACAACCATGAAGAAGCGTCATTGACCTTGATCCAATGCCGGTGATGATGGAGATCATGTTCGTGCTTGAAGATGGAGATCGGAAGCACAAAGAAGAAAAGGCCATATCATATCACATATTATGAATTGCATGTGATGTTAATCCTTTATGCATCTTGTATTGCTTAGTAGACGACGGTAGCATTATAAGATGATCCCTCATGCACATGAATTTCAAGTCATAAAGTGTTCACCCTTAGTTAGCACCGTTGCCAAAGCTTGTTGTTTCGAAGCACCACGTGATGATCGGGTGTTAGATTCCGCAAGTGTATACAACTTGAGCAAGCCAGATTTGCTCATGCGGAAACTAAGGTTTGATCTTGATGAGCCTAGCATGTACATACATGGTCTCGGAACACGGATCACCGAAAGGTAAAGCATGAATCATATAGTAGATATGATGAACATGTAGATTGTTCGCCATTGAAACTATATCAACTCTCGTGATGATCGGTGTTGATGTGGTGGATTTGGTTCGTGTGATCACTAAAACAATGTGAGGGATACTGTTTTGAGTGGGAGTTCACCTAGATTAATTTTATTATTAATTTGAACTCAATTTGTCATAAACTTAGTCTAAACTATTGCAAATATGTTGTAGATCAATGGCAGCCCCTACCATCAATTTTAATGCGTTCCTAGAGAATGAAAAGTTGAAAAACAATGGAAGCAACTTCGCGGATTGGTTCCGCAATTTGAGGATTGTCCTCACAGCTGGTAATTTGACCTATGTGCTGGATGCACCATGGTGACCCACCCGCACTGATGTTGCCGATGAAGTAAAGAATGTTTACCTCACTGGAAGACTCAAGACTCCATAGTTAGGTGCTATCTTGTATGGTTTAGAATCGAAGCTTCAGAAAAGGTTTGAGAATTCAGACCCATATGATATTGTCGAGGATCTCAAATTGATCTTTGAGACTCATGCGACAATTGAAAGCTATGAGGCTTCTGAAAAGTTCTTTAACTGCAAGATGGAAGAGGGCAGCTCTCGGTGAGCATGTGCTTAAGATGTCCGCACGCAAACAAACTTTAAAGCTTGGGTATAGTGATTCCTAATGCTTTGGGGATTTACCGCATCCTCCAATCACTACCACCAAGTTACAAGAACTTTGTGATGAACTACAACATGCAAAACATGAACAAGACGTTGCCAGAACTCTTTGCCATGTTGAAATCTGCAGAAGTGGAGATCAAGAAAGAGCACCAAGTGTTGTTGGTCAATAAGACCACCAAATTCAAGAAAGGCAAGTCTAAGCAGAAGGGACACTTCAAGAAGGGTGGTAAGAAAGTTACCACGCCAACGAAGAAGACCAAGGCTGGACCTAAGCCTGATACTGAGTGCTTTTACTACAAGGGAGAAGGTCACTGGAAGCGGAATTACCCAAAGTACTTGGCGGATTTGAAGAACGGTAGCATCAAGAAGAAAGGTATATCAGATATACATGTTATTGATGTGTATGTCACTAGTACTCGTAGTAGTGCCTGGGTATTTGATACTGGTTCAATTGCTCATATTTGTAACTCGAAACAGGTGCTGCAGAATAAACGGAAGCTAGCGAAGAACGAGGTGACGATGCGCGTGGGAAACGGATCAAAGGTTGATGTGATCGCGGTCGGCATGCTACCCCTTCATCTACCATCGGGATTAGTTTTATACTTAAATAATTGTTATTTGGTGCCTGCGTTAAGCATGAACATTATATCGGGATCTTGTTTATTGCGAGACGGTTACTTGTTTAAGTCCGAGAACAATGGTTGTTCGATTTATATGAGTAATATGTTTTATGCACATGCACATTTGATAGATGGTCTATTTTTGTTGAATCTCGATAGTGGAAATACACATATTAATAACATTGAGGCTAAACGTTTGAAATCGAGCGATAACTCGACCTATATGTGGCACTGTTGTCTTGGTCACATTGGAGTGAAGCGTATGAAGAAACTCCATTCCGATGGACTTCTTGAATCACTTGATTTCGAATCACTTGAAAGATGCGAAGCATGTCTGATGGGTAAAATGACTAAGACTCCATTTTGTGGTATGATGGATCGAGCTACGGACTTATTGGAAATCATACATACCGATGTGTGTGGTCCAATGAGTGTAGCATCGCGCGGTGGTTATCGTTATGTTCTTACCTTCACGGATGACTTGAGTAGATATGGGTATATCTATTTCATGAAACATAAGTCCGAAACTTTTGAGAAGTTTAAGGAATTTCAAAGTGAGGTAGAGAATCAATGTAACAAGAAGATTAAATTTCTACGTTCTGATCGTGGAGGTGAATATCTAAGTTACGAGTTTGGCGAGCATTTAAAGAAATGCGGAATACTTTCACAATTGACACCACCGGGAACACCACAGCGTAATGGTGTGTCCGAACGTCGTAATCGAACTCTCTTAGATATGGTTCGTTCTATGATGTCACTTACAGATTTACCGCTATCATTTTGGGGTTATGCATTAAAAACAGCCGCATTCACGTTAAATAGTGCACCATCTAAATCCGTTGAAACGACACCGTATGAATTATGGTCTGGGAAGAAACCTAGATTGTCGTTCCTTAAAGTTTGGGGTTGCGAAGCCTATGTAAAGAAGTTACAACCGGACAAGCTTGAACCCAAAGCGGAAAAATGCGTCTTCATAGGATACCCGAAGGAAACTATTGGGTATACCTTCTATCATAGATCCGAAGGCAAAGTCTTCGTTGCCAAGAATGGATCCTTTCTAGAGAAGGAATTTCTCTCGAAAGAAGTGACTGGAAGGAAAGTAGAACTCGACGAGGTTGTCGAACCTTCTCTCGAAATTGCGAGTAGCGCAGCACCGGAAGAAGTTCCTGTGGTGCCTGCACCAATAAGAGAGGAAGCTAATGATGATGATCATGAAACTTCGGTTGTAGTTGCTACAGAGCCTCGCAGGTCAACGAGAACTCGTACCACTCCAGATTGGTATGATCCCGTTATGAGTGTCATGTTGGTGGACAACACCGATGACCCTGCGACATATGAGGAAGCGATGATGAGCCCAGATTCCAATAAATGGCAAGAAGCCATGAAATCCGAGATTGGATCCATGTACGAAAACCAAGTATGGACTTTGGTGGACTTACCGGATGGCCGGAAGGCTGTCGAGAACAAATGGATTTTCAAGAAGAAAACAGATGCTGATGGTAATGTTACTGTCTATAAAGCTCGACTTGTCGCAAAAGGGTTTCGACAAATTCAAGGAGTTGACTACGATGAGACTTTCTCACCAGTAGCGAAGCTAAAGTCTGTGAGGATTATGTTAGCAATCGCTGCATATTATGATTATGAGATATGGCAGATGGATGTCAAAACAGCATTCCTCAATGGAGACATTGATGAAGAATTGTATATGATGCAACCCAAAGGTTTTGTCGATCCTAAAGATGCTAACAAGATATGCAAACTTCAACGGTCCATCTATGGATTGAAGCAAGCATCCCGAAGTTGGAATCAACGTTTTGATAAGGTAATCAAAAGTTTTGGTTTTATACAAACTTATGGAGAAGCTTGTATTTACAAGAAAGTGAGTGGGAGCTCTGTAGCATTCTTAATACTACATGTAGATGACATATTGTTGATTGGGAATGATGTAGACCTTCTTAATAGTGTCAAGAATATTTGAATAATAGTTTTTCAATGAAGGATCTTGGCGAAGCAGCTTACATATTAGGCATAAAGATTTATAGAGATAGATCGAGACGCCTAATATCATTGTCACAAAGTACATATTTGGACAAAGTTCTAAAGAGGTTTGGAATGGAAGATAGCAAGAAAGGGTTCTTGCCCATGTTGCCCAATACGACCTTGAGTAAAACTCAAAGTCCAACAACGGCAGAAGATAGAGAAAGGATGAGTAAGACTCCCTATGCCTCAGCCATAGGATCTCTAATGTATGACATGCTATGTACTAGACCCGACATTGCATATGCTATTAGTTTAACTAGCAGATATCAAAGTGATCCAGGAGTGGATCATTGGACAGCGGTCAAAAACATCCTTAAGTACTTGAGAAGAACTAAGGATATGGTTCTTTCTTATGGAGGTGATGAACAACTCGTTGTTAATGGTTACACCGATGCTAGTTGGAACACCGATCCGGATGATTCTAAATCACAATCTGGATACGTATTTACTTTGAATGGTGCAGCTTAATGGAGGAGTGCAAAGCAAAGCGTTGTGGCGAGATCTTCAACTGAATCGAATACATGGTCGCCGGATGCTTCACAAGAAGCGATATGGATGAAAGAGTTCATTACAGAGCTGGGTGTGTTTCCTAGTGCGCTGGACCCAATGTCTATCTACTGTGATAACATGGGCGCCATAGCCAATGCGCAAGAACCAAGGTCACACAAGAAGCTGAAGCATATCAAGCTACGTTTTCACGCTATTCGAGAACATGTCCAAGATGGGGACATAAAGATTTGCAAAGTACACACAGATCTGAATGTGGTGGATCCGTTGACTAAACCTCTCCCGAGGGCAAAACATGACCAACACCAAACTGCCATGGGTGTTCGGTATATTACCATGTAATCTAGATTAGATGACTCTAGTGCAAGTGGGAGACTGTTGGAGATATGCCCTAGAGGCAATAATAAATGTAGTTGTTATTATATCTTTGTGTTTATGATAAATGTTTACATTCATGCTATAATAGTATTAACAAGGAAACATTAATACTTGTGTGATTTGTAAACTTAAATTGAAGTCCCTAGTAAATCCTCTATACATCACTAGCTTGTTGGTTAATAAATGATTGTGGTTTCCCTATCATGAACATTGAGATGTTATTAACAACAAGATCATATCGTTAGGAGAATGATATGGTGGACATACTCCTATAGATAAGCGTAGCATAAAGATCAAGTCATTTTAATAGTTCAATTGCTATATGCTTTCTGATACATAGTAACCTAATTCCTTCGACCATGAGATCATGCATATCACCTTTACCGGATGGATGCTTTGATGACATCAAACACCAGATCGTAACTGGGTGGCTATAAAGGTGGCATTGAGTGTTCGGAAAGTATTGGTTGAGACACATGGATCAAGAGTGGGATTTGTCCATCCATATGACGGATAGATATACTCTGGGCCCTCTCGGTGAAATGTCATCCAATTAGCTTGCAATCATGTGACTGACTCACAAGGGATCACATATCACGGGAACGAGAAAAGAGTACTTATCGGTAACGAGGTTGAACTAGGTATGCAGAGAGATACCAACGATCATAACCTCGGATAAGTAAACTATCGTGAGACAAAGGGAAATTGGTATCGTATGTAAGTGGTTCATTCGATCGCAAAGTAATCGTAGAAATATGTGGGATCCATATGAATTTCCAGATTCCTCTATTGGTTATTGTTCGGAGAAATGTCTCGATCATGTCCGCATAATTCACGAACCGTAGGGAGACACACTTAAGGATTCGACGTTGTTTGAGTAGTTACTCAATGATGAGAAAGAGTCCGAATGTTGTTCGGAGTCTCGAATGGGATTCGGGATATCACGAGGAGATCCGGAATGGTCCGGAGAATAAGATTCATATAAGGAAAGTCTTGTTTCGGAGTTGGAGAATGGTTCCGGTGTTTTCATCGGGAATGTTCTAGAAGGTTCCGGAATGTCCGGCACTCCGAAGGGGAAGGGTACATGAATGTGTTATATCAAGTTGGTATGATTGCATCATGTACTAGGTGTCATCGCTGAACAAAATAAAGGGTTTAATCAAATCCTAGTTTGAAAAAGTCAAACGCCAATTTGAAAGTCAAACGGCTATTTTGGAAAGTGGAGAGGGAGGTGGAAACCGAGTTGGGGAGGAGTTCCTCCCCTCCACCGCCGGCCCACCTCCAAGCCGAGTTGGGGAGGGACTCCCCTCCCCTTGGCCGCGCCTCCCACCTATAAAGGGAGGGGCAGGGCTTCCCCTCCTAGCACACAACTCCTCCACCTCCAAACCCTAGCCGCCGGCGCCGCCACCTCCACTGCCGCCGCCGCCCTAGGGCAAACCGCTGCTGCCGCCTAGCTAACCCTAGCCGCCGGCTTGCCCCCTCCTCGGCGTTTCTAAACCCTAGATCGTCGAGGGACTCTCTCATAATCCTCCATACTCGCTCCGGCTTAAGGCGAAGCCCTGCGAGATCTCTCCTCTACTTCCGGTACCACGTCGTTGTGCTGCCGGAATCGCGAGGAGAGTGCTACAACCTCCGCTGCCTGCTGGAACAAGGGAGAGGAAGGTCTTCGCCGAAAACCTAACGTGACCGATCATGAGCGCTTTAACGCAGGAAGGATCGCTCACGATCTTGAGATCGGGAAGAGTACGACTACATCACCCACGAGAATCCGCTCTCGTTAAACACTTTGGAATCTTCGAGGGTGAGTTATTCCATCGACTCGTTGCTACAATCTAGTAGATAGATCTTGGTGTTTGTTTGTATGCGGTAGAAATTTTTTGTTTTCCATGCTACGAAACCCTACATGGCCGGCCTTGTCGGCACCGGGAGGAGCAGGGAACCTTATCTATGAGTTGAGTCTTTGATACAAGTAGTTTTTTTAATAAATTAGATTAGGATTTTGTTGCTCCTTTTCGGACTCCACGTTGATGGAGATGGTATCATCTATAATAATTGTTCTCAAACCCTTCGTTCGACGACGGGAGTTTCTTCTCGACGTCAATGGGGGAGTTGGAAGATCAAATTATTTTAGGTATGTTTTTTTCAGATCTTACTCGCCTGATCGATCTTGAATGGCTTTTATTGGTTGTCGCGAGGAGGTTTGTCCTTGCAATATCTTTCCCGACTGCCACGTTGCCGACAATGGTGATTAATACTCTCGGCTCCCCAGCGATGTCGACGAGGCTGTTCGGTTCGTCTTTCCTAAAATACTGGTATTGGTACTCATGCCCATGTTGGATGATTACTCTAATGGTTGTTCGGTTCGTCTTCCCTAAAATATTGGTGTTGGTACTCATGCCTATGTTGGATGATTACTCTAATGGCTACGCGCGTGGACGTAGCCTTGGCAGTGCGGCTTAAACTAAAATTATTGGAGAACCCTCATTGGTATTTATAGGTCTATGATTTGGTACATATGTCTTTTTTATGCGTCTGCCTTCGGAAAAACACAAGATTGTGTCATGAAAGAAGAGTTTGAAGGCCTTGATAATTATATAGTTTCTTTTAGCTTTATTTTTAATTGCTGAAGACAACTCATATATATTTACCATATACTATTTGTTACGATAAATATATATGGTATTGATTGTAAAAAAAAGATCGCGAGGTCACAAAAGGAAACATTGTTGAGGTCGTGAAAGGATGGGGCAATGAAAGGTTGATGGCAACAAACTACGTCTACACCAATTCGTTGGAACTGGTGAACTGATCACATATAAGAGATCTTGTTGAATTAGAGCTGAATCCTGAGTATATAGTAGCTAAACAAAAAGGTAAAAAAGCCGTTTTAAAATTCCTTAATAAAGGAAAAAAAAGAAGAGGAGAATCCTCATGAAATAAAGGTGAAGATTTGTCGTAAAAAGCGTAATTATGCGATAGGTGGTCTATTGTTTGATTATTTAGCAATGAAGGGTCTTATCTCTACATTTTCTCTATTTAACAGCTAGCTGTTTTGCAATTGAGAAACAACTACTTTTTCAGCCGTTCGATCTCTGTCTGAATCTTACCGCGTCTCTCTCTCTCTCTTGCCTTTCTCCGACTTAGTCTATTTTTTTGAATATTATTCAGTCAGGGGTGAACAGCCACACACCGCTATGTTCATCCGTTTTCCTCCTGAGAAAGAGAGGCGAGAGGCATGGTGTAGATGGCAGCGGCGACGCCGCACCTAGCTCGGCCGGTGCCGGTGGGATGCGCTTCGCGAGGCGGAGATTCAACTGGTGGAGGGAGCCCCCCACCCCAGAGCCACTGATAGCAGGGACCGACAGAGCAACGAGTTGCGCCCCTTTTGCTCAATGGAGAAGAAATCGTCGATTCGCGAGCGGAGAAGGCATGTGCGCCACCGTCGCGATGGGTATTCCTCTGGATTCTCACTCGCTGCTCAGTGTAATTTTCTCTAATTTTAGATCACAAGTGCTGCGATTTGGCCTAGGCGTATGCGCCATGGCGATTTGTTGGGCTCAAGATATGAGGATTCATTGATCTAATTTTTTTTCTGTTATGGAGGTAGCTAGTGCGTTTTGGATTGCAGCTCAGTTCAAAGTCAAGGGAGTTCTTTGTGTTTTTGATTTAGGTATCATGATGCAGGTATTTGACATGTCTTTTAGTTCTACTTTTAGGCTGGTGTGCTAGCTTTTTGTTGATTATAGTAGCCCTTTTTATTTATATATATATATATATCAGTTCTAGTCGATCTACAAATAATATGATGTTGTGCATATTCATTCCTTGGAAGAGGTTGATATCCAGGCTATGCTGCGTACACTACTCCTATATCATGATTTTCTAGAGTATATCTAGGCTATGCTGATGGTATTTGATCACATGTTTGATTAGCTTGGTCAGTTTTGAATTTCTCTATTTTAAAGTTTTAATGCTTGATGACCTTATGAGGTCTTTTTAGTTTGATATCTTGGATAGGCTGATAGTGTGTTCACATGTTTGATTAGCTAGGGGCAGTATGTGATACTTGTATTCTTTAGTCTAGATCTTTATAACCCACATTACCACTCATGTTTACGGCGATCTCCACACGAGGAGGTTGGGTGATAGTTTTTCACTATTTAATTCAAGGCTTTGTTGTTTGCGAGATTAAGATCCTGATTGTGAGGTGTCTTATATCGACAATCTTGAATACGACTCATCATCAATTGATTTTCTGATTTTCTCATTTCTGTCACTTTGTTCATTTTATCATTAACTTTATTAATTATTCATTTATTCTCTCATTCCTTAGATTTTCTTTTAGTAGTCCAGTTTGATCATTCACTTTCAGTCCACTATGTTCTTCAGTTATCAGTTTCTTCATTCCTACATTCTATATTCTTCTTTCTTCAGCCTCTCAATTACCTCAGTTTGCTTATTCTCCCCCTCTTCTTTCTCTCATTTCTTACTATTTTATTGTTTCATTTAATCATTATATTTATTTCTTAATCTTTTATTCTCTCATTCCTTATACCTTTCTATTAGTATTTCAGTTCCCTGTTTGGTCATTCACTTTAAGTCCATTGTGTTTTTCACTTTTCAGTATCTTCATTGCCTCATTCTATCTTCTTCTTACTTTAGCTCCTCAGTTTTTAGCCTCTCAATTACCTCAGTTTGCTCATTCTCTCCCTCTTTTTTTATCTCATTTCTTAGTATTGTATTATTTTAATTTGTTAGTCGATGTTCCTTAGTTTTTGAGCGTTTAGTTTCTCAATCTCTCCTATAGTTAGTACTATTAGTTTTTTATATTTTTTATTATTTTAGTCGCTCTTAATTCACTGACTCTTTCAACCTGTCAGTCTCTGTTATTATCTCAACATTTTATCATTTTAGTTTATATTTTTTAATATCTAAGTTTATTCTTGTCATTTTTTATCTCAGTTGTTTGTTTCAAGCAATCTTGCCAAGGAATTCTGGTTCAAACTTAATCAAGAATTCCATCTACCGGAGCATTACCCCAATGTCAGCTATATCGGTTAAAGAGTGGTGGTGCCAAACACTAGATGAAAGGCCAAGATCACAAAGAAAAGAGTTAGCAATGGTGATCATTGCTGAGATGCAGAAGATCTGCCTGGAACGGGATGCCCGCCTTTTTTACAGGAAGAGTGCAAGGCTCCTTCAAGTAGTTGCAGCAACAGTAGCTGAGCTGGCTCTTTGGAAACTGGGAAGAGCAGACGCAGGTCATCGAGAGGAGTAAGTATGTGTGAGGAGTGGGGCGGTGTGGACAGCCTATGTAAGAAACTCTGTAAAAACTTCCTTTCTATCTTAATACAAAGACAACAACTTTTGGTTTCTTGTCCTTGAAAAAAAAGTTTATCTTCAGTTTTCTATTTCTATTAGTCATCATTGTTCTTCCAGTTTCTACTGATATAGAAGAGCGCAAGTTATTTTATATTTGAAATGAATTTATTTCAGTGACATTCATTCTTTAGTTTACACTTTATTAGTTTTTCATGAATATTGTCCCCATTTTATATCAGTTAATTAGTCTTCCTCATTCTTCGAAATCCAGTATGCAATTCTTCTCTCTAATTTATTTTCATGACGAAGATTTTTTGTATCAATATATCCCTCTGTACTCTGAAATGTCCATTGGTTTGTCTGATTATCACGTATGCAAATTTTTGGCCGATCAATGTTATGGAATGCAGTGGTGGAGCTAGCTCCCAGTGACCCTGGCAGCTGCCCAGGCTCAATCGTGTAAGCTCCTTTCAAACTTGATCAAGACATGGAAAGATTTTCACGGTAGATGACACGGTGAAATACTCTCAAGCTTGGTCCATTATGCCTTGCCCAGGCTGTAGAATCTGGCTAGCTCTGCCACTGATAGAACGTGATGTGTATTGAAGTGGTTAGGTCCAGTCTTGGAATTTTCGTATGTTACAGACTTGTTGAGCTATGTTTTCATCTCTTGGTTTTGGGCCACAAGTTTCCATGTGAGCCGCAACGTGTCTTTGGAGGCGCCACGAGTACATAACAGTGGAGAAACCGAAGAGGCGCGGGTAGTGGAGGCACCGCTTCATGGCAACAGAAGCGGGAGAACGGGAGAAGAGCGGCGGAGCAGTGGGGTGCCAGTTCCCTCAACCTTCAGTGAGTTCCTTTCTTTCATTCTTTTTTCAACCTTTTTGATTTTCTCTTCTTATTCTTAATGTAGTCATTTTTGTTCTCTCTCATGTGGAAGACTGAAGAGAGTGGGTTTATGTAGACCCTGCTTCAATGCATGGGTTTCGTGACTTTTCAGCTTGAAAATCGGGATCTGCTTCAGCTGTCACATTTGCCTCTTTCCATTTCTTTGCTGATGTTTCCAATTGAGAGTTTATAACTGCAAGCAATGGAAATAAATATCTTTTCTGTTTTTGTTTTCCAAGCAATTTTAACAGTGTATACCTAAGGCGATACGTGAAGCTCTAAACCTCCCTGAAGTGGATTGCAGTTTTGTCAATGCATTATGGAACTGAAATGGAAGCTCATTACTACACTTGCTATGACAGGAGGGCGAGTTTTAGACTGACTGGAATCCGTTGTTATGATCAATGAACTCAGGCCAGGACTTAATATGATGATGATGTTCTACATGACTGTTATGTGCTATGTCAAAATATCATTCCACATGATGTAGGTTCTGACCCCTGGGGAGGTCGAAAATGACATGCAGAGAATAGTTTACATATGTGTTTTCTACTGTTCATGCAGGGACCAGTTTCCAATCCAGTTCTTCAAAATAAGCTTACGTGTGTAGGAATTTGAACTTTTGTAATATGTTTTCTATTTCATTTTTTAATTTTCGATTTAATGTGAGCTTTTATCCACAATGGAAGGCATGAGCCATCTATGAACCTTCTTGTGTTTCTTCTTCAAGTGATCACTCGTCACTCCTGTAAGGATTTTTGTTGTGAGTGTTTTCATTTGTATTGTCATTTTTACAAGGGAATGCTAGTACTGTAGGTGAATTGCATGATCCTTCCTACATGTATGATGCCCATGCCCCCTCAGTTTAATTCCAATAGAAAATATTGTTCATCAGTTTCTCTATGCACAAGTGTTTCATCTGATAGAAATTTCTTCATGGTGTAGTCTTATCCTTTTCTTCCTCCATCTAAGATCTGATTTGTGTCCTTTTCCCCTCTCTTTTTACTCTAGAGATGCTTGTTCCCTGTAGTCACCAACCTCATGCACAGGCAGCCGGAGGGGGATGCAATGAGTGTTGCACAGGCAGCCGTATTCTCCATTTTCTGCCTAGAGAAGATGCAATGAGTGTTGCGAATCTTGAGAGTTGGGCTTTTTTAGCCGACAAACAATATTTTAATGATAACTCAATAACATGATGTTAGCTGAGCCAGACAAGAGAGGAAGGTCGAAATGTATCTGTTTTGAGGAATGAAAAACATGCAGTTTATCTCATTCTTTTTATTCTTTCAATCATACAGCTGTCGGCCTCTAATTGGATGACAAAAACTATCTGTTTTCGAATTGAAAAACAGATAGCTGTTCATTAGTCACTCCCTATCTCTAAGCATGGAGGATTGCCTGCAGTAATCAAATGACAAACTATAGGTATCTACTCCCTCGCTTTAAAAAATAAGATGTTTTAGGTATGTGAAGCAAATGTATTTAGACTTTTTTTAGTACGTGGTTCACTCCTGTTTTAAGTGAATCTAGAAACTAAAAAAAATCTAGATACATCTTCTCTACAAACCTAATACATTTTATATTTTGGAACGGAGGGAGTATGGTCATAAGGACCTAATACTAGAGCAAACAGAGAGATGAAAAGCACACACGTATTGACCGGAGATGTCACCACCGCAGCAGATCCGCGCGCAGACGGAGATACGGATATCACATAGTACGACTTAAATATTATTAGATTATTGAGAAATGTACAACAATCTACAGGTGTGTACAGACTTCTGGGTGCCGTTAAGAATGTAGATGTCCAAAGATACGAGACAGCACTAAACAAAGCGAGGAGATAAGCTAAGATACTGCGCACGCGCCCCCCGCACCCGAAGACCTCTAGAACCACACGCGCCTGTCTGTCCTCGCGTGATTTGCTCATGGGTGCACCGCAGCTACAGGGGTTCAATTTTTGGTAGGTGAACCAACTGGCCTTCGTGTTAGAATATAGCCAGCTGAGCGCCTCTCATGATGACGAGTCTGCATTTGCATGGAGGATGGAGCCCAATCCATCCATCTCCGGCCTGAAAACAACATGAGCTTTTGTTGGGGTGGATCCTCCAGGGAAGGGATGCGCGCGTGGCCACGGACAAATCGGATGACATGGGGCTGGGGGCTCCCCCATCCCTACATAGGGACAAGCGGCATGGGAGCCAAGTGGTGGCCACGCCGCCTCTGTTGGACGGATCGATGTTCCCCTTTGCCATGCTACAGTGCGTACGAGATCACGCAACGTACTTCGGCATGCATGTTCCGATCGGTTTCTGTTTTCCCGCTAAAAAACCCATACGTCCATGTGATGGATGATGGACGGGCCATGTGCATATTCGAACCCTGCCGTGGTCCTTGTTGATTCCTGCGTATGATGCTAGATGGATTGGATAGATACGTGCGCTAGCTGGGTCATGGGACAAAAGGGAGTAGCAAACGGGGCTGATAGCTCAGGCTCCGCTGAAACCGAGCCAAGGTTTTAATGGGTAGATGAGCGTCTCACAGCGACAGGTCAAGATTTTAGGTAGTACTGTGGTACGAGATGTCATCGATCGCTTCTCTGTGCGGACCGGAAACGGCTAATCCAAGGCCAAATCCGCTTTCTAGTTTTCGTTTTCTGCTGATTAATTATATTCCAAGCTACTACTAGGAGCGAAGATGAGAGGGTAATCTTACAAGCAACACAACATCCATTTACTTACTATACGTCTCGGGCTATCAAATCTACAACACAATCACACAGATACTACTGTACTAGTATTTCGCACTGTCTGCTATGGTGTATCCAGATATCCAATATATACTACAGTATAATTTCTTTCTTCCTCCGCCAATCCAATGACTAAATCAATAGCTAATGATGATGCGACTGCGATGATCCAGGGTGTCAATAGCCCCAAAAGGACGCCTCGTGATCCATGTGCTGCCGCGACGACGAGGAGATCTCGGCGGGGTTCACCTCCGAGGTGACGCCCGTGTCCTGCGAGGCGCCGCCGCCGCTCAGCTTCTCCCTCTCGCCCTGCTTGTTGGAGTACCACACGCCGCCGCCGTTCTGGAGGAGGAGCTCCTGCAGCATGCCGCCCGAAACTTCCTGCGCGTACTGCGTCTGCATGAACGGCGCCGAGGCGGGGTCCATGGCGACGACGTGGTTCGAGGGGAGCAGGAACGGCGGGTTCAGGAACTGGCCCTCCAGCGCGTTGGAGAAGCAGGCCACGTGTGCCGGTGGCGGGGACGCGAAGGTGGCCCCGCCGCTCGCGGCGGCCACGTCGATCAGCGGAGGTAGGGCGGCACACGACGCGAGACCGACGACGTCGGCCGTGGACATGGAGGAGGATCCGACGACGTCGTCCGCCAACCCCGTGCACGTGCCTCTCTTGCCGTTGCCGGTGCCGGTGACCGGCAGCTCGAGGCTCTTCTTGAACACCCTGCACAGCACCCACTCGTCCTGCCCAAAAAGGAACATGGCATCAGGCGGACCGATATGCGGCATGGCACACAACACGAGCATCGATCTAGCGTACCTTGGACGTGACGGCCCTGGGGAGGCTGTAGGGCGCGGTGGCGTGCTTGCCCTCGAGGCGGTACTCGTGCATGACCCAGCCGGTCTTGCCGCCCCGGGGGGCCCTCCCCGTGTAGAAGACGAGCGTCTTCTTCATGCCGACCAGGACCTTTCCCCTCAAGATCTCCCTGTCCTTGCCCGTCGCCTTCCAGTACCCGCACTCCGTCGCCCTGTTCGTCCTCGTCCCCGTCGGGTACTTGCGGTCCTTCACCACGAAGAAGTACCACTCCTTCTCCCCCATCGTCGCCCTCGCTGCATCCACATCAAAACAATTCTTCCATCTCTTCAGTACAACACAAATTTACACATCAATCACGACAGACAAATCGGCGTATAATATATGCACATCATGAAGTCATATGACATGATCGGAGAGATAGAGATAGAGGCTTACAAGGCAGGTCCCACGGCTCACACTTGTTGAGGTCGGCCACGCCGACGGCGAGGGCGGCGAAGCCGGGGTCGGCTGTCTTCCGGGCGAGGTAGTGCGTGATGAGCTCCTCGTCCGTCGGGTGAAACCGGAAGCCCGGCGGAAGCTCCATGGGTTCCTGCTCCTGGTGCTGCTGCTGGTGCACGTCATGCTCCATCTCGAGTTGCACGGCCCGGCAGCTTAGCTATGGAGACGTTGATGCAGCTGGTCTTTACTTGGTTTCGTGCAACTAACCTGAGATATAAATACACAATTATTACAGCTAATGGGCATAAACTATAGGACTGGCTAGGAGAAGATTGAGAGAAGATCATATACTACTAGTACTAGTACTCTAAAAATAAACAAGCAGGAATTAATTTGAAGCAAAACCTGTATGTGGCATGTTGCTAGCTAGCTAGAAATACATGAACCAATTAAACAAGCAATTGGATATTTAGAAACATCTAAAATAGATGCAGTACATGGCACATCAACAAGAACATGATCAAATTCTTATTCATCACGATTGCGGTGAGGACTGAAGAGGAGGGAGAGGATCGATCCGAGGAGGGGAGTTCTCAGGAAAAAGTTGAAGGGGGAGGAGGGAGCAAGAGGGGAAGGGCGCTAACCTTTTCGGTGTTACGGTCTGCAAGAGATTGAAGTTGTTAAGAGAAGATTTAAAGTTTGGGAAGGGGATCGGGGGAATTAAATACTAGTGCTAGCAAGGACAAGGGTCCCCTTTGTTTTAGATTGAAAGAGACGTGGTGGTGAAGGGAATAGCAAGGTTGTTCACGGCAGCCACCAGCATCACGGAGGTGGTTAATTAACCTTTTGAATTCTATGCAGCCATGGAGTTGTTACTTTCACCTAGCCCATGAACTCTCAATTCTAAAGGACTAAATAATTGGTGGTCAAAATTAATGCTCCTCCTTCCCACCTATTATTGCAATTTATAGTATTTTCTTCTATTCGAACCTTCTTTTGACAACACCATCTCATTGTGGATTATAATCACATCCCCTTCGTAAATTCATGTGCCAAAAGGTGTGCTCCAAATGGAGTATTAGACTACTTTAGGTCAAGATTTTTCTGGCAAAGTTATGCGAGAAAAGCAGTATCGCCGAGCGGAATAGATCGATGTTTGCCATCCAAATGACCAAGACATGCTAGGAATTCTTGACCCTGAAGTCAAAAGCATCCCACTCATCAGTAATGGTGATTTTACATCCTTCCCGACGATGATGTATGGCAGGACCTTCCAGGAATAAATATGTCGGTTGAAAAATGTTACCACAAGTTCACTAACAACATGGAGACTCTCATTTATATATGGGCTGGATTAATGAACGTCAAACAATCCTTTGTTATGTGCGGTTTTGGGAGGATGCTTGTTTGGCAAATGATCTGCTAAAAAAATATTGCCCAGCAAAATGGATCGACGTTTGCCACCCAATTGACCAAGACATGCTAGGGATTCTTGATCTTGAAGTCAAAAGCATCGCACTCATCGATAATGGTGATTTTACATCCTTCCCGACGACAATGTATGGCAGGACCTTCTAGGACTAAATATGGTTGAAAATGTTACCACAAGTTCACTCAAAACATGGAGACTCTCACTTATATATGGGCTGGATTAATGAAGGTCAAACAATCATTTGTTAGGTGAGGTTTTGGGAGGACACTTGGTTGGGAAATGATCTGCTAAACTACCAACACCCATGGCTATTTAGTATTGTTAGGCATAGACATGCTAAACTCATCGAGGTATTGAGACGTTCTCCCCCCAAATGTGACCTCCTGGAACAATTTAGTTTGGCCGCTACTAGAAGTGTGGAACGCTTTCTTGGCTTGGATAGAGTCTGTTCACTTTCTACAAGGTAAGGATGAGTTTAGATAGAATCTTCACCAAAACGGGAGGTTCTCACTAAAGGCATTATACCTTGCTTTATGTCATGTTGACGCTCCCATGGACGGTAAGAAAATTTTGGAAATAATATATGTAGGAGATGTCTTTCGTAGGTGTAACCTAGCTAAGATAATTGGTACTACCTCCTTCACGGTTTGCAGTTTGCAGGGCGCCTAATCAAATTTGGGTTTTTTCAAAACTACAACATTCCTAGGCGCACAAGCATTAATTGTTAATTAATGTGGCAGCTTTTCTCCCAACTTTCTATAATGCAACAGTCTCCCACCACTGCATGTGCCTTAACCGCTCACTAATAGGTCTAATTGTCAGCCAATACGTTTACGCCTAGATCCGTGAGATTTTTGTAGAGCGCCCTGCAAACCGTGAAGGAGGGAGTAATGAAGTACTCCATCCGATCCATATTAATTGAATGTATCTAGAATACGGATCGGAGGGAGTAAAAAATATCGCTTGTTGTGTCATGCTGAGTCGATCTAACACCTTGTCTGTGAGTGCATATTTTGCTAGAGAGGTGTGGTCTATTGGTCAAGTGGCTTCTAATTTGTACTCTTGTAGTGTGTCAAACATGTTTGGGAATTTGTTAGAAGGAATTCATACAATATCCCTCATCTTGGTGTGGGATCAACGACCTTATGGTTGGATATTTGTCTTCATAAAAGAAAGTTTCTTCTCCATTGTACTCTAGGTTATTCAGTCATGTTCGCATTAGCTTCTTAATTATGTGGTCTTTGTCTTAGCACCTGGAACCTAAGTAGCTATTTATAATGGCATGCATGTACCTAGATTGAGCGAGCGGCCAAGGAGGGGTTTATATATACCCTACATATATAGTACTAGAATAGATGGCTGTTTAGTCTTTGGATTGGTCCTCCAGTGCTTTAGGCTAGGTTTAATTTCACTTCACCTTGTCAACTTAATTACTTCTTTGTCGTGTGCTGGAACTTGTTGAGATGTATGCATAATACTAGTTATATTATTAGAACGCCATCATGACATATATTTTCTTATTCTATGGATTTGGTTGTATGTACACATAGCCCGACAAAAAGAATAGTATGATTTTGTGGGGCACTGTGCTAGCCTAGTGCATAGCTGTTCAATACCGCGAGTTGAGTACTGATGCGGTACAGCATACATACCTATCTCGATCAGTCATCCATACCATAAGCATGCTATCATACGCCCATACACCATAAACAACCTCACGAGAGATCGATGCATTCCAGCTCCTCTGATACCCGACCCGAGTAGGCGAGTACACACTACTCCGTGCCAACGGCCGAACCGGAGACCACGTAGTACTATAGATCAAGCTCCGCTATTCTTCATTATTAGCTAGCTCGGTGCCAGAACGTCGCTGGCAGGTGGGACGTGGATCGCGGCGCGCCACCGGGCTGCGCGCATATATAGTTCCAAAGGAATTTTGATCGATGAGGTCCGCGTCAGACTAAGATCGGAGGGAGCCTGTCCATGCATGCAGATGAGCGCCATCGTCGACGATCTGGCTGGCTGGCGTGTACTCCTGGACTTGCAGGCCAGGCAGACATCCGGCCGGGCCATGGATGATCCATCCACTCACCCATCTCGGGTGGCAGCTGCACTTCCATCTTACGTCTGAGGATCACAACAACTGGACTAGTTTTCGGTCGCTGTCAGGGTACAGACTTAATGTGATAAAACTGAACCAAACAGTTTCCACATGGGCATGGTGCATGGTAACTATCTACAGCATGTGGAAGAAATGCATTCGAGGATCCACTCGTGTTTGCGTGTGTAGTGCAAAGCCTTCTTGATCTCGATGGAGATGAGATGAGGATGTCAGAGCGAGATGGATATGCATTACCTGAAATGATGCTGTGTTATCCTCTCTGACTGCATTAATTTCTCCATTTGAATCCATTCACTACTGCCTTTATTGAGTGGCGACTTGTTTGCTCTGAACTTGGATCTGAATTGGACCCGGAAATACACTCGAGACGTTTCCTACCAGTATATACTCGCATCTTTTTATTTTAAGTTTTCCCTTTTTGATACAGTAGTAAACTCTACTACTACTACTCAATAGGTGAACAGTTCGTGGTAAATAATGTGAGGTCGGTTCCTTTCCTATTCGATCAATGTGTACAACGTGCATGCAAATGGAGCAATCAGTGATGATTGATTTAGTGGGAAGGGACGTGCCGGTCTAATCACGCACTGCTGGTATCATCAAAAAGTTATTAGCTAGAGTGAAAGCTGCAACATGGCGATCGAGTAGCGTTTAGTTTGCGTTTGTTTAAACAGCTTCTTCTACTAGCCAGTACCTTACTTATAGCGGATAAAATCAAAGGTTCGATCCTTATCGAACTGTGGCAAGAGTTTAGTTTCTAGTATTGAATTTTACTCCCTCCGTTTAGGAATCACTGGTAGAAAAGGGCCCATGCGTTCCGGTTGGTAAGGGTCATTAGTCCCGGTTGTCCAACCGGGACGGGGCAATCGGGACTAAAGCTCTAACCTTTAGTCTCGGTTGCCCCACCAACCGGGACAAATGGTGCACACGTGGCGGCATCAGAGGGCGAGGGGGGTGGAGCAACACGAACCGGGACTAATAACCTGCTGCCGCGGCAGAGAATTCATTTTGGCACATTTTGTTGCCGCGGCAGCATTTTCGCCACTTTTTGTGCCGCGGCAGAGAATTCATTTAGGTTGTTTTATTGTTTATTTAGTGTTTTGCACTTATCAACGAAGAAACCTTATATTACACAAGATCATCATGACAACATTACATTCAATACACGGATCGAGTTCATGCACTACATACAAAAGTTGTTATTCGATGCTACCGGCCAATTTCTTGAAAGTTGCTATTTTTATAATTCATATTGTCTATACACAGCCGAGTAGTATTCCCCTTATGTGTTTAGGACTTCTGCATCCAAGAATCCCGCCAATTCCTCCTGAATTGCTCGTACGCGATCATTTGGCAGAAGACCGTCCCGTAGACGTTCGATCTGATTTAAAAAAGGAGTCAACCTATATAAATATGAAACTAAACACAATTTGATTGTAATTAAAAACTATAAAAATTGTTTACGTACGTGGAGTTGCTCTAAATTTCTGCCCTTCTCATCGCACGTCTACCGGATGAACTCGCTTACATAGTATACACATAGATTGTTACCTGGTCCCTGCGTCAGGCACTTTACGAGAACAGAGTTCAATCAAAATAATAATCAAGCATGATAATAACTGTATCAAAACTAGAATCAAAGAGATGCGCGGATATAGCTAGTGGTGCTTACATTTAGTGGTTGAAATGTAAGCTCCTCTTTTCAAACACCCCTAGCCTTCTTGGTGAACCGTTTCCAAGCGCTGCCCGGCGTAGAAAACGAATAAAATAAGTTATTAAGTACTTGACATTATAAAATTCACGAACGTTGCCGATATAGTGTCGTAATGATTAGAATTACCGCTGGAGAAGTATCTGCATGTCCTTCCATGTCTTAAGGGGTTTATGTTTCGAGTCCATGACTAGTACACGCCCTTTGTCAAGTTTAATGATTAACAGAATATAGTGGTACCTGCGAATGCAGAACTAATCAATTATATACTTAACATCGAGTAAGCGAAATAAAAAGTGTATACAAGACAATAACACTCACTGGAAGTTGTAAGGAAATAGTATTTCCCTTTTGGTTTCTTGAAACCTTAACGCGTGTACTATATTATCCTCCGTATCCTGGGGGCTTATTTTGAGATTAGCTTCATGAACCCAATATGGGTCAATGAAGCCAATGTCATAGATTTGTCCTCTGCTGCATTCGAGAATCATCATTCTGCATATTACAGTATGATTATATACATGCAATAAACAAAATAATATAGCTGGAGACTAAATTAATTACAGAATTAGTACTTACAGACAATAAGCACTGATGATCGATTTGTCCAAGGCGTCTTGATTGAATAATTGAAATAGTTCATCAAATTCAATGGATATCATGTCATCCTTATCTTTCCCATGATGCTTTTGTGTAACCCTCAGCACTATCCAGTTAGCCCGGCCCTTGTGGCATGCATGTACCGATTATGCAATCTTCGCATTTTGTTGGAAGATTGTTTACCTCCTCGAGTTTGAGAGGTTTTCCGTCGGTATTTGTATGCTACTTCACTCACGGGAAGAACTCTAATCGGGATAAATCTTGGGCAATACTCATACCTTGAGCAACGCCGACTTCTCCGTATTGTGCAACTACCTGGATCATCTTGCTCTTGACCCCATATTTGCTCGACCCATATTGGTTTGAGAAATCACCTTGAGAGGCGCAAGTCTTTTTGCTTGTTCTCCAGCTGGGCAACAGATTTCCGCTTGCATCGATCTTGCTCTTGAGGCTTTTTGTCGCATGTGACTTGAGAATAGAACGCTAAAGTCCGATGACACTTTGGCTCGGGTTGATGAAGATTCTTTAGCATTTTCAACACCTTGGCTTTTTCTTCTTTGGTGTTGGGGAACTCGCTCTTCGGCCGCCTCGACTTAGCTTAGCAACGTCATTTCCGCATCAACGATCGCGATCTCCTCTTCAAGAGAGTCATAAGCTCTCTTGGGAGGAACCGTTGGTACTTTTGGAAGAGGCTCTTGTTTACGTTTGGCGATCGCCACGACGATAGTAGCGATGCGCTTCGCTTTTATCCCGAGGCGCGTCGATGGCTCCTTGGCGATGGCTGCACCGGAGATTGGTGAGGCGACGGAGCCGGGTGAGGCGACGGAGCCGGCTGCCGCTGCGGCGACGACCTCGCTGGAGACGGGTGAGGCGGCGGCGAAGATGGCCTTGGCGTGTGATTTCGAAGCACGATACAATCCTTCGTCCATAGAATGGTGACGTTTTTTGCGTCACCCAAGATCACATCCCTTCACCAGGGTAGTGAAGATCCAAAACCTCAAAGGTGGGCATGATTTCATCCACGCCGACAACAGCGTAGCCCTCGGAACCGGACGGCGGTGGTAAGTTGGTGTGGGTCCAATTGGTAAGGCATAGCCGACCGCCACCTTCATTGATATGTTCACAACTTTGACATGTAGCTCGCATTGTGTCATCTCGTGATATCATCCACTAGGTAGCCAACAGAGCCATCGTCGGTGCAAGATCGTCGCCATTGTCATCACCGGGACCTCGGTGGAAGCCACTGCCTTTTCGATTATTCGATAGGCGGTAGCATCGAATGCGGTGTCTTTCTTGAGATGGGCGGTAGTACTTTGCTCTTTAAGTGAGTTAATTTCATCTTGTTGTTGCTTTAATCGTTCTTCAATTAAATGCATTCGCTCTTTCGACTTTCGCTTCAACTAGCCTACTCCTTACTCCTCGACGGCTTCTATCGGGATATTTCTTCCTCTCTTGAAACCCAGTCCTCCATGATTGGGAGCCTATTGTGCCTCGTGTTCGTCCATCATGTTCCTTATTTCCAAGGGCGAGTGTGATCTCATCATTCTCTCTATCGGGAATGAAGTCCCCATCTTTAACAACCTTCTTCGCTTTTACGATCCTCTCGATTGGCAAGGGGTCTTCTTTATGTCGTATGTTATATATACACCTCCTTCCGAGTCCAACGTGCCCCATGCCCGTAAAACCAATTCCTTGCACGTTCTACCCAATCGTCATCTCGGGTGATATTTTTATCACGCAGTTCCTGCTCAAGTTTCTCCCACTTAGGAATGCCAACCTCAGAGCCACCTTGCCCCATAGTATGGTGATACTTCTTCTTAGCGACATTCACTTATTCATTTCAGACATTTTCTTAGCCTTTTCGATTTCTTGTATTCCACAAACTCAGCCCGAATGGTTTTATCTTCTCAAACTGAATATTCTTGAAATCGAGTCTTCTTTTCACGACATAGTCAAGGTGCAATCTTTTCTTCTAGTTGGTGAAACATCGGGCCATCTTCTTCAAAGCCCACTCACGACCTTAGCCTCCATGGCTCTCCCATGTTGTAAGGCGTCCTCAACTGGATCCTCCACATTTGGATCCAGCTCTATCTTCGGTAGTTTGAAATTAACCATGAGCCTCTTCCACAGTAAATCTTTGGCGTGGTTAGGGACAAATAAACATGTTCCCTCTTCATCCGCATTAGCAGGCCTATTCCAATTTCTAATGGTGATCGGGATTAAGTCCCTAACAATTACTCCGCATTGTGCCACAAATTTGGTTGCGACAACTTTGGGAGCTGTCGGTTTGCCGTATTCAGCGACATCTTCGATCCTGAACCTCTCATGGTCTTGCAACTTTTTGGTTGGGCCTCGTCTGCTCTTTTCAGTAGATTCCTTCGATCCGGAGGGCTAAAAGAAGAAAGATCGTCGTTACTATTTCTATATAGATAGCAGATGATTAATTAATGAATTGATTTATGTTACATGCACCTCGCCGGAGCGGTCGTCTTCTCGATTACACAAGGTATCGCCTTCTCCCTCGCGGAAGGCAACACCTTCAACCTCAAACAAGTTGTCAATTCCGGTAAAAAGAGGATCACCCTCACCGGAGTTGTTCAGAAACGTTGATACGTCTAAATTATCTTCCCCACGGATCACACCTTGGATCAACTCTTCCTTTTCTTCGTCTCTGACGTGTGGGTCCATATTTTCTGCATAGGTGGAAAAACGAATAAGTCAAAGCGGCTAAAGGAGAAAGTTACGAATAAGTCAAAGCGGCTAACGAATATTTTCCGGATCGAAGGTGAAACCCTAATATATACATACACAATAATAAAAATGAAGAGAAACCCTAAACCCTAAGGCTATGAGAGGGTAACATGAGTATAAGGCTACAAAAGGTCTTCGATCTATCTATGGTCTTGATCTCGGTCTTCGCTCTCGATCTCGATATCGTATTCTACCGAGAAGAACCCAATCAGGAAAGAAAGGGAACAATCAACACATGGCATCGATGCAATGCTCAAGCAATGATGATGATACGACAAGTTAATGTGCATTGGAATGTAACCCTAAAGCATGCTCGACAAGTTAATCGGGGTTAGGGGCGCAAACCCTAACTCAAGGAACTCCGAATCACTGTTAGGGTTACTAGGGTGTTCTAATTAAACTTGTCATTTAATTAGATCTATCTATGGTCTTGATCTCGGTCTTGATCTCGATATCGTATTCTACCGAAGAACCAAATCACCGGAAAGAAAGAAACAATCAACACATGGAATCGATGCAATGCTCAAGCAATGATGATGATACGATAAGTTAATGTGCATTGAATGTAACCCTAAAGCATGCTCGACAAGTTAATCGGGGTTAGGGGAAACCCTAACTCAAGGAACTCCGAATCACATTAGGGTTACTAGGGTGTTCTAATTAAACTTGTCATTTAAGTTGTTGAAAAATGCATGATTATAGCATAGATAGATAGTTCTCATTTTTCTGAACATTTTGGTATATCATTTGTATTTTTCTGTATTACAGATTAAAAGTTATTGAATTTGCAAGTTTTATTCAAATTCTGAAATTATTAAATCAAATGTTTAAACCTTTTGCACCATAATAAACAACTAGCCATAGTGGCTGACAGGTGGGGCCCGGAGCCACCTCAGCAGCCACGCAAGCAAAGGGGAAACAGAGGACGCGGAGCCACCTCGCCACGCAAGCAAAGGGGAAACAGAGGTGGGGCCCGGAGCCACCTCGCCACCGCTGTCAAGGAGGGCGGCGCCGTGCGTGGACAAGGACGCAGCGATGGAGGAAAAGCGCCGGCGACGATGCACCACCCGATCGAAGCCGCCGCGCCACCAGGCAGAGGGAGGAGGAGAGAGAGGCAGCGGTGGGAAGCCTTGATGCGTCGGCGGGAAAAGCAGGCGGCTGATCGTCGGGAAGGAGACAGGCGGAGCGTCGTCAGCGAGAAGAGACGAGTGGCGGCCGGGAGGCGTTGAGACGGAGCCGCTTCTGAGGCGGTGGCGCAGCTGGCGTCGTCGTCGGCGCTGGCGAGGGCGAGAGGTAGAAGTGAGTGGGAAGGAAGAAGAAGAGAGGCACCTTGTTATAACTAAGGGCCTTTAGTCCGGTTCGTGGCTCCAACCGGACTAAAGTGCATACGTCGATTGGAGCCACCAACCGACCTATAGTCCAATTTTCAAGCGGTGAAGGCGCGAGGCTCTTCGTCCGGTTGGCTCCAACCGGGACGTATTCCCCTGTTTTCAATTTTTTCAGTTATTTTCTCTTTGTTCCCGCCTTATTTTTTATTTTGGGGTTTAAATTTGTAATGTTTTTTAAATGATAATTACTTTGGAATTTAGGAAAACTTTAAACATAAAAAGTGTTTGGATTTGAATAACTAATTCGAAACCATTTTCTGTTTTGAAAAATAATTAATGTAACCATTTAAACTACGAACCATTTAAAATTAATAATGAAATAACTTATATTTTTTAAATATTAATTTGGAATTTAGAAAAACTTTAAACATAAGAAGTGTATGGATTTGAATAAATAATCCAAAACCAATTTCTATTTTTAAAAAATAATTAATGTAACCATTTAAAATTAATTAACTTATATTTTTGAATATTAATTTGGAATTTAGAAAAACTTTAAACATAAAAAGTGTTTGGATTTGAATAAATAATTCAAAACCATTTTCTGTTTTAAAAAACAATTAATGTAACCATTTAAAATATGAACCATTTACAATTAAAAATGAATTAACTTATATTTTTTTAATATCAATTTGGAATTTAGAAAAACTTTAAACATAAGAAGTGTATGGATTTGAATAAATAATCCAAAACCATTTTCTATTTCTAAAAAATAATTAATGTAACCTTTTAAAATGAATTAACTTATATTTTTGAATATTATTTTGGAATTTAGAAAAACTTTAAACATAAGAAGTGTATGGATTTGAATAAATAATCCAAAACCATTTTCTATTTCTAAAAAATAATTAATGTAACCTTTTAAAATGAATTAACTTATATTTTTGAATATTAATTTGGAATTTAGAAAAACTTTAAACATAAGAAGTGTATGGATTTGAATAAATAATCCAAAACTATTTTCTATTTTTAAAAATAATTAATGTAACCTTTTAAAATGAAGATAGGGGACGAGCATCGTTAGAACTTGCATTGGATCTCTGAAGAAACCACATATTGTGAGTCTAAAAATGATTTTTTCAAAAAATCACGGACGATAGATCATGTACCTGTAGTACAAACCGGACCCACTTCCTACCGATTCGGCAAACATTTGTCCTTTTTACCCGGGATGGACGAAAAGGTTTGAGATGTACCGGTTGGGATATAGTCCATGTAAGGTGGTCTATTATTTTAGGAAAATGGGACGGTAGCATTGTGAAACGGCATTTTGGTGGTTACTTCACAAAACGACCCGTTTTTTGCGCTCGGAAAATGGAAAAGGGCTTTTCCGTGCGACAAAAAGGAAAACTTCCTCCTGCAACATTGTTCTCCATACCAATGTCCACACACATGCATAATATGGGCATAATATCACAAACTATGCCGTGATTCAGCACATAACATCGGTCATTTGGACCGAAAGCCATGAAACCTCGAACATGATAGGTCATTTTGTGAAGGTTTTTTCGAAACATGATCAATATACCAAGTCTGGTATTTTTCCTTTCAACTATGTAACAAAATATGACACCAAGCGAAGGATTTTCATTGTTCGGATTTGTTTTGAATTTATTATGCCCGTTTTGAATTATCTGAATTTCTAACTATGGTTGAACCGGTGTGCATGAAGATAGGGGACGAGCATCGTTAGAACTTGCATTGGATCTCTGAAGAAACCACATATTGTGAGTCTAAAAATGATTTTTTCAAAAAATCACGGGCGATAGATCATGTACCTGTAGTACAAACCGGACCCACTTCCTACCGATTCGGCAGACATTTGTCCTTTTTACCCGGGATGGACGAAAAGGTTTGAGATGTACCGGTTGGGAGGTAGTCCATGTAAGGTGGTCTAGTATTTTAGGAAAATGGGACGGTAGCATTGTGAAACGGCATTTTGGTGGTTACTTCACAAAACGACCCGTTTTTTGCGCTCGGAAAATGGAAAAGGGCTTTTCCGTGCGACAAAAAGGAAAACTTCCTCCTGCAACATTGTTCTCCATACCAATGTCCACACACATGCATAATATGGGCACAAAATCACAAACTATGCCGTGATTTAGCACATAACATCGGTCATTTGGACCGAAAGCCATGAAACCTCGAACATGATAGGTCATTTTGTGAAGGTTTTTTCGAAACATGATCAATATACCAATTCTGGTATTTTTGCTTTCAACTATGTAACAAAATATGACACCAAGCGAAGGATTTTCATTGTTCGGATTTTTTTTGAATTTATTATGCCCGTTTTGAATTATCTGAATTTCTAACTATGGTTGAATCGGTGTGCATGAAGATAGGGGACGAGCATCGTTAGAACTTGCATTGGATCTCTGAAGAAACCACATATTGCGAGTCTAAAATGATTTTTCAAAAATCACGGGCGATAGATCATGTACTTAGTACAAACCGGACCCACTTCCCTCGATTCGGCGGACATTTGTCCTTTTACCGGGATGGACGAAAAGGTTTGAGATGTACCGGTTGGGAGATAGTCCATGTAAGGTGGTCTAGTATTTTAGGAAAATGGAACGGTAGCATTGTGAAACGGCATTTTGGTGGTTACTTCACAAAACGACCCATTTTTTGCGCTCGGAAAATGGAAAAGGGCTTTTCCGTGCGACAAAAAGGAAAACTTCCTCCTGCAACATTGTTCTCCATACCAATGTCCACACACTGCATAATATGGGCACAACATCACAAACTATGCCGTGATTCAGCACATAACATCGGTTATTTGGACCAAAAAAGCCATGAAACCTCAAACATGATAGGTCATTTTGTGAAGGTTTTTTCGAAACATGATCATTGTTCGGCACACATTTAGTCCCGGATGTAGTCACAAACCGGGACTAAAAATATTTTCCGCCATTTCCCACCTCTTCCCGCCAAGTTTTCCCGCCCTTTCCTTTCTACTAGAGCTTTTAGTCCCGGATGTAGTCACTAACCGGGACTAAAGATATTTCCCGCTATTTCCCAAAGCTTCACGCCAAGTTTTCCCGCCCTTTCCCTCTATATTTAGGGTGATCGTGTCATGGCTATCCACACATCCACACCTTCCTCTCTTAGAACAATGGACAACGCCCTCGGGCCATTCCGACTCGAGGAGACCGAGGCGCCAGGCGCCTCAACTACCCTTGTTCGCCGACTGCACGGCCGCCATTTGGATGTTGAGCGCCGAGGGGTTCTGTCCTCCTGTCCTCAAGGTTCCGCATGCCAAAGGCCATCACAAACCACTTCTACCACGAGCTCACGGGCAGCGGATGGATCCCAGTGGGATCCCGACAACTCGACACACGGAATGCCTTCTTCGCTAATAGGCGGGAAAGGGAGCTCGCCAGTACGAGGGTGATGGCCCGCCACGGTGAACCACAACGGCCGGCGTCTGTGGTGGGCGACCGTACTATCATCAGTGATGCGCTACATCGCCGGGAGACCATCCTCGCCACGGTGCCCACGAGTCCACCGCCCACAGGCCCACACTGTCCCTTGATGTAGCGCATCGTCTTCAGAGACCCCTCTCCCACGCCCGAATCCGAGGCTAGAATGGCCTGGCATATGCCATGGATGGGCCGAGGATCCCAGTGGCGGTGGCGATGGCGATGATGATGACGGACGATGAAGACCACAAGCTGCGTGCTATAGGACTAGGCATGATTATGACTAAAGGCGGCTTTAGTCACAGTGTTAGCTAGTCGGTTTTAATATTAATAAATGTCTTAAGTGTTACCTAATAAATAGAGGAAATGCCTATATAAAGAGAGGGTTCATATTTAGTCGGTTGGAGAAACCAACCTTGTTGAAGGATTATGCAGGTGGGCTAGGCAGCACTAATAATAGGGGTGAGTCGACATTATGTCGTGCGGCTTACCTTGTCCCGGATGGTGTCACCAACGGACTAAAGATGAATTTAGTCGGTTGGAGACACCAACCGGACTAAAGATGAGTCCACTAATAATAGGGGTGAGTGTCGACATTATGTCGTGAGTGTCGATATTATGCCGAGCTGCTTGTACTATAAATATGCATCCTTGTGAGTCCAGTCCTCCAGCTTTGAGGCATCTCCAAGATGGTTTTAGAGAGCAGGGACACCACTACGGCCAGTTTCAGGGAGATGCCGTCGTAGCCCAGTCCTCTGGCATCTCCGAGAAGCTTGTCATAGAGGCACTCCCTAATATGTGAAATTAGTTAGCTCCGAGGCGTATTGATCTAGTTAGTGAAGTTACAAGCTGCAAGATGGTTTTCGAGAGAAGGACACCTGCTGCCAGTTCGAGGAGATGACGATGAGCCAGTCCTTCAGCATCTCCGAGAAACTGGTCATAGAGGCACTCCCTAATATGTGAAATTAGTTAGCTCCGAGGCGTATTGATCTACTTAGTGAAGTTACAAGCTGCAAGATAGTTTTTGAGAGCAGGGACACCACTGCGGCCAGTTTCAGGGAGATGCCGACGGAGCCCAGTCCTCCGGCATATCCGAGAAACTGGTCATAGAGGCACTCCCTAATATGTGAAATTAGTTAGCTCTGAGGCGTATTGATCTAGTTAGTGAAGTTACAAGCTGCAAGATGGTTTTCGAGAGCAGGGACACCACTACGACCAGTTTCAGGAGATGCCGATGAGCCAGTCCTCCGGCATCTCGAAGAAACTGGTCATAGAGGCACTCCCGGTCCAGCCACAAAACGGGACTAGCACTCAAGACATTTATTAATATTAAAAACTGAGACTACAAAACCGGGACTAAAGGCCACAAACCGCGAAAGATATCCTTCGGTCAAGCCACAAACCGCGAAAGACATGAACTAGAGTTACATAATATGAGCATGAAACTTCTTGGCATATGTCATTCCTTATGTCCACTTCAGACGTAACCATGGAGCATCTTATTTACTTAACGGAATGCTTGCGTCAGTTTTCACTGTGAAGGGCGGAATTTCATCAAACTTACTATAATCTTCTGACATGTCTGTCTTGTCCTCGATTCCCACGATGTTTCTTTTTCCTGAAAGAACTATGTGACGCTTTGTCTCATCATATGATGTATTCGTTTGCATATTTTTTCTTTTTTTCGGTCTGGAGGACATGTCCTTCACATAGAAAACCTGAGACACATCATTGGCTAGGACGAATGGTTCATCTCTATAACCAAGATTGTTGAGATCCACTGTTGTCATTCCGTACAACTGGTCTATCTTTACCCCTTCCCCATTCGAGTTGACCCATTTGCGTGAAACAAAGGGACCTTAAAGAGACTCCATAGTCTAGTTCCCATATCTCCTCTATGTAACCATAATATGTGTCCTTTTGTCCATTCTCGTCTATTGCATCAAAGTGGACACCACTATTTTGGTTGGTGCTCTTTTATCTTGGGCGCGTGTAGAATGTATTCCCATTTATTTCGTACCCTTGGAAATTCAATATGAGAAGATGGTGATGCGCCAACAAGTATAGCTGATCTCCGAGTGGTTTCATTCAAGAGATGTGTCCGCATCCAACCACGAAAGACTTCATGTGTTCATCTGTAATCCATGATTCAGGCTTCCCGGGTTTTGGGCGTACAATATTCTTGTGTTCCTCGATATCTGAGCTGCCAAGGTGGAATTATGTAGAAGCGTAGTGTGCTTTAGTGAAAGAATCTCCGTCCCTACATATCATTGCTTTCTTTCCCAGCGTGCCTTTTCCACTTAGTCTTCCCTCATGTCATGAGTCGAAACACCAATCGGCTTAAGGTCGAATAAAGTTAACACAAAACTCAATGACCTCCTCATTCCATATCCCTTGGAGATGCTTCCTTCAGTCTAGCACGGTTATGAACATATTTCTTTAAGACTCCCATGAACCTCTCAAAGGGGAACATATTGTGCAGAAATACCGGACCGAGAATGGCAATATCTTCCACTAGATGAACCAGGAGATGCGTCATAATATTGAAGAAGGATTGTGGGAACACCAATTCAAAACTAACAAGACATTGTACCACATCCTTCTGTAACCTTGGCCGAATATCTGGATTGATTACCTTCTGAGATATTGCATTGAGGAATGCACACAGCTTCACAATGGGTACTCGAACATTTTTCGGTAGAAGCCCCAATCGGAAGCAACTGCGTCATAATCACGTGATATTCATGAGACTTCAGGTTTTGGAACTTTTTCTCTGCCATATTTATTATCCCCTTTATATTAGATGAGAAGCCTGACAAAGACCTTGATCTCGTAAGGACTTCAAAAAATATTTCCTTCTCTGCTTTGGTAAGAGCATAGCTGGCACGACTTAAGTGACGTCCTTTATCCGTCTTGTTATCTGTATGCATGTTCTTTGGGTCTTTCTGTGGCATCCCGCAAAACCACTACTAGAAAATCGCGTTGAATTTGTGCATTGCATCGTCATCATCATGCATTGTTTGCCAAAACTATTTTTCGCAAGGCCCGTTTTGTTTTCTAAAACGCCCCATCTTTATTCAAACGCCAAACCCGGGTCGCCGGACTATTTTGGTTTGCCGATATCGGTTTGCAAAAGCGTTGTTTGAAATAAATGAAATTTATATTTATTTTAGCGGGGCAGTCGAACGGGCCGAAGCGACCCGAACGACCGCCCCAGAAATAAAAATCGGTCCAACCCAACCTGCCCCTCTAATTCTTAAACCTACCCTTTTTCCTACCCAAACCCCTGGCCACCTCACTCCCACCAATCCCCATGCGCCACATCACCCTTGCCCACCCCTCACCCACTCAGAACCTGCCACATGGCCCAACCCTCCCTCCTCTCTCTCTAAGCTCTCGGCTCACCCCAACCCCTTGCACTCACACACACTAGCACTCATGCGCAAGACGCTGCAAAGACTGGCCCCATAAGCCCCTTCTCACCCTGCCATGGACCTACCCCACCTGCCCGCCCCACACACAGGCCACTCCCCCTCCCTCACCACCTCCTCAAGACTCAGCCCGACGCCACGCTGCCCTCGGGCCCCACCACGACCGCCCACCCCGATCCCCTCTCTCGCGATCCCCCTCCTCTGTCTCGCTTCCCCTCCGTGTGGTCGCCGCCACCGCAGCCTGCCCCGTTCCCACCTCCTCTTCCACCATGACGCCCTCGCTCCACGACCCTCCCCAGACCCTCCGCCCCACCTCTCCCCTAACCACGCGCGGCCCGAGCCCCTCCTCCACCTCCGGCCCCTCGCGGAACCCTCGCCCGCGTCCTCGCCGACCCAAGACGCCCCGCTCCTCCCCTGCCCAGGCGTCGCGCCGCCTGCCACCGCCCGGACCAGCCGCGCCTGCCGCATCCGCCAGCGCGCTTCGCTCGTCTTCCGCCTCGACCGCGCGCCTCCCCACCTACCACTGCCGCCCGCGACCGCCGCCAGAGCCCGTGCCCGACGCTCCGCCTCCGCCCTCGGCCGCGCCGGTCATTCCGCCGAGCAGCCGCCCGCCGCCGCCCGCCACCGGCCGCAGACGCCTCGCCCACGCCCGCGCCGCCGTTCGCCCTCCGGCAAGCCGCCTCACCCACGTCCTCCCCGGCCACCGTCCGTCGGTCATCCTCGCCGTCGCGCCCTCCGCCAAGCACCCCATGCCCAGGCCAGCGTCCCCGCGCGTCCCTCGCCCTCTCCTCTCTGCGAGCTCCACTGCTGCCGTCGCCGCCTTCCGTTGCCTCCGGTGCTGCGTAAGGCCCTTGCCGTCGTGTCGCCTAGACCGAGCTTCGGTTGATGTTGCGTGTCGCGTCCTCCGTCCAGCAGCCGAGGCCTCCTGCAGCCTCGCGGCCTCTGTTCCAACCAATGTTTGAACCTTGTTTATCTTCAGCTTCGTGGTGTGCCGATCCCCCCCCAGTATTTGGGCAAGATCTTCGAGTCTACGAGGCCAACCTGAGGTCGACATCTTCAAAGGGCGGTCAAGACACGACTCAAGTATACCGACGCTAAGTCGAGATCGACAACGACGCTCGTAACCGGAACCCGAAGGCCGAACCCGTTCCCGGCGCCGCTCCAAGATCCCCTTCACGGAGTTGATGACCCGAAGGCCGGCAAAATCGCCACGGATGCGACAAGTTCTCCATCATGGAGCATCAAGATCGCCTCACGAACCGAACCCTCGGAACCGCCAAGTTCGTCGAGACCCTAGACGCAAGATCTCCTTCATGGGACGACAAGTACTCCGACATGGACCCGATTGGAGCGTACCCGAAGACGGTTGTTGCGACAAGTTCTTCTTCACGGACATCGAGTGCCAATATCGCCCACAGAGAACTGAAGTTGTCGAGTCCCTGAGGACCCGTTCCCGGAGACGAAGACCGGACCCGACAAGAACGTCGCGACGACAAGAACGGCACCGACCGAAACAAACCCGATGCGCCCCGGCACGGAACCAAGCCCTTCTACCCGAACGCCAAGACCTACCCCGATCCGAGACCCTAACCCCGGAGATCGAGAACGACCCCGTCAGAACCCTGGACCCCGAGACCGACCCCGAACCCCGGAACCCAAGATCGTCGAGCCCCCCTCTGATGTGTGACCCTTTCCCTCGAACCCTATTTTATAACATATTACAACTTGTCGCATATTTAATTGTCATCTCGCATGCATATCATGTGGTTTGGGGGCCTTATGCCGATTCACCTAATAATTAAATATGGGGCCCATATGCGGGCAAATCTAGTCTCATATTGGCCTCATTTAAATCTGAGTAGCGAACCGGTGCTATCTTTTGCCATGTTAAAACAACATTTAATTTGCGGGGGTTCTAAATAACTTGAACCATCTAATTAAATGTCGGAACCCCGGATCCGCTTAATATGACCTAATTGCATCGCACCTTTGCCATGCCATCCATCATACATGCATCATGCCGATCTTCTGCCATGTAATAAATATTGCATCCGGTGTTTCTTCTAGTGTTTTGCTTCTTCGCGGATAAGGCCGTTGAGTTGATGTGAGCTTCGTCCCGATCTCCGGTTGAACCCTTCGACATGTTTTCAGGCGAGCATCTCCCCCTTTCTACCTATCTTACTTTTATAGTAATTTACTTCCCTCCTGTTGGTCTATTGCTATCTGTGTTGCGATGCTTTAGTTTCCGTACCTGTGATATCCCCTGCAGCCTTATATTGCCTTGGACACACCCTATTACCTGTTGTTTGGTAGATAGTTGGACTTGCGTGTCGTAGTTGCTTGCTCAAGTGCTGATGTGTGTCGTCATATGCCACAGTTGTTGATGTATTGCCGCATGTTGATGTTGGAGATGATTCTAGTTTTACTTATCGTCACTTTAATTTCTGTTTAACAACTAAAATTGAAATAAGCAGAGGCATCGGTGGGTGATAGATAATATTTGGTTTCGAACGCACTTGTGTCCCGTAAGACCCCGAGTACTTGATACCTGTTCCTTGATTTTTGCGCGCTATCCACATCCGGGAGGTATATGGGACCCCCCTGAGCCAGAGCTTGATTCAGTCTTATTTCTTGGGGCCACAAACTAGTTTGAGGTTTTATTTACGATCCTGTACTTATGCCATGCTACTTTCTGTATTTAAATTGTGCGAGGTACTGCACACTGTACTGTTTAGGATTATGGCACGATTCCGCGGTGTCGACAAGCCCAGCCACACTTTCGGGTTCCCAGTCGTTCACAGCCGTCCCCATAACCTTAAGCCCGTCTCGGAGCCGGCCGGCTTCGTTGCGGGATTCTACTTAAGGGGTGGCCCCCTGAAATATTTCTGAATCCTGTGATTGTTCAGTCGTGAAAGCCTCGTTGGGTTTTGATTTGGTTTTTCCGAGGTTGATCGAGCGTGTGTTGCTATTGGTGCACCCCGGCCGGGTAAAACTTTCTGAAAGCCGTGTCCGCGGATATGGACGACTTGGAGCACAGTATCTCGATCATAGACAAGCATAACTAAAGTTTATTGTTATAAATTTGACTTATAATGACTAGTAATCAGCTCCACTATAATGGAATGAATAAATAATACTGCCCACAATTGCTTGTTTTGTGTGTCGCTTGCGACCATTGTACCTGACTAGTAAGTATTGCAACCACAACACAATGGCTGAATAAAAGTACCAACAATTGCTGGGTTATGGGTTTATCTCATGCTATCTGAATCTGATTAGTAAGTGCTGCAACTATAACGGAATGGTTAACTAAAAGTGCCCACTGCTTAATTTATCAGGACGATCATCTAAACCTGACTAGTAAAGTGCCACTACTATAACTGAATAATTAAAACTGCCAACTGTGTGAGTTCCTCGGTTGACTTCCTCGTTTGGTTTCGAGGGGGAAACGCCAGGATGGGTTTGTTTGATGATAGAATCAGGTTGGTTCCGAATAGGTCCTTCTTACCCTCTCTGTGACGCCATGTATCGAGTCTCTATAGGTTGTTTAGTGCATCTTGCCGCCGCCTCCACCATACCTATGTGGCGAGGACCGCGAAATTCTAGCCTCGCCGTGTCTTGGCCTCGATCGACGCTCCTTCTTTGTTTTGCTTTGCCCTTTGTCGGCACCTTTGTTAAGCAGGTTTTGAGATCGACGCCGTTAGGGGTTACCCTTCCGGCTTGGCAAGGTGGTTATGGACGCCATTGGTTATTCTTCGTGGCTCTTAGCCCCATTTGCATCTTGTCCGTAGCTGACGCTCATCGATTTCAAGGTGATTTGGATCTTTGTATATTATATTCGTATTCTTGGCTCCTTGAGTCATTGCTATATATATATCTGTACGTGGGTCCCATCGAGGACTGTTGTGTAATGTTATTGCCGCTTTTCCACCATTGCGAAAGTGCTGGTGGGCACCTTTGAATCGCTTCTATGCGGGTTTGAATTTTGCTAAAACTTGCATAGGTCCGATTCGAGGGTGTTACAGTGGTATCGAGCTCGGTGATGATACCACAAGTCCAGCCTGTAGGATAACCTAGCTAACGGCCGAAGTAGAGTGTCAAAACTATTTTTGAAAAATCGGTTGGATAGTTCTGATTAGGTCTGATTTTACTCCTTACCCCTCTGCTATTCTCCTCTTATCTCGACGTGTTTTAAATCCGCTCTTTTCTCTTGCTTCGAGTCCAGGATTTCTCGTGGTTGGGTTTCCGTCGTACCTTTAGGGTTTCGCTATCTTCCTTTTGTAACGGAGGTGCTACGATCATCAATCTGCAACTTGTCTGTTGTACCCTTTCTCCAATATCTTGTCTGGAGCTCTTTATCCATCTGTGTTCATTGCTGGATATCAGTGTCGTCGAAAAACATCTGAGAAGGACGAGCTTTGGTGAAGTTGGAGTCGACCTTGAGCATGTGATGTTCATGCCAATGGAACCATCGCGAAACCTAATCAGTGTGTCTTTCATACGAATTCTGCTGGCAACACTCCCTTGTTTCCGAACCTCGCTTGTCGAGATCTTCAGTCTGATTCCGAGAGTTGGTTGCTTAATCCGTCTATTCGTGTGCAGAGTAATGGTTTGAGTGCGGGATGGAGTAGCTACCCTACCACTGCTCTTATCATTCGCTCTTGTATGTCGAATCAGTGGATCCAGCAATTTTACTCCGTCCACGGAAGATAGGGGTGGCTTTATTTGCGATACCTCTACCTTTGACCTTTTGTTCCCGGAGTGTTCTCTCGACGATCAGGAGCAACGACCCTTTGTTGGTGGTGTCGCCGATTTCAAGATGGAGAATGAACCCTCGTTAGTGGTGTCGTGAAGATCTACACGAAGTGAGAAGACGCAGACGCCGACCTTCCTTCCGTACCATGAGGCGGATCTCGAGGCGAGATCCTTTGTTAGTGGTGTCGAATTGTGGCATCCCGCAAAACCACTACTAGAAAATCGCGTTGAATTTGTGCATTGCATCATCATCATGCATTGTTTGCCAAAACTATTTTCGCAAGGCCCGTTTGTTTTCTAAACGCCCATCTTTATTCAAACGCCAAACCCGGTCGCCGGACTATTTTGTTTGCCGATATCGGTTTGCAAAAGTTGTTTGAAATAAATGAAATTTATATTTATTTTAAGGGGCGGTCGAGCGGGCGACCCAACGACCGCCCAGAATAAAAATCGGTCCAACCCAACCTGCCTCTAATTCCTACACCTACCCAATTTCCTACCCAACCTACCCTCCACCTCACTCCCACCAATCCAGACCGCCCACATCACCCTTGCCCACCCCTCACCCACTCGGAACCGCCACATGGCCCAACCTCCCCTCCTCTCTCTCTAAGCTCTCACCACCCCCAACCCCTTGCACTCACACACACTAGCACTCATGCAAGACGCTGCAAGACTGGCCCCACGCCAGCAAGCCCCTTCTCACCCCTTGGGACCTACCCACCCGTCGCCCCACACACCTGCCACTCCCACCTCCTCACCACCTCCCTCGCTCCTCGACGCCACGCCGCCTCCCCGGGCCCACCACGACCGCCCCACCCCGATCCCCTCTCTCATGATCCCCCTCCTCCTCGCCTCTGCTTCCTCCGTTCCCGATAAATGCCGCCACCGCAGCCCCGCCCGCCCCACTCCTTCCACCCGCGACGCTCGCTCACGACCCTCCCGAACCCTCCGTCCCACCTCTCCCTAACCACCTGGCCCGAGCCCTCTCCACCTCCGGCCCGCCGCTGCCCCTCGCCGACCCAGACGCCCCCGCTTCCTCGTCGCGCCGCCCCGCTTCGCCAGCCACCCGGACCAGACGCGCATCCGCCGCCCAGCGCCGCCGCCAGAAGCCGCCAGGCGCCTCGCGCTGCGTCTTCCGCCGTAGCGCCCTCCTACCACTGCCGCCCGCGCGCCGCCAGAGCTGCCGCCAGACGCCCCGCCCGCCCCTCGGCAGCCGCCCGCCCCGCGAGCAGCCGGCCGCGCTGCCGCCCGCCACCGCCGCCCCGACGCTGCCTCGCCACCGCCCGGCGCGCCGCCGCCGCCTCGCAAGCCGCCACCCACGTCCTCCCGCCACCGTCCGTCGGTCATCCCAGCGCCGTCGCGCCTCCGCCAAGCACCCCATGCCCCAGCGGCCCGTCCCCAGCGTCGTCCCTCGGTGCTCCTCTCCTCTGCGAGCTCCACTGCCAGCCCGCCGCCTGCCGTTCGCCTCCGGTGCTTTCGTGGCGCCCCTTGCCGTCGTGTCGCCAGACCGAGCCGGTTGATGTTGCGTGTCGCGTCCTCCGTCCGACAGCCAAGGCCTCCTGCAGCCTCGCTCGTTCCAACCAATGTCCGAACCTTGTTTATCTTGACCGTGGTGTGCCGATCCCCAAGATTTGGGCAAGATCTTGAGTCTCTGAGGCCAACCTGAGGTCGACATCTTCAAAGGACGGTCAAGACACGACTCAAGTATACCGACGCTAAGTCGAGATCGACAACGACGCCAGAATCGAACTCAAGGCGAACCCGTTCGGCGCCGCTCAAGATCCCTTCACGGAGTTGATGACCAAGGCGGCAAAATCGCCACGGATCGACAAGTTCTCCATCATGGAGCATCAAGATCGCCTCACGAACCGAACCTCGAACCGCCAAGTTCGCCGAGACCCTAGACGAAGATCTCCTTCATGGGACGACAAGTACTCCGACATGGACCCGATTGGGCGTGCCGAAGGCGGTTGTTGCGACAAGTTCTTCTTCACGGACATCGAGTGCCAAGATCGCCCGAGAACTGTTGTCGAGTCACGAGGACCCGTTCCCGGAGACGAAGACCGGACCCGACAAGAACGTCGCGACGACAAGAACGGCACCGACCGAAACAAACCCGATGCGCCCCGGCACGGAACCAAGCCCTTCTACCCGAACGCCAAGACCTACCCCGATCCGAGACCCTAACCCCGGAGATCGAGAACGACCCCGTCAGAACCCTGGACCCCGAGACCGACCCCGAACCCCGGAACCCAAGATCGTCGAGCCCCCTCTGATGTGTGACCCTTTCCCTCGAACCCTATTTTATAACATATTACAACTTGATGCATCTTAAATTGTCATACTCGCATGCACATCTGTGGTTTGGGGGCCTTATGCCGATTCACCTAATAATTAAATATGGGGCCCATATGCGGGCAAATCCAGCCTTATATTGGCCTCATTTAAATCTGTGTAGCGAACCGATGCTATCTTTTGCCTTGTTAAACAACATTTAAATTGCGGGGGTTCTAAATAACTTGAACCATATATTAATTGTCGGGACCCCGGTTCCGCTTAATCTTGACCTAATTGCACCGCACCTTGCCATGCCATACATCATACATGCATCATGCCGATCTTTTGCCGTAGTATTAAATATTGCATCCGTGTTTCTTCTAGTGTTTTGCTTCTTCATGATAAGGCCGTTGAGTTGATGTGAGTCATTCCGATCTCGGTTGAACCTTCGACATGTTTTCAGGCGAGCATCTCCCCCTTTCCACCTATCTTACTTTTATAGTAATTTACTTCCCTCCTGTTGGTCTATTGCTATCTGTGTTGCGATGCTTTAGTTTCCGTACCTGTGATATCCCCTGCAGCCTTATATTGCCTTGGACACACCCTATTACCTGTTGTTTGGTAGATAGTTGGACTTGCGTGTCGTAGTTGCTTTCTCAAGTGCTGATGTGTGTCGTCATATGCCACAGTTGATGATGTATTGCCGCATGTTGATGTTGGAGATGATTCTAGTTTTACTTATCGTCACTTTAATTTCTGTTTAACAACTAAAATTGAAATAAGCAGAGGCATCGGTGGGTGATAGAAAATATTTGGTTTCCGAACGCCCACTTGTGTCCCGTAAGACCCCGAGTACTTGATACCTGTTCCTTGATTTTGCGCGCTATCCACATCCGGGAGGTATATGGGACCCCCCTGAGCCAGAGCTTGATTCAGACTTATTTCTTGGGGCCACAAACTAGTTTGAGGTTTTATTTACGATCCTGTACTTATGCCATGCTACTTTCTGTATTTAAATTGTGCGAGGTACTGCACACTGTACTGTTTAGGATTATGGCATGATTCCGCGGTGTCGACAAGCCCAGCCACACTTTCGGGTTCCCAGTCGTTCACAGCCGTCCCCATAACCTTAAGCCCGTCTCGGAGCCGGCTTCGTTGTGGATTCTATAAGGTGGCCTGAAATATTTCTGAATCTGTGATTGTTCGGTCGTGAAAGCCTCGTTGGGTTTTGATTTGGTTTTTCCGAGGTTGATCGGCGTGTGTTGCTATTGGTGCACCCGCCGGGTAAAACTTTACGAAAGCCGTGTCCATGGATATGGACAACTTGGAGCACCTGATTCTCGATCATAGACAAGCATAACTAAAGTTTATTGTTATAAATTTGACTTATAATGACTAGTAATCAGCTCCACTATAATGGAATGAATAAATAATACTGCCCACAATTGCTTGTTTTGTGTGTCGCCATGCGACCATTGTACTGACTAGTAAGTATTGCAACCACAACACAATGGCTGAATAAAAGTACCAACAAGCTCTTTGGGTTTGGGTTTATCTCATGCTATCTGGATCTGATTAGTAAGTGCTGCAACTATAACGGAATGGTTAACTAAAAGTGCCCACTGCTTACTTTATCAGGACGATCATCTAAACCTGACTAGTAAAGTGCCACTACTATAACTGAATAATTAAAACTGCCAACTGTGTGAGTTCCTCGGTTGACTTCCTCGTTTGGTTTCGAGGGGGAAACGCCAGGATGGGTTTGTTTGATGATAGAATCAGGTTGGTTCCGAATAGGTCCTTCTTACCCCTCTCTGTTTGACGCCAGTGTATCGAGTCTCTATAGGTTGTTTAGTGCATGCTGCCGCTGCCGCTCAGTCCACCATACCTATGTAGGCGAGGACCGCCGAATTCTAGCCTCGCCGTGTACTGGCCTCGATCGACGCCTCTTGTTTTTCTTGCCTTTGTCGGCACCCCTTTGTTAAGCAGGTTTGAGATCGACGCCGTTAGCAGGGTTACCCTTCCGGCTTGGCCTGGGCAGGGTTATGGACGCCATTGGTTATTCTTCAGGGCTCTTAGCCCCATTTGCATCTTGTCCGTAGCTGGACGCTCTATCGAATTCAAGGTGATTTGGATCTTTGTATATTATATCTGTATTCTTGGCTCCTTGAGTCGCTGCTATATATATATCTGTTCTGTGGGTCCCATCGAGGACTGTTGTGTAATGTTATTACTTCGTTTTCCACCCGCACGAAAGTGCCTGGTGGGCACCTTTGAATCGTTTCTATGCGGGTTTGGCGAATTTTGCTAAAACTTGCATAGGTCCGATTCTGAGGGTGTTACACTTTCATAATTTGTTGGTCCTCCCGTGCTTCAGGTGTATCTTTTGTCTTCCCATACACGCCTAGGAATCCTAGCAGGTTCACGCAGAGATTCTTCGTCACGTGCATCACGTCGATTGAAGAGCGGACACGCAGGACTTTCCAATATGGCAGCTCCCAAAATATAGATTTCTTCTTCCACATGGGTGCGTGTCCTGTAGCGACGTCGTTCGGAACTGATTGACCGCCGGGACCCTTTCCAAAGATTACTTCTATGTCCTTGACCATACCAAATACATCATCACCAGCCTGGAGTTCAGGCTTCTTCCGGTGATCCGCTCACCTTTGAAATGCTTGCCTTTCTTTCTTAAGGGATGATTGGTCGGAAGAAATCGGATTCGCCAGTACACAACCTTCTTGCATTTATGCAAATATGTACCTTCGGTCTTATCTCGAGCAGTGGGTGCATGCCTTATATCCTTTGTTTTATGTCACGAAGGTTACTAAGAGCAGGCCAATCATTGATGGTTACGAATAACAACCCTCATAGATTAAATGGCTCCTGTTTGTTCTCATCCACGCACGTACATCTGGTTTGCCCCACAACTATAAGAGTTCTTCAACTAATGGCCTAAGGTACACATCAATGTCGCGTTGCCGGTTGCTGGGCCTTGGATGAGCTCGGCATCATAATGAACTTACGCTTCATGCACAACCAAGGAGGCAGGTTATAGATACATAGAGTCACGGGCAGTGTGTGGATCGCAGCTTGCTCCCCAAAAGGATTCATGCCATCCGTACTTAGACCCAACCATAAGTTCCTTGCGTCACCTGCAAAGTGCGGGAAGTCTCTCTCGATTTTCTCCACTGTGACCCATCGTGAGGTGTCTCAACTTCCGTCTTTCTTACGGTCTTCTTTGTGCCATCGCAACAACTGGCATGCTCTTTGTTTACGAACATGCGTTTCAACCTTGGTATTATAGGAGCATACCACATAACCTTAGCAGAACCCTCTTAGGAGGCTCTCCCTCAACATCACCAGGTCATCTCGTCGATCTTATACATAGCGTTGCATACCGGGCATTTATCTAAATTCTCATACTCCTTACCACGGTAGAGGATGCAGTCATTAATGCATGCATGTATCTTTTGCACATCTAATCCCAGAGGACAGAGAGTCTTCTTTGCTTCGTAGGTACTCTCGAGAAGTTTTTTATGTTTTTGAAACTTCGGCTTCATTATTTTCAGCATCTTTTCAAATGAGGAGTCAGTTAGACCACACTCTGCCTTCCATCGCAACAATTCCAGTGTGGTACCGAGCTTTGTGCTGCCATCTTTACAATTTGGGTACAACAATTTCTTGTGATCCTCTAACATGCCCTCTAACTTCAACTTCTCATTTTCTGTTTCACAGTCTCGCTTTGCATCAGAAATGACCCTACCAAGTTCATCAAACGGCTCATCTGATGCCCGTTCTTCACCTCTTTCCTCTCCATTGTCTTCCATTGCAGTATCACTGTATTCAGGAAACATATGATGATAGTTGTTATCATCATCTTCTTCTTCACCATCTTCCATCATAACCCCTCTTTCCCCGTGCTTGGTCCAGCAATTATAGTTGGGCATGAAACCTTTCATAATCGGTGGCATGAATGATTTTCGAGGAAGAGTACTTCTTGTTGTTCCGACATTGAACACATGGACAACGTATAAATCCATTCTCTTTGTTTGCCGTAGCCACATCGATAAATTTATCCACGTCTTTGATATACCCGGCTACGCGCCGGTCACCGTACATCCATTCCCGACCGTTCATCTGCATCATATAAGTAATTTTATCAAAAAACAGGACATCATAAATAGTGAAATAACCAATTCATACCGACACATGAATTGTATCAATGACCTAGAAAAGATAAGATTGCTAACCTCGATCGAGGAAAATAAAGAGGAGAAAGCTCAAGTGCGTCTCGAACACCCTCTATATTTTTTTTCTATGAGAAATTCAACGAAATTATTCACTCAAACATTTCATCAAACACCTTCAATGCATGCATGAGAAAAAACTAGCACACCCCCTCACACCTTCCACCATTCGAAAAAACAGAGTGGAGGCAGAAAGCGTGCATTTATAGAGGCGGTCTTTAGTCGGTTGGAGCCAGCGGGACTAAAGGTGCGTCTCACGCCACGTTTGTGGCCAAACCTTTAGTCGGTTGGTGGCTCCAACCGGAATGCGCCTCAACCCGTGCCCGCTCAACCGGACGGCGTGCCAAGATTAGTCGGTTGGTGGCGCAACAGGACTAATGCTCGAGAAATCGTGACGGATAGCCCTTTTTCCTCTAGTGAATATAAAATATTTTAGCTTTGTGGATTGAATATATTTAGACTTTTTTAATGTATAGGTTCGTAGAGGTTTGGAGTGAACATATACACTAAAAGACGTCTAGATATATTTATTTCATAAAGCTAAAATATCTTATATTTCTGGATAGTGGAGTATAACCATTTGAACTTGAATTTTCAGAACCTAGGTACTCTGGATCCTAGATGAATAATAAAATTAAAAATACTAAATAAAATCAGAAAAATATGATTTTTTTTTTTGCATCTATGTGATGCCTGCAGGTATGTGTGTGGGAATTTACAAAAATTAAATTTGGAAGTAGATAAGTTGGGAAAAAAGACAAAGTTTGTGTTGAACAATATGGGATATAGGATTTGACGGTGCAAGTTCCAAATTTTCATTTTTATGTGGGCCACATACATACGTCTTTTCCTTCATAATTGGTACGCGTAAGAATTAAGGTTGTGTCCACATGCAAGATTTATATCTCAAAACAATTTTGGAACTAAAGAATATAATTTATTTTTATTCTGGTGGGATCCCGGGAAAGTCAAGTGGTTTATTTGAAAGTTTCTAGGTCCGGTTGCAACCCTACTTTCGAGTAGTGACTCCGCCTTCCTTTGATTAGGACTAGTTTGATTCAAGGGGATGACATAGGAAATTTATAGGATTTTGTCCTTAGGATATCAAATCTTTAGGATTTACCTGGATATGACATCCTAATTCTACGGTTTTTCTATTCATGTATTGGGTCCTACTATGAGTCATAGTGTTTTTTTTTTGCCAAATCTATCCAAATTTGGAAACTTCAACCGAATCTGACCCTTTCTCGAAACTAATTCGAAATATTTCCCTGAAGTCAGCGCCATTTTAAATGAAGCCGATGTTATATAGGTCGGCGCCAACACATCAAAAACCGAACCGAAGGAGGTCGGCTCCATCTAAAACAGCCTCCGACGTCGGCTCCTTGTTAAACGGCGCCGACCTCCCTAGGTTGTCATGTGTTGGCACCGACATGTTTAACTTCGGTTTCATTTAAAATGACACCGACCCCAGTGGCCAGATTCTGAATTAGTTTCGAGAAGAGATCAAATTCGATTAAAGTTTTGTAAAAAGGTTACATTTGGAAAAAAATACGGAATCATACGTGCTCTTAGATCTAGACTGGCACATGCTTGCTTGCTAGACAGGCATTGATTAATTGTTCTCATGCCAAGCGTTTTTGGGATGAAGCTTTTACATGGCTTGGTGTTAGTCTCCCGCGGCTGCACCCTCTAACATGGGCACGCGATATACTGTGTGACCAACAATTCACGGATCAAGATCGAGCTAAAATCATAACAGTTATGTGGTCTAACATGGGCACGTTTCCTGTCAAGACTACAAGGGAAACTCTCTCCCTTCTAGCCTTCCCTCAACAGCAGGTGGTGCTGCCAGGACATGGATGGCGCCCTCCTGAGCTCGGATGTGTCAAGATCAATACCGATGGCGCTATCAACTTTGCTGATGGTAAGGACGGGGCGGGCGGTGTTGCAAGATCATCATCTAACCTTGTCGGTGCCTGGAGCAAGCCACTTCCGGGGATCACAGATCCTCTTATTGCTGAGTGTATGGCGGTGCGTGATGGTGTCCTTTTCGCCAAGATCAGAGGACTCACGCATGTATCTTTGGAGACGGACTGCCTGGAGGTCGTAAACCTCTGAAACTCTCGCCACAGTAGACTTTCTATTGTGGCTCCTATTTTAGTAGATATTAGAGAGCTAGCTTCCTCTTTTATTTCTTTTGATATTCAACATGTAATGAGAACCTCCAATTACCCAGCTCACTTGTGTGCGAAGCGTGCTAGCACTCTGTATGTGACCGAGAGTTGGATGGTTGAGACCCCTACCTTCCTGATCAGCAGCCTTCTGGCTGACTGCCCAGCGAATGCCTTTGTTTGAATAAAGCTCTCTAAAGTTCAAAAAAAAAAAGACAGGCATGCAGAGCTAGTCATTTTCCTGCTGCACAGTACGTTACGTAGGCATCGACGCGTACCATACTATTGGGCCATCATTATACGCCGATTCGTAGGCATATGCGGTGGACGCGTAGTACGTATCAGGTCATGCGTATACGGCACGGGCGCTGGCTAGCTACATACATATACGTGCGCCGAGAATTACGGTCTCGGTGGTAGGTCCGGCGCGCGTTTCCGCCCTCCTCTCCTCTCCTCTCCCGCCCCGGCCGGCCGTTTCCCGGCTGGTGGGCCCACGGGCATGGAGATGCAGATACGTACTGTTACGTCGTCTCACGCACTGTACCGCCAGCCAGCCAGGGACGTGCCGTCACCTTTCGTCTCTCCTCCGTTCATCTACGGTAGCAAACGCGCGTCCTTTTCTCTGTGTCGAGCTGCCAGTCGACGACGGGACAGCGACGCGCGGGTACATCGCGATCACACACGCCCCTCGCCACGCGTAGGCGGAACCACTATGGCATGTACAGTATTCAGAGGCACTCTAAAGTCGCCGATAGATAAATTAGCCGCCATGATTAAGTTTTTGACTAAAAAAGCGCCGACGGTCGTGTAGGTAAAAGTTTTTGAGGCAGTTTTAAAAATGCCTCAAATCATAGTTAATTGAGGCACTATGACTAATGCCTCTAAATCCTAGCCAATTGAGGCACTATGACTAAAAAAACCAACAAGGCACAAATTAGAGTGCCTCTAAATCCTATCAATTGAGGCACTATGACTAGTGCCTCTAAAACTAACTTTGAGGCACTATCAATAGTGCCTCAAAAACCAACTTTGAGGCACTATCCATAGTGCCTAAAATAACTTTTTGAGGCACTATCCATAGTGCCTTTAAAACCAGCTTTTTGAGGCACTATCCATAGTGCCTCTAAAACCAGCTTTTTGAGGCACTATTCATAGTGCCTCAAAAAACAAGCTTTTTGATGCACTATCCATAGTGCCTCTAAAACAACTTTTGAGGCACTATCCATAGTGCCTCTAAAAGATAACAACCATAAAATTACAGTAGCAAGAAGTCAAATTACAGCAGTTAAATTTTCAAAATGGCTCACAACTGTCAAATTACAGCAGGTATTGCACTCAAATCCCATCAATACAAATCACAATAATACAAACAAATAACTCAAATTACAGTAGTTTATACAGATGTTTAAATTTCACTCAAATTATTACAGTCAAATTACAATAGTCATACATAGCTTGAGACCAATAGTCAACTCAAATTACAATAGTCAAAATACAGAAGAGGAACTAAATTACAAGACCATTTCAATCTAAGGGGCAGGGGTACAAGCAAATGGCAAATGGTGTTTTGAGTTCAAATCAAAGCTCATGTACCTACAGGATTATCCATAACTGCCATGACGCATACATGTATATAACTATTTCATATCTAATTCTTCACTCTTGCTATCCCCTGCAAAGAAAATGAACAATCGCAATAGAATCAGAAAAAAAGATGGCACGAAGCAATGTAAACCTACTCAGCAAGAAAGAACTAAATATACATATGAACGTGGCATGTAAGTGGCACAAACCTTGCCAATGGATCTGCTATGTGAGCAAGCTCACTCAGAACATTCACATTTTATTTATGGAACTAATCTATGTGCAATGTTTTCATGAGAGCAGTCGGATTGCTGAACCGAGTGTAATAATAGCTGTTCGCAACTGCCTGCATGACTACAGATTAGGTGCTGCGCAGAAGAATATAAGGAATAGATTATGCACTACATGATACCAACTCAGCTGGTTGGTGCTTGCTAATCCCAGACATGTTGAAGACAGCCTTGCTAATACCGCCAAAGACTTGCAAGTAAAACAAGATGTTAGGTGAGCAAGTCCCCTGCACTATCCTCTCTTAGCAATTCTTGCATAATGGCGTCAACCAAAGCAGGACCCAGTGCAGTGCCAGCCGTAGGACAATGACACCATGCAAGAAAGGCCATTTCAGTTTGCCCCCCATGTGCATCATCGTCACTGTGTTAGTACTTAGCAGATAAATTGGAGTACTTGATTAGAAGTACAGGAAGCCAGATCCAAAGCAGCTTAGTGCAAGAAAAGCAGTAATCATCATATTAGAAGAAAACACTCCTTGCATATTGCATTGCTTTGGTTTTACGCAGCAGTAAGAATAGGCAGCATTTTCTAACTAACATCAATGGACGACTGTACTGATGATGTTGCCAAGGCGACATGGCATGTAGCTTCAGACTAACTGATTTTTTCTGAGCCACAAGAACAGATGGTTCGGAAAATGGTGAAAGAGGACATCAGTACCTTTGAGCTTCTCGAAGACCCACTTTGCCTTCTCCTCCACGGTGCTCGAGATACGCTGCAGATCAGAACAGTTTGGGTCATGGTTGAGATTTGTGAATGCTAAACTGAACCGATTAGCACTGTAATGGAGCAATGATTAAATTGACAGTGCACTCAAATGTAGTGAGTGGGTACAAAGAATGTAGAGGTGTAATCGAATCAAATACTCCTCCGTCCCAAAATAGATGTCGTAGGTTTGTCAAAATTTGGATAAATCTATATACTAAATAGTGTCTAGATTCATTCAAATTTTGACAAATCTAAGATCTATTTTGGGACGGAAAGTACTACTAATGATTTCGTATGTACTCCACTCGAAAAGGGATGCATATCGAGACGGGACTTTGCTGCTCTTGGTGGAAAAAAGGAACGAATCTAATCCCAGCCTAAAGGGCGAAGAATATAAGAGAAAGATCTGCAAACGAATGCTTCAAGAACTCGAAATTGAGTCCGTCCGTAGCAGTGACACCATGTGGACAAGTAAACAATCACAATGTCGCATACAGATTTTTTACTTCTATAAACCGCAACAACCTCAGAAAAAGATAAGGACAAAAAAATTCGGGGCAAATATTTATCTTAACAGAAAAACGGAAAATCTCCTAGAATATGCAAATCAGGGCAATCTCAGTTTTGGCCAGGGACATTGTAGGAAGGGGAAGCATATGCAATTTTCAGTCTCATGCCTCAAATTCTCAACTAAGTGAAATATATAGTGAAGACACTGATGTGCAATGAACCAATTTGATTGTCCAAGATAGTGAAGACAGTAATGTGCAATGAACCAATAAGTAAAGATCTATATAATACCACAAACATAATCCATGATCACGACAGACACAGATGTTCAAAAAGTTCTAGTCATGCCGAAATGGTCCTTGATAAGAAAATACTCAAAGCTATATAAGTTTACGGTTCTCCAGTAAGAGTTACCTTGTTAGTTTCTCACCTTTAGAATGATGAAAAATGTAACAAAGTAAAATTTCCAGCACATATCCTTAGGAAATATCTAATGTTGTACGTAGTAATCGACTAATTGAGTATTTGAGTGGTTCTTTTCAAAGCTAACACGTATTTGGAGAAAATTCACGCAACTTGGTTCCAATCACTCGCACAAATATATGCTTTTAAAAGGAAAAAAATACTATAGATGCTTTTTTTAATGGTACAGAACATACCTAGGGCTTCGCTTTGCTTAGCTTTTCATTGATCAGGTTGTTGAGTACGAGCATCGATGGAGGAGGAGGAGGCGGTGGCGGCAGTGGGGCCATTTGAGTTGGAGCAGGCTGAGGTATTGAAGCGCGGTCCGTGTTAAAGGCATCAAGCAAGAGGGTAGCCTGCAATGAAAGAAAAAACACCCTATCATATTAAAACTAAAGCATTACATATTTGATAACATGTGCTCACAAAACATAAACCAAAGAATATATGAGTAGAACTCATATTCAAAATTCCAAAGCAATACCGCATGACCCTTTTAGATCTTAATTTTTCCACCACTTCCATGGCCTTGATTTTATCATCAGTTCTCCTTCAAAATATGTTTGGTACATGTCCCATTATTAGCTAGATCACCAGTGCTCATCTCCCAAATTAGTGAAAATTATGGTGAGATAAAATTATTCCATCGTCCATCCATAGTACTGCTCAAGAATATTAGAGCAGAAGTATATTTTATGTGTCATGCTAGTTGCGTTCTGCTTCTGGTGAAGAGTGTTAAACATTGTTATTAAGACTTAAGACAGTTACAGTACCAATCACAAAAACCATCAGCACACAAATCTATAGCTGCAATAAGTTGACATTTGAACAATTTAAACTATCTTCAATCCAGCAGGAAAACACAGATGGTTCTTTTGAAAATAAGGATTCTAAGATTCCAATGGACTGCTATTTCATGCCTAATAACATTATCAACACGCTTTCAGATCGATCAAACCGCTGCACTGCTGTGAATAGGAATACTCAAACAAATTGTGCAAAATATAAATGAGGTGACATTACCGAAGTTATCAACTTCCTTCATTTTTTCCTTGATTACCTTTGACAGCTGCACAACCTCATCATCCTGCAAACATTAACAAGACCACAGTCACTTATTTGAAGAATTAGCCTCTTAACTGACAAACGAGCTTTGAAATACACAGATGGGTAAAGTACCAGAGTAACCTCGGACACCGATATGGCGATAGCAGCCTTGGCATCCTCATCGGCGAGTCGTTTGAGCGCCCTCTGAATCTTCCTCTCGCACTCCACGATGAGCCTATCTATCATATCCTCGAGTTCCCTATCGAAGTTTTCTGACCCCTTCGCTTTTACTTCTTCATAACTAGCAAGAGCTCAGGAAGGCAATTTGCAAACTCTAGAGTGTGTTGGAAGAAAAAGTTACTACAGTAAAACATGCCATGCTGCATAACAGAAGGAAGGATACTCTTTCCGCAGCTGAAGCGAGTGGACCTTGGGGCAAGGTCCGAGATCCATTTTCTGCCACAAGCGAAATTAACCAGTCAGATCGCAGCATCATGGAAGTGAAACTACTCCAGATTATCTCTAAGCAGAGCACACACCATACACCCGGCTTTCGGCACGAATGAATTCCAACAGACGCAATAGCACAGGCCATCTTCTCCACTTCAATTCCAAAACCTAATCTAGTTAGGACTAACCACAATCGCTTCCCCACCTCACCACGAGAGGAGGAGCTCCCCAGGCAAGGGGGCTGGGGAGGGGTTTAGATGGAATCATGGGTCTGCCAGCATTCACTATATCTGGCACAATATCTTGGAGAATTCCTATATCACCCAAAGTTTTTGTCTGAGCATTTCTCTAAATCATATCCAAACATGAAAAATTGAGCAAGTTCCACTAAGATTTACCACTAAACTTGGTTTAATATTTCTAGCCTACATATATCTTAACCTCTACAAATCTAAAATATCAACCCAAGTTGAAATAATACCATCAATGAACTTTGTCGAGACCTCCCTGTGTGAGTCGACCTCCATGACGATCCAAACATATCGTGTTTTGTAAGAAGTTGAATTATACTATGTCAGTTTTGTATGAAAGTGCCTTTCTGTAAGAAGAAAAACAAGTAAATGAAAACTAACTAGCTGGCATAAAGATGTTGGCAAAAGTAGTAATAAGAGCACAGATGATCATATCCCTTTATTCCCAACTGATAAGCCACATTAAGTGAGTAGAGCTTACTTCTTTAGAATGATACGGTATAAGACACCAGTGCTAATAATATTCAGGTTCTTCAGGATCTGGTAAGCTGGTGCATCCACATAAGCAAAGATGTAATACTGACAGGGATAAAACACGTGTCAAGATTTTTTGTTGCAAATACTAAGTTATTTTATCACACAAGAACTTCACAAGTGGGCATACCTGCAATAGATTCTTTACCATGTAAAGTACAGCGAGAATAGGATAAACACTAACTTCATCAAGTGATGTGCTTAACCTGAAAATAATAAAAGTATAGGGAGTGACACATTTTTTAGCCAATAAGATGCAGACAGTTGTATGAAAAGAACCAAAAAAACTGTCTGTTTTCAGTTTGCCCAAACAGACACATTTTTGGCCTTCTTTCCCTAGTTTATTATTTTGGTGTAACGGCTCATTATCTGGCCCGTTCATTCCTCTAAACTATGAGATTCCTACAGTTGAGTTTCATAGCATGTGGCTGTCTTCGACCACCTCCACCCCAGTAGTACTAGGTATCCTCCTGATCTTTCTGTAATTTGTAGCAAGAAGAAAAATTGTCAGATGAAAGAGTAGATATGAACAGATCAAACAACCTTGTATGTTGAAAACATCTGGAGAGGCTGTAGTATATGGGGGATTGTAGCAGGGGAGATTATGTGTTTCACAACCCCCACCCCAAGCACAAAAAGAACAGGAACTTGCAGCAATGATCACTTCAAGAACAGAAAAGAAATGATAAGTGCCATTTATAATTCAAGCATTGCTAGGAAAAAAGGAAAAAAGATAAACTGGTAGACTGGAGAAATAATGAGATAACATATATGATGAATGAAGAATGAGAAGGAAAAACAATGATATACTAAAAAGGAAAAACAATGATATACTGACAAAAATAAGACTGAGTACTAAGAGCAAAGGATAAACTGAATGCACTAATATAGTGAGATGCTAAATACTGAATGAAAGAAGAAGACTGAGAAAAAAATAAAGTGAAGATGAAGAAATGACATACATGAATGAGAAAATTAGGTAGTAATGATGAGTGAAGAAAGAAAACAAATGAGGAAACTGTAGAGAAATTAAATAGATATTGACAAAGAAACTGAGAAGTGTCAATGAATGGGTAAGACTAAAAACTGAAGAAATAACTACTGAAGGTTGCTGAAGACTAAAAGAATGAGAGTGATAAACTAAGCAAATTAACATGAGAAAATGCAGTAAAGCTGAGAAAATGAGTGCTCTGTTCTTATGTTCTATCGATGAACTTGGAGCAGAATTATTCAGGTGATGACAACCATAATAGAGAACAACTAGTATTGTAAGTCATGTACTTCACCTGTACCCATAATAGATTCTGCAGTTGAAATAAAAACTCAAAGACATGTACCAAAAACATCAAACATAGAAATAGGATAGTAAGTCAAGTACTTCACCTGTACCCATCAAACTCCTTAGGGATCAATGACTTGAATTTTAAATTACACATGGATCAGAACCAACCAAAGCACAGATTTCAGACAACAAACTGAAACGACAAGTGTAAATATTTATGAGTATCAATGAAGTTAAAATGAAGTCCCCATTAGAATGGAGTCCCCATTAGAATGGGTAAATAGCCCAAAGGAAACAATTGAACTGAATCACCTCACCTCCTGGTGGAAACATGAGTAGGCTAGCGCCATCATAGACTGGAGATCTCCTGCGTCGGCGGCGAATTTGTGCAGCAGAAACGCACGCGAGCGGGACACCGGGCGCGTCATGCCGGCCCCGGTGAGGAACGCCAGCGCCGACTGCGCGCCGGGGTGTCCCCCCGCAGCTGCGGCCCCGATCTGCGCCGACGCGGTGGAGAAAGCAGCGTCGTCACCCGTGGAGGCCGCAGAGATCATCGCGCGAGCGCCCACGACGAAGAGCGCATCGGACGGCGAGTCCGGCTCATCATCCGATGGGGAGGGGGTGCTGGGGTCAAGGAGGGGCACCCAGGAGGACGGGGAGAGGAGGGGGTCGGTCGCGGGGGAGTCGTTAGCGAAGTCGTCCCAGTCGTCGGCATCGCCGTCGCCGGAAGGCAGTGAAGGGTGCGCACCGGAGGCGTCCTTGAGGAAGTCGTCGCCGGAGAGGACCAGTACAAAGGGACGTACGGCAGCGGCGCGCGGGAGGAGGTCGGCGACCGCAACGACGGCGAGTAGGAGGGGACGGCGGTGGAGCGCGTCGGCCATCGGAGAGGCACCAGACGAGACCCCCGGTGCTACATTGAGTTTGGAATTTAGGGGATGGTAACCATAAGACTGACAGGTGGGGGTGTCCAACTACGGCGCGTCACGTTTTTGGCAGTGACGTGGAGATTGAGGACATGGTTTACACGTGTACCGGCGACGTGATTGGCTGAGGGATTTCATCTGCAACACTATGGAGAGGCCATGGTGACCTGTGTTGTGAGTTGTGACTGGTCGTGGGCAGCCCGCCCGACACGAAAAAACCCAAAATTTTGACACGATTTGCTATAGATATCTCGGATTTTTAAAATTTTGACCGGGGTGTCAAAATAGATGTCTCGTATTTTTTAAAATTTAAATGAATATAAACACTATTTGTTATATAGATCCATCCAAATTTTGACAAACCTGTGACATCTATTTATTTTGAGATGGAGGAAGTATTTTTCTTTTTACAAAGCACAACATGTCAAAATATTCATACTTACGATAAAATATCTTAGAAAATAGTGTTCTTTTAGGAACATGCATCATTTCAGTTTCCCTAAATCTTTTTTTATTATAAATATGTTTTTTAACGTATGTCCATACACGGTTTTCTATTGGTAATATGTGATATTCTAGCCGGCATAATAACATATCAAAAACCTGGTGTGTGCGACTCGTCGTCGATGATAGCAGAGGGTGCTTGAGGAAGGAGCAGCGAGGCAGAGAGATGGGAAGGAGCGGCGAGGCGGAGAGACAATGATCAACGTCGAGGAGGAGAGCCAGGAGCAGTGGCGTTCAGGAACCGCGAGGCCGCCGCAGGAAGGAACGGCGAGAGGCGGTGCTCTGTTTCGATCTCCACGAGGAACGCGTGACGAGCGTGGAGACTATGAATCTGTCTAGAGGCGTGCGTGCGGGAGAAGGACGACACACTGAGGCGGCGAAGATCTTGCAGACGATACCAGGGCGGCATCTCGTCGGGATTCCGCGGCGCCGATGGCAAAAACACCGGTGATCAAGCCATGGATGGCTAGGGTTAGCCACGGGAGGGGCCTGCAGGGAAGAATGAGGTAGCTCCACGGGGGAATTAGTAGAGGAGAGGATGGTGGAACAGCGGCTGCGTGCGGCGGATACAGCCATGGCAAGAAGCGGTACGTCCATGGCAAGGAGCGGCGGCGACGCGGTCATGTGAGAGAGGTGAATTGAGTTGAGAGAGAATAAGCGTGAGAGGGGTCGAGCTGGTTTGACTCGACGATCCAATCTTTTTTGCGTGGACTAGAGATCTGACAAACGAACCACAAATATATGGTATTAAAAAAATGTACGTATTGATTCAAGTATAGGTGAAGTTTCCTAGTTGAGCAGCAAAACTCCATTTTCATTCGCCATCTGTCATGGTTTTCTTTCTCATTATCTATGTACGCCAACTGTCCCTTTGGCCGGCGGAACATCCAAAGCGAGACCTTAAGAGGCAAAACGACGCAAGAGTGCCGCACTCGCCCGGACCCGCAAGGGATCAAGGGTTTCCCACGGAGAACCCGGGTGGAGGGGAGAACACACCGCTTCGATGATGACTTCAAGAAGCACACGGCGCCCAAAGGCGTCGCCATCGTCGGTCCTAGCCAGCCGCCAGGACAAGGATTTCGCCCAACAATGAGTCGCAAACCACGCGCCTGCCTCGCAAGGACCGGCCAAACCACCACACCAATCCCCGTCACGGCGTTCGTCGTCGAAGCTTCAGAAAGGAGCATCCAGATCCAGCAACCCGCACGCCGCCACGCCTAGGCTCCCCATCGCCGCGAGGAAAGCCGTCGTCTAGATCATCACCGCTGCCCGAGAGAAAGAAGAGAGTCCGGGCAGCCGCCACCGCGAGCGGGATCAAAGACCACAACCATCCTCCGCCTAGCCTCAAACCAGATGCTACAACGCTCCCAGCGCCCACGCAGCCTCCGCGCGCGACCTCCACCTATGCAGCCACAAGTCCCAGCCGGCGAGCCCGTAGGGGCACGAGGCGGACCCAGCCCATAGGGCCTAGACACCCTGTACGAGCCCATCACGCCTCCTCCCGCACCGGATGGCCACTGCCACGCCTCCTTCCCTCCGCTGCACACCGCCGTAGCACCACCGTCGGGGCCGCCGCCTCCGCCGTGACAAGCGTCAACGCCCTCCGGTCACCATCAGGGCGGCCTCCCTCCTTCTCTGCGTCTTGGAGACCGAGAGATAGAACCCACCGCCTTCACGGCGGCTTCGCCACGGAAGCGGCCAGGGGCGACGAGGAGGAGCGGGAAGGGTGGCGGTGGGGATTTAGGGTTGCTCGCCATCCATCTATTATCAATTTTATGCAATTACACAAAAAATATCATCAATCATTACGCTTGATCTAGTCACCGAGTTCTTTGGTGTAGGGAGCGCCCCGGGCAAGATGGATGCTTGGAGGGGATTTCATCGAGATGGATCTGGAGATGGCAAGGATGTCCTAGTCTCCTAGAGGCAGCAACGATACCCCGACCCCAGGAGATCCAATAGGAGCTAGCGGGCCGTCGTGATTGAATCCGCTTCAAGGATGGTGTAGGTCGGCGAGGATGGTGGTGGGGGTTGTCGTGGGAAAAGAAGCATCGGTCGAAGCGGAGGAGTTGGTAATTGAGGGGCGGCCCCGGCGGCCGCCTGCTAGGGTGGAGTGTAGTGCCATGGAAGGAGATGAGATTCAAGGGAGATTTGCTGAATTGTCTATTGCTTCGGCTAATTTTCCTTTGTTGCTGGGATTGTGCTATCAAACATCAGCAACCAGACCACCGGCATGTGATAGGTGATGTCAAAAAAAAAATTAGCCTGAAGCCCATCTTGATATCTTACTTACTATGGAATACCAAAACATGAATTTACGTGGTATCAATAATTCAAATGAGCATGCATCTGATTTGGTGGTGTCGGGTGTAAATGTAATAGAGAATGAGGGGGCACATCCACATAAAGCTTGACCTGACCTAGCGCTGCCCATATTTTTTGCGGCATATTGTCGACTCAAGTAATCATCCATTTAAGATATTAAAATGCTTTGAAGGGCCAACTATTAGAGGCATTATCGTATGTGCCTCAAAAAACTGTCCATTGGAGGCACAACAAATAGTGCCACAATTGGTCATTTATTAGAGGCATATTTTAGTGCCTCTAAATGATAACTAATTATGGCACTTTTAATTGTGCCTTAATTGTTATATTTTTAGTGGCATTTCTATAAAAAGTGCCTCCAAAAGATTTGTCTTTTTGAGGCACATGTCAAAGTGCCACTAATAGTTTAGCATAGAGGCACTAATTGTGCCTCTATTTTTTAAAATATGAGAGGCATTATCAATAGTGCCCTAAAAGTCTAAACTATTAGTGGCATTTTAAAAACTGCCTCTAAAATCTCACATTTTGAGGCACTATTAATCAAAGTGCCACAAATAGCTACAATTAGAGGCAATTATAAAAAATGCCTCTAAGAAAAGTGCCTCTATTTCTTCAACGTGCCATAGTGAACCGCAGAGACACGCCCGCCATTTGAAGTTGTTACGGGAAAAGCTCCCGAGCTTCGCCTGCGTTCGCGCACGTTTTTCCTTCCTTTCGCTGCCGCAGTCAACACGTACGCGCGCGCGCGCGCCTTTTTTCGAGGGGGGAGTTAACACGCGCGCACGTAGCTAGCATAGCCGGCATGATGAGAAGCGGAGCGCCGGGTGATGATGGGCCGGGAAAAAGGAGGGAGAGAAGCTCGTGCCGTGCGTGCATGCGAGCGAGGCCTTTCGTTTCGTCTCCGGCTACACGCTGCGCCGCGTAGCAGCGGAACGCGCGCGGCGACGTACGTAGGTAGGTTGAGGTAGGTACGGGGTACGGGCACGGCCGGCGACGTGCCGGAGCGGACGACCGAGGTGGCGCGCGCGAGAAAGAGTTCCGGGCGCGCGGGGAATATTACGCAGCGACGTCGTACCGAGTAATATTACGCAGCGACCGAAGTCGCATGTATCTCGAATATCATGTCGATCTAACTGTGGTAGTTTCTACCAGGTAACGGTCAGGTCTGTCGACTCTGATTTTGTGTACGTATAACAGGAGTTAGTTCACAAATCAGGAGTGAGTTCATCCTGAACGTTTCGTGTAGCTCGATCAGTCAATCAGCTACCTAGACGTGCTTTTCTCTACAAAAATTAACTAGCTGTGCTAGATATCCAGGCTCTGCTATTGGTAGGCTACGCAGGGGGAGGCGAGGAGGACGACAACCATAGAACGGCATAGAAAATATTTTTTTCGATGCGGTGATAAATACGTATAACATCAATAGAGAATGACGATGTGACAAATCGTTAGTGTTTAGTCTATCCTATGTCTTTCTCTTTATTTTGCAAGCACGATTTTTTAAAATAAATAAATTGTAGTTTCAATTCTTCCTCTTGCATTTGTCGTCTTTCAACTCTATGGTAGTGTGCAAATTGATATATATTCCTATTCAATCTAAACAAAACGAAAATAGCTAGTAGCATGCATAATATTCATCTTCACGAAAAAATGCAATATTCATTCACAGTACTATACCTTAGGTATAGACATACATAATAGCAGATTAATTGCACACCGGTAGTTGTACAGCTCCTGAGCGGTTTGCGCCAGGCCGTAAACCTCTCTATTCTCGCGTGTTGTGGTGTATTGAGGCAGCGAGTGGCGGCCGGTAGCAGCAGGATATGTATAGTTCATTGGTCATAGATCGATCTACTAATTCCCATCGGCAGAAACTGTATGGCCAGATGCAGATCTAGCGACTTCTGAAGTTCTGATCCTGAAAAACAAGGACACTCAATAGATACATCGGCTAGTGGGCTTTGTTCACTAAACGTGGGCTAATTAATCACATGTTTATCTATGTCTACTACCGCATGTACGCCTGCAGCAGACAACGAGGGGGGCGAGCGAGCGAGAGGGGGAGGGTGCTCGCCCCTACGGCTATGTCTACGTGTGTAGTACGGACTACGGCCTGGGTCGTTTTGTTAGCGTGTGTGCATGTATTTTTTTCACCGACGAAAACATGAATGTGCCTGTTTGGTTGCCTGTATGCATCTATGAACACAACAAAGCCATGCGTTTGGTTGGCTGCAACATTACTGCTATGGTCACCTCTTTCTGTGAGAGGTGAGGATACCACACAAACACAAACACAAATGTAGATCAAACGGCAGTTCACGACAACATGCGACAGTTCATCGACCGAACACACACAAATAAGAACTACTTTCATGTAGATAGAAGTCACTGCTGCTCCACGATTCTCCTGAAAGCTTCAGCGTGCTCAGGGCACCTCTTGACAGCCTCGACTTGACTATAGTCGTAGATGATCGCCTTGAAAACCTTTGGGTAGATCTTCTTAAAGGTCAGCAGGTAATCGATCTTTAGGTCATGAGCTACTGCAAAAGCTGTCCAACCTTGATCGAAGCAAGCTTTACCGTTGACATCAGAGGTTGTGATGTCCCATTGGCGTCCAGTCGTCAGCTTCAGTGTGACCATGTCAAGGACACCATCCATGTATGACCTGAATGCGTCTGGGATAGGAAGCAATCTTAGTGCAGGTGCTACAAACACCTTGCAGAACTGGGTAAGGCTCACTGCCTCTTCCTAGTTGCCAACGTTGGGAGGCATCCCTGCTTTCTTGGCCCTCTTGTTCGAGCCATCGGCGGGCTGATTTCCCCGGCCACCGATGTTGATAGCCTGCAATGAACACAATCCGAAGCAGTCAATACAATGCAAAGCAATGAACACAATTCGATGCAATAAAGACAATGCAAAGCAATGAACAGAAAGCAAAGCAATGAACATAATCCGAAGCAATGAACACAATGCAAAGCAGTGAGTTAGAAATATGGTGCCTCATATTTGGCAATTTTGATCACATAAAATGTGAGAATTGCATGTCAACTTCAGGGATGGCGTGAGCGAATGAAATCATATGCACAAATACATGGTTTGTATACACAACAAGGTTCGATCAGTCCTTCCTGAAGTTATAGTGTGTGACAAATGTAATCATTGGCATAGCACACATAGCAGGGACATAAAGATCTGAACAATCTAACATGTCTCTATACAAATTTACTCTTTGGGTAAAAGTACTAGGTACCATCCAGAGAAAGTTGTTGCGTGTGGAACTGTCCTAATCATTGGCATTTCGTAAAGGTGGAAACATTGCCTCATATAGGGCCTGACTTTCAGTTATCAGTACTACTGCATGTGGCAACGGAAGAACACAAGTTTCAGGGTGGGGTGAGAGAAACTGGAGGAATGCACAAACCCCTGAACACTCATCCTGGTTCAATCACCTCGTCTTGAAAGTGTCCTTAGCCATTGTAATCGTCGGCAAATGGTCATCCAAGCACGTCTGTTAGATCCTGGTTCAATACTAACGTATAAATGCACCACAAATAGCATGAACTAGTCCTGGTAATGTACAACAGTAAACCCCCCAAATCGAAAAACAAACCTTGAGCAGGGGATATCTGGGCAGATCTACAACGCATGCCATCTAGAACCCTAACCTTGACCTTCTAGGAGCAGATCTACCATCTAGATGCCTCGGGGAAATATGAGGAAAAGCTTACCGCCATGGTTCGGGATTCGCTGTTGTTTCTCATAGGAAGACCGCCTCCGATGCTGAGCGATAGCCTCGATGCTAGAGTCTCCTCCCTCTAAGCCCTTCACCGCCGGAGTCTCCTCCCTCTAAGACCTTCATCACTGCCTCCAGGAACGCCACCGTCAAGTGGTGGGGGGATCACCATAGAGCACATAGGAGAGTGAGCGAGAAGGGTGGGCGGTGAGGGGATTTATGACGGTGGGCGAGAAGCGACACGGCGTCTCCCTCCTTCTTCCACCAGTGCACCATTTTGGCTCCTTTTTGCTGGCTCGGGCCAGGCGGCCGATTCGAGCGTTGTCCCTAGGCCTGGCTTCGGCCTGCTTTAAGACGCGCGTGGGCCATAACATGGAGGACCTGCCTGGGAAACTGGAGGCTATCAAACGTGGCCTTGGGTGTTGCTTCCACTGCCAGTAGTATATTGTATATATATGTGAAGGGTTTCACAGCCTAGTAAATTAAAAAAATTATACGGATGCGAACGGGAAAGCCAAGATCTAATCTAGGAGATGCAAACAACGAGGGGGAATAGATAAGATCTTCATACCCTTCAAGATTCGCACATCGGAACGTTCCACGAACGTGGTTGATGTAGTCGTACTCGCTTCTCCTCCTCGCGATCCGATCCGATCCGATCTAACACCGCAAGTGGTGATGCCTCCGAGAGATGCACACGTACGGCATCTCGACGTCTCCTCCTTCCTCAGTCCAGCAAGTGGGGTGGAGATATGGATTGGATCTACAACGCGACGGCGCGGTGCAAGCGGTGGAGAGTTTCTGCGGCAGGGCTTCGCCTACGCGCAGTCGGGAGGGAGAGAGAGAGGAGGGGCAGCAGGGCGGCTAGGGTTGTGGAGGAGGTGTAGGGGGAGGGTGCGCCCCCAGCCCTCTTTATATAGAGGGGTGGGCGGCCATCCCTATCCCCTCCCCCAAGCCCTAGGCCGGTGGCCAAGGAGGGAGGAGTGGGGGGCAAGTCCCCCCCCTTCTAGAAGCTCCCCTAGGATTTCCTAGGAGTTTGGCCGGCTGGGCCCTATGGGGCCTTTTTCCCCTGGCCCAATGCGGCCAGGGCACTCCCTCATAGGCCCATGCCCCCTCCCGGCAAGTGGGGCCACGTTGGTCCCACTCCGGAAGGTTCTAGAAGCTTCCGGTACAATACCGATTAACCCGAAACAATTCCGAACTCCAAAATCTGCTTTGCCTTATATGAATCTTATTCTCCGGACCATTCCGGAACCTCTCGTGATGTCCTGGATCTCATCCGAGACTCCGAACAAAAACTCATAAACCAATTATCCAATCTATCCTAGCGTCGAGACACGTTAAGTGTGTGACCCTTCGGGTTCGAGAATATGCAGACATGATCTTCTATCAATAATCATCAATGCGGAAACCCATATTGACTCCACATTCATCGATGATCATATCGGATGAACCACGATGCCGATTCAATCAATCCCATATATATTCTTCCGTCTCGCGATATTTTACTTGCCCGAAATTTGATCGTCGATGCAGTCATACCTAGTTCAATCTCGTTCACGGCAAGTACTTTACTCGTTCGTAATCCGATATCACTTTGTGATTAACTCCTTAACCACATGCTTGCAAGCGGTGTTGATATCGATTACCGAATGGACCCAAGTATATCTCTCCGACTTGGGAGGACAAATCCCATCTCGATACATACAACCCAGGTACTTTCCGATCACCTGAGAGACACCTTTATGATCACCCTCTCATAGGATGACGTTTAATGACCTCAAAGCTTTCTTCCGATACCAGGGAGTTGTATTATCTCATGGTCTAAGGAATACAGTATTTGACATAAGAAAAGCTTCGCAAAGATGAACACGATGACACGATCTAATTGCTCTGCTTAGTTTGGGTCTGTCCATCATATCATTCTCCCAATGATATGATCTCATTATTAATCGACAACTCATGTCTATGGTTAGGAAACCTTAACTATCATTAATCAATGAGCTAGTCCATAGAGGCATACTGGGGACATGGTGTTGTTCACAAACCACACAAGTATTAAAGTTTCCACTTAATACAATTCTAGCATGGAATATAAACTTTATCATGAATAAGAATTATAATAATAACATCTTTATTATTGCCTCTAGGGCATAATTCCATGATCTCCACTTGCACTAGAGTCAATAATCTAGTTTACATCTGACAACAATCTAACACCCATGGCACTAAGGTGTTGATCATGTTTTGCACGTGGAAGAGGTTTAGTCAATGGATCTGCGATATTCAGATCTGTATGTACTTTGCTAATCTTCAGATCTACATCTGCTATATAATCTCGGATTATATGAAACTTGTGGTTGATATGCTTGGTCTTTGGATGATATCTTGGTTCCTTAGCGAGTGCTATGGCGCCAGTGTTGTCACATAATATCTCCAGTTGGTCCAAAGCACTTGGAACCACGCCAAGCTCAGTGATGAAGTTCCTGATCCAAACTCCTTCACTTGGCAACCTGCTGACCATGTATTCCGCTTCTCATTGTAGATCCGTGATCACGCGCTTTGCAGCTTCTCGACTCACAGCTCCTCCATTCAAAATATAAGCGTATCATCCGAGATTTAGAATCATCCTTGTCGATTGTTGAAACTAGCGTCGGCGTAACCCTTTACGAAATTTGTTCATCACCTCCATAGACTAAGAACATTTCTTTAGTCCTATTTAAATACTTTAGGATGTTCTTTACGGTTGTCCGATGTTCCACTCTGGATCACTTTGGTATTTGCTCGTCAAACTAAAACCTTTGGACACATCCGGTCTAGTACACAAGATGGCATACATGATAGAACCTATGGCGAGGCATAAGGCACTTTGCTCATAGCTTCTCTATCATTTAGCGTGGCTGGACCGAGCCTTGCTCAATATCTTACGACAACATAGGCCTTGAACCTTTCTTTGCCTTATCCATTACGAACCTTTTGAACTTTGTCTAGGTATGTATTGGATTAAAGCTACCAGGCGTCTTTGTCTATCTCTATAGATTTTGATGCCCAATATATAAGCGACTTCCCTAGGTCTTTCATTGAAAACATTTGTTCAAATAACTCTTCACATCGTTAAGCATGTTAATGTCATTTCCAATAATCAATATGTCATCCACATATAGTACCGAAATGTCCTTTGGGCTCCCACTCACTTTCTTGTAGATACAAGCGTAGCAATTTGGAACAAATCCAAAGCTCTTGATTACTTGATCAAAGCGAAGGTTCCAACTCCGAGATGCTTGCTTGGTCCATAAATGGAATGAAGTTTGCACACTTTATCGGCATCCTTAGGATCGACAAAACCGGGTTGCATCATATACAACTCTTCATCAATGTTGCCATTGAGAGCAGCGATCTTGACATCCATCGCCATATTTCATAATCATGAAACGCAGCAATTGCTAATAAAATCCAAATGGACTTAAACATCGCTACGGGAGAGAAAGTCTCATCGTAGTCAACACCTTGAACTTGTCGAAAACCTTTCGCGACAAGTCGTGCTTTATAGACGGTAACATTACCATCCGCGTCCGTTTTCTTCTTGAAGATCCATTTGCACTCAACGGCCTTTCGGTCGCTAGGAGGGTCCACCAAAGTCCATACTTGGTTTTTTCTCATGGATCCCAATTCGGATTTCATGGCCTCTAGCCATTTCTCAGAGTCTGGGCTCATCATCGCTTCCTCATAGTTCGCAGGTTCACTGTCGTCTACTAACAAGACAGTTAAGACAGGGTTGTCGTACCACTCAGGAGGGGCACGTGACCTTGTCGACCTGCGACGTTCAGTAGTAGCATCGTCCGAAGCTTCGTGATCCTTGTCATTAGCTTCCTCTATTATTGGTGCAGGCGGCACTGGAACAATTTCTGGTGCTGCGCTACTCTCCAATTCAAGGGAAGGTTCAACAATCTCGTCTAGCTCTACTTTCCTCCCACTCACTTCTTTCGAGAGAAACTCCTTCTCAAGAAAGGATCCGTTCTTGGCGACAAACACTTTGCCTTCGGATCTGTGATAGAAGGTATACCCAATCGTTTCCTTAGGGTATCCTATGAAGACGCATTTCTCCGCTTTGGGTTCGAGCTTGTCCGACATCAACTTATTGACGTAAGCTTCGCATCCCGAAACTTTAAGAAACGACAACTTAGGTTTAGCACCAAACCACAGTTCATACGGTGTCGTCTCTACGGATTTAGATGGTGCCCTATTTAAAGTGAATGCAGCGGTTTCTAATGCATAACCCCAAAATGATAACGGCAAATCAGTAAGAGACATCATTGATCAGACCATATCTAATAGAGTTCGATTCCGGCGTTCATACACACCATTGCGCTGTGGTGTTCCAGGTGGCGTGAGTTGCGAAACGATTCCGCTTGCTTTAAGATGCGTGAGAAAATCATAATTCAAATATTCACCTCCACGATCGGATCGTAGAAACTTAATTTTTCTGTTATGATGGTTCTCCACTTCATTATGAAATTCTTTGAACTTTTCAAACATTTCAGAATTATGTTTCATTAAATATATATACCCATATCTACTTAAGTCATCGGTAAAAGTGAGAACATAGCGATATCCACCGCGCGTTGAAACACTCATCGGTTCGCATACATCGGTATGTATGATTTCCAACAAGTACGTTGCTCGCTCCATCATTCCGAAGAACGGGGTTTTGATCATCTTGCCCATGAGGCATGGTTCGCATGTGTCAAATGATTCAAAATCAAGAGACTCCAAAAATCCATCAGAATGAAGTTTCTTCATGCGTTTTACACCAATATGACCTAGACGACAGTGCCACATATAAGTAGTATTATCACTATCTACCTTGCATCTCTTAGCCTCAATGTTATGGATGTGTGTTTCATCCCTTTAGAGATTTAGAAGAAATAAACTATTCACAGCAGGTGCATGACCATAAAAGATGTTACTCATATAAATAGAACAACCATTATTCTTAGATTTAAATGAATAACCGTCTTGCAATAAACATGATCCAGATACGATGTTCATGCTCAACGCAGGCACATAATAACATTTATTGAGGTTTAAAACTAACCCCGAAGGTAAAACTAAGGAGAGCGTGCCGACGACCATCACATCAACTCTTGATCCGTTGCCAACGCGCATCGTCACCTCATCCTTCGCAAGCCGCCGTCTATTCCATAGCTCCTGTTTCGAGTTACAAATATTAGCAACTGAACCAGTATCAAATACCCAGGCACTACAATGAGGTCTAGTAAGGAAAACATCAATAACATGTATATCAAATATACCTTTGATGGTGCCAGCCTTCTTGTTCGCTAAGTACTTCGGATAGTTGCACTTCCAGTGACCCTTGTCCTTGCAATAGAAGCACTCAGTGTCCGGCTTAGGTCCAGACGTGAGCTTCTTCTCAGCAGGGGCAACGCGCTTGCCGCCACCTTTATTGAAGGGCTTATTTGCACCCTTACCTTTCTTAAAGCTGGGGGGCTTGTTGACCATCAACACATGATTATCCTTTTGATGTCCACCTCCGCAGCTTTCAGCTTAGCGAAGAGCTCGGTGATCGTATCAGTGGAACCAATCTGATTACGAGTCACTACAAAACTTTTGTAGCTAGGAGGGAGTGATTGCAGAACCCTGTCAATCTTGAGCTCCTCTGGAATCTTGCAGTCCAGTTGCTCAAGGCGTTGAGTGTAGCCCGACATCTTTATGGCATGCTCACTAACAGAACTCCCTTCCTCCATCTTGCAGTTAAAGAATTTCTCAGAGATCTCATATCTCTCAGAACGGGCCTGAGTCTGAAACATAGTTTTCAATTCCTCAAGAATCTCAAAGGGTCCGGGGTAATCTTCAAATGATTTTGAAGGTCCGATTCCATAGCAAACAACATGGTGCTCTTAATCACACCATAATCATCTTTCTTGTTGATAAACGCTTTTCATCGGTAAGCGCATCTCTGACGGCGTCACCTAGCGCATTCTCAAGGACATAGTCCTTTTGCCTGCTAGAGAGAATGATTCTCAGATTGCGGAACCAGTTGGTGAAGTTAGACCCATTGTTCTTAAGCTTTTATTTCTCAGCAAAAACGTTGAAGTTGAAGTTGAAGTTGGACTTAGCCATTTGATCTACAAAATTTGCAAGTACATTTAGATTATGTTCATGATAACTAGTTCAACTTAATCAAATTACTAGATGAACTCCCACTAAATTCAACATCCCTCAAGTTGTTTAGTGAAAATGATCCAAATTCATCACACCTAATCCGATCTTCACGAGAAGAGATGTGGTTTCAATGGTGGACAACAAAGTGTAGATCATATCATTCATATGACTCATGCTTAACCTTTCGGTTCATGTGTTCCGAGGCCATGTCTGTACATGCTAGGCTCGTCAAGTCAGACCCAAGTATTTCCGCGTGTGCAAAACTAGCTTGCACCTGTTGTATGTGAACATAGAGTTTATATCACCCGATCATCACGTGATGCTTGAACACGACGAACTTTCGCAACGGTGCATACATGGGGAGAACACAGTTTTATCTTGATCTTTAAGTGAGGAATCATCTTATAATGCTACTGTCGCGATCTAAGCATAATAAGATACATAAAAGGATGAACATCACATGCATATAACTTTATGTGACATGGTATTGCCAATCTTCGCACAATGATCTCCATATTGTGCGTGCCGGCATGATCTCCATCACTCCACCATGATTGCCTCCACTACAAATAGCAACTACAACTATTGCTAACTACTTAGCGATAAAGTAAAGCTATTACATGGCGTATAAGAAGTTGACACACAGGTCATACACAATTATAAAGACAACCATATGGCTCCTGCCGGTTGTGTACTCATAGACATGCAAGTCGTGAAACATTACACAACATGATCATCGCATACAACATACACATCACATCTTGGGCCATACCATATCACAGAAAACACTCCTGCAAAACAAGTTAGGCGCCTCTACTTTGTTGTTGCATGTTTTACGTGGCTTATGGGAGTAGCTAAGAACAATTCTTACCTACGCAAAGCCACGGTGATATTATGGTTTCCAAACTCGGTGTAAATCCCATGACAACTATAGTGAGAAAGCGACATCCACCCGGCGCATGTGTGGAACAAGCCACACGTCAAGTGCGGAGCCGATCATGAACGATGTCGCGTAAGGTTGGCCTGGACCGCTTCGATCTCACTATCCCGCGTCATAAGAAGTACACAAACAAGAGGCTTGCAACAGAAAACATCAACTCCCGCAACAAGCATGTTGTGTTCTACTCGTGAAACACATCTACGCATAGATCTAGCTCTGATACCACTGAAGGCTTTCGCAGCATAGTAAATCAAAAAAATTCTACGGATGCGAACGGGAAAGCCAAGATCTAATCTAGGAGATGCAAACAACAAGGGGGAATAGATGATATCTTCATACCCTTGAAGGTTCGCTGTGAGCGTTCAACGAACGTGGTTGATGTAGTCGTGCTCGCTTCTCCCTCGCGATCCGATCCGATCTAACACCGCAAGTGGCGATGCCTCAGAGATGCACGTGTGGCACCTCGGCGTCTCCTCCTTCCTCGGTCCAGCAAGTAGGGTGGAGAGATGGATTGGATCTACAACGCTGACGTGGTGCAAGCGGTGGAGAGTTTCTGCGGGCTTCTGTGATCGGGAGGGAGAGAGAGGAGGAGCAGCAGGGGCTAGGGTTGTGGAGGAGGTGTAGGGGAGGGGTGCGCCCCCAGCCCTCTTTATATAGAGGGGTGGGCGGCCAGCTAGCCCTCCCAAGCCCTAGGCGGCGGCCAGAGGGGAGGTGGGAGGCAAGTTCCCCCCCCCCTTCTAGAAGCTCCCCTAGGGTTTCCTAGGAGTTTGGTAGGCTGGGCCCTATGGGGCCTTGTGCCCCTGGCCCAATGCGTCCAGGGCACTCCCTCATAGGCCCATGCCCCCTCCCGGCAAGTGGGGCCACGTTGGTCCCACTCTGGAAGGTTCTAGAAGCTTCCGGTACAATACCGATTAACCCGAAACAATTCCGAACTCCAAAATCTGCTTTGCCTTATATGAATATTATTATCTGGACCATTCCGGAACCTCTCGTGATGTCCTGGATCTCATCCGAGACTCCGAACAAAAACTCATAAACCAATTATCCAATCTATCCTAGCGTCGAGACATGTTAAGTGTGTGACCCTTCGGGTTCGAGAATATGTAGACATGATCTTCTATCAATAATCAACAGCGGGGTCTGGAAACCCATATTGACTCCCACACATTCATCGATGATAATATCGGATGAACCACGATGCCAGGATTCAATTAATCCCATATATATATTCCCTTCGTCTCGCGATATTTTACTTGCCCGAGATTTGATCGTCGATACCGTCATACCTAGTTCAATCTCGTTCACAGCAAGTACTTTACTCGTTCCGTAATCCGATATCACTTTGTGATTAACTCCTTAACCACATGCTTGCAAGCGGTGTTGATATCGATTACCGAGTGGACCCGAAGTATATCTCTCCGACTTGGGAGGGACAAATCCCATCTCGATATATACAACCCAACAGGTACTTTCCGATCACCTGAGAGACACCTTTATGATCACCCTCTCATAGGATGACGTTTGATGACCTCAAAGCTTTCTTCCGATACCAGGGAGTTGTATTATCTCATGGTCTAAGGAATACAATATTTGACATAAGAAAAGCTTTGTAAAGATGAACACGATGACACGATCTAATTGCTCCGCTTAGTTTGGGTCTGTCCATCATATCATTCTGCCAATGATATGATCTCATTATTAATCGACAACTCATGTCTATGGTTAGGAAACCTTAACCATCATTAATCAATGAGCTAGTCCATAGAGGCATACTAGAGACACGGTGTTGTTCACAAACCACACAAGTATTAAAGTTTCCGCTTAATACAATTCTAGCATGGAATATAAACTTTATCATGAACAAGAATTATAATAATAACATCTTTATTATTGCCTCTAGGGCATAATTCCAACAATATGTGCTTGGGTGTTACGATCTTGCTCCGTTAGAAAAATGACATCTACTCCCTCCGTTTTAAAATATAAGATGTTTTAGGTTTGTGAAGAGAATATATCTAGACTTGTTTTAGTGTCTAGATTCACTGCACAATTGAGTGAATCTATATACTAAAAGAAGTCTAGATACATTTGCTTCACAAAGCTAAAATATCTTATATTTTGAAACGAAGGGAGTATGTTTCATAACAAATTATAAAAGAAAATGGTATCCACCTCGATGATTGCTCGTTTATTTCTTCTTGACAACACAGCGAGCGGGCTCTTGTCCTAGATAGTGGCTAGAGCCTAGAAAGTAGTGGCTTCCGTCGGCGGATATGGGTTCGAAACCTCCAGGTGGGACAATTTATTTCACTGGTTCAACCAGTAAATTGCACCTTTTGTACCTTAATTTGGAAGTAATTGCTAGATCTCGCTTGACGATCGAGGAAGTTGTTAGTTCTCGGTCACATGCATAAGTGTACTTGGACCGAATCGGGCATGTTAGTTAATTTGTGTATGTACGCACTGTGTCGTCGTATTAGGTATATACTACCACTGCTAGTGGGATCTAGCTCGGTTAGAGAAATGTCATCCACTATCACGGAAAAATGGAAAAAAAATTGTATCATATTAAGTGTCGTTGAATTGGATATATCTAGCACTAAAACACGGATATATACAATTCAGTGATAATTAATATGAATCGGAGCAAGCACTGAATCATTACTCGTTTATTTGTTCTTGCTAACTAGAAGAATACCATGCACGTTGCAGCAAAAATATTTTTAATAAATTGATTGTGTGAATGAATCGATGTATAAAGTTTAAAATATAAAGTTCTTTACAAAAATATGCCAGATTGGTCATAATAGTCGAGAGGATAAATTCAATTGACATAAACTGTTGTAATTTTTATGAAAAAATGGTGGCATTGACAATTATATGGCCAAGAAGGACATGGATACTAGCTTGCATGTACCATAAATGAATGCTAATGCGATGACATAGCCAATTGATTGGTTAAATTAGTGGATGATGTGGATAGCTTGCATGATGAGATAGACTATCATAATTGCTAGTTAGTGGGATTTTGCTTTATAAGAGCAAGTACAATAGGATGACATCAGCCGGCTATAAAAGTAAAATACTATATTTTGGCTGAGTTGAAAAAGAGAAAAGTAGAGTTGGCTGTAAGTTAAGAGACTGCTACAACACGTGTGCTCCTATACACTTTCTAGAAGTGACACGTGGACCATGTGTTAGTAAAATAGTACTTTATAGCTAACTATTATACTTGTTGGATGTAAATGATCACTATAGATCACTATAGCCAACAATGAGCTATACTATTAAACTTGCTTTAAGAAAGTATAGATATTATGACTAGGCTCTTGTCCTAATGGATAGAGTGCATTGATGTCTCTGAGAGGACTTGGGTCCAAACTCCGAAGGTGGGATAAATCATATTGATTTATTTGGGGGTTTAAACTACTCTCTTCGTGCCTCGAAATATATGTGAGAGATTTATCTAGATTCGCATGTATTTAACGCGTTTTAGTGTGTAGATACATACGAATCTTCGACATCTATTTTTAGGAGGGAGCAATAAATCACACCTTCTACCCGGCTACCCTTCCTCCCCGAAAAGTTTTTTTTTATGATGGACTGATATATCTCCATGATTTCAACTCGTTTCATTTCCTTATAACATGGGAACTACCGTGCATCGTGTATGGTCATTCCATTTCACCTCTTCCTTTTCTCCTCTTCTTCTCTTGACAGTTCGAGAGCTCCTCAATGTCACCCTTTTTTCTCTATTGGCTCTGTCGGACAGGTGAAGGGGAGATGGGCTCGGTCCCATCACTCCTATAAATCCGCATGAACTGCATGTTTTGTGTCCTTAGTGGTTGGTGTAGGGTCTTTCCCTACCAATAAATTAGGTTAGGAACCCCTCTTCTTTTCATCTTTGCTCTACTACATAACATGGACGTCAGATCGACGGAGGACAATCGATTGTAAGAATTTGGATATTGATGCTAGGGTGGAAGTTAGAATCTTAGAGAAGACTGGATTTCATGTCCTGCTTCCCAAAGCACGCTTTCGGGTTTCTATTTGTTTTCCTTCACTGAAATCTCCCACCAACTTCTTCTTTAAGAATTATCGATTATGGTTCCATTTTAGGTCCTCTATGATTCACATGATTGTCAAAACATATAGCAATGTAAAAACGCATGATTGGAGTGACTTTTCCTCTTGAATCCTACAAATAAAGAGAATTACAAGAATTTGAACCAATGACTATTCGGTACCACATCAAAACAAGGAAATTCTAGCAAGAGGTTTGACTAGATGGAAATTTTCCTAAAAAAGGGTGCAGTTGGATCCTTAGAAAAACATCCTAAGGATTACAATCGATCGTCCATATCTAGTGATCAATGCAAAAAAAATCCTAACGAAATGAACCCACCAAAATTCTTTTGAATCAAAGGAGCCCTTGTCCTTGGGTCTAGAGAGTGGTGTGACACATGATACCCCAACACAACGCTTCCCAAGTGAATGGTGTCATTGAAGACATCATATTTTTGTTGTTGATCATGGAGCTCTAGGATGACACATCATTCATATATGCATTTTGCAAGCTCCATAACTCTATTTTTTGAAGCTGGATGTAATACGTCGTTATTCACTTCGGCCCACATCCATAAGGGCCAGGGTGAATTGAGCGCGGTTCGATATGGTGACATTGCCTCATCACTGGTTGTTGCTAGACCTCTAGCCTTGTCGGTGATTTTAGTTAGGAAATTTGATGAAAGATTTCTCAATCTTCGGATGCAGCCTACAAAACGACGACACATGATGCTCTCTTGAACATTGTGTAGTTTACATGTACAGTTTGGACCATTTTATATTATTTCTTTTACTATGCTATATACTACCTCCGTTTCAAGGCTTAAGTCGTACACACTTTCCAAAGCAAAGTTTGACCAAAAGAATTAAGCAACAAAATCTCGATTATATTGTACATAATTAGTACCGTTGGATTCGTATTGAAAAATACTTTCCAGTGAAACTAGTTTTTATACCAAAAATCTTTACGTATATAGAGTAATTCTTGGTCAAAGAAAAAACACGTAAAACAAGGACGCCTTAAGCTCTGAAACGGAGGGAGTATGTAATTGGTAGAAAACTACTAGAAATATTTCCAATGGTCAACCACATGGATGGTTATATTTTAATTTATTCATGTATGAAATATTGTGCTTGAATTTCATCACTAATAATTTTTGTTTGTTTATGGAACTCCATATAGGTAGCAACTACGTGACTTATTTGTGAAACTCTATATTGTATGTTATTGTTCTAATGGTCCCTAGTCGATGAAGATACGTGGAGATATACGGCTAGTCTAGTGTACATATCGGTTGATGCCCATTTTTTTACTGGTCACATAGAGATGTCAACCCGGCAGTATGAAATCATATTGGAGAACATGGTTTTGGGTAGGCCAATTTTGAGATGCAGTGAAACCCGGCCTTCCTCCTTTCCCTCTTGCTACAGTAGTCTTCTCCCTTGAGAGTCGCCCGTGTTCTCCTGGCGCCTCCCTCCTCCTCTTCTGCCGGCGATGCTGGTAGCAGAGGAGATGGGGAAGGTTGCCGGGATTTTCTGTGTAGAGTAGGTGTAGGGCATCTCGCAGTAGGTTTAGGATTAGGGTTAGTCGTTGTTGCCTCCGTGGCGTATGGCGAGATGCCGATGGGCTTGTCCCCTCTGTCGTTGCCGCTCGGCGACAGACGGCTGTCCTCCTCGTGCTCCGGCGAGTCCCTAAGGTGGGGGAGCGCTGGTGGTGCGTCTGAGGACGGAAGCCTCTATAATAACGGCGGCGGCTGCTTCAGCGAGATCTGGAGGCCGGCGCTCGTGTTTCTCCCCCTGACCGGCCGTGGTGGCGAGGGGTGGGAGATGGTTGGCGCGGTGCAGACCAGATCTGCCAAAGAGCCAGGATGCGATCCGCTGGATCTTTACGGCGGATCCAGCGCCTGTTGGGAGGAATCCTCGGTGTGGAGCTTCCATGGAGGAAGCCAGATGCAGCGGCGACGACACCCATCGGTGGCTCCTCTCATCAGGTCAGTGGCCTCAGTACACCCTGTCTTCGTATGAGGCCTCTTCAACCTTCTCTGGCCGCCCATGGTGGCGAGGGGAGAAGTAGAGAAGTTGCTGCTTTCGTTGTTCAGGAGGTGTTGAGGAAGCCGCGAACTGGCATCGGTGGCTCGCTTTCTTCTTCTGCTGTGACGACCTCTGCTGCTGCTGGAGCTCTCAAGATCTCAAGGAATTCCCTCCAGTTTGCAGCCAGGGTGGCTCGGGTGGTTCGCCGGCATCAGTGGTTTCGCTGGCCAGTTTCCGAAGCCCCCTCCTTCAACCTCCGGCGGGAGGCCCCTCTTCCTTGCTTGTCTTTGGCAAGGACGCGGCTGGCGATGGTGGCAATTGCATCGCCAGCGAGGTCGGGATTTACTCGAGGACTCGATGGTTCTTGGAAATATTTTTCTAGGGTCCTCTGTGTAAATTGAAAGGACATTGTTGTAATTTACTATCTTTCAGGTCCTTTCTGCAGCATTGTAACAATTTTGATATATTAATGCCAGTTCTGGGACCTTCGGGTCCCTTCCCCTGTTCAAAAAAAAAAATTGAGATGCAGAGAGATGTGTCATTAGTTAGTACGAAGTACAATTTATAAGACATGTCCTAGGCTTGAGGTCGCTGTATGTCGCGCGAGATGTGAATCACTTATATGCTAAGAATTGTAAAACGCTACTATGTAACTAGGTTCTTACACCTTCTGTTTTAAAATATAAGATGTTTTAAGTTTGTTAATAAAAAATATATAGACTTGTTTAAGTATGCAGATTCATTTTAAATCTAACTGAACCTACGTACTAAAAGTAGTCTAGATACATTTGTTTTAACAAAGCAAAAATATCTTCTATTTTAAAAAAGAGGGAGTAGTTAGTTAGAAAGAAAGGTTAAAATGAAACGGAGTGAATAACTTATACTACTATCTTATATGATATCTATCGAATATTTTCATAAAAAATACAATCCAACTTTGAGAAAGTTTGGCAAACCAGTCGTTCCAACTTTGAATCTTCGTAAGTACTTCATGGTTTGATCGCTCCAGGCTGTTTATCACGGGCAGGATATGTGTCTATACCGTTCGTTTTTACATGGGCGCTCAATCATCAGGGACGATCTTGTGGGGGGCCTAGGACAAGACGACGTCAAGGCCCTTTGTTTAAATTGGAAAAGGATTTTTTACGGTTAAGAATAACTCTAACAGCTACTTATTGTCCGAAACCGTAAAATAACCATAAATTTACGGTTTCCCGCAGAAATCGCGTACCGATCAACTACCGTAAATCGATTCAGCCTGCAAATTTTTTTACGGGGCCAGTAGATTTCGGCCACCGGCCTGTACATCCGTGGGTCGAGAGGGGGAACCGAACGTGCCCCTCATTTCCATTGTTATTTTGGCAGGACGGAAGTTTCCCCTCCCCCCTTCTTGCTCCTGCATGCGTCTCGGCGTCGATCTCCCTCCTAGCTCGCCCTCCGCCGCTGCCTGATACGTCCAATTTGCATCACCATTCTATATCATAATTTGCCTTAATTCATTGATATGCGTCTTATTATGAGGTGTTATTTATGTATTTTACTCTGTTTTTGCATGTTGGATGATTCTTGGAGGATGGCATGCCGGAGTCAGGTTTCTGATGGAAACAGAAGTGTTTTGATGCAATTTTGCGAAGATTAGAAAAATACCAGAAAAATATTGGAAAATTATATTTTTCCAGAAGACGAAGGAAGCCAGAAGGGGAGGCGTAGCTAGGCCACAGGGGGCCCACACCCCCCTAGGCGTGGGTCCCTCCTACGCCGCGCCTAAGGAAGGTGTGGCCGACCTGACCGGCCTCCGACTCCGCCCTCTCGCATATATCTTCCTCTCGGAACCCTAATACCAAAGGAGCGACCACAGCGCCGCCTCTGCGGAGCGGAAAACACCGAGAGAGAAAGAGCTCTCCGGTAGACAAATTTCTGCCGGGGAAATTCCTTCCCGGAGAGGGAAGATCGTCGCCATCAACACTATCATCAAGCTAGGCTTCATAGGGATCATCATCATCATCCACATCATCATCTCCACTAGAAACATCATCACCACTCCATCCCGATGTAACAATTGTATTGGATCTTGCATTAGTTCTTAGGGGAATCTTTCCAGGTGTTGATTACTATTGTAGTTGATGCTTGTGAGTGGAACCATTGGATTATTGTTTATGTTCAGATTGTTATCCATCACCATATCATCTTTGATCTTGATCCATATGATGTCTTGTGAGTAGTTCGTTTAGTTCTTGAGGACACGGGAGAAGTCATGTTGTTAGTAGTGGATTTGTGTTGAGTTATTATTCAATAGTTTAGTATTTAAGTAGTGGTGCCATTCTTCCATTGGTGTCATGTGAACGTCGACTACATGATACTTCTGTAGGGGTTCGTAGCATGGAAAACAAAAAATTCTACCGCATGCACACAAACAAGCCAAGATCTATCTACTAGATTGTAGCAACGAGTCGATAGAAGTACTCACCCTTGAAGATTCCAAAGCGGTTAACGAGAGCAGATTCTCGTGGGTGATGTAGTTGTACACTTGCCGATCTCAAGATCGCGTAGACGATCCTTCCGGCGCTGCGTTCCGGCAGCGCTTCCACAGTCGGTCACACGTTCGGTACTCGATGAAGACCTTTCCTCTCCCTTGTTCCAGTAGGCAGTGTAGGTTGTAGTTCTCCCCTCGCGATTCCGGCAGCACGACGGCGTAGTGTCGGAAGTAGAGGGAAGATCCCGCAGGGCTTCGCCTAAGCCGGTGCGAGTTATGGTGGATTAGGGTTTCCCGGAGATCTAGGGATTAGATGACCGGGAGGAGGAGGAGGAGGTATCGGCGGCGGCACGACGGCGGCGGCGCGGCAGCTCGTGTGCAGGGAGAGGGGCTAGGGCTTGTGTGCTTTGGGGCAGCCCTTCCCCTCTATTTATGAGAGGGGGCAACCTTGGGAGAGTGGGTTTGAATCCAAACCCAAGCCCAAGTTGGATTGCGAGAAGGACTTGTTTCTTCTCCCATTAGGAAACCATTGTTCCAGTTTGACTTTTCAAACTCCCGTTTGACTTTCAATTTAGAGCTTTAATTCTCTCTTACAAATGCACACACCATATGACCCAGGATATGATCCAATCATTCAACTTACCCATGAAACATTCATGGACCATTCTTCTTCCGGCCCGGTGAACCTTCTAGACCCTTCTAGAACCTCTCCGATGAAAATATCGGAAACTTTCCCGAACTCCGGAATCGGACTTTCCTTATATGAATCTTATTCTCCAGACCATTTTGGATCTCCTCGTGATATCCCGGATCCCATCCGAGACTCCGAACAACATTCGGTATCCCTGCTAACATTCCATATCTATTAAACAACATCGAATCCTTAAGTGTGTCTCCCTACGGTTCGTGAATTATGAGGACATGACCGAGACACTTCTCCGATCAATAACCAATAGAGGAATCTGGAAATTCATATGGCTCCCACATATTTCTACGATTACTTTGCGATCGAATGAACCACTTACATACGATACCAATTTCCCTTTGTCTCGCGATAGTTTACTTATCCGAGGTTTTGATCGTCAGTATCTCTGCATACCTAGTACAACCTCGTTACCAATAAGTATTCTTTTAGTGTTCCCGTGTGATCCCTTGTGATCCAGTCACATGCTTGCAAGCTAATTGGATGACATTCCACCGAGAGGGCCTAGAGTATATCTATCCATCATATGGATGGACAAATCCCACTCTTGATCCATGTGCCTCAACCCATATTTTTCCGAACACTCAATGCCACCTTTATAGCCACCCAGTTATGGTGTGGTGTTTGATGTCATCAAAGCATTCTTCCGATGATGGTGATTAGCATGATCTCATGGTCAAAGGAATTAGGTTACTATGTATTAGAAAGCTTATTGCAAACGAACTATTGAAATGACTTGATCTTAATGCTACGCTTATCTATAAGAGTATGTCCATCACACCATTCTCCTAATGATATGATCTTGTTGTTAATAACATCTCAATGTTCATGATCGAGAAACCACGATCATCTATTAAACAACAAGCTAGTATTATAAAGAGGCTTTACTAGGGACTCTAATTTAGTTTACAAATCACACAGGTATTAATGTTTCCTGTTTAATACTGTTATAGCATGAATGTAAACATTTATCATAAACACAAAGATATAATAATAACCACTTTTATTATTGCCTCTAGGGCATATCTCCAACAGTCTCCCACTTTCACTAGAGTCAACTAATCTAGATTACATGGTAATATACCGAACACCCATGGCGGTTTGGTGTTGGTCATGTTTTGCCCTCGGGAGAGGTTTAGTCAACCGATCCGCCACATTCAGATCTGTGTATACTTTGCAAATCTTTATGTAACCATCTTGGACATGCTCTCGAATAGCGTGAAAACGTATCTTGATGTGCTTCAGCTTCTTGTGTGACCTTGGTTCTTGCGCATTGGCTATGGCGCCCATGTTATCACAGTAGATAGACATTGGGTCCAGCGCACTTGGAACCACACCGAGCTCTGTAATAAACTCCTTCATCCATATCGCCTCTTGTGAAGCCTCAGCGACTATGTATTCGATTCAGTTGAAGATCTCGCACAACGCTTTTGCAGTCCTCCACTAAGCTGCGGCACCATTCAAAAATCATTATCCAGTTGAGATTTATAATCATCTGAATCAGTGTTCCAACTAGCATCGGTGTAACCATTAACAACGAGTTGTTCATCACCTCATAAGAAAGAACCATATCCTTAGTTCTTCTCAAGTACTTAAGGATGTTTTTGACCGCTCTCCAATGATCCACTCCTGGATCACTTTGATATCTGCTAGTCAAACTAACAGCATATGCAATGTCGGGTCTAGTACATAGTATGGCATACATAAGAGATCCTATGGCTGAGGCATAGGGAGTTTTACTCATCCTTTCTCTATCTTATGTCATTGCAGGACTTTGAGTTTTACTCAAGGTCATATTGGGCAACATGGGCAAAAACCCTTTCTTGCTATCTTACATTCCAAACCTCTTTAGAACTTTGTCCAAATATGTACTCTATGAAAATGATATTAGGCGTCTCGATCTATCTCTATAAATCTTTATGCCTAATTTATAAGCTGCTTCGCCAAGATCTTTCATTGAAAAACTATTATTCAAATAATCCTTGACACTATTAAGAAGGTCTACATCATTCCCAATCAACATTATGTCATCTACATATAGTATTAAGAATGCTACAGAGCTCCCACTCACTTTCTTGTAAATACAAGCTTCTCCATAAGTTTGTATAAAACCAAAACTTTTGATTACCTTATCAAAACGTTTATTCCAACTTCGGGATGCTTGCTTCAATCCATATATGGACCGTTGAAGTTTGCATACCTTGTTAGCATCTTTAGGATCGACAAAACCTTTGGGTTGCATCATATACAACTCTTCATCAATGTCTCCATTGAGAAATGCCGTTTTGACATCCTTCTGTCATATCTCATAATCATAATATGCAGCGATTGCTAACATAATCCTCACAGACTTTAGCTTCGCTACTGGTGAGAAAGTCTCATCGTAGTCAACTCCTTGAATTTGTCGAAACCCTTTTGCGACAAGTCGAGCTTTATAGACAGTAACATTACCATCAACATTTGTTTTCTTCTTAAAAATCCATTTGTTCTCGACAGCCTTCCGGCTATCCGGTAAGTCCACCAAAGTCCATACTTGGTTTTCTTACATGGATCCAATCTCGGATTTCATGGCTTCCTGCCATTTATTCGAATCTGGGCTCATCATCGCTTCCTCATATGTCGCAGGGTCATCGGTGTTGTCCACCAACATGACACTCATAACGGGATCATACCAATCAGGAGTGGTATGAGTTCTCGTCGACCTGCGAGGTTCCGTAGAAACTTCAAGAAGTTTCATGATCAACATCATTAGCTTCCTCTCTTATTGGTGCAGGCGTCACAGGAACTACTTCCGATGCTGCGCTACTCACAAGTTCGAGAGAAGATTCAACAACCTCGTCGAGTTCTACTTTCCTTCCAGTCACTTCTTTCGAGAGAAATTCCTTCTCTAGAAAGGATCCATTCTTGGCAACGAAGATCTTGCCCTCGGATCTATGATAGAAGGTATACCCAATAGTTTCCTTCGGGTATCCTATGAAGACGCATTTTTCCGCTTTGGGTTCAAGCTTGTCCGGAAGTAACTTCTTTACATAAGCCTCGCAACCCCAAACTTTAAGGAACGACAATTTAGGTTTCTTCCCAAACCATAATTCATACGGTGCCGTTTCAACGGATTTAGATGGTGCCCTATTTAAAGTGAATGCGGTTGTTTCTAATGCATAACCCCAAAACGATAGAGGTAAATCTATAAATGACATCATAGAACGAACAACGTTCGGACACACCATTACGCTGTGGTGTTCCCGGCGGTGTCAATTGTGAAAGTATTCCGCATTTCTTCAAATGCTCGCCAAACTCGTAACTTAGATATTCACCTCTACGATCAGATCGTAGAAATTTAATCTTCTTGTTACGTTGATTCTCTACCTCACTTTGAAATTCCGTAAATTTCTTGAAAGTTTCGGACTTATGTTTCATGAAATAGATATACCCATATCTACTCAAGTCATCCGTGAAGGTAAGAACATAACGATAACCACCGCGCGATGCTACACTCATTGGGCCACACACATCGGTGTGTATGATTTCCAATAAGTCCATAGCTCACTCCATCATACCAGAAAATGGAGTCTTAGTCATTTTACCCATCAGACATGCTTCGCATCTCTCAAGTGATTCGAAATCAAGTGATTCAATAAGTCCATCGGAATGGAGTTTCTTCATACGCTTCACTCCAATATGACCAAGACGACATTGCCACATATAGGTCGAGTTATCACTCAATTTCAAACGTTTAGCTTCAATGTTATTAATGTGTGTATTACCACAATCGAGATTCAATAAGAATAGACCATCTATCAAAGGTGCATGTGCATAAAACATATTACTCATATAAATCGAACAACCATTATTCTCGGATTTAAACAAGTAACCGTCTCGCAATAAACATGATCCTGATATAATGTTCATGCTCAACGCAGGCACCAAATAACAATTATTTAAGTATAAAACTAATCCCGATGGTAGATGAAGAGGTAGTGTGCCGACCGCGATTACATCAACCTTTGATCCATTTCCTACGCGCATTGTCACCTCGTTCTTCGCTAGCTTCCGTTTATTCTGCAGTACCTGTTTCGAGTTACAAATATGAGCAACTGAACCAGTGTCAAATACCCAGGCACTACTACGAGTAATAGAGAGATACACATCTATAACATGTATATCGGATATACCTTTCTTCTTGATGTTGCCGTTCTTCAAATCCGCCAAGTACTTTGGGCAATTCCGCTTCTAGTGACCTTCTCCCTTGCAGTAAAAACACTCAGTATCAGGCTTAGGCCTAGCCTTGGTCTTTTTCGCCAGCGCGATAACTTTCTTAACGCCCTTATTGAAGTTTCCCTTTTTCTTAGACTTGCCTTGCTTCTTGAATTTGGTGGTCTTATTGACCAACAACACTTGGTGCTCTTTTTTTATCTCCACTTCTGCAGATTTCAACATGGAGAAGAGTTCTGGCAACAACTTGTCCATGTTTTGCATATTGTAGTTCATCACAAAGTTCTTGTAACTTGGTGGTAGTGATTGGAGGACATGGTGAATCCCCAAAGCATTAGGAACCACTATTCCCAAGCTTTGAAGGTTGCTTGCGTGCCCAGACATCTTAAGCACGTGCTCACTGATGGAGCTGCCCTCTTCCATCTTGCAGTTAAAGAACTTTTCAGAAGCCTCATAACTCTCAACTGCCGCGTGAGCCTCAAATATCATTTTGAGTTCACGGACAATATCATGTGGATCATGGTTCTCAAACCTTTTCTGAAGCTCCGATTCCAAACCATACAAGATAGCACACTGAACTGTGGATTACCGATTCTTCCAAGCGAGGAAAACATTCTTTACCTCATCGGTAGCGATGGTAAAGGGTCACCCAGTGCATCCAAAGACATAGGTCAAATTACCAGCATTGAGGACAATCCTCAAATTGCGGAACCAATCCGCGAAGTTGCTTACATTGTTTTTCAACTTTTCTTTCTCTAGGAACGCATTAAAATTGATGGTAGGGGCCGCCATTGATCTACAACATATTTGCAATAGTTTTAGACTAAGTTTATGACAAACTGAGTTCTAATTAATAGTTAAATTAATCTAGGTGAACTCCCACTCAAAACAATATCCCTCGCATTGTTTTAGAGATCACACGAACCAAATCCACCACTTCAAAACCGATCATCACGAGAGTTGATGTAGCTTCAATGGCGAACAATCAACATGTTCATCATATCTACTATATGACTCATGCTTTACCTTTCGGTGATCCGTGTTTCGAGACCATGTCTGTACATGCTAGTCTCGTCAAGATCAAACCTTAGCTTCCGCATGAGCAAATCTGGCTTGCTCATGTTGTATACACTCGCAGAATCTAACACACCCGATCATCACGTGGTGCTTCGAAACAACGAGCTTTAGCAACGGTGCTTACTAAGGATGAACACTTTAAAACTTGAAATTGTGTGCATGAGGGATCATCTTATAATGCTACCGTATCAAACTAAGCAATACAAGATGCATAAAGGATTAACATCACATGCAATTCATAATATGTGATATGATATGGCCTTTCTTCTTGTGCTTTCGATCTCCATCTTCAAGCACGAACATGATCTCCATCATCACCGGTATGGCGTCAAGGTCAATGGTGTCGTTTCATGGTCGTCGTACACCAGCTTCAACTATTACAACTACTTTGAATAGACACGCAAGTCTTAACGAAATTTAAAAGACAACCATATGGCTCCTGCCGGTTGCTAACTTATAATAAGGAACATTGCATACATCATATATAATCACAATCATGGCCATATCACATCACAGCACACCCCTGCAAAACAAAGTTAGATGCCTCTAATTTTCTTTGCATATTTTACGTGGTTTGGGGCTTTCAATAAGTGTCGTTCTAGCTTACGAACAAGAACCACAACATTGATGCTTGAACTATCAAGTTCCCGTTGTAAATTGAATCTATACTATGATGGGAGAGACAGACGCCCGCAAATCCACTTATGAAATACAAGTTGCATGTTAAGCGTGGAGCAAGTCTCATGAACGATGTCATGTAAGGTTAGCCCGGGCCGCTTCATCCCATCATACCGCAAGATGCAAAGTACACAAAAAGGCAATTGATAATAAAAGCACCACCGCCCACAATGACCATTGTGTTCTACTCGTGCAACAGATCTACATATAGACACGGCTCTAATACCATTATAGGGGTTCGTAGCATGGAAAACAAAAAATTCTACCGCATGCACACAAACAAACCAAGATATATCTACTAGATTGTAGCAACGAGTCGATAGAAGTACTCACCCTTGAAGATTCCAAAGCGGTTAACGAGAGTAGATTCTTATGGGTAGACGATCTCAAGATCGCGTAGACGATCCTTCCATTGCGTTAAAGCGCTTCCATATCGGTCACACATTGATGCGATGAAGACATGTCCTCTCCCTTGTTCCAGTAGGCAGCGGAGGTTGTAGTTCTCCCCTCGTGATTCCGGCAGCACGACTGCGTGGTGTCGGAAGTAGAGGGAAGATCCCGCAGGGCTTCGCCTAAGCCGGTGCGAGTTATGGTGGATTAGGGTTTCCCAGAGATCTAGGTATTAGATGATCGGGAGGAGGAGGAGGTGTCGGCCGCGGCTAGGGCGGCGGCGATGAACCAGCGGCGGCGTGGCAGCGGGGCTGCGGTGGCGGCTCGTGTGCGGGGAGAGGGGCTAGGGCTTGTGTGCTTTGGGTCAGCCCTCCCCCTCTATTTATGAGAGGGCGGGCAACCTTGGGAGGTGTGGGTTTGAATCCAAACCCAAACCCAAGTTGGATTGAGAGAAGGACTTGTTTCTTCTCCCGTTAGGAAACCATTGTTCCAGTTTGACTTTTCAAACTCCCGCTTGACTTTCAATTTAGAGCTTTAATTCTCTCTTACAAATGCACACACCATATGACCTAGGATATGATCCAATCATTCCACTTACCCATGACAGATTCATGGACCATTCTCCTTCCAGACCGGTGAACCTTCTAGACCCTTCTAGAACCTCTCCGATGAAAACATCAGAAACTCTCCCAAACTCTGGAATCGGACTTTACTTATATGAATCTTATTCTCCAGACCATTCCGGATCTCCTCGTGATATCCCAGATCCCATCCGAGACTCCGAACAACATTCGGTATCCCTACTAACATTCCATATCTATTAAACAACATCGAATCCTTAAGTGTGTCTCCCTACGGTTCGTGAATTATGCGGACATGACCGAGACACTTCTCCGATCAATAACAATTAGAGTAATCTGGAAATTCATATGGCTCCCACATATTTATATGATTACTTTGCGATCGAATGAACCACTTACATACGATACCAATTTCCCTTTGTCTCGCGATAGTTTACTTATCCGAGGTTTTGATCGTCGGTATCTCTGCATACCTAGTTCAACCTCGTTACCGATAAGTACTCTTTTCTCGTTCCCGTGATATATGATCCCTTGTGAGACAGTCACATGCTTGCAAGCTAATTGGATGACATTTCACCGAGAGGGCCCAGAGTATATCTATCCGTCATATGGATGGACAAATCCCACTCTTGATCCATGTGCCTCAACCCATATTTTTTCGAACACTCAATGCCACCTTTATAGCCACCCAGTTACGGTGTGGTGTTTGATTTCATCAAAGCATTCTTCCGATGATGGTGATTAGCATGATCTCATGGTCGAAGGAATTAGGTTACTATGTATCAGAAAGCTTATAGCAAACAAACTATTGAAATGACTTGATCTTAAAGCTACGCTTATCTATAGGAGTATGCCCATCAGACCATTCTCCTAATGATATGATATTGTTGTTAATAACATCTCAATGTTCATGATCGAGAAACCATGATCATCTATTAACCAAAAAGCTAGTATTATAAAGAGGCTTTACTAGGGACTCTAATTTAGTTTACAAATCACACAAGTATTAATGTTTCCTGTTTAATACTATTATAGCATGAATGTAAACATTTATCATAAACACAAAGATATAATAATAACCACTTTTTATTATTGCCTATAGGGCATATCTCCAACAACTTCACCATTTATGGGCCTAGGAAAATGTATTGTGTATTTGGCTACTAATTGTGGGGTTGCCCGAGTGACAGAAACCTTAACCCCTGTTAGGACACCTTTGCACAAGGGAGCGTAGGATCTCAGAGTTTAAGGCTATGGTTAGGTTTATATCTTAATTACTTTCTAGTAGTTGTGGATGCTTGCAGGGAGTTTAATCACAAGTATGTATTAGTCCAAGTAAGATCGGTACATTAGCACAGGTTCACCCACACAACAGTTACAACACCAAAGAAGAGTACTTAGCTATTTGAAGCGAAAGCTCTTGACAGAATTCCCATGTGTCCTCAAGAACGTTTGGTCCTTATAAGTATTTCCATCGGCTTGTCCTTTGCTAAGAAAGGATTGGGCCACCTGTTGCATTTGTTCTTTGTCTTTATTACTTGCACCTTGTTTTGTTGCTTTATCAGAAAACCCCTAAAAATCCGTTTGCTAAGTATTTACAGAGATTTCCTGCTCCATACCACTAGTCAACACCTTTTGCTCCTCGTTGGGATCGACACTCCTATTTATCGAAAGTACTACGATACACCCCTATACTTGTGGGTCATCAAGACTATTTTCTGGCGCCATTACCGGGGAGTGAAGCGCTATTGAAGAGTGGAACTGGTAAAGGAAACTTCTACTGTGAGTATTGTTTTTATTTTTATTTGTTACTTTGTTTCCAATATGGATAACCCACTTGGTTTTCTATTTGGGAAAACTACTACCACTGTTAGGGTAGTATATGAACCACCACCTATTGAGATAGATCCTTTTAAGATACCTACAAGTATTGTTGATCGTGTTATGGATAATTATTATATTGGGGATGAAACTGTTCATTCTGGTGATCATTTGGTTTTTATCCATGAATTATGCGGGTTGTTTAAGTGTGCAGGTATCACAACTGAACAGGTGAAGAAGAAGTTACTCTTTATATCCTTGAAAGGGAGAGCTGAAGAATGGTATAAGCTGCTGAAGAATGGACAATTCATGGAATGAGAGGAGATGGCATCTCTCTTTTATTCTAAATTCTATCCTCCCAGTGAGATTCATAATGATAGAAATCTGATATATAACTTTTGGCCTCGTGATGGAGAGAGTACAGCTCAAGCTTGGGGGAGATTGAAGTTATTAATGCTTAAATGTCCTATTCATGAACTCCCTAACAATATTATTATCAATAATTTTTATGCTAGGCCTCTTCATGATAAAGATTTACTAGATGCTTTTTGTGCTGGATCATTCACACGTATGAAGGAAGAAGCTAAATGGGATCTCCTAGACCGTATTCAAGAGAACACTGAAGCTTGGGAGAATGACAAATGAAGAAAGTCAGGTATAAATTATGATTATGAATGCATTAAATCCTTTATGGGAACTGATGACTTCTGTGATATTAGTAATGAGTTTGGTCTTGATTCCCAGAGTATTGCCAACTGTTTCAAAGCCTTTGCCTCTTACATAAAAATTCCCAAAAAGAAGTGGAACAAGTACCATGTGCCTTATAAAGATGTTGTTAGTCATGTTCCTGTTAGAAGTACTGAAGTTTGTACTAATCATATTGTGCATGAACCTTATGTTGAGAAAATCCCTTTCCCAGCTAAGGTAAAGGAATATTCTATGATGATTAGTGCAAATAATAAAGGTACTAAGAAAACTATGGAGCCCTATGAGAAAATTAATATTGAGCCTGTGGTAGCTATTGTGAAAGACCCTGTCACTAGAAGTATAGAGGATGAGCACATCTAGTGTTCTTCTGCTTTCTGTTAAAATTGGTGATCATTGCTATTATGGTTTATGTGATATTGGTGCTAGTTCTAGTGTTATTCCTTATGATCTTTACAGAGAAATTATGCATAAAATTGGTCCTTGTGAGCTTGAGGACATTGATGTGGTTATTCACCTTGCTAACAAGGAAACCATTTGCCCCATTGTATTGTAAGACATGTGGAGGTTGTCTATAGTAAGATTAAGTATCCTGCTGATTTCTTGGTACTTAATTCAGCAGCTAGCAAAACTTGTCCTATCATTTTTGGTAGACCTTTCTTAAACACTTGTGGAGCTATTATAGATTGTAAAATGGAAAGAGTTTTAACTAAGTTTGATGGAGATTCTTATGAGTTTAACTTTTCCAAATTTGCTAAAGCTCCTTGTGAAAATATCTTGCCTAATGAAGATTTCAGGATGGAACGACTTGATTCTATTGATCCAGTTTATGACCTTGGACCTCTTTTTGGTGACTGTAAGTATGCTCATTCTAATTATAAAGTTGTTGTCAGTGACAGTTATATTGTCAACTTTATTCAGAGTGCTGCTGAAAGTTATTATAAGAAAGGGAAACATGGTTTTATGCATCTCAATAATGTTAAGTTTCCCCATTTTATTTTGAAAGCTTTGAAGTTGCATTCATTTTGTCTTCCTATGCTAGTGGCTTTTTGTTTCAACAATTTGTTTTCTCATGACACCCCCATGCAGAGGAAGTGGGTTAGACTCAAATGTGTTGGTTATTTGCTTCTTTATGCTCTCTTTCACTTTAGATATATATCTCCTTTGTGAGCATCTTTGAAACTTTCAAGACTAACTTAAAGGCATTAAAGAAAAGTACTTGTTGGGAGATAACCCAGGAGTTTGGTTGAGTCTTGGAAGTTATTACCTCAGTAATAACCGCTCCTTATCCTTTTTTTTTTGGTTTTGTGTCAAGTTCAACTACTTTTGAGAAGTGGAGGAGTTGTGAAAAGTGGTCGTCCTAGGACAGATTTTTGTGCTGCATTGTAAAAATTTGTGAGGGTCTCAGTACTTCGGATGGAGCTGTATTTCTCTGACCTTGTTCTCCAAGTTGTTACCCAAATTTCATTAGTTTTGCATTTTTTTATTTGAGCAACAAAAGGTTTTCGAAAAAATCAATATTTACCTGCTGGGTTGTTTTGACAGATTTCTGCCATCATTTTCATTTGCCTCATACAGAATCCTTTGTTTTGATGGATTTCAGTTGAAGTTTGAACCTAAAGGTTTATTGTTTTTACTTACACTAATGTTGCCCTTGAAGTTTTTGTATTACCTTGTGAAGAAAGGAATTTCCAGGAGGAGGAAAGGAATCTGCAGAGTTCGACTTTGAATAGGTAAAAGTGGTGAAAACAGAAGGTTCGTGAAAGCCTAATCTTTTTATATTTTTTATGTTTTTATTACATAAAGAAAGTTACGAGATGGAACAGAGGAGGAAACGAAGGCCGGGGTGGCCAAACCCACCCAGTGAGTCCCACTGGTTGCGCTGGAGGGGTGAGCCCCGAGTCAAATCTCGCCTCGTTTTCATACCAATACCTTCCTTATGCATTGAAACTTCGTAATTTATAAGCCCCCAGGTTCCCCGAGGTTTGTGCATCGTGTTCTCATCGTGTTTTTGTTTCGATCTGTTTCTGTTAAGAAATCTTCTCAAGTTTAGAGCACCATGGTCTCCGCCAACGACAAAGGCAAGAAACCCGAGGAGATTTTGGTAGGGGATGAGGAAGACATGGAGGAGGACGAGCATCCGGACACCCGTGCTACCGTCGCAAGCATTGGAGTGGTGGAAAAACCTACCAAGCTTAGGAGGACAGCACGAATGTCTACAGGAGTGACACCTCCATGTCTTATATTCATTCCACGGTCACCTCCTCCATGTACCAAGAATCCCTTCCATACTCTTATGCATGTGCATCAATACCAACAGGTGCCCAAAGGGAACTTGCCCTCGGTTTGGGATCTGCCTCGTTCTAACCATGCAGGGGAGGAACACACTAAGAAGGAAGAGTGGGGAAAGAATAGCAAGGATTGGTACTCTAGGTCCGATATGATCATGAACTGCATTGAGCATAATTCAGAGTTGATTGGTACTCTAACCTTCAAGATTGAGGATTTGAGGAAACTGATTGAGGAGCTTATCAAGAGAACACCACCACCACCGAAGGAGTAATTCATCATCAGGTTTGGCATCCCCTTGGCTTGTTCCAATCTTGGGGGAGTGTCGCGGTATCACCATCATTATCTTTTATCTTTTACCTTTTTAGTGGATTCGTGTCTTTGGTAGAGAAGTTATCTTATAGGTTGGTTTGCATGTGTAAGTATCTCTCCTTTAGTTGGTTATCTATGTATCCCTTGGTGTGAGTGCCTTTATGGAATATTAATGAGAAGTTTCATCTTTTACTTTTTGCACTTCTTATTTTAGTTTGCAATCTCTATTATATGATGGATCTTGTTGATCAGTATTGGCATCACTTTGGGAGCATCAAGTAAATTTAAATTGATTTTGGCAAGCCGAGCTCTGGTCAGTAGCAACACTTTTTGAGGTTTGAAAGGAAAAGAGAAAAAGCTTACAGGTATTTTGTATCATTTATTTTCTTTCTTGTTGGCTCATAAGCTTAGTATTCTTTATTTAAGATCATTTGTGTCTTCACGGAAGATTGCATGTTTGGCTTTATCACTTGTAGGTTTGCTTGCTTCTTTCAACTCTTTTGCTTGCTACCCAGTCTTGCTAGCCAAAAACCTGTTTTGAGAAGGCATACTTATCATGCTTCCAATCCCTTAGAACCAAAACGTGTGCCATGTGTGTCCACCATATCTACCTATTAGCATTTGCTATTCCAAGCAAATTCTCAAGCTTCATCTATCTTTCGAATTAAAAAGTATTTTGTTATATGAAAACTAGTTAGTAAAGCTCTCACGAACTTGATGGCACACCTTATTTTCTTGCCCCTAATAGACTTGAACCATTGTGTCATCGAAGTTGTATATGCTTGCATCTATATGTTGGAATTAGCAGAACCGTGCTGTCACGGGGAACGCTTTCAACATTTCACCTGTACGTTGTACATAGTTGATATCATGCTCTTTTGTTTGCGGATGTCGTCAGTGTGAAATAAAGAGGGAGCTTGTAAGTCCATGGAGTGATGTATGTGTGTTAGAGAAACGCCTGGGCCGCTAGCCTAAGCCATGCCTAATCATGGTGGAAACTTGCAGCATCACCATAATGAGAATTTTGTGAAGCATCCTTAATAAAAAGTTATGTACATAGTAAATAAAAAGATCACTGAGATGCTCATTGTGTGCTTGCCTTGTCATTTTGGTTATGGGGTAGCTCCTGTACCATGTGCAAGTGGTACCCCGTTAGCGGTTCTCTATGATACACATGTACTTATAATGATAAGAACTTACCGGTGATAAGAGTAGCATGAGGAGAGGCCCTCGTACTCAAGGGACATGAGATTGCCAACTTATATTTCGTCAAGCATATACTCCATCCTTGTTTACTTTAACCTTAATCATCTCAAGATGCCTATGATACGGGCAATTAGGGCTTAAAGCTAGTAAGTACCATAATATTTTAGAAGCTCTTTATGACTTGAAATCCCTGCTTCCCTCTATGAAGGGACCTTTCTCCTATTTCTAAGTTGAGTCAGTAAACCTAATTCCTCTCTATCTCCAGCAAGCATTTGAGTTGTTGTGTTGCAAGCATTCATATGGTAATTTATTCAGTCATGTTCTATATCTTCCTTGTTTGCACAAGACTCTTATCTGTTGAGTATTACTTTGAAAGCCTTCATTGTGAAAAACCTTTTTGAGCAAAGAGTACTCCTGTTTTAAAACTTCTTCAAAAGCTTTATTTGTGAAACTGTTTGCCAGCTGTTCTCTGACCAACAACAATAGTTTGCCAATTCCAATTATGATTTATCTTTATGCATATCTATTGCGACTCCTGTACTTGTTGCAAATTAAGTTATATAATGGTGAGTTGCTTTCTTCTATGAGATGTGTAATGGTAAGTGTGATGCTTCTTGTCTGTATTTTTTTATCGACACTTCACTCCATAAACCTATGGACATGCTTACTAAGCTCAGTTTTTGCTTGTTGACAAGCGAAAGTATAAGCTTGGGGGAGTTGATACGTCCAATTTGCATCACCATTCCATATCATAATTTGCCTCTATTCATTGATATGTGTCTTATTATGAGGTGTTATTTATGTCTTTTCCTTTGTTTTTGCATGTTGGATGATTCTTGGAGGATGGACTGCCGGAGTCGGGTTTCTAATGGAAAAAGAGGTGTTTTGATGCAATTTCACGAAGATCAGAAAAATACCAGAAAAATATTGGAAAATTATATTTTCCCAGAAGACGAAGGAAGCCAGAAGGGGAGGCGTAGCTGGGCCACAGGGGGCCCACACCCCCTAGGCACGGGTCCCCCCTGAGCCGCACCTAGGGCAGGTGTGGCCCACCTGGCCGGCCTCCGACTCCGCCCTCTCGCCTATATATTCCTCTTGGAACCCTAATACCAGATGAGCAACCACATCACCGCCTCTGCGGGGCGGAAAACACCGAGAGAGAAAGAGCTCTCCGGCAGACAGATTTCTACCGGGGAAATTCCTTCCCGGATAGGGGAGATCAGCGCCATCAACACCGTCATCAAGCTAGGCTTCATCAGGATCATCATCATCATCATCCACACCATCATCTCCACCAACACCATCATCACCACTCCATCCCTCTGTAACAATTGTATTGGATCTTGCAATAGTTCTTAGGGGGAAATTTCCCGGTATTGATTACTATTGTAGTTGATGGTTGTGAGTGGAACCATTGGATTATTGTTTATGTTCAGATTGTTATCCATCACCATATCATCTTTGATCTTGATCCATATGATGTCTTGTGAGTAGTTCGTTTAGTTCTTGAGGACATGGAAGAAGTCATGTTGTTGTTGAGTTATTATTCAATGGTTTAGTATTTAAGTTGTGGTGCTATTCTTCTAGTGGTTTCATGTGAACGTCGACTACATGATACTTCACCATTTATGGGCCTAGGGGAATGCATTGTGTATTTGGCTACTAATTGTGGGGTTCTTGGGAGTGAGTAAACCTGAACCCCCGTTAGGACACCTTTGAACAAGGGAGCGTAGGATCTCAGAGTTTAAGGTTGTGGTTAGGTTTATATCTTAATTACTTTCCTATAGTTGCGGATGCTTGCAGGAGGTAATCACAAGTATGTATTAGTCCAAGTAAGGTTGTTACATTAGCACAGCTTCACCCACACAACACTTACAACACCAAAGAAGAGTACTTAGCTATTTGAAGCAAAATCACTTGACAGAATTCCCATGTGTCCTCGAGAACGTTTGGTCCTTATAAGTATTTCCACCGGCTTGTCCTTTGCTAAAAAAGGATTGAGCCACTTGCTTCGTTTGTTCTTTGTCTTTGTTACTTGCACCTTGTTTTGTTGCTTTATCAGAAAACCCCTAAAAATTCATTTGCTAAGTATTTACAGAGATTTCCTGCTCCATACCACTAGTCAACACATTCTGCTCCTCGTGGGGATCGACACTCCTATTTATCAAAAGTACTACGATACACCCCCTATACTTGTGAGTCATCACCGCCGAGTAGCGGAATTGGTGCCATGGATCCGGCCGAGCTCACGCCGGGCGCTGTTCAGGTCCCTCGGCCGCATATGCCACCACCTGTTGCTCTGGCAATCCACGCGGGCTCGCCGGGCACCACTGCTTCCGTCCTAAAGAAGTGGAAGCATGCGGCCGCTGCTGCCCCTACCATCGTTGCTCCAGACGGAGCTTCTCAGGCCAAGACGGTCGCCGCCCCAACACATGTTCCCCCGAAGGCCGCCGCCCGCAAGGCACATCACAAAAAGGTGCGGGTCGGGCCAAAAGCAGCGGAAAAAAAGGCGATGATGGCCACACAAAAAAAGCAACCCGCGGCGACCCCCATTCCTCTTCAGCCTGCCACCTCTGGAGCCGCCGTGGAAATCGGCAGGGACGGCGTGCACAATGCATTCGACGAAATGTCCGCAAGGTACGACACAGAAACTATCCCCAAATCCTTTGTCGAGCTTCTCAATGAGTCGGAGGTGTGCCTCACAGAGCCACCACTCGGTGCGTACGACTTGGATGGGGGTTTTGAATGCGAGGAGGGTGGGAAGGATGATAGCGAGGAAGATTGCGCTTGAGGAGAAAAAGGCAAACGCCGGTCTCATTGTCGAGGAGAATCGCACAATGATGATGGATCCTACCATGATGGATGATTTCACAAGAGAGTGCTGGGAAATGAGGAGGCTCGAGATCGTCACAAGGATATGACAACTCATGGAGGAGGCTACGTCTTCGGCACGGGCGAGTGCAACTGCGTCGGTTCTAGCTCCAGCGAGCGGTGGTGACGTCGGAGGGGCAACGGAGGACGGTGCTCCGGATTGAGTGCCCCTTGGATATGTTGATGATCCTCTTATTTTGGTTGGCTTGATGCAAACACTACCGTGGAATTCTGTCGAACACCTATGTCTCATGATGTAATGCGAACTTTATTTGCAGGTCAGTTTTGCAATTGATGGTGTCGAGCAGTCCCCGCAAACTGAAACCGCAAAATAGTTTTGCGGTTTTAGTTTGCAGTGACGGCTTGGCGCCGACTCTCGTGACCAACGAGATCGCTTTTTGGTGACTTGTACTCGCGTGTTTATGGTTCGGGATTTACGGTACCTGCTAGAGTTGCTCTAAGGGGGTGGGGCAATGGCCCCCCTACCCCAGAAAATTTCTTAAAGATATTTTTAATGTCTACCAAGCTCCACCACTTGTTCACACACGAAATACTTAAAAAATATTAGTATTACTCAATTAAGATATTAATGTAATGTTCTTGCAAATGAAATTCTGAATATTTGATAGATCCATTGTCTTTGAAACCTCGGTGAAATTCGAAACTACTATATGCCATGATAATTATTTCCTATCAACTGCTCATTTTATATACATGTAAAGACATATGTACCTCTAGTATTAATCACAAAAAAATATTATTATGGGAGTAACATATCCATATGCATGTGCAAAATAGTGAGTAGAAGAGTAGACAAATTAAACACATGAATAATACCAAGATGTAATAATCTGTCAAACATGTATGATGGGACTGATACGTCCATTTTGCATCACTATTCTATATCATAATTTGCTCCAATTCATTGATATATTTCATATTAAGAGGTAATACTTATGTTATTTCATCTGTATTTGCATGTTGGATGATTCTTGGAGGATGAACTGCCGGAGTCAGGATTCTGATGAAAAAAGCTGTGTTTCGATATAATTTGGCGAAGATAAAAAATACCAGAAAATATATGGAAAATTATATTTTTTTCATAAGACGAAGGAAGCCAGAAGGGGAGGCGGAGTTGGGCCTGAGGCCCACCTCCCGGCCTGAGCCACCCTAGGGCGCCACCGAGTGTGGCCACCACCCACCTCCTTCCGCCCCTTCAACATATCTTCCTCCGAAACCCTAAAGTTGGGGCGGCCCTGAAGATTCCGCGCCTCAGGCGGAAACTACAGAGAGAGAAAGAGCTCTTCGGGAGACAGATTTCTGCCGGGTAAATTCCTTTCCGGAGAGGGAAGATCGTCGCCATCAACATCGTCATCAATCTAGACTTTATCGGGATCATCATCATCATCATCCACACTACCATCTCCACCAGCACCATCATCACCACTCCATCCCGCTGTAATAATTGTGTTGAATCTTGGATAGTTCTTAGGGGAATCTTTCCCGGTGTTGATTACTTTTGTAGTTGATGCTTGTGAGTAGAACCATTAAATTATTATTTATCTTTAAATTGTTATTCACCATCATATCATCTCTGATCTTGATCCATATGATGTGTCGTGAGTAGTTCGTTTAGTTCTTGAGGACATGGGAGAAGTCATGTTGTTAGTAGTGAAATTGTGTTGAGGTATTATTCAATAGTTTAATATTTAAGTTGTGGTGCTATTCTTCTAGTGGTGTCATGTGAACGTCGACTACACGATACTTCACCATTTATGGGCCTAGGGTAATGCATTGTGTATTTGGCTACTAATTGTGGGATTGCCGGAGTGACAGAAACCTGAACCCCCGTTAGGAAACCTTTACACACGGGAGTGTAAGATCTTAGAGTTTAAGGATATGGTTAGTTTTTTATCTTAATTACTTTCTTTTAGTTGCGGATGTTTGCAAGGGGTTTAATCATAAATATGTATTAGTTCAAGTAAGATCGGTATATTAGCACAGGTTCACTCACACAACACTTATAAAACCAAAGAAGGTTAATCAACTATATGAAACGAAAGCACTTGACAGTATTTCTATATGTCCTCGAAAACGTTTGGTCCTCGTAAGTATTATTGAAGGGTTTCGCGGCATAGTAAATCAAAATTTTCTACGGAGCGAACAGAGGGAAAGCCAAGATCTAATCTAGGAGATGCAAACAACGAGAGAGATTGGATTAGATCTTCATACCCTTGAAGATTACGCAATGAGCGTTCGTCGGGCGTGGGTGATGTAGTCGTACTCGCTTCTCCTCCCGCGATCCGATCCGATCTAGCACCACAAGTGGCGGTGCCTCCGTGAGATGCACGTGCAGCACCTCGGCGTCTCCTCCTTCCTCGAACCAGAGTATGGTGGAGAGATAGATTGGATCTACAACACGACGGCGTGGTGTATATGGTGGAGAATTTCTGCAGGGGCTCCTACAAGCAGTCGGGAGGGAGAGGAAGGTAGCAAGGTGCTGGGGCTTGGAGGAAGGTGTGTAGTAGGGGAGGCGCACCACCTCTATATATAGAGGGGCAGCCCTTGCCCTCCTCCAAGCCTATCTCTAGTTTAAACAATTTAAACTCTCCCTTATCTAGAAATCCTATCTCTAGTTTAAACGATTTAAACTCTCCTTATCTAGAAATCCTATCTCTAGTTTAAACGAGTTTAAACTTATCTAGATCGGCTGGGCCCTATGGGGCCTTGTGCCCCAATGCGGCCAGACACTCCCTCATAGGCCCATGCCCCTCCCGGAAGGTGGGGCCACGTTGGTCCCCTTCCGGAAGGTTCTAGAAGCTTAGGTACAATACCGATTAACCCGGAACAATTCGAACTCCAAAAACTGCCTTGCCTTATATGAATCTTATTCTCGGACCATTGAACCTCGTGATATCTCGGATCCCATCCGAGACTCCGAACAAAAATTCATAAACCAATTATCCAATCTATACTAGCGTCAAGACACATTAAGTGTGTGACCCTGCGGGTTCGAGAATATGCAGACATGATCTTCTATCAATAATCAACGGTAGTGCAGGCACTCATATTGACTCCAACACATTCATCGATGATCATATCGGATGAACCACGATGCAGGATTCAATCAATCCCATATATATATTCCCTTCGTCTCGCGATATTTTACTTGCCGAGATTGATCGTCGATGTACCGTCATACCTAGTTCAATCTCGTTCACAACAAGTACTTTACTCGTTACGTAATCCGATATCACTTTGTGATTAACTCCTTAACCACATGCTTGCAAGCGGTGTTGATATCGATTCGAGTGGGCCCAGTATATCTCTCCGACTTGGGAGGGACAAATTCCATCTCGATACATACAACCCAACAGATACTTTCCGATCACACGAGAGACACCTTTATGATCACCCTCTCATAGGATGACGTTTGATGACCTCAAAGCTTTCTTAGGTACCGGGAGTTGTATTATCTCATGGTCTAAGGAATACAATATTTGACATAGGAAAAGCTTCAAAGAGCGAACACGATGACACGATCTAATTGCTCGCTTTGTTTGGGTCTATCCACCATATCATTCTCCCAATGATATGATCTCATTATCAATTGACAACTCATGTCTATGGTTAGGAAACCTTAACCATCATTGATCAATGAGCTAGTCCATAGAGGCGTACTAGGGACACGGTGTTGTTTACAAACCACACAAGTATTAAAGTTTCCGCTTAATACAATTCTAGCATGGAATATAAACTTTATCATGAACAAGAATTATAATAATAACATCTTTATTATTGCCTCTAGGGCATAATTCCAACAGTCTCCGACTTGCACTAGAGTAAATAATCTAGTTTACATCTGGTAACAATCTCACACCCATGGCACTGAGGTGTTGATCATGTTTTACACGTGGAAGAGGTTTAGTCAATAGATCTGCGACATTCAGATCCGTATGTACTTTGCTAATCTTGGATCTCCATACGCTATATAATCTCGGATTATATGAAACTTGCAGTTGATATGCTTGGTCTTTGGATGATATCTTGGTTCCTTAGCGAGTGCTATGGCGCGATGTTGTCACACAATATCTCCGATGGGTCCAATGCACTTGGAACCACGCCAAGCTCGATGATGAAGTTCGATCCAAACTCCTTCACTTGGCGCCTGCGGCTGACCATGTATTCCGCTTCTCGTAGATCCGCGATCACGCTTTGCTTGCAGCTTCTCGACTCCAGCTCCTCCATTCAAAATATAAACGTATCTGCGATATTTGGAATCATCCTTGTCGGTGTCGAAACTAGCATCGGCGTAACCTTTTCGACAAGCTGTTCATCACCCCATAGACTAAGAACATTTCTTTAGTTCTATTTAGGTACTTTAGGATGTTCTTCACGGCTGTCGATGTTCCTCTGGATCACTTTGATATCTGCTCGTCAAACTAAGAGCATTGGACACATCCGGTCTAGTACACAGCATGGCATACATGATGGAACCTATGTCCGAGGCATAAGGCACTTTGCTCATAGCTTCCCTATCATTTACCGTAGCTAGACCCTGAGCCTTGCTCAACATCTTACCTGACAACATAGGCACTGAACCTTTCTTTGCCTTATCCATTCTGAACCTTTTCAGAACTTTGTCTAGGTATGTACTCTGGCTTAAAGCTATCAGGCGTCTTTGTCTATCTCTATAGATCTTGATGCCCAATATATAAGTAGCTTCACCTAGGTCTTTCATTGAAAAACACTTGTTCAAATAACTCTTCACATCGTTAAGCATGTTGATGTCATTTCCAATAATCAATATGTCATCCACATATAGTACCAGAAACGTCACCGAGCTCCCACTCACTTTCTTGTAGATACAAGCTTCGTAGCAATTTGGAACAAATACAAAGCTCTTGATCACTTGATCAAAACGAAGGTTCCAACTCCGAGATGCTTACTTCAGTCCATAAATGGAGCAAAAGTTTGCATACTTTACTAACATCCTTAGGATCGACAAAACCTTGGGTTGCATCATATACAACTCTTCATCAATGTTGCCATTGAGGAATGATCTTGACATCCATACGCCATATTTCATAATCATGAAACGCAGCAATTGCTAATAAAATCTGAATGGACTTAAACATCGCTACGGAGAGAAAGTCTCATCGTAGTCAACACCTTGAACTTGTCGAAAACCTTTTGCGACAAGCCGTGCTTTATAGGCGGTAACATTACCATCCTTCCGTTTTCTTCTTGAATATCCATTTGCACTCAACGGCCTTTCGGTCGCTAGGAGGATCCACCAAAGTCCATACTTGGTTTTCTCATGGATCCCAATTCGGTTCATGGCTTCCACCATTTCTCAGTCTGGGCTCATCATCGGCTTCCTCATAGTTCGTAGGTTCACTGTCTTCTACCAACAAGACGTCGAGCAGTTGCCGTACCACTCGGGAGGGCACGTGACCTTGTCGACTGCGACGTTCGATGCGACATCGTCAGAAGCTTCATGATCCTTGTCATTAGCTTCCTCTATTGTTGGTGCGGACTGGAACAATTTCAGTGTTGCGCTACTCTCCAATTCAAGAGAAGGTTCAATAACCTCGTCTAGCTCTACTTTCCTCCCACTCACTTCTTTGAGAAACTCCTTCTCAAGAAAGGAACCGTTCTTTGACAAACACTTTGCCTTCGGTTACGTGATAGAAGGTATACCCAATAGTTTCCTTAGGGTATCCTATGAAGGCGCATTTCTCGCTTTGGGTTCGAGCTTGTCGGCATCAACTTCTTGACGTAAGCCGCATCCCCAAACTTTAAGAAACGACAACTTAGGTTTAGCACCAAACCACAGTTCATACGGTGTCGTCTCAACGGTTTAGATGGAGCCCTATTTAAAGTGAATGCAGCGGTTTCTAATGCATAACCCCAAAATGATAACGGCAAATCGGTAGAGACATCATTGATCGGACCATATCTAATAGGGTTCGATTACGTCAGACACACCATTCGTTGTGGTGTTCGGGTGGCGTGAGTTGTGAAACGATTCCACTTGCTTTAAGATGCGTGAGAAAATCATAACTCAAATATTCACCTCCACGATCGGATCGTAGAAACTTAATCTTTACATTACGATGGTTCTCCACTTCATTACGGAATTCCTTGAACTTTTCAAATGTTTCAGATTTATGTTTCATTAAATAGATATACCCATATCTACTTAATTCATCGGTAAAAGTCAGAAATAGCGATATCCACCGCGCGTCGAAACACTCATCGGTCTGCATACATCGGTATGTATGATTTCAAACAAGTCCGTTGCTCGCTCCATCATCTGGGAGAACGGGGTTTTGATCATCTTGCCCATGATGCATGGTTCGCATGTGTCAAATGATTCAAAATCAAGAGACTCCAAAGTCCATCGAATGGAGTTTCTTCATGCTTTACTCCAATATGACCTAGCAGCGATTACACAAATAAGTAGTATTATCACTATCTACTTTGCATCTCTTAGCCTCAATGTTATGGATGTGTGTTTCATCCCTTTCGAGATTTAGAAGAAATAAACCATTCACAAGAGGTGCATGAGCATAAAAGATGTTACTCATATAAATAGAACAACCATTATTCTCCGATTTAAATGAATAACCGTCTTGCAATAAACACGATCCGAAATGATGTTCATGCTCAGCGGGCACATAATAACATTTATTAAGGTTTAAAACTAATCCGAAGGTAAAACTAAGGAGAGCGTGCGACGGCCATCACATCAACTCTTGATCCGTTGCTTAGCGCATCGTCACCTCATCCCTCGCAAGCCGTCTATTCCGTAGCTCTGTTTGAGTTACAAATATTAGCAACGAACCGTATCAAATACCCAGGCACTACAACGAGGGCTAGTAAGGAAAACATCAATAACATGTATATCAAATATACCTTTGATGGTGCCAGCCTTCTTGTCCGCTAAGTACTTCGGACAGTTGCGCTTCCAGTGACCCTTGTCCTTGCAATAGAAGCACTCAGTGTCCGGCTTGGGACCAGACTTGAGCTTCTTCTCAGCAGGGGCAACGCGCTTGCCGCCGCCTTTCTTGAAGGGCTTCCTTGCTCCCTTACCTTTCTTAAAGGTGGGGGGATTGTTGACCATCAACACATGATTATTATTTTTGATGTGCACCTCCGCTACTTTCATCTTAGCAAAGATATTAGTGATCATATCAGTGGAACCAATATGATTGTGATCAACTACAAAACTTTTGTAGCTAGGAGTGTCAATCTTGAGCTCCTCTGGAATCTTGCAGTCCAGTTTCTCAAGGCGTTGAGTGTAGCCCGACATCTTAATGGCGTGCTCACTAATGCACTCCTTCCTCCATCTTGTAGTTAAAGAATTTCTTAGAGATCTCATATCTCTCAGAACGGGCTTGAATCTGAAACATGTTTTTCAGCTCCTCGAGAATCTCAAAGGGCCCGGCGAACTCCTCAAAACGATTTTGAAGATCCGATTCCATAGCATACAACATGGCGATCGCAATCAAATCATAATCATCCTTAGCGATCGATAACTGCTTTTCATCGGTAAGCGCATCTCTGACAGGCGTCACCTAGCGCTTTCTCAAGGACATAGTCCTTTTATGCCTTGACAGAATGATTCTCGAATGCGGAACCATTTGGTGAAGTTAGACCCATTGTTTCTAAGCATTTCTATCTCAAAAAAGCGTTGAAGTTGAAGTTGGACTTGGCCATTGGATCTACTGATTTTGCAAGTACAATTTAGACTATGTTCATGATAAATAGTTCAACTTAATCAAATTACTAGATGAACTCCCACTAAATTCAACATCCCTCAAGTTGTTTAGTGAACACGATCCAAATTCACCACCTAATCGATCATCACGAGAGATGTGGTTTCAATGGTGGACAACGAAGTGTCGATCATATCATTCATATGACTCATGCTTAACCTTTCGGTTCTTGTGTTCGAGGACATGTCGTACATGCTAGGCTCGTCAAGTTAGACCCAAGTATTTCCGTGTGCAAAAGCGGCTTGCACCCGTTGTATGTGGTAAGAGAGTCTATAGCACCCGATCATCACGTGATGCTTGGACACGACGAACTTCATAGCGGTGCATACTTGGGAGAACACAGTTTTATCTTGATCTTTAAGTGAGGAATCATCTTATAATTCTACCGTCGCGATCTAAGCATGATAAGATACATAAAAGGGATAAACATCACATGCATATAACTTTATGTGACATGGTATAGCCAATCTTGGCAATGATCTCCATCTTGTGCGTTCGGCATGATCTCCATCACTCCACCATGATTGCCTCCACCACGAATAGCAACTACAACTATTGCTAACTACTTAGCGATAAAGTAAAGCTATTACATGGCGTATAAGAAGTTGACTTCGAGGTCATACACAATTATAAAGACAACCATATGGCTCGCCGGTTGTGTACTCATCGACATGCAAGTCGTGAAACATTACAAAACATGATCGCATACAATATACACATCACATCTTGGGCCATACCACATCACGAAAACACTCCTGCAAAAACAAGTTAGACGCCTCTACTTTGTTGTTGCATGTTTTACGTGGCTTATGGGAGTAGATGCTAAGAACGATTCTTACCTACGGAAAGCCAGCGGTGATATTATGGTTGCCAAACTCGGTGTTAATCCCATGACAACTATAGTGAGAGAACCGACATCCACCACCGCATGTGGAACAAGCCACACGTCAAGTCGGAGCGGTCTCATGACGATGTCGCGTAAGGTTGGCTGGACCGCTTCAATCTCACTATCGCGTCATAAGAAGAACACAAACAAGAGGCTAGCAACAGAAAACATCAACGCCCGCAACAACCATGTTGCGTTCTACTCGTGAATCACATCTACGCATAGATCTAGCTCGATACCCTTTGAAGGGTTTGCGGCATAGTAAATCAAAATTTTCTACGGAGCGAAGAGGAAAGCCAAGATCTAATCTAGGAGATGCAAACAACGAGAGAGATTTGATTAGATCTTCATATCCTTGAAGATTACAGACAATGAACGTTCGTCGGGCGTGGGTGATGTAGTCGTACTCGCTTCTCCTCGCGATCCGATCCGATCTAGCACCACAAGTGGCGGTGCCTCCGTGAGATGCACACGTGCAGCACTCGGCGTCTCCTCCTTCCTCGGACCAGCGAGTATGGTGGAGATAGATTGGATCTACAACACGGCGTGGTGTATATGGTGGAGAATTTACTGCTGAGGCTTCGCCTACAAACGATCGGGAGGAGAGAGGAAGGTAGCAAGGCGCTGGGCTTGGAGGAAGGTGTGTAGTAGGGGAGGCACCACCCTCTATATATAGAGGGGCGGCCAGCCCTTGCCCTCCTCCAAGCCTATCTCTAGTTTAAACAATTTAAACTCTCCCTTATCTAGAAATCCTATCTCTAGTTTAAACGATTTAAACTCTCCCTTATCTAGAAATCCTATCTCTAGTTTAAACGAGTTTAAACTTATCTAGGATCGGCTGGGCCTATGGGGCCTTGTGCCCCTGGCCCAATGCGGCCAGGACACTCCTTCATAGGCCCATGCCCCCTCCCGGAAGGTGGGGCCACGTTGGTCCCCTTCCGGAAGGTTCTAGAAGCTTCCGGTACAATACCGATTAACCCGGAACAATTCCGAACTCCAAAACTGCATCGCCTTATATGAATCTTATTCTCGGACCATTCCGGAACCTCGTGATATCCCGGATCCCATCCGAGACTCGAACAAAAATTCATAAACCAATTATCCAATCTATCCTAGCGTCAAGACACGTTAAGTGTGTGACCTGAGTTCGAGAATATGCGAGACATGATCTTCTATCAATAATCAACAGCGGTGCAGGCACCCATATTGACTCCCAAACATTCATCGATGATCATATCGGATGAACCACGATGCCGATTCAATCAATCCCATATATATATTCCCCGTCTCGCGATATTTTACTTGCGAGATTGATCGTCGATGCCGTCATACCTAGTTCAATCTCGTTCACAGCAAGTACTTTACTCGTTCCGTAATCCGATATCACTTTGTGATTAACTCCTTAACCACATGCTTGCAAGCGGTGTTGATATCGATTACCGAGTGGGCCCGAAGTATATCTCTCCGACTTGGGAGGGACAAATTCCATCTCGATACATACAACCCAACAGATACTTTCCGATCACCTGAGAGACACCTTTATGATCACCCTCTCATAGGACGACGTTTGATGAGCTCAAAGCTTTCTTCCGGTACCAGGGAGTTGTATTATCTCATGGTCTAAGGAATACAATATTTGACATAGGAAAAGCTTCGCAAAGACGAACACGATGACACGATCTAATTGCTCTGCTTTGTTTGGGTCTATCCACCATATCATTCTCCCAATGATATGATCTCATTATCAATTGACAACTCATGTCTATGGTTAGGAAACCTTAACCATCATTGATCAATGAGCTAGTCCATAGAGGCGTACTAGGGACACGGTGTTGTTTACAAACCACACAAGTATTAAAGTTTCCGCTTAATACAATTATAGCATGGAATATAAACTTTATCATGAACAAGAATTATAATAATAACATCTTTATTATTGCCTCTAGGGCATAATTCCAACAATTATCACCGGCTTGTCCTTTGCTAAGAAAGGATTGGGCCACTTGCTGCAATTATTTTTTGTCTTTATTTACCTACACTCTATTTTCTTGCTTTATCAAAAAATCCTAAAAATCAGTTTGCTAAGTATTACAGAGATTTCCTGCTCCAAACCACTAGTCAACACCTTCTACTCCTCGTTGGGATCGATACTCCTATTTATTAAAAGTACTACTATACACCCTCTATACTTATAGGTCATCAGGGACATGTAGCACCGTTGGAATCGGAGTAGAGTTGTTTCTGAAATGGTATAATTGTATGATTGTGTGTTTAGTATTCACTAATAAATACTCACAACCTTGTAAACATGTCCGTTCTGTTTAAAACGGCGCCGGCCTCTCTAGGTTATCTCCTGTTGTCACGTGTTGGCGCCGACTTGTATAACTTTGGCTCCGTTTAAAATAGCGCCGACCTTAGGGGTCAAATTCCGAATTAGTTTCGGGGAGGGGTCAGATTCGGTTGTAGTTCTAAAAAGATCAGATTTGGTAAAAAAATACCTAGCTATCGAGGATAATTTTTTTAAATAATATATTTTTTAATTCAATTTCACGAATAATGCATGAAATTAGAAATTTTGAAAGTAGAGCGACCTCGGGGTCTCAAACACCGACCAGAACCCGTCGGTAGTTGAACCACCGACAAGCACTCATCGGTGTTTGAACCACCAACAAGCACTCGCCATGCACCACCATGCGCCTGCCTCTGACCAACTGGTCAGGAGTTAAACTCCCGAAAGATCCTTGTTGGGAGTTCAAACCCGGAGGCGGCGCTAATTTTCAAAATTAACAATTTCATGCATTATTTGTGAAATTGATTTTAAAAATGTATTATTTAGAAAAATAGACGCGAGCTAGCCTAACGTAGTCTCACGACGATCGTCTTCTTTGTTAGAGTATTATACGGATATGATTGTTATGATAGTTTATGATAGGTAGGATTCTAATCTAACTTGACTTGTGCTCTAAGTTGATCTCTTGTATGTCTATATATACTCGTTCATGAGTCTCACTAATATAGCTATCATATTCTCCCAATCTTCTCTTTGTATCGTTCTACATGTATCAGCCCAAAATCGTTCACAAACGCTACCCTCGCGAGTCATTTTTTTCCGATCTATAGATCGGTTTTTCTCTCCGCCGATTGTTCAACTAGTATTTTCTTTTGGTTTTACCGATCATAGATCGTATTGACTCGCCAACCATCGTCATCATCACTGCGCATCTACTCGAACATCGGCATCGACGATCTACACTGCGCCCATGCGACAGCCTCGACATGATGTCGCGCCTCGGCCGGTGTTAAGCCTCATGCACTAATCAACTATTCTAAAAAATCAATCTGATGAAAAGAGTTAGGCAATTCACTTATACAGTTCAACATCCCCTCACGTGTGACGTGTGACGGGAAGACAAATCAACACGTATAAACAGAGAGGTGTGTGACGGAAAGACAAATCAACATGTATAAACAGAGAGGTATGACTTAAGAGACCAATACACAGACAAGAGGAAGATATCAACATAGAATAAATTGTGAAAACCAGGACTCAAACTCAAAACCTTGGCCCTGATACCATATTAAGCTTCATAAACTAACTAACTATTTTAAATACCGGTTTTATGAAAAGAGTTAGATAATCTAATTATACAGTTTAATATTCTTGGTTCTTCGGAGGTCAGAGCACAATGATACTCCGCTACCACCATATGTAACCACGTCGTACACTGCAAAGTGGCTAGCTAGCTAGCTTGTGCTTTTTCAAAGATCGTTAGGCCTGCATTTTGACTCGATTCGTTGCTAAGCTGCCTGGCTTCTCACGGCTCTCCATGTCGCCAATACGTAGACAAGCAACAATTTATAGGATAAAATTGTGAAACCATGACTTAAACTCGAGATCTTGGCTTTGATACTATGTTAACCTTTATGCACTAACTAACTATTTTAAAGACCGATCTTATAAAAAGAGTTACACAATCCACTTATACAGTTTGACATTCTTGATACTTCATAAATCAGAGCACAATCTACTTCCTCCGTTTCAAAATATAAAATGTTTTGGTTTTATAAAACAATGTATTTATACTTATGTAGGTTTACTTAAGTTTAAAGTGAATTTATACATTAAAAAAAGTCTAGAACATAATCTTATATTTTAAAAAGGAGTACTCTGCTACTACCATATGTAACCACGCGTACACTGCAAAGTGGCTAGCTAGCTAGTGCTTTTTCAAAGATCGTTAGGCCTGCACTTTGACTCGATTCGTTGCTAAGCTGCCTGGCTTCTCACGGCTCTCCATGTCGCCGACACGGGCGGTGCCAAAGAATAAGCCGTCGAGCCGGTTTGGCCGGCCGGTCCAAGTCGAAATCTCTGACCCACCAGGCTGCTTAATTATACCTCTATACAGTACTGTATATATATACGAATTAACAATCCTATCCGCTTGCTGCGGCACCGTATTTACGTGCCACCTCTGCGGCAGCTTGCCCCTCAAAGTCGTGGCGCGATGTGCCCTGCATTCCGACAGATCATGCGTACACACCTGCACGTTTCATAGATAGGTTGATCCAGAGTTATCCAGGATCTAAACGGACCACGACTTTTGCATATATATAAAAGGTGCCATGCTGGTTAGTGGTTTAAAACTTTAAGAAACCTCATACGTCGAGAGACCAATGATTGCTCACTAGCTAGGAGCAAGCATAGTAGTCGGTAAACCTGCATTCATCAGAGTACCTGGATAGGCACCTAGCTATGTTCTGTTGGTTCATTCGCAAAAAAAAAAAGAAGCGCTATGTTCTGTTGGTTTAGATCAGAATAGTTTATAATCGTTGGCACTGCCCAAGAAAAAAAATACATATTACTCTGAACAAGATGCTGATCAGAGCGCCAAATGAAATCTCCATGAGCTGTTTTGCCTTGTTTCAAAAAAAAAAAATCTCCATGAGCTGTTGCCAATGTAACCACTACACACACGGAGCATTTGAGCAAGATGTTGAACTGAGTCGCCAAACGAAATCTGTATGGCCACCTGTGAATGCAACCACTACAACACAGGGCGAGTATTGACCTGAATCTGGCGGTGCTGCACATACGTACTCAGCGAATATCCGTTGCTTCTGACTTCTGACCGGTTGCGCGGAGGCTTTGAGCAATTGACTTGTTCAGATAGTACCAGGACCAGAGATCCGGACAAGAAAGTTTCATAGCTTTGATAATGAAGTCGATTATGTCATCAGATACGTCAGATCAAGATATAAAAAACACAGATGGTCGTATTGCTGACCATACGTATTACTGAATCTTCAATGCATGGGTGTTTGTTCTGTGGGACTGTGACAAATCACGGAACTATTACTTACTAGTTAGATGATGACTAGGAAAGATCTCAACCACTTCCGATCCGCAGTGCTCATCATGCCTTGGACAGTTCTGGACCCTTGTACTAGTTCTGTTCCATGTACTCCGTAGTAAAATACTGTTACTTCTGTTGCACGAGGCCGTGTGGTTTTGTTTAGAATGCGATGCTCATATCAGCAGAAAGTGAAGATAGCCACTCTATAAATTTTATGATGAAGCGGTCTGTGAACATATGGTCAGAGTTTAATGTGGTCCATATCTGGAATAGCCAAATATTGTTCAGTGTATCAGAATTTTTCAGAAGCGGTTCAAGTGTCGCCTGTCACAAACACATGATTAGAGCTAGAATACTGTTTGTTGTAATTTGAAACGAAAAATGCAATTGTCAGATGTGGGTATTGAAGACCATGTCAATGCCCAAAGCGACAAGTAAAAGGTACTCGGTGAAATTAGCCACCGTTTATATCTCTACCGAGTTGCACAAATAATACTAAACATGCTACATTTTGCTTCTTTCCCCCTACAAGGAATTTGCTTTTGAAGATCATGACCACAAAATGTTCCATGCAACTCCCATCACACCCTTTTTTTTGCAAAAAATTAAATGTATCATCACTGAATATCTGAAGGTGAACAGATATGAACTGTCTAAATAGAAAAGTTTCAGTGCGTGCTACCGATCTTGATACTAGAAAACATCGTCTCATCTCCACCTAAAGATGTCGTGGGACTATTCTCGCACTCAAATTGGCTTCCTCTCTTCGTCGTCGGGATGAATTGTTGCTGCTTTTCATCTGAAACCACCGAGAATCATTAGAAGGCGGCTGAAAAGCATGTGGCAAGTGTACTTCTTGTAGTAGGAATTTTGGTTTATTGGTGACTGAAACCAGAATAGACTGTCTTCCTCCGGCACTGGCACTCTTTATCGCCTACTACAGGTACATCACCAGAATTGGATTCATAAATGTATATCACTCCACTGTTCAGTCTATCTGTACTAGTACAGTAACGTTTTTTTGCTCACAAATCTCTTCACAACACAGAAACGCAGCATCATGACTTGTTCACAAATCTCGACAGTATTATTGTATGTTCAGTTTATCTTCAGTAACATCAGCATGACAGCAAACATGGTGGATCTCATCTTATACAGTTACACAAGAAGCATAGCAATAGGAATCGTTGATCACATCACATCTCAGGAACATATTTGTCTACTGTTCAGTTTACCTTCAGCAACACAGAGAGCCAAACATGGTCGATCTCATCTTACACTGTTACGCAACAGACATGTCATCAGGAGTTCTTGGGTCACATCTCAGGTCCTTTTCTTTGCTTTCTTGTCCTCCCACTCCTTGCGGTTAGCGTCAATCATCTTCTGTACTTTGGCATGAAAGCCAGGATACGGTTCGTACCCAGAAAACTTATGAAGAATCTGAAGAAAATGAGAAGATTGTCGTGACTCGTCAGGTAAATCCTGTTGTCAATCATCAGGGAGGTAACGGAGTGAGGATGCTGAATGTTTACCTCTAGAAGCACAAAGTATGGGGCCATCAGGAAAGCCTGGACAAGATTGTCAAGTAGAGCAGGCGCTCGCTTCTACAATCATATCAAGTGTCAAGTCTATAATCCTTGGGAAAGAATTTTATACAACTAGCGCTTATCTTAACACTTATAACATGATGGAGACTTGCCTCAAAAACTCCATGGCCAATGAACTGCATAGTCCAGCAGAACAGCTGAGCTACCAGTGCCACCTGTGAACAAAAAATACATTTCATTTATGTTTTCTGAACTTCTTGTTTGTCAGCTACCAGAGCATCTTGAACAGAAAACTATGCATCGTCCTTCATCCGAAAATAAGGATCAAACTTTCAGAAGATAAGAAAGAAGCGAGATTCCTCATGTGGGCACCTGCAGTCTAGCTTCTGAAACTTTAAGCCTCACTGACCAAGGCCCACTGAGACCAGATCAAAAGAACAGTAAATTCTGTAGGTGCAGCAGAATTAGCTGATAAGCCCCAAAGCCATGGAGCAATAAACATGCTGTGACGCCTTCTTGCTATCACAGGCGATTAATTAATAAATACCATGTGTAGTGACCGTTAACGTGCAGTTAGGAGTAGATGGAGCAAGCAAACATCCAGTGCAGTGTTTTTTGTGTGGGTTACAGGTAGCTCAACTAGCTGGTGCATCAACCATGAACAAAGATCGGATATGTACAATCCATTTTGAAGTTTCCACAACAGGTACATAACTTTTTAAAGACGAGCTCTAATAGAAGCTACAGAATATAACTTCTCTGCTTCACTACAAAGACAGAATCCTTGACGTGTCGATAAGTATGTCAACAGTGTCATCTTCTGCCAGTAATTTCATCACAGGCAACCACAAGTTTTGCTACTTGTTATCTAGTTTTTATACATTATTATGATGCATTTCAATTTTCAAAAATACTGCTTTGTAGTATGTATACATTTTCAGTTATCAAGCTCCTTTCATCTTTTCAGCATAGTTTGTTTCTTTGCAAAGTATTGACGTTGGCATCAAGAGATAACTTGAACCTTCTTTTTAAATGAAAAGAATTTTTTTGGCTACTCGTACTCGATGCTGTTCGAACAAGATGGTCAACAGCAAATAATCACGAATTCTCAAAATTTCTTTTCCAACTAATGAAATGTAGCGCGCGTGGCCTGATTATTCCAATTGCAAATAATTCTTCTCATAACCTATCACAATACACCAAATCAGAGAAGCAGAAGACCGATGACCCCTAACATAATAACAACCGCACAACAGCAAATTGGATTAGAACTTTGGCCACACAAAAAGGAACTGGCAATATAGCGTACTCATTCAGTACAGTTAACTGACACTCCGAGATTGGGAGATAGGTTATCATCCCTGATCCCTAATTACTACGTCCCTTACCAGCAGGAGTTTCCATAGAGATCACAATTAGACAGCACAAATTCACTAAAATAAAACCATTTAGCTAAAAAAGAGCATCTGGAAGCCAGCACCACTTAGAGATGGCAGTTTGAAACCTTTAGGGTACCCTCAATTTTAGTCTAGTTAAAAGAAATGAACTAGTTTTATCAAAAAGTGATGATTTTTCAAAACTTAGTTCATTTTTTTGTACTAAGGAGGGTAGAGGGTACCGTCAATTTTAGTCTAGTTCAAACAAATGAACTAGTTTTATCAAAAAGTGATGATTTGTCAAAACTTAGTTCATTTTTTTGTTCTAAAGAGGGTAGAGGGTACCCTTTAGGATACCCATTGCCATCCTTAGATCTGAGATATATCTTCTAACTAAACTAAAACTCAGACAACATAACCTAATCAACAAACTATAACTCTACCAGTACCTCAGTGACAACTGAGCAAAGCAAAATTCTTCAAGGGACAAACTGAAAAACATATTTCTACCAGTAACCTGTGGCATGTCAAAACCGCAAATTGAAGCAAGAATTGCACTGGTCATGAATTTCGTACGGGGTAGACGCTTGGGTCAACAATTAGAGTAACTGAAAAAAGAGTCGCCGATCCTACAAGCAAGGTGCAAAATACGCCCCAATTCGAGAAGAATATACAAGGGAGATCACCAGAACAAGCTCAATCAGAGGAACAAGCCAAAAGGGGGACGGGGTTCTCTAACCTTGCATCCGACCGAGTAGCCGAGGCGGGCGGCGAGGGCGCCGCTGGCAGCCCAGCAGAGGAAGCAGAGAACAGCAGCGAGGGCGCCCGAGCGGCGGTCCAGAGAGATGTAGAAGGCCCCGTAGATCGCGGCGCCCACCGCGGCGGAGTGCAGGGACGGAGCGGTGAGGTGGAGGAGCAGGAGGGCCGTGAGGAGGATGGGCCAGACGAAGAGCGCGTGGATGAACACGTTTACCGGGTTGCTATGGTACGCGCCGTAGAAGGCGAAGTGCCGCTCCAGGTCGAGGACGCCGCCGCCAGCCATCGTCGCCGGGTTGCTCGGGGTTTGCTTCGGCGAACACGAGGGGAACTTGTCAGTCCTAGCGCAGGGGGATGGGGCATGTACAAGGCAAATTGTAAAGAAATTCAAAAAACAATAAACATAGTTGTCAGATGTCAGGCCATGCTCGAGTTCAATAAATACAAGAGCTGCTTTCATCTAGTACTCCTCAAGGTTGCTATGAATAATTTTAAATAAAGTATATTCCTTTAAAAATAGTATTAGAGTATTTCTAATGAAGCCCTTAAAAGGGTCAAAACCCGTGAAAATTCTCGCGAGAATATGGGACGTTGGCCAAAAGACCGAGCTAACCGAGCCTGTAAAGACCTCGGCACATATTCTTTTTTCACGGGACCCCCTGAACCACTCTCTATAGCTCCTACAAGTAGTGTGCGTGTGGGCGGATACGGGTTTCAACATGCACACCGCCGCCGTATAGAAAACCCTATCCACCGCCACCGCTGATCAACTCCGGTGGCGAATCGGCGATGGCGATTCTTGATTGACGATGGTGCCCTCGCCATGTCAATGCTGCATGGCGAATGCGGGCAGGAAGGAGGCCATAGCGGCGGAGGAGGAGTTGGTGGTCGGCGGCCGCTCCCGCGGTCGTCCACGCATCCCTGCTCCGACGAGGCGGCCGCAAAGCTAGTGTGGTCCATCGGGTCCAAGCATCGGGCGGCGCGCCGCTGGACCAACAAGGGTTCTATGGCCGCCTCCCCTCGTCGGCGCCCTATGTCGCAAACCTTCCCGAAGCGGAGGCACCGCGAGCTCTCCTACCCCTTTCCGGCGAGGCGTCGTCCTTGTCCTCTTTATCGCACCCGAAGAGGATGCGCCATAGCGACGAGGAGGAGATGGATCAGGTGTTGCGCGCGCTCGCTGAATCCAAGGCGGATGAACTAGAACTGCTTGATTTGCCGACGAACTAGTGCATTCGCGAGTTAAATTTCTCGCCAAAGTTTTTAAAATTCGAAATTGCGGGTTGATTTCACGGGCCCTGATCTGCGCCGATGAACTCGAACCTGTAAATCGCGAGCACAGCAGCTTGTGCTCATGATTTACTGTCTGAGCGTTTAAGGGCTCCATTAGAGATGCTCTTAGAAGAACCTAAGGGCATCTCCATTAGCTCGACCCATCCTGTCTGAGCGTTTCCAAAATCGTCTGTGCGGACACACGGGACGTGTGCGGAGCCCAACGGCCTGACCCATCCAGACAAACGCGTCCGGCTTGATCCATCCGTGCATCTAATTTGGGCAACAATTGCGTCGGCCCGGACGTGCGTGGACAGCGCCCGCGTGTCCTGCCCGCGCGTGCCACTGGCCCACCCGTCAGCCACCGCTTACCAGCGGCTTTGATTCAGACACAAGAGACGGGGACACCAATTCCGACGCAATCGCGGTAGCGATTTAGAGGCGCTGGCGGAAGGCTGACCGGCGGTAGCCTGCATCATCAATGGCGACGAGATGGCACGCTGACCCACTGGACGCCGCCTGTGTTCCCACGCCAGTATTGATGGAGAAGGAGCGGGAAGCTGCGCGCGTTTGCGGGCAAAGGGGCTATTTAACCACGCGCTTGTCGGTGCCGCACTCCTCACCTCTCGCCATCGCAAACCCTAGACGCCAGCGCCACCACCACCAACGATGAAGACGCGTCCTAGCTAAAGAAGGGGAGAAGCAAGAACGACCACGAGGCGTCTGGCTCTAGCAGCCAGCTCTCCCGGCTGCCGGCCTTCCTCCACGGCACATCCCTGCCGCCTCCGCCGCGGCCGCCCCATGGGGGATTACCCTCCACCGTGGGAGCACCGCTGCAGCGATTTCCGTATGTGGTCGAGCACCGCTAGAGGGAAGGGTACGACATCAAGCACACGGATGTCTCCCTCCCCACCGGCTGGCACCTTAACTGGGACCGTGTCTCTGTGCCTCCTGTGCCCAAGAAGGGCAAAGGGATGGCAGAGGAGATCCTCCACCGGATCAGCAACCTCCCGCCGGCCCAATGGTGGGAGAGGGGCTACCACAGTGAGTAGTACTGGGTAGAGTTCCTCGAGTGGGAGCACAAGGTGCGGCGTGCCACCACCATCTGCCGTGACTGATCTTGGCGAGGTTCCGCCTATCCCCGACATCAACTCGTACGACGAGGGCACCATCAACCAGTCCGACGTCGAGCTCCATAGCGAGGACGACAACGACGAGGAGGAGGACGATGACATCATCATCAAAGCAGGAGGCGGTGGACGACGTTTCCACGAACCCGCCCCCGGAGTACCGCGAGGTGCTCGGGCGGGGCTACGACGAGGACGCATTCACCGAGCAGTCCATTGATGCCAGCGCGCTAAGAGGACTGATACGTCCATTTTGCATCACTATTTTATATCATAATTTAGTGTTATTCATTGATATATTTCATATTAAGAGGTGATACTTATGTTATTTCATATATTTTGCATGTTTGATGACTTTTGGAGGGTGGACCGCCGGAGTCAGGATTCTGATGGAAAAAGCGTCGTCCAGATGCAATATTCGCGAAGATCAGAAAATCCTAGAAAATATACGGAAATTCCTATTTTTCAGAAGACGAAGGAAGCCAGAAGGAGTGAAGATGGGCCACAGGGGGGCCACACCATCCTCTGGCGCGGCCCCCTGGGCCGCGCCACCAGGTGGTGTGGCCACCCTAGCCCACCTCTGGCATCGCCCTTTGGGATATATAATCCTCCCGAAACCCTAAGACTCAGGGAGTGACCACATAAAGATTCCGTCGCCTCTGTGGGGTGGAAACTACAGAGAGAGAAAGAGCTCTCCGACAGGCAGAATTCTGTCAAGGAAATTCCTTCCCGGAGAGGGGAGATCATTGCCATCAACACCGTCATCAAGCTAGACTTCATCAAGATCATCATCATCATCATCATCTTCATGATCATCTCCACCAGCACCATCACCACCACTCCATCCCGCTATAACAATTGGGTTGAAACTTGCATAGTTCTTAGGGGAAACTTTCCGGTGTTGATTACTTATTGTAGTTGATGCTATTGAGTGGAACCATTGAATTATTGTTCATGTTCATATTGTTACTTATCATTATTTCATCTCTGATCTTGATCCATATGATGTCTCGCGAGTAGTTCGCTTAGTTTTTGAGGACATGGAAAAGTCATGTTGTTATTAGTGGAATTGTGTTGAAAAATATTTAATGGTTTGATATTTAAGTTGTGGTGCTATTGTTGTAGTGGTGTCATGTGAATGTTGACTACATGATACTTTACCTTTATGGGCCTAGGGGAATGCACTGTGTATTTGGCTACTAATTATGGGATTGCCGGAGTGACAGAAACCTAAACCCCCGTTAGGAAACCATTGCACAAGGGAGTGTAGGATCTCAGAGTTTAATGTTGTGGTTAGGTTTTTATCTTAATTACTTTCTTGTAGTTGCGGATGCTTGCAAGGGGTATAATCACAAGTATGTATTAGTTCAAGTAAGGTCGGTAAATTAGCATAGGTTCACCCACACAACACTTGTCCAATCAAAGAAGATTAATCAACTATATGAAGCGAAAGCACTTGACAATATTCTCATGTGCCCTCGAGAACGTCTTGTCGTCTTAAGTAATACAGCCGGCTTGTCCTTTGCTGAAGAAAGGATTGGGCCACTTGCTACAATTATTATTATTGTCTTTTATTTACTCGCACTTTATTTATTTGCATTATCAAAAAATCCTAAAAATCCGTTTGCCAAGTATTTACAGTGAATCCTTGATCTAAACCACTTGTCAACACCTTCTGCTCCTCGTTGGGTTTGACACTCTTATTTATCGAAAGTACTACGATACACCCCCTATACTTGTGGGTCATCAAGACTATTTTTCTGGCGCCGTTGCCGGGGAGTGAAGCGTTATTGAAGAGTGGAACTGGTAAAAGGAATTTTCTACTATGAGTATTGTTTATTTTTGTTTGTTATTTTATTTAAATATGGATGATTCAATTAGTTTCCTATTTTGTAAAGCTACTACCACTGCTAAGGTAGTAGATGTACCACTACCTGCTGAAATAGATCCTTTTAAAATACCTACAAAAATTGTTGATCATGTTATGGATAACTACTATTTTGGAGATGGAATTGTCCATCCTGGTGATCATTTGTTTTTTATACATGAATTATGCGGGTTGTTCAAGTATGCAGGTATTACAACGGATCAAGTTAAGAAAAAGTTATTCTCTTTATCATTGAAAGGCGGAGCTGAGGAATGGTGTAAGCTGCTAAAGATTGGCCAATCTCTTGAATGGGAGGAAATTGTACCTCTCTTTTATTCTAAATTCTATCCTCCTAGAGAGATTCATAGAGATCAAAATCAAATATATAATTTTTGGCCTCGTGATGGAGAGACTACAACCCAAGCTTGGAGGAGATTGAAGTTACTAATGCTCAAATATCTCATTCATGAGCTTCCCAATAATATTATTATTAATAACTTTTATGCAAGACTTTCTCTTTATGATAAGGATTTATTGGATGTTTCTTGTGCCGAATCATTTACACGTATGAAAGAAGAAGCTAAATGGGATCTTCTTGACCGTATTAAATAAAATATTGAAGCATGGGAGAATGATAAAGGAAGAAAGTCAGGTATAAATTATGATTATGAATGCATTAAATCTTTTATGGAAACTGATGACTTTCATAATATTAGTACTGAGTATGGTCTTGATTCTCAAGTTCTTTCAAATTGTTTTAAGGCATTTTCCTCTTATATTGAAATTCCCAAAAAGGAGTGGAACAAGTATCATGCGCCATATAAAGATATTGTTAATCATGTTCCTGCTAGAAATATTGAAGTCTGTACTGTTGATCGCATTTTGCCTGAACCTGACATTGAGAAAATACCTTTCCCTGCCAAGGTAAAGGAACATTCTATGATAACTAGTGTGGTTAACAAAAGTACAAAGAAAGCTGTAAAACCTGATGAACAAATAAATATTGAACCTGCAGTACCAATTGTGAAAGACCTTATCACTGATACGTCCAAAACGTATCTACTTTCTCGAACACTTTTGTTATTGTTTCTCCTCTAGACTTGTGTGATTTGGATGCAACTAACACGGACTAACGCTGTTTTCAGCAGAATTACCTTGGTGTCTAGTTTTTGTGCAGAAAATCAACTATCAGAAAAATCCGGAAAATGTGCCAAAAATCCTATTTCACCAGAAGATCCACGGAGTCAGAAGACGAGACGGAGAAGGGGCCTGGGGGCCCACACCCCTGCCAGGCGCGAGCCCACCTCTGGACGCGCCTAGGGGGTGCAGCCACTTGAGGCACCCCTCGGCCTCCCTCTGCCCCTATAAGTTGCCTCTCGACCTAAAAACCGGGAGGGAGGGTCGATAGTTTTCCAGAAAGAGTTCCGCTACGCCCCTGACACCAGAAACCAAGATTCGGATCCAGAAACTCCGTTCTGGCATCCTGCCGGGACGGGGAATTTGGAGAGGATCATCGCCATCGTCATCATCAACGCATCTCCATCAACCATCCAAGTTTCCCTCATCCATGAGTGAGTAATCCCCCGCTGTAGGCTTGGGGATGGTAGGGATTGGATGAGTTCTATCATGTAATCGAATAAGATTTGTTAGGGCATAGTGCCTAGTATCTCTATTAGTGCTATTTGACTTTGTTGCAACTTGTTGTTCTTAATTCTTGTCACTAGGCCCCGAGTGCCATGATCTCAGATCTGAACTTATTATTGAATCATCATGATAGTATTTTTTGTGATCTTATCTACAAGTTGTGTACACATATCATTGTCCGGATCCAAAGGCCCCAAAGTGACAATAATTAGGACAACCGGAGGGGGTGGCTATGGTGTGAGGATCACATGTGTTCACGGAGTGTTAATTCTTTGCTCCGGTGCTCTATTAAAAGGATAACCTTAATTGCCAGTAGTTACCTAGAGGCCCCGCTGCCACGGGTGGTTGGACAGAAGATGTTGTGCAAGTTCTCATTGCGAGCACGTATGACTATATTTGGAGCATATGCCTAGGATTGTTTACTACTTGGATGCTTGTTATTATTTATCTGCAATGCCCTAGATCTTGAAGTTACATGTTTAGACTCGTCCATGCAACGCTCGTCCATCCATCCCTATGACTAGCGCACTCGAATCCTACTGTTACCGTTACTATTACTATTGCTCATGTTTCATTGCTGATGTTGCTTTGCTGTTGCTACTACAAACTGTTGCTACTGATCAACTTCTGTGAGCAAGAACTATTTTTAGGTGCAGCTGAACTGACAACTCAGTTGTTAAGGCTTGCAAGTATTCTTTGGATCCCCTTGTGTCGAATCAATAAATTGGGTAATACTACCCGCGAAGACTGTTGCGATCCCCTACACTTGTGGGTCATCAGTCATTAAAAATGTTGAAGATGGACACATTATGTTTTGTGAAGATGCTTCTAATATTGTCTCACATCCTAGTATAACTAGGAAAGCTAGTGTCCTTGTGCTTTTTGTTAGAATTGGTGATCATTGCTATTATGGTTTATGTGATATTGGTGCAAGTTCAAGTGTTATTCCTTATGAGCTTTACAAAGAAATCGTGCATGAAATTGGTCTCTGTGAACTTGAATACATTGATGTGGTTATTCACCTTGCTAATAGAGAAACTATCTCTCCAATTGGTATTGTAAGAGATGTGGAAGTTCTTTGTGGTAAGACTAAATATCCTGCTGATTTTCTAGTACTTGGTTCAGCTGCTAGTAAAACTTGTCCTATCATTTTTGGTAGACCTTTCTTGAACACTTGTGGAGCTAATATAGATTGTAAGAGGGAGAAAATTTTAACTAAATTTGATGAAGAATCTTATGAGTCTAATTTTTCCAAATTTACTAAAGCTCCTTATGAAAATGAATTGCCTAATGAGGATTTTAGAGTTGAACAACTTACTTCTATTTCTCTTTCTCCTAACAATGCTTTGCGGCAATATATGGAATACCACGAAAGTGATATCTTCAAGGAAGAAAGAAATGAGATTGACGAGATCGTCCTTCGTTAACCCAAGATGCTTAAGCATAATTTACCTGTGGAAGATTTGGGTACCACATTACCACCTAAAAAGGATCTGGTTTTTGATCTGAAACCTTTACCTGATGATCTTAAATATGCTTACATTGATGATAAGAAAATATATCTTGTTATTATTAGTTCTAAACTTTCAGGAAAGGAAGATGAAAGATTATTAGAAGTATTGAATAAACACCGAGGAGCTATGGGTTATACTCTTGATGATTTAAAAGGTATTTCTCCTACTATATGTCAGCATGCTATTAATATAGAACCTGATGCAAAACCAATGGTAGAACATCAACGTCGTTTAAATCCTAAGATGAAGGAAGTGATAATAAATGAGGTATTAAAACTCCTTGATGCCGGTATTATTTATCCTTTATTGTTGATAGTCAATGGGTTAGTCATGTTCATTGTGTCCCTATGAAAGGAGGAATTACTGTTGTGCCTAATGAAAATAATGAGCTTATTCCTCAAAGAGTAGTAGTTGATTATAGGATGTGCATTGATTTCAGAAAGGTTAACAAAGTTACTAAGAATGATCATTATCCGCTGCCTTTTATTGATCAAATGTTAGAAAGGTTGTACTCATTTTTGCTTTCTTGATGCATACTCCGGTTTCTCTCAAATAATACCGGCATATGCCTTTTGGTTTGTGTAATGCTCCTGCTACTTTTCAGAGAAGTATGCCTGCTATCTTTCATGGTTTTTGTGAATAAATTGTGGAAGTAATCATGGATGACTTTTTCGTCTATGGAACTTATTTTGATAATTGTTTGCACAACCTTGATAAAGTTTTGCAGCTATGCAAAGAAACTAATCTTGTTCTTAATTGGGAGAAATGCCACTTCATGGTTAATGAAGGAATTGTCCTTGGACATAAAATTTCTGAAAGAGGTATTGAAGTTGACAGAGCCAAAGTTGAAGTAATTGATAAAATGCCCTGCCCTAGGGATGTTAAAGGTATTCGTAGTATCCTTGGTCATGCTGGTTTTTATAGAAGGTTTATTAAATATTTATCCAAGATATCAAAACCTCTTACTAATCTTCTCCAAAAAGATGTACCTTTTGTTTTTGATGATGATTATAAGGAAGCTTTTGAAACTCTAAAGAAAGCTTTAATTACTGCTCCTATTGTCCAACCACCTGATTGGAATTTACCCTTTGAAGTTATGTGTGGTGCTAGTGATTTTGCTGTAGGTGTTGTTCTTGGACAACAAATAGATAAAAAGTTGAATATTATCCATTATGCTAGTAAGACTCTTGATGCTGCTCAAAAGAATTATGCTACTACTGAAAAAGAGTTCTTAGCTGTAGTCTTTGCTTGTGATAAGTTTAGACCTTATATTGTTGATTCAAAAGTTACTATTCATACTGATCATACTGCAATTAAATACCTTATGACAAAGAAAGATGCTAAGCCTAGGCTTATTAGATGGGTGTTGCTTTTACAAGAGTTCGATCTACATATTGTAGATAGGAAAGGTGCTGAAAATCCCGTTGCTAATAATTTGTCTCGATTGGAAAACATTTCTTTTGATCCTATGCTTGTTAATGATAGTTTTCCAAATGAACAGTTGGCTGCAGTAAAGGTAAGCTCGCGAGAGAGTCCTTCGTATGCTGATTATGATAACTTTATTGTTGTCAAGTATTTGCCTCCAACCTTTACATCCCAGCAAAGAAGTAAATTCTTTTATGATTTGAGGCATTATTTTTTGGATGACCCACATACATATAAAGAAGGAGTGGATGGTATTATGCGAAGATGTGTTCCAGAATATGAAGAATAAGAGATATTGAGAAAATGTCATGGTAGTGCCTATGGAGGATATCATGCTGGAGATAGAACCGCACAAAATGTTTTACAATCAGGTTTCTATTGGCCTACTCTTTTCAAAGATGCAAGAAATTTTATTTTATCATGTGATGAATGTCAAAGAGTTGGTAATATTTCTAGATACAATGAAATGGCTATGAATTATTCTCTTGTTATTGAATCATTTGACTGTTGTGGTTTTGACTTTATGGGTCCTTTTCCTCCTTCAATTGGTTATACTCATATTCTTGTTGCTTTGATTATGTTACTAAGTGGGTAGAAGCCATACCCACAAAAATTGCTGATGGTGAGACCTCTTTAAAAATGCTTAAAGATGTTATTTTTCCTAGGTTTGGTGTGCCTAGATATCTTATGACAGATGGAGGTTCTCATTTTATTCATGATGGTTTTAGGAAGACCCTTGCTAAATATTATGTTAATCATATAATTCTTGGAATTATGCCCTAGAGGCAATAATAAAGATGTTATTATTATAATTCTTGTTCATGATAATGTTTATATTCCATTCTAGAATTGTATTAAGCGGAAACTTTAATACTTGTGTGGTTTGTGAACAACACCGTGTCCCTAGTACGCCTATATGGACTAGCTCATTGATTAATCCTGGTTAAGGTTTCCTAACCATAGACGTGAGTTGTCAATTAATAATGAGATCATATCATTGGGAGAATGATATGATGGACAGACCCAAACTAAGCGAAGCAATTATATCGTGTCATCGTGTTCGTCTTTGCGAAGCTTTTCTTATGTCAAATATTGTATTCCTTAGACCATGAGATAATACAACTCCCTGGTATCGGAAGAAAGCTTTGAGGTCATCAAACGTCATCCTATGAGAGGGTGATCATAAAGGTGTCTCTCAGGTGATCGGAAAGTATCATTGGGTTGTATGTATCGAGATGGGATTGTCCCTCCCAAGTCGGAGAGATATACTTGGCCCACTCGTGTCGATATCAACACCGCTTGCAAGCATGTGGTTAAGGAGTTAATCACAAAGTGATATCGGATTACGAAGTAAAGTACTTCGTGAGCGAGATTGAACTAGGTATGACGATACCGACGATCAAATCTCGGGCAAGTAAAATGTCGCGAGGCGAGGGAATATATATATGGGATTGATTGAATCCGGCATCGTGGTTCATCCGATATGATCATCGATGAATGTGTGGAGTCAATATGGGTTTCAGACCACTGTTGATTATTGATAGAAGATCATGTCCATATTCTCGAACCCGCAGGTCACACATAACGTGTCTCGACGCTAGGATAGATTGGATAATTGGTTTATGAGTTTTTGTTGAGTCTCGGATGGGATCCGGACATCACGAGAGGTTCGGAGTGGTCCGGAGAATAAGATTCATATAAGGCAATGCAGTTTTGGAGTTCGGAATTGTTAAGTTAATCGGTATGTCTGGAAGCTTCTAGAACCTTCCGGAAGGGGACCAACGTGGCCCCACCTTCCGGGAGGGGGCATGGGCCTATGAGGGAGTGCCCTGGCCACATTGGGCCAGGGGCACAAGGCCCCATAGGGCCCAGCCGGCCAAAGAGGGTTTAAACCCTAGATAGAGCTTCTAGAAGGGGGGGTTTCCTTGCCCCCCACTCCTCCTCCTTTGGGGCCGCCGGTTTGGACTTGGGGGAGGGGCTAGGGCAGCCGCCCACCCCTCTATATAAAGAGGGCTGGGGGCGCACCACCCCTCCACACCTTCCCCTCCAACCCTAGCCGCCCTGCTGCCCTCCTCTCTCCCTCCCGACTGTTTGTAGGCGAAGCCCTGCTGCAGAAACTCTCCACCACATACACCGTGTCGTCGTGTTGTAGATCCAATCCGTCTCTCCACCATACTTGCTAGACCGAGGAAGGAGGAGACGTCGAGGTGCCACACGTGTGCATCTCACGGAGGCATCGCCACTTGTGGTGCTAGATCAGATCGGATCGCGAGGAGGAGAAGCGAGTACATCACCCACGTTAATGAGCGTTCAGCTGGCTTGAATCTTCAAGGGTATGAAGATGTAATCCAATCTCTCTCGGTGTTTGCATCTCCTAGATTAGATCTTGGCTTTCCCTCTGTTCGCATCCGTAGAACATTTTGATTTACTATGCCGCGAAACCCTTCAATAATTGCTTCAGCTTATCATCCCCAAACCACTAGGCAAGTAGAACTATCAAATAGAGAAATTAATTCTATCTTGTAAAAGACTGTTAATAGATCTATAAAAAAATTGGGCTAAAAAGTTGAATGATGCTTTATGGACTTATAGAACTGCTTATAAAAATCCTATGGGAATGTCTCCTTACAAAATGGTTTATGGAAAAGATTGTCACCTACTTTAGAATTAGAACACAAAGCTTATTGGGCAGTTAAAGAACTTAATAGATATTTTAAACTTGCTAGCAAGAAAATATTGCTTGACTTGAGTTCTTTAGATGAGTGGAGAAGTGAGGCTTATGAAAATGTTAGACTCTTTAAAGAAAAGGTTAAAATATGGCATGATAGGAGAATTCTTAAGAGAGAGTTTCATGTTCGTGAGAAAGTTCTATTGTATAGGTCTTGTCTCGAATTTTTTGCAGGAAATCTACTCTCAAAATGGGAAGGAGATTTTGTTATTGAAGAGGTGTATCGTTCGGGTGCAATAAAAATTTCTTCTTTAAGAGACAACACTACACAAGTGGTGAATGGTCAAAGGCTCAAACACTGTATTTCTGGAGATTCTTATAATGAAGATATTGATATTATTCAAGTGGTTGCTCCGGAAGAATTTATTAAAGACCAAATTCAGGAATCTGCAGAGTCTGTTTTTGAATAGGTAACAGTTCTGATAAGAAAAGGTTCGCGAAAAACTTTTAAATTTATATTTTTTGCAGTTTTTATCTAACATGGAAGATAATGAGTCGAAAGAGGGACGGAGACGGAGTCCAGGGGTCTCACACCACCCCTTGGCGCGGGCCCACCTGGCCGCGCCAATAGGTAGTGTGGCCACCTCGGAGCTCGTCTCCGACCCGTTTTCTTCCAGTACCTTCCTTTTGTCATTAATCTTTGTAATATATAATCCCCCGGACCCTCCCCCCCCCGAGGTCCATATATCGTGTTCTCGTCATGTTATCGTTTCGATCTGTTCTGTTCAGATATCGTTCCAAGGTTCGTTTTCAGAGGACTATGAGCTGCAACGCTGGCGCAAGATCCTCCATGATCTTGAGCAAGGGACTTTAATTGGATGGGTGGAAGAAGGAAGGATCACAGCTAGGCGTGAAGACATGGATCAGAGCATCAAGAGGAAGTAAAGGACATGTCAGCAAGCATTGAGGGACAGATCGCTGCAGGATCAAGGGCAAGAAAACCTACTCTTGTAGGAGCAACTAACACTGATCGTGATTTTTCTCATAATATGCAGGGGCTAATACCACCAGTTCCAAGCCTCGGTTCCTTCCCTACACCAGTTCCAAGCATCAAATTCTGAGGAGAGAGGTGGAGATATTTCAAGAGGAGAATAACAGGCTTCGCAAGATGCTAGATAATTTTCTCACCCCGATCATTAAAACACCACCACCATCAAAGGATTAATTCGTCATCAGGTTTTGGCATCCCCTTGGTTTGTTCCAAGCTTGGGGGAGTGCCGCGGTATCACATCATTATCTTTTATCTTTTTACCTTTTTAGTAGAGTCATATCATGAATAGAGAAGTTATCATATAGGATGGTTTGCATTGTGGAAGTATCTCTCCTCTAGTTGGTTATCTTGTATCCCTTGGTGTGAGTGTCGTTATGGAATATTAATGAGAAGTTTCATCATTTACTTTTTGCACATGTTATTTTAGTTTGCAATTTATGTTATATGATTGATCTTGTTGTTAGTATTGGTATCACTTTGGGAACATCAAGTAAATTTAGTTTTTTTGGTAAACCTAGCTTTGGTCAGTAGCAACACTACTTTGAGGATTGAATGGAAAAGAGAAAAGTACTTGTAGATATATTTTTAAATTTTCTTTCTTGTTTGGCTCATAAGTTTATTATTCCCAAGTTAAGATCTTTTGTCTTTCCAAGTATGATTGCATGATTGTTTCTATCACTTGTATGTTTGTTTGTTTCCTTCAACTCTTATACTTGCTACCTAGCCTTGCTAGCCAAAAACCTGTACTGAGAGGGAATGCTTCTCGTGCATCTAAGCCTTGAACTAAAACCTATGCCATTTGTGTCCACCATATCTACCCATTAGCATTATTGCTATTACAAGTAAATTCTCGAGTTTTATCTATCTTCCAAATTAAAAAAAAATTGTCATGTGAAAATTAGTGATTAAAGCTCTAACAAACTTGATGGCACACTTTACTTTCTTGCACTTAGTAAACTTGAACCATTGTGCCCATCTATGTTGCTTATATGCTTGCAAATTATAAGTTGGGAGTTAGCAGAACCATGCTGTCATGAGGAACGCTTTCAACACTTGTACATATCTATCCAGTTGATAGCATGATCTTTTGTTTATGGATGTCGGCGGTGTGAAATAAAAGGGGAGCTTGTAAGTCCACGGAGTATTGTATATGTGTTAGAGAAACGCCTGGGAGGCTAGCCTAAGCCATGCCTAATCATGGTGAAAACTTGTAGCATAACCATAGTGAGCAATCTACGAAGCATCTTTAGAAAAAAATATAAAAAAAGAGAGAAGAGAAAAAAAAAGCACCATGCTCATGGTAAATAAAAAGATCCCTGAGATGCTCATTGTCTCTTGCCTTGTCATTTTGATATGGGATAGCTCCTGTGTCATGGGGCAAGGGGTACCCCGTTGGCGGTTCTCTATGATACACATATACTTACAATGACAAGAACTTGCTTGTGACTAAAGTTGAGTAGCATGAGGAACGACCCTCGTACTCAAGGGACATGAGATTTTCAACTTATGATTTGTCAAGCATATACCTCATATTTGTGTCACTTTAACCTTAATCACTTCAAGATGCTTATGATAGGGGCAATGAGAGCTTAAAGCTAGTAAGTACCATAATTTTTTGGAAGCTCTTTATGAAACTTGAAATTCCTGCTTCCCTCTGCGAAGGTCCTATCTTTTACTTTTATGTTGAGTCAGTAAACCTATTCCTTTCTATCTCAAGCAAGCATTTGAGTTGATGAGATTCAATCATTCATATGTTGATCTATTCAATCTTGTTTCTTATATTCCTTGTTTTGCACAATGCTCTTATCTGAATGAATATGACTTTGAAAGCTATCTGTATAGGTGAAAATACCATTATGTTTGAGCAAGAGACTAATACAATATAAACTCCATTATAAAAAGCTTTGATCAAAACTAAGTATGATTTGTTAATTGTTCTCTGACCAAGAATAAAGTTTGCCATCACCAATTATGATTTTCTTTGTGCATCTTTATTGTGACTTCATACTCGTTGCAAGCTAAGTTATATAAGAGTGAGTTGTTTTCTATTGTGATTTGTGTATTGATAAATGTGATGTTTCTTGTCCGTATTATCTTTATCGACACTTCACTCCATAAACTTATGGTCATGTTTATTGAGCTCAGTTTTCGCTTGGGGACAAGTGAGGTCTAAGCTTGGGGGAGTTGATACGTTCATTTTACATCACTATTTTATATCATAATTTACTATTATTCATTGATATATTTCATATTAAGAGGTGATACTTATGTTATTTCATCTATTTTGCATGTTTGATGACTTTTGGAGGATGAACAGCCGGAGTCAGGATTCTGATGGAAAAAAGCGCCGTCCAGATGCAATATTCGCGAAGATCATAAAATCCCAAAAAATATACGGAAATTCCTATTTTTCCAGAAGACGAAAGAAGCCAGAAGGAGGAGTGGAGATGGGCCATAGGGGGTCCCACACCACCCCCTGGCGCGCCCCCTAGGCCGCGCCACCAGGTGGTATGGCCACCCTGGCCCACCTCTGGCATCGCCATTTGGCGTATATAATCCTCTCGAAACCCTAAGCTCGGGGAGGGACCACATAAAGATTCTGCCGCCTCTGCGGGGCGGAAAATACATAGAGAGAAAGAGCTCTCCGGCAGGCAGAATTCTGCCAGGTAAATTCCTTCCCGAAGAGGGGAGATCATCGCCATCAACACCGTCATCAAGTTAGACTTCATCGGGATCATCATCATAATCATCTTCACCATCATCTCCACCAGCACCATCACCACCACTCCATCCCGCTGTAACAATTGGGTTGAATCTTGCATAGTTCTTAGGGGAAACTTTCCCGGTGTTGATTACTTGTTGTAGTTGATGCTATTGAGTGGAACTATTGAATTATTGTTCATGTTCAGACTGTTACTTATCATTATTTCATCTCTGATCTTGATCCATATGATGTCTCGTGAGTAGTTCGTTTAGTTCTTGAGGACATAGGAGAAGTCATGTTGTTAGTAGTGGAATTGTGTTGAGAAATATTTAATGGTTTGATATTTAAGTTGTGGTGCTATTATTCTAGTGGTGTCATGTGAACGTCGACTACATGATACTTCACCTTTATGGGCCTAGGGAAATGCATTGTGTATTTGGCTACTAATTGTGGGGTTGTCGGAGTGACAGAAACCTAAACCCCTATTAGGAAACCATTGCGCAAGGGGGTGTAGGATCTCAGAGTTTGATGATGTGGTTAGGTTTTTATCTTAATTACTTTCTTGTAGTTGCGGATGCTTGCAAGGGGTATAATCACAAGTATGTATTAGTCCAAGTAAGGTCGGTACATTACCATAGGTTCACTCATACAATACTTGTCCAACCAAAGAAGATTAATCAACTATATGAAGCGAAAGCACTTGACAATATTTTCATGTGTCCTCGAGAACGTTTGGTCATCTTAAGTAATACAACCAGCTTGTCTTTTGCTAAAGAAAGGATTGGGCCACTTGTTGCAATTATTATTATTCTCTTTTATTTACTCGCACTTTATTTATCTGCATTATCAAAAACCCCTAAAAATCTGTTTGCTAAGTATGTACAGTGAATTCTCAATCCAAACCACTTGTCAACATCTTCTGCTCCTTGTTGGGTTCAACACTCTTATTTATCGAAAGTACTACGATACACCCCCTATATTTGTGGTTCATCAATGACGCCTGACGAGAGGCCGTCCAGTTCACCGCCTGGTGGCGCAGAAAAAACGTCTAGCGCCTCCACCGCCACTAGGGATGGCGCCGCCGCCTCGGGAGGTGGGGATGGAGCTGGTGCACCTCCAGTACGGTTGGGCGTCGTGGCCTGGGCAGGTGATTAATCCACCTGCGCCTGCTCCCGCTCCGGCCCTACCACCGCCCAACCTCCGGAAGCCACCGGAGTACATCGACCTCGACCCATAGATGGATGAGGCGACGCCGGCGTGCAAAGATCAGTAGCTAGGGTTAGGATTAGTTTAAATTCTGTTTTTTATATTTTAAATGTAAATTAACTATAAACTTTGCCAATTTTAACGCGAACGGTTTATGTTTGAATCTGCAAAAAAATGCCTCGCCTAGACAGGACAAATGGGCCACGTCGCTAGGCGCGGCTGACCAGACAGACCAGACCCCCTTCCCAAATCAACCACGGACTGATCCAAACAGACAGAAGCGGACCGTTTAGAAAGATCAGATGGATCGACCCGACAAAGATGCCCTAATTGCCCACATGGACACGAAATAGGTGTAGTTTTTAGAAGGTGTGTCCTCAAATAACGCAAGAGCATGTATTCAAAGATTGCTTAGTCAACTTGGGCGTGGTTTTTCGTTTGGAATAAAAAACTAAAAAAATATCTCTTCCATTTGACTTATGGAAACCTCAGGGCGGAACGTTTTTTTTTTTCAAAATTCCACCAATTTATCAATAATCATTATCAATAGCAATATAAAAAATCTAAAAGTAATAAATACAGAATGGTTCTACGTAACATCTAGCGACGACTACAAACACTAACACGAGTCGAAGGTGCACTGCCGTTCTCGCCCCTCCATCACCGGAGGCGGGTAGAACTTGTCATAGTATAGTTTATTATAGTAGATGGACGGGAAGTTGTCGTGCTAAGACCTCTAAAGAACCAGCATACTAGAGCAATAACCATCGTTAATAATGGTATCCACATATTGGAAGAGACTGACCTAAACTCACATCAACAAATACAAAAACAGACTAGATACAAAGAAATGAGTCGGACACATGACTTCGCACGCACTAGAGGAGCTTCTTAATAAAGCTCAAAATGTGATAGAAGAGCTTCAAGTTCGGAAGGCTTAGCGAGCGTATGTGCTAGAGATTGTAATTTCTGATACTCTGAGTAATACAAGTGTTTCGAAATAAAATCTCAAAATGTCGAACTAGTGTTCTAGTGGAGCATAATGAAAATAAAAGTAATCTCTTTCTTTCCTACTCCCTCTCAATTGCATGTGTGAGAGCAAGTCCAGGAGAACCCCGAAAGCTACCCCGATAGCAGATGTAGGGGAGAGAGAAGGAAAAAAAGGCCTCCAGCAGCTCCCCTACCGACGCCCCTACACATCGGGGTCCACGACCCAACCCCTCCCTCTCCCCTTAACATCGGGGTTGTGGAGGCCTTCCCGATCCACGCCCCTACCCAACTGCTTGCTCAGGGAATCTTCCTCCCGCTACCACGCACGTCGACCAGGGCCCCCATCTTTTTTCTCTTTGATTCGGCTCAAAATCAACGTCGAATTCGACCTCCAGATCGAGCCATGGCGGGACCATCGATAGAAGAATGTCGGGAGGCAGAGGGATGCTGGCTATTGCCGGTGGTGCGTCTGACGCACGGGCAGTATTGTCGGCTGCACAAGGCACGGCCAGCAGCGACGCGCTGGCAGGTGGTGCCGCAAGGCATGGGTAGGCGTCCGTCGAGCATGGGAGAGCCGAAGCGAGGCGGCGATCGAATCGGTCTTGGCGGCAGAATCGGAGGCCTCGTGATGGCGATGATCACAGATTACAAATGCGTCCGTGAACAAGCCCGACCTGAATGATGCTATTTTGTTGTTGCTTGCGTCCATGCAGATTGCTTTGATGAATTTGCTGATTGCAATTTTGTAGTGCTTGCGTTGATGAATGTAGTGATTGATTTGTTTCTACCGCTTGCTTGTTATCCAAATTTTTTCTAGCACATGAATTTGTCTGAACCAGTAGCATATTGGTGTAGATTTATTCAATAGATTGCTCAATCTGGGCTACTTTATTCAGCTGTGCTACCGTCTTCGGTTTTATATGTGAAGTTAGTTATAAAATATTGATACAATGTATGTGAACGTGATTTAGGGAAGAATATATAGGGGAGCTACTGGAAATAGACAAAATATAGGGAAGGTAACATTTTAAGGGAGACCACTATAGGAAGACATAGGGGGGGAAATTTTAGGGGAGCTGCTGGACTTGCTCTGAAAGAACAAAAATATAGCGGTGTGAGAAATTTCAAAATCAATGAAAAAGAGTTGTTTTTTATTCCTATTCATAAATAATATGTACTCCCTCCGTTTTAAAATATAAGATGTTTTAGCTTTGTGAAGCAAATATATCTAGACTACTTTAGTATATAGGTTCACTCATGTTTGGAGTAAATCTATACACTAAAACAAGTCTAATACATTCTCTTCACAAACCTAAAACATCTTATATTTTGAAATGGAGGGAGTAGTAACAAGAATGTAAACATGTTGCTTGGTTTCTTATGAATGAAAAAAAATGTCGCTTGCACGAACCCAACAATACAACATAGGGCGTAGGCGGCACTCTCTTTTTTTTTAAGGGAGGCGTAGGCGGCACTTTGTTGTGGCGGGAGAGGCTCGCACGCCACGCCATTCTTTTGTCTTGTTGGCTCCCACGCCACGACTGCTTCTCGCTAGCGTGGAGAACTTGCGCGCACGCCATGCATGATGCATCGCGCGTCACATGAACAATCAATTCCATCCACGGTTCCATGCCATGCTCTACTCCGTTATCCCTCGTCGGCGAGTCCAGTCCGATTCAGCTGTAGGAAGCCCAAGGTTATTGTGCGTACAGGCCCAATAGGAGAACTTCATACTTCGTTGTAGACCCGCTACGCATGGGCCTGGCCCATTCTCTCACGTAATAGCCCGTTTGTTTCTTCGTTTTTTCTTGTTGCATTTCTGAGTTTTCTAAAACTTTATTAATGTTTGGGTTCTTCGGTTCTTTTTCAGTTGTTTATATCGTTTTTTATATTACTTTCTTTGACCCAAATTACTTTATTCAAATTTTTCTAAATTTAGATATATCTAGACTTGTTTTAATACTAAATACATCCGAATTTAGGCAAAACTAAATCAACTAATTTGGTCGGAGGAGTACTATTTTATTTTTTGCTGCCTTTTATGTTCATCTTTCTTTTGTTTTTTACTTTTCTTCCGCATTTTCTTTTGCAAATATAAGCAGTATTTTCGGAAAAATACTCATGAACATTATTTCATGATATATAACCATCCCTTTTACGAAACATGATCTGGAGCTCAGACCACAAGAAATGCGGGCATATCTGACCATCGTCTCATATCAAGGGCGCAAACGAAAACGCAGTGGATAATATCTGGCTCTACGTACCATACGATCGACCCACACCCGTACCTCCAACCTCAGGAAAACAATCTCCTGGACACCAACAGAACCTCACCCTCTCTTAGAGCATACTCCGTCCCACTCCACTGACTGAGAGCTTCGCCGGCAATGGCGACCCTTGTCAAGCACCTCATCCTCTGCTCCAGCACCACCACATCCTCCTCGTCTTCCCCCTCCCCCTCGAACCGTCGCCGCCCGCCGCCATCGCCGGAAGGCGGCGCCAACGCGCCGCAGTCTGCCACGCGCCGGCTCGCGGTCGCCGCGTCCACGGCAATGGTCGCGACCGCCGCGCTCTCCGCGCGCCGCCCCGCCGCGCCGCCCCGGCCCTGGCGGCGGAGGCGGCCGCGGTGCCGGTGCCGGCGCCGTCGCCCCCGGGACCGTGCCGCGGTGGGGCACGAGGTCGTACGTGAGGGAGCGGTTCTTCGAGCCCGGGCTGACCTCGGAGGAGGCGGCGGCCCGCATCCGGCAGACGGCGGAGGGGATGCGCACCCTGCGGCCGATGCTGGAGACCATGTCGTGGAAGTACGTGCTCTTCTACGTGCGCCTCAAGTCCAAGTACCTCGACCTCGACCTCACCACCGCCATGGCCGGCGTCCCCGAGCTGCGCCGCCCCGACTACGTCCGCGTCGCCAACGAGCTCGTCGACAACATGACCGAGGTCAGTAGTTTTGCAGCTGCTTGCGATTGTAGTACTTCTGTATATTATTCGTTAAATTTCTCGAAAGTTAATGTCACACTCTGATGAACTCGCCGTGCAGTTCGACCGGTTCGTGCGGACTCCCAAGGTGTACGAGTCGTACCTCTTCTATGAGAAGACCCTCAAGTCGCTGGATGACGTCACAGAGTTCCTCGCATGATACGTATATTTATACTGTGTCTGTAGGTCTAGGAATGTATTGCCGTCGATCCCTTCTATGGAGCTCATAGAAACGAAGCGTGATACTGTACGTACATATGAATTGCCAAGTTGCTTCCCTTCAGCGGATTTGTATACTAGTAGATGCAATTTCTTGTGCAATTAATACATGATGACATCTCAATTCCCCAACACTCCCGTGCATGTCAAACGTTAGCAGGCAGTCTCCCATACTATTGAATCAAAGTGTTAAACTATCACACGGCTCAAAAATACATTGTCCAAAACTGAAAATAGCTCAAAACAATGCATAATCCTGTAAAGCTAAATTAAGCTGACAGAGAAGGGGAGAACATCTCATCACGCACTGATCACAGTTCATGTCATGTACTCCGTACAACATACTACACATGTGCTGATCATATTTCCTTGAGCGCAGGTGATCGATCGATCGAGCTAGGTGGCTCCTAAGGGCATGTTTGATTCAAAGGACTTGTAGGATTAAATCCTATAGGAAATTTTCCTATAATGGTTGTTTGATTTATAGGATTGATTCCTATAAGAAACTTTTCTAGAAAATCTTTTGCACTAGATTGCATAAGAAATCTAACATCCACCCAAAGCTCTTTCTTAGAATCCTTTGATGGAATCAAACAAACTTTGTTGCATGTGGGTTCCTATAGGATTAAAGTGGACATAACATTGCAATCCTATGATTTTCCTATTCCTTTGTTTTCCTATCCTATGAATCAAACAAGCCCTAAGTGTTCTTGCCAGAGAGCAACACAGCATGGATCAACGAATCAAGGTTAGCCAACGACCTTGCCGTGGACCGAACAGCCGCCTCCCTCCACTCCACAGCCCTCTTCTTCATCTCCCTCCCCTTCTCCCCACCCACCGCCTCCTTGATCCTCCCCTCGACCGCCTCCCTCCGCACGCTGTCCCCGATCTCCATCCCGACGCCCCACTCGACGCACTTGTACCGGCAGTTGGTCTGCTGCTCGGCGAAGAAGGGCCAGCACAGCATGGGCACGCCGCCGCAGAGGCCCTCCACCGTCGAGTTCCACCCGCTGTGCGTCAGAAACACACACACGGCGTCGTGCCGCAGCACCGCCTCCTGGTCGCACCAGCTCGCCAGGAGGCCCCTGTCCTTGGTCGCCTGCAAGAACTCGGGCGGCAGCACGGCCGCCTCTTCGCTCCTCACGATGTCCGGCCGGACGATCCAGAGGAAGTCGTGGCCGCTGTTGGCCAGCCCCCACGCGAACTCCACCAGCTCGTGGCTGCTCATGACGGTGACGCTCCCGAAGCTCACGTACACCACGGACCCGGGCTTCTTGCCGTCGAGCCACTGCAGACAGCCGCGGTCTTCCTTCCAGAGGCCGGAGCTTACCGCGTCGAGGGGGCTGCCCCCGGAGGGCACGATTTGGTCGGCGAGGGAGTTGAGCGGGCCGATGGTGTAGACGGCCGGTGTGATGGCGCGCATCGCGTCGAGCGCCGGCCGCTCGAGCTCGTCCATGGTGTTGATGATGACGGCGTCCGCGTCCTCGGCGCGCTCCACCTGGTGTAGCTGGAAGGTCAGCAGCGTGTCGTCGCGGTCCGTGGTGCGGAGGAATGTCGGGAAGTCTTTCAGCCGCATGTGCTTGCTCATCCCGGGAGCCCAGTCCACCGCCATGTCCATGAACCCGTTCGTCAGTTGCTCTTCATCTGTTCGCCACGCGAAAACCGTTGAGACACTCGCTACAGCACTGCAAGTCAAAATCAATTTGAAGATAGCAGATCGGGATACCTTTGAGGGGGATGATGCCGTGGTCGATGAGAGGGCGGAAGTTGCGGTAGCCCATGAAGCCGCAGGCGCTGGCCGTCCAGAAGAGCGCGCACGGCACGCCGAGCTCCCTGGCGGCGTCCACGCTGAAGCTCATGAGGCTGTCCGCCACGACGCAGGTGACGGGCGGGACGACACCAGCCGCCGAGCGGCCGAGGCCGGCGAGCAGGCTCTTGAAGTGAGCGGGGCAGGCGGTCATGGTGGAGCGGGAGAGGGCCGCCGGGTCCTGCGTGGCGTCGGCGTCGGAGGAGGGCAGGCCGTCCGGGATGGTGGCGAAGCGGAAGCCCGGGAGGCCCTCGGCTGCGCGCGCGCCGCGGGAGCGGACGAGGCGGCGGTGGTTGTACTCGGTGCTGACGAAGGTGACGTGGAAGCCCTTGCAGTGGAGGACCTTGGCCAGCTTCATCATCGGCGTGATGTGCCCCTGCGCCGGGAACGGGAGGCACACCGCGTGCGGCTTCTCGCCCGCCGCCGGTCCGGCGGAGTCCATCTCTGCCGCCGCTCAGCGTGCGTGCGTCAGAGAGCAGTGGTGGGGATCGAGTTTTTCCGTGGATGGGAAATGGATTTTAATCGGTTATAATCGAAGGTTCATCGTAGCAGCACAGTTATGGGAAAATGTAAGATGCCCGTAGTTCAACATTGCTGACGTGCTACTGTCCATCCGTGTCAAACGCTTGGTGGCTACTACTAGTACTTTCTTGTAGAGCGGCGAGGAGTGGGGGAATGGTGAGCACTACAAATTCCAAAGGAAAAAGTCGGCAAAAAAACAATAGTCAAATTTGGCGCCGCTCTGCAACCTTGGCCTTGCCAGGTGGTTGGAGGCGACCATTTTTTTTATAAATATAACCCTCTGCAAATTGCCATCGCTAAATATACATCTCTCATACCACAAAAGCCAAAAATATCCTGGCAAAAGACTGAAAAGCCGACACGAGTCACCTCCCGCCACGGGGGTGCCAGATGTTTCTTCCACCTTTGACGGTGGCAGAATGATGCCATGGGGCCCACCAGTGCAAGCGCGGAGTCGAACCTCCCACCAGCGCCAAGTCGAACCTTCTCGCTGGCCCGGCCGTGGGGCCCACCTCATCCCGCCATTCCCCCTGGCGGAAGGAACATCCCGCCACCCCCGTGGCGGGAGGTGACACGTGTCACCTTTTCAGCCTCCCGCCAGGGCATTTTTGGCTTTTGCGGCACGAGGGGGGTATTTTTGACGATTACGAATTACAAGGGTCATATTTGTAAAAAATTGGAGGCGACTACCTCGACGGGTCAGGTAGAATGGTGGAGATTAAAAAAAAAGAGGTAGAATAGAGGAGAGCTTCGCGATGGTTTCTGCTTCGGCTTGCACGAGGTCGACAAGGACATGTGGCCTCTGTTTTTTTTTGAGGGAATGTGGCCTCTGTTCGTGTTTGTTGAGTTTGAGTTGCCTTTGCTACCCTGGCTCGATAGATCAATTGTGACCGAATCTTGGTTGTTGAGCCCGTTGTTCGGTTTCGGCCTAGTTTTCCTAATTAACGAGACACAATGTAGAGGGGCATTTTTTTTTAAACCGGCCAAGAGGCTTGCCATTCTATTGATGATATAGTAGAAAAAATTTGACCAGTTTATGAGGGAAACCGGACAAAAACCATACAACAACACAATACTACACGCCGGTCCTGAGGCCGCCCACCACACGAGTCGACGTCCTAACCACCCAAGTGGTCAAGGCCATCACCCAAAACACCTAAAACACGCGACAAGGCGGAGGCAAAAACTCAGAGACGCCGCTCCGACATCCACGCCGACCCCCGGGGCCGCGCACCACCTAGCCGAAGACGAGCAAAGGACGACACCGACACTTGCAGTGAAGGGCCTCCACAACGATGGTTCCAAGAAGGGGAGCGACGAACGAGAGCGCCGCCATCACCGGCATCGGCCGAGGCCGGTGCAGGGTTTTCACCCCGGAGCACACCAAACCGAAGTCGTGTCCGCCTGACCGCCGAGTCAAGGTAGCCCAGCAGCTCGTCGTCACCAACAACCAACTCAGTAGAGGGGCATTTTGGCACCCCAGAACCACATGCTCCCTTTTATTTAAACTAAACCAAGTCAATCCACATGAACTCGAATTTTGTTTTGGCCAGTGTAAAAAGACAAATTTTACAGCTGAAAAAAGTTCTCCGTGAGACATTTTCTCGTCTTTTTACACGTGAAAGTAACTTTCTTTCTGAAACTTTACATATGTACATATAATGTGGAGTTGTACGCGCTGAATTTTGTTTCGATCCCCTGCAAAAAAAAGGAATTTTGTTTTAGTTCTTTGACGTTCGAAATATGTTTTAAAGTTTGTTTCAGTACAACCCCCTCCCCAAACTCATCAAGTGTATGATGGTCATTAGACCCTAATTTATTAATTTAACGAATTAAAATTATTTGGCTTGCCTAGCCCATATCCAAACCCTGTATAAGGTAGATCAACACGTTAGATCATGCTCACCCCTTATATCCCGCTCGCTGCCCACCTCCTCGTTGGCTCCTCTCGGCCGGTCACGCATGTTCGCCAGCCAAGTAAATGGACATGTTGGCCAGGCATGTGACCGGAATAACGTGTGGCGAAAGCCTTGTGAGTTTCATATCTTCGTTCTCGCAGAACTGGACATGTAGTCAGACATGTGGCCGGAATGTCCTGCTGCGAAAACCTTTGCCGGTGCAGTCGTTCCTACACACTTCCGTTGAGCGTGTCTCCGCCCACCGTGCCAAGCACTATGGCACGTCCAAGAATCAGAGGCACTTTTCTTAGAGGCACTTTTTCAAACCGCCTAATCAGTATCTATTGGCGACTTTGAAAAATAGTGCCGAATATAATTTTAGTGGCAGTTTTAAAAGTGCCACTAATAGTTATCCTTTTGAGGCACTATTGATAGTGCCTAATGTTTTGAAAATAGAGGCACGTCCAGTTCTACATGCTAAATCGATGTGACTTTGACTTGTGCCTCAAAAAATATAACTTTTAGAGGCATTTTCTGTGATAATGCCACTAAAAGTATATCAACTGAGGCACAATTAGAAGTGCCACAATTGGTTACCATTTAGAGGCACTAAATTATGCCTCTAAATAGTGACCAACTGTGGCACTATTTGGTGTGCCTCCAATGAATAATTTTTTGAGGCATATATGATAATGCCTCTAATAGTTGGCCATTCGGAGCATTTTAAATATGAGTTTGTTTTTTAAAGTAAAATAATAAGTTATTAGATGATTATTTATTTTGCTTCCTATTATTTTTATTTGTGCTTTGTTATTTTTATTTGATTTTTTGGGTTAACTCTATTTGAATACTTAATCTATACCTACTAATTACTAATAAAAGCAGAACGGTTTCTGCGTACGTAAAAGACCTTTTTATTTCTTACAAGCAGTGCCATCGATGAGTAATCCTTAACCTGGACAGTTGGTTCGCTCACTGTGCCGCATGGGGAGAGAGAGGAGGGCTGTCTTCCCAATCTTATCACCTTGCTCAGCTCTTCCGATTGTGGCACTCCGCGTACATCTGGTTCCTCCCGCCGGAAACCGCCTACCTGCACCATCGCTGCCGCTAGGAACCCACCCCTTGAACGTCCCGACCTGGAGCTGGGATAGCCTTGCTACTAGCGTCGTTTTCGCCAGAGATAAGAAGTAGAAAGCGGTACCCATGACCGTGCTCCGCTCTGGACCTACCGGTCTCATGCCGCCCGTCGCCCAGATCATACGCAGTGTGCCGCCGCCTGAATCCTTCCCCGGCCTCCCCTGCTCCTCCTCCGTTGAGTTCCTCCTGCAACGCGCGGGAGGTATTCGATCGAATGCATGCTTTCCATGGCGCTATCTCTGACCGGCGAGGCGAGCGGCGCGTCGGTGGGAGGGGCCGCCAGCGACCAAGAAGGCTCGGCTCAGCCTCTGCCTCCACCGAGGATTCATCTGTGCCGTATGTGCTTGCTTTGATGCAGATTCGTTATTCTTTTGTTTTTATGAAGATTGTGATTATCTACGAATTAGTTAATGTGTGGATGTGTGGCTTGTGAACTTCGTTATGTATGAATTAGTAGACGTATCGATGGTCCGTGCTTTTGCTTTGATTTTTTTTCTTCTAAATTCTGATAAGCTGAACTGGAACCAAAATTGTGCTTGCAATATTGTCTCTCTGAAGCTTACCAAGGTAGCTTTATCAGTTGCTCTGTTTCTAGACGATCTGATGCTGATTGTATTGGGCTGGTCTGATTGAATATCTTAGTTGACTGTGCTTATGCCCAAACGTATACGCACTCTATAACTTGATGGCCGACCGCAAGTACCGGCATGCATTCGGCTTGGTCCACACCTTCCCTGATGCCTCTTCCTCTTCCCGGTCTGTCTCTGTCGCCAGCCCGCTCATCCCAGCGCCACACGCCCGAGCAATCTCCTTATCTCCCAGGTTCCTTCCTCCTTGAGGCAATCCCATGTGTGCGCCGCCAAGTCCCCGAGCTCCTCACCCGACGCCGCCTCCTCCCTTTTCGTCGTTGGCCGCTTTCCCAAGTCGAGCCTCCGTCTGCCTCGTTTTTAGCGCCGCGCCCGAACTCGCCATCGTTTTTGAAAAACGCCTACTAAGTTTAAACCTTTAGGAGCATTTTTAAAAGTGCCTCTAAATTTCAACCGATTCGTCTCTGCCTCTCTTTGCTAGCTCAAGAATGGCATGGCACATGATCCTCATGATGTTTCGATTATACTATATTGGAACATAAGAAAGCTAGACAGGCTGGACGGATATTTCCTTACTTTTTTTAGTGGAACCGACCGATATTTTCTTACAATCACGTACTCTTATTTACTCTCTGTATTTTAATATTCAGATGTTTTAGATTTATAAAAAAAGTATATCTAAACATCTTTTATGTGTAGATTCACCCTAAACCTACGTACTAAAAGTAGTCTAGATATATTTATTTTACAAAACTAAAACAATTTATATTTTAAAATGGAGAGTGTATATATCTGAGTTAATCCATCGATCGGTTTAGAGCCACTATCTCTGATTTGCTCCGGTGCGATAGAAAAAAAGAAGAGAAAGACTACAGGGTCGAGGCGTGAGAAACATAAGGAGAGGCGAGCAAGTTTTGGCCCGGCCTTATTAGAGGTGCATCCGGCCCATTAGCTGCGCCCCACGACTCGACTCTCTCCCTCTTTCCTCAGCGCCGCATCCATCGTTTCCCCTTTCTCTCACGCGGCAGCGCAACCACGCCGCCGGCCACCCAATCCCCCTCTTCCGCACCTCTCCTGCCCAGCCATGCCCCCACCGCTCTCCCTCGAAGCTCCGTGTCTTCCCCATCGATTATCCAGACGACACTACCACGTAAGGCCTCCTATCACGCCGTGCGAACCCTAGCGTCTCTGCTGCGGCGGGTGCGACGCGGTTTCGACGACGGCGGCTGGAAGGCAATCACGCGTGGAGGACGGACTGGTCTCCTGCAGGCTGAAGCCCTCGGCTACTTGACGACTTACTTCCTCTGCGACTGTTGCGAAACCCTAGCGGCGCGATGGAAGGAGCCTGCACGGTGGTACTAGTACTTTGTGGTCGTGATCTCCACACATGGAGGAAGGCGATGCAGCGTCGACTCTTCGTCGCGTGGAGATAGCGTCCATCCCGAGCTTGGTAGGCAACCCGATCCGTCGCCTCTTCTCTTAGCCCTTTCTCCGTAGACTTCTTACCTCATTTGATTGAACTGAATGGTTGTTAGATTGGTTCTACACAGCATATTTGTGGTATTGCATAAATGCTCAATGTTAATTACACCAATCGAATCAACCGGCAGATGCCCCTCCGAGTACCTGATCATACCTTTATAATCACTATTTCATGGAGTGACGTTTGATGCTCTCTAAGCACTCTCAAATAACATTGATTAAATATGGTTTCACGGTCTGAGGAACAAGTCACTATGTTTCTGACAATTACAACTATAAACTTTGTGATATGTTCATGTTGCAACAATCATCTGCGAAACAGTGTCCACTATCTCATTCTCTAATAAGATAACGCCATTGTCAATTAGGTGCCGAATAACCAACATGGTCAGGAAACTTTTGACCATCCATCGACCAATGAACTAGTTAAAAAACTAAAAATAGACTACTGGGGACTTGGGTTTGTTTACATATCCCAACTATATCAATGTGTCCTATTGATATAGTTATAGCATGATATAAAATTATTATGAATTAATAGAATGTGTTTAATAATCCTCAAAAAAATGTATTTAATAATCTCCTTTTTTCATTTGCCTCTAGGGCACATCTTCTTCATTCGCCGTGCCGGATTCATCATCAATGAACTCGATCCGGCAATAACAATGCTTCAAAATACAAATAACCGATTTTTTTATTTTTAATGTTTCCTCTGTTCCAACATATTTTAAACCGTTTTCATACGAACGCACCAGCGCACTTGGAGGGATTCTAAGCATTTGCTACAAATGCTGCATTCATGTTGTATACGTGCGGTGACGTTTTCTCAAAGACTTGGTGTAGCAAGCAGAGATTTTTTTTAGGGGACAATGAGAGATTTTGATGAACCATAGTAGCCTTGCTACTTCATATTTTTATAATTTGTGGTATAAAAGATGTTCATGTAGACGAGAATTGTACAGAAGTGCAAAAGAAAAACGAGCAGAGATTCGCTGTATACACGCATTTTTCTTTACTATAATGGTGTTTTCGAATTCCTGCGACCTTTTTTTTGTACGGTTTTTGACTTTTGATACGCCAGAGATTAATGCTGAGGTAGGACGGGCCGAGTTTTCGTATTTTAGTAACCTGATGGTGGGCCGGGGCCCGATTTTCCTGATAGCTCTTCTACTTATATTCCTCACCTCCTTCCGTTCGCTTAACCCCATCTCTTCCACCTCGCGCCGCCACCACCACAAACCCTGAAACCCTAGCCCCCTCTCGCCCTATCCGCCGGAAGAGAGCAGCCATGGCGAAGTACGATCTGACGGCGCGCTTGATAGCGCAGATGGACTGCCATCTGGCGCTCCCGATGCTGGAGTACCTCCAAGAGCGCAAGGTCTACCCCGACGAGCAGATCCTGGAGGGCAAGATCTCCCTCCTCAGCGGCACCAACATGGTGGACTACGCCATGGACATCCACAAGTCGCTCCACGGCACCGAGGACGTCCCGGCCGACATGGTCGCCCGCCGCTCCGAGGTCGTCGAGAGGCTGAGGAGCCTGCAAGAGGCCGTCGGGCCGATCGTCGCGTTCCTCTCCAACCCGCAGCTCGTGCAGGAGCTCAGGGCCGACAAGCAGTACAACATCCACATACTCCAAGAGCGCCACCGGATCGGGCCGGAGCAGATCGAGGCCCTGTACCAGTACGCCAAGTTTCAGTTCGAGTGCGGCATGTACTCGGAGGCTGCTGATTTCCTGTCCCAGTACCGTGCTCTGTGCACGGACAGCGAGAGAAGCTTGAGCGCTCTGTGGGGAAAGCTGGCAGCAGAGATACTGATGCAGAATTGGGATGTCGCGCAGGAGGAGCTTAATCGGTTGAAGGAGATTATCGACTCAAACAAGTTATCCTCGCCGATCAGTCAGCTCCACAGCAGGATATGGCTGATGCACTGGAGCCTCTTCATCTTCTTCAACCATGAGAATGGGAAGAATGGTATCATCGATCTCTTCTTCCAGGAAAGGTACCTGAATGCTATCCAGACAAACGCCCCACATCTCCTGAGGTACCTTGCTGCAGCAGTTGTTGTGAACAAGAGGAGAAGGAACATGCTTAAAGAGTTGATCAAAGTCATCCAGCAGGAGCAGCAGAGCTACAAGGATCCCATAATTGAATTGCTGGAATGCCTGTATGTGAAGTATGATTTTGATGGTGCGCAACAGAAACTCATCGAGTGTGAGCAGGTTATTCTGAATGATCCTTTCCTGGGAAAGCGCATTGAGGAGGGTAATTTCATCCGTGTTCCTCTGAGAGATGAGTTCCTTGAAAATGCTCGCCTGTTCATCTTTGAGAACTACTGCCGTATACATCGGTGCATTGACATTGGCATGCTTGCGGAGAAGATGAACATGACCTACGATGAAGCTGAACCTTGGATAATGAACTTGATCAAGAGTTCGCAACTGGATGCCAAGATCGATTCGGTGACGGGGACTCTCGTCATGGCGACCAACCATGTTAATGTCCATGAGAAGATCATCGAGAGCATGAAGAACCTTAACGCGAGGACTTACATGCTAGCAAAGAGCCTCGTGGATCCAGGTCACGCAGCAGCAGCTTAGTAGGCTGCTAGGTGAGAGAAACTGCAAGAATAACTTCAGAGATTAGTTGTTTCGCAGTGGCTTCCTTCGTACCTGAATCATATGCAGATGGTGATTTGCAGTTTGCTAAAGCTATTGCTTACGTTTTTAAGGTTTTATACTCGGATTTCTATTACTAAGTTAATCATTCTATATCTAGCTAGCACTGAACAGAAAATTAGTACGTTTCCTTGTTGCTCAAACACTGAAAAAACCTTCATAATGCTCTGCAAAAAATATAGAAGTTGGTGACGATGTGAGAACTGACCATTTACACTGTTAGTTAAGTAAATGGAATGAAAAGAACCAGACTTGGAAGTACCTGTTTTGATGGCCAACTGATGGTTTTGTTCTATTACAGGGTGACACTAGCAGTACTGAGGTAAACACGCGCATGGGCTTTCCATCTAGGCAAACATTGCTAGGCTGGGTTGATCTTTGGAAGACTTCTCCCCAAGGTACTCGTGCATTTCTTACTATGTGCTTCCTTAAATTCTCTAGGAACTGTTATGTATACCGGCAGTCGAATTAGCATTCAGGATTGGTTGTCCCTGACCTGCACCATGTTGGTGTTTTTGGTTCTGCATTTTCGCTTTGGGGTTTGCTGGAGCAAGGGGGATCTGGAATTCTGGATGCAGTGGCGTCTCTTGGACATGGCTCGCTAGAATAGGCGGCGCTTGGGGCAGAGAAGTTACCTGGCGGCAGCCCAAAGATAGTGATTCTCCACCACTTAGATATAGGCATTTTTTCAATGCATAAGTCTGTGGTATTCACTGGTTCGTATATCTATAGAGTTGTGAGACCATTGTTCTATCTGAGCCGCTTTTTTTCTTCTGGCTTGTTGCAGTGCTTCCATGCAGGCCCAACCCTAGATCCCTTCTTTGACATAATTATCTTATCTCCGAGTATCAAAGCCAATTGTCTGTGCTATCTCTGATGGCACGGAAGTGTGCATATAGAAATTTCATCACGCAAATTAGTAATGAGTCGCTTGGTCATTTGATTTTTTTTCTAAATTGATTTGTTCAGATTCATGGTACCCAACCTTCACTTTTCGGATATATAATGCATGTTAACATTCTAATTTCATAGATTTGTTCCTTAAGTAGGATAGGTATATCTTTTTGAGTGCTAACACGTTGCTCGATTTGGTTATGCATGAAAGAACAATTGGTTCTTTTAAGCGTGAAATGATTGCATATTATTGAAAACATCGGCTCTCACAATAGTGACAAGTATTTTTCTCCCAATAGTGACATATTCTGATTTGTTTTCTTGGTCTAGCAAATGATGCAAACGCTGAGGCACTATTGGGTAATAAGAATAGATATTTATTTTGGTGGCTTTCCTTTGCATAGCATCACTGGCATTTAACAACAATAGTTGCTGAAAGTAAATTACTGGCATATGTAAATGTGAATGTCCCCATTTATAAAAGCGAACATACATGCAGATAAATTCTCTTGTATACAGCTAAAGTGCAGAATCCAACATCTATTGGAATAAATAGGACAACCTTTTACTTCTGGATCATTACTTGACAATTTCTTATTCACCCAGAATGTTTGCAAAATAAAGTTTCGTGTACTATGTATAATATAAATAAAAATGAGTAGATCATACATTTATGTCAACCTTTTCTCATTCCCATTAGGAGTACTATAAAAATGAGTTCTGCTTTGTTGTCATTTCAGATACGTCTATATATATTATGGCAGTTATAAAATAAACACTGTGTGCATGAAGTGGACTTTGTCTCACACACGGTTGCCTAAAGAAATAAATCACTGTTTATAAAATAAGCACTGTTGTAGGTCCCAACACTTTTGCTGAAACTCTTTGAGAAGGAATGTTCAAGCCAACTTTGTGCACTGTCATATTTGAGAATTCAAAGTAGGTAATATCCTACCATTTTTATCAAATATATTCTTAAGCATTTGAAGAATTTAATTGCCATTGTTACATTTCTGCTCCGATGAGAGTCTTGTGTGTATGGTTGACGTATTTGACACTGTTCTTTTGTATCTTATCCATGAGTAGATACAGTACAAGTCTAGCTATCTGAACCGATGGTACATATGTGCTACAGTGTAATAAGAACTCATTATTTTGGAGATATGAACCAACACTTCTCCATGGCACATGACTATTATGATTCGATTGATTTTCAGTGGCAATGATTATCTGTTATTTTTGGGTATTTTCAGATGGAACATGGAGAAGAAATCCACTCCAATACATTTCCATGGATTCTGAATTCTAAAACTATATCAGAGCTTGTCACTGTATGTTTTATTTCTTATTTTATTTTCATCTTATATTGATAGCCTGTAGTTTTCAATATCGTCCATACTTCCAAACTATTCTAGCTCTCTTAATTGCATTTACTGGAATATCTGCTAACCTTTTTTACTGTTCTACGGTAAATAGGTTAAGAATGTATAGCTTGAAACGTAGATTACTTTGGAGGATGTGGAATATACCATTATGTGTTTTGAGCTGTTATGCGACTAGATCGTAGATGCCATATGTTTAATGGCACTGCATTGCTGATTCTTGATAGAGATAGACATATATAGAGTTCTTTGCTTACCAGTGGTGATGATCAGTGATAACTGAATAATAACTTCTTTATTCCGTACTTAATTGGTTTTAGCTAGTGGCATGTTTGTAATAACTGAACCTCTACCTCTACCTTTTATCTCTCTCTCTCTCGCCTCACTTCCCACCCCTCTCTATCTATATCTCAGGCACCGAGGACAACAAAGGCAGTGATGGGAGGACACAAGGATCTCGACCCACCGTTGTTGTCTCCCGGGATAATTTGGGGCCAAGTCACGCCGTTGGTCACCGGGAGGTTAGCCCAGCAAGCTCTCGCTTGCTAGATTTTTCTATGTGGCTACATAGCCTGCTCTCAAATTGAGGTACATGAGTCCTGTAATAGTAGATTAGATGATTGTTTATGCTCCTTCAGTTCTCTATTTCTTAGTGTTATCCATCCATGTCTTATTTTATGCACCAGTTGATAAGTCCGTCCACCTATTCCAAAAACTGATGTAGCATTTCTTCTACCGTTATGTTCATGATCGAGAACTTCTACCGTGTGAAATGTTCGTTCTAAGGTAAGTACAAAGTTTGGTAGATAATTTAAAGATTTCAGAGATGTTGGCTCTGATTTTTCTCATGTTTGAGGTGCACTACGTTTCGGTACATCGATTCATGGTTGTTTTCAGTTCAGTCGTGGACATGTTGGATGAAGTGTCCAATTTATTCTATTTTTAGTTCAGATTCTAATATTGATATTGCTATTGCTAGGGCCCGCTTGTGTTTGCTATCAGTGGTGCTACTGATATATCATCAATATTTAATTTCTATAGCCCTCTTTGCACCTCCTACGTAACAATTGACTTCATTTTGAACAAAGGTTACAGAGAATAATTAAATAGAGACATTGAATTGAAAAAATGGCTGCTTATAATCTTTCCATTTGCATTCAGTTTTTCTATTTTGTTTGTCACTGTTAACTGACAGAGAAAGAGAGAAAAAGACATGAGAAAAAGACATGAGAAAAAAATGGCTGCTTATAATCTTCCCATTTCTATTAAATTGCATCCTGAATAGCTTCCTCTGTTGAGTAGGAGCGCGAGCAGGAGGGCGAGGAAGGAGCTCCAGTGGTGAGGCGACTTGCCTCTTGATCCCAACCAGGGAGCAGCTTCAGCGGCTGCGGCCAGCAAGGAGGAGCTCTGGCCACAGCTCCGGCGAGCAGCAATGGTTGTGGACAAATGGTTGTGGGCGAATGGTTGTGAACAATGGTTGTGGACGAATGGTTGTGAACAATGACTGTAAGATATGACTGTGAACAAATGTAAGATATGACTGTAAGATATGTCATTGTAAGATATGACTATAATGTGGTTTGTAATATATTTCATGGTAATATTTCACTGTAATGTGGTTTGTAATATATGTCGCTATGATTCAATTAATGTGAGCCATTTTGTAATATATGTCACTGTAGTACACATTTGCTTTTGGCTAGGTTTTAGAGGCACTATTGATAGTGCCTCAAAAAGTTGGGTTTTAGAGGCACTAGTCATAGTGCCTCAAAAGTTGAGTTTAGAGGCACTATTGATAGTGCCTCAAAAGATGGTTTTAGAGGCGCTAGTCATAGTGCCTCAAAAGTTAGTTTAGAGGCACTATTGATAGTGCCTCAAAAGTTAGTTTTAGAGGCACTAGTCATAGTGCCTCAAAAGTTAGTTTAGAGGCACTATTGATAGTGCCTCAAAAGTTAGTTTTAGAGGCACTATTGATAGTGCCTCAAAGTTATTTAGAGGCACTAGTCATAGTGCCTCAAAGATAGTTTTAGGCACTATTGATAGTGCCTCAAAAGTATTTTAGAGGCACTAGTCATAGTGCCTCAAATGTCTAGGATTTAGAGGCACTCTAATTTGTGCCTTAAGTTGGTTTACGAGGCACTATCCAGTGCACTCAATTGATTAGGATTTAGAGCGTTAGTCGTGGTCAATTAACTATGATTAGAGGCATTTTTTAAAACTGCCTCAAAAACTTTTTCTGCACGACCGTCTCGTAAGACTTTTTTAGTCTCAAAACTTAATTGTGGCACTAATTTAACTATTGGAGGCACTTTAGAGTGCCTCTGAATACTGTACCTGCCATAGTGAAGGCTCGTGCCGGCCACAAACGACCATCGTCGTTGATTCGCGGCCAGCACTGTATGCACGCCTACACGCCTACGTATCCATACAAATTAGTTGAGTCGAGCATATGCTCCCATGATCAAAAGTGAATTTCCGAATGTAATAATGTTGGAATTTCATGCACTTGGTAAAAAACTCAGAAGACATATAAACATAGGAATCAAAGTAAATTAAAAACAGTTAAAATATAAGCAAAGAGGAAACTTTAAACAAACAAAACCTAAAGAAAACAATGAAGTTATTATTTTCCAGCAGTGAGCGGGAGACAGCAAATGCTACTTTCCCCGTGCTGCATCTCACACTCTGCAAGGCCGGCCCGCCGCACTGCTATGGCCCCGTAAGTTCCGTTATCGCTTCTCCAGGCAGGCAGGCAGGCAGAGCTCTGCGGTGGATAGATAACCGAGCAGCCGCCCCAAAACCCCAACGCCGGCGGCGTGATGCTCGCCCACACAAGCCTCCCGCCTCTGCCTCCACCGCCACCTCTCGCCCCAACTCAGCCCGTCCGCCGCGCAGGCGGCGGCGGCGGCGTGGAGTTCCGCCGCAAGCTCCACTTTCTCTCGGCCGAGCTCCACCTTGACCCCTTCCCGCTCCTCGCCCTGCACCCAGAGCTCCGCTCCGCGCCGCTCCCGCTCCTCCACGCCTCCCTCCGCCTCCTCCTCTCGCACGGACTCTCCACCGGCGACGCCTCCCGCGTCTTCTCGGCCTTCCCGTCGCTCCTCACCTCTCCCCCCGAGGATTGCCTCCGCTTCCTCTCAGCCGCCGCGCCGCTGCCCCCTCCTCTCCTCCGCGCCGCGGTGGTCCGCTCCCCTCGCCTCCTCGCCGCGTCTATCCCGGACACCCTCAGCCCCGCGCTTCACTTCCTTCGCCACCGCATCTCCCTGCGCCGGAGACCCCTTCCGCTCGCCGCCGCCCTGCTCCTCGCCTTCTCCGTCGACCGAACCCTCCTCCCCAAGCTCATATTCCTTGGCGACGCCACGGGACTCCCTGACCCCGCCATCTGCACCATTCTTCGTCGCGCCCCCACCATCCTCTCCTATGGTATCGAGACCAACCTCACGCCCAAGCTCCAGTTCCTCGCCGACGGCATGGGCAAGGATCCAGCCACCGAGCTCACCGAGTTCCCACACTACTTCGCATTCAGCTTGGATGGGAGGATCAGGCCGAGGCACGAGAAGTTGAGGGTCAGGGGAATTGAGATGTCATTAAAGGACATGCTCACGATCAACGACGATGAGTTCAAGGAGCGGCTAGTTGATGCCACACTGTCGATTAATAGGGAGAAGACGTGAACCTGCACTCGGAAGCAGGGTATGTGTGGTTGCTGCATTGCATCTGGTTACACAAAATGGAGCTGCACTTGGTTTGAATCCGATTAAGAAGATCGCCCGCTAATGTGTTGAATGCCATCAGCAATAACTTGAAGAGTTTCATGTCTGATTTCAGATTCAGTATAATTAAAGCCTAAGGGAAAGGCTGCCAAATATGAAGGTCATCGGGAGAGAGGCAAGAGTTTGCGGTCTGTCAAGACTGATCATTTTAAATCTCATTGTTGGGAGTCAATGAAGTCCACAATGACATGACAAAAGATACTGTTATTATGATTTTTTCTGGAATGGTCTGCTGCTGCTAAGTTGATACATTTCATCTCCGAGCCCTGAAGGAAGGATGGGGTCTGAGGCACTGTTTGAGAAGGAAATTTTGTTTGATGCTGGAGCTGTGGGACCTAGGTTTAGGTGAGTGGTAACCAACCTGAAGAGTTTAGTGATAACCATATCTTATGCTTTATGTGAATTTTAGCAGTGTATAGACCATGTTGATTTTGCGGCTCTTTGTCTGTATGTAGGATTTTCATGAGATTATGTGAATCGAATTGTTGTTTGGTTCACTTTTGGCATTGTATAGTTGCTCAAAATATGAATGTGGAAGGCTATATTATGTTTGTCAAACAACATGCCCTTTTCTAAGCCAGCCACACTTGGATGTCAGAAATGGTAATCAATGGTTTGTTGTGGCTAAGGTTATTAGTTGTTAGGCCTAATATTTACCACTTATGATTGTCTCTGATTTGCCCCTTCTCACAGGAAATAGGACTACCATGTGGGAGGTTACTATTGTAATTTGGCGTGAATATGTGTCGTTGGACTGTTTGTAATGGTCTGATTCATCCTCGTTTTTCTACAGCAAACCACCAAGGTATGGTCCTAGTTCACGAACCTTGAGTAGATCCCCCGAAGTTACAATTAAAAAATCATGTCAATGACCACCCTTACCCCACCCAAACAATTTGATAGCACAAAAATGGTTGCTCTAGTATTTGTTTATTTTTTATTAAAAGAGCTTGCTGACACCAATTTCTTTCATAGACTGGAACTGATAAAGTGATAATATAACATCCATGTTTTGAGTCACCTTCATATCTAAAGGATCACCCCCTCCCCTACTGGATTACTGAAGCTGCGCACCCTTGTGCTGCCTGTCTCGATTCTCCATTTCTTAATTCTTAGGATTTTCCCAGGCCACAAGCCATTGTGACATTTGAAACACTAGAGTAGCAGGATCTTCAGGGAAAATACTCTTAAAACAAGGAACATCACAAGCTTTGTGTAGTGTGCACAGCAGAGCAGAAACACCTGAGGCAACTAAAGTTTCTATTCTTAATTACTAGAGAAAGCCATTCCCAGCTACAGAAGTAGGTCAGTCCCCATTACTTTACAGTTAATTATGCTTCACAGAAATTTTGCTTCAGTCTTTACGTAGCTACAGGACATACAGTTGTTATCTGACCATCCTCTCTTTACTACTACCTCTGTCCCCAAATGGGTGGCGTATAAACTTAGTCAAAGATTCAATGATTTTCTAAGTTTGACGAAACATATTGAAGGAGATATCAACAGCTGCAGTAGTATTAAATAAATAAATTATGAAAATATATCTTATTATGGATATATTGATATTAATTTCATATTGTAGATCTTCGTATATTTGTATATATACCCGGTCAGGCTTAGAAAATGTTCTTTTTAACTATACGCCACGTATTTGAGGACGGAGGGAAATAGATTATTATCCTTAGTACAAATACTATTCCTACAATCCAGCCATAAGAACACATTAGTCCTCGAAGGAACTTTAACAAACCAATGCTTCCTATGAGACCACTTAATCTGCATGGATTTTGAGCAAAGTACCGAGAGTAAACAGAGACCATGCTAATCTTATCTAAGATAATCTACATGTACCATTATCCTGTCAATATTACCTCTGAACAAATCCTGCAACTCCTGGCAGGCTGGCAGATAACACCAGTTTTCCCCAGAAACTCTATGGCTTACCAGCTGAAAATAAATTGTATCTCTGTAAATTCATCCATATTTACAACAGTATGGCACACGTCGTCTTACATATTAAAGCTTCCCTAGGTTTAGGCTAATAAACTCCTAATCATTCTATCCTCATTGCAGCATGAATGACTGGCCTTAATCCAATGGAAAAATAAAACAAGTATGTGCAATGCTCATGGCATCAAAATTCTGTGTGCATTAGTTAGTTGCAGCATGCTGCTTGATTTGTCCTTAGGAGCTTTTCCCACATGCATAGCATATTCCTTGGTTCTTGGTAGTGAGCAATAATGTACCCCTCCTTGCAACCATCAATGTAAATCCTTTCATCCGTTTCATATCTGACGGGTAAGCCACCCTTCTTCATTTCGTTAACCCATATGCCCATTGCTACATCTTCTAGTTTGAACATCTGCAACAGCGAAGGATGCAAATAACATCTTGTTTAGTTCTCCTTATCTGTCTGCTGATAGCAGAGAAAATCAAATAACAAGAGGTTTTCCACTTAGGTACATATGTACAGTACAAATCATTTGTTATGTGGTAGCAGTGCAGCAGGCCGGACTAGTTCGCCACTTTCTGTGATTGTTTAGCACTTTTAGTTAGTAGCAAGCTGACACGGGGTAGCTTGACTGCATTTATCAAGGTGTACTTTTGAATTGATTGAGTATCTCGAGTGCCTAGAATAGTGTGTTTTTGCTAAACCCATATACCTCCAGGTTACTTGATTATGCTTGGTAGGTCTTTTGTAATCTAGTTTTCATTTAGTATTTACAGCACAGAGCCATAAGATTACACTTGTGCGTAAATAGAAATACCTTTAGACAACTTGTTTTGTACCAAGTGTTGATTGTCCTTGCAATGTCTTCTGAAACCACGTATCCTGGTCCATGAGCCCATGGTGGGTATTTCTCTTCAGGCCATTCCTGCAGAATACATCACAAATCTTAGCACCCAATATTTCTGATGTTGTGTGCACTATAAAGGGTTAGGTAATATAGAAATAAATAAGGAATATTTGTTAAATAAGGAAGAGCTATATTGGAATGGGAAAAGTGTAGGTATGTTAGCAATTTAGCATGCTGGTAGGTTGCAGATTAACCTGCACAAATGCCCTTGGACACATTATAGTTCAGACAAAGGTTTGCAGCAGTTCATGTTTTATCATTTTAGGGAGGGAAGCATGGATTTGATGGTACCAAACCCATTTTTGTGGAGACATTACCTCTGGGCTGATGTACCATTTGCTGTCACGATTTCGGTGAGGACTTGAGTCTGAATTGATGCGACCATAAAGCAGACCGTTACTGACATTCAGCTTTTTTACTGAAGACTGGATTTCGTGTACACGAACGAAAGCATCATCATCTGTTTTCATCAGATACTTGGCTGATACAGTACCGGTCTGTTCCAATAAATTACTGTTAAGCACTCAGAAGTAAAAGAAATGGAGAAGCATAAATCAATAATGAACAACATTGTTTACCCCATAAATGCATATTGCTAGTGTCTTCCATGTAATTAAGCTGTAGTAATCAACAAACGGCAACACTTGAATGTCACCATAGGTTCGTGCCTCATTCCAGAGTTCCATATTTACCATCAGGTTTGTATGCTTTAAACAAAATAACACCAAATTTAGTGTCGGGACTCAGGATGTCTTGGTGTTCACAATTTTTAAACAGAAGCAGTAAAAACACTCTGAAACCCTTGTAAGGTAATAATTATATTACTGATGTTTTAGTCTTTACCAGGCCAACGAAAAAACGAACTGCTACTGTTCCATTACGCACAGCATCATGTTGCATCCATGTTCTTCGAATCACCATTCTACGCTTGAAGTTGTTAGCTGTTGAAAATATGCCAATCAGAAGGTCGAGATCTTCGCCGTCTGAAATATGTGATGACTTCAACATTTCAAGATCGACGCTATTCTCCAAGTCTTCTGATGTGGGCAAGCCACTTGCAATTGCACTTGCTAGCTCGAAGTCACCAGAGATTCTTACTTCACTAACAAACCAAGGTTCCAAGCCCTAATAACAGAAACACCGACTGTAAGGTTTGGAGCTATATCACATTTATTCCATGATCGACATGGGATGGGAGAACATTACCGCTCTATATGCAAATGAAGTAACATGTTTCCCATCAACTGACATATGGATTCCTTCAAGTCCTATACGGAGAGTTGCAATAGCAAGGTATCCTTGCTTAAATGGAAAATAAGTGCTTGATTTTCCACCTTGCTTGGCGCCAGCATGATGTGTGGAGTTCATTATGCTCTTTTCTTCTCTACCCACCATGGAATTACATCGCTCTAAGTCATCCACTGTGAAGATCGGATAATTGGTGTGAGGAGGCAGCACAATGATAATCAATAAATATGCAAGTTCTAATTAAGTACCTTCAGTTGCATTGTTCGAGTTCGTGCAGGGACAACGATCCTCATAACCCCAGCCATTACTTGCAGTGAAGGCGTTCTGCACTATGACTGGGCCTTCAGCAAGTTTATCGCCAGTTAGACGGGCATTGTAGTGCAGTACAATGGGTTTTGGGGACTCCCCTGGGAGTGCTGTCCCGACAAGATCAACCCAGAAGTTACCAGAGAGGCTACCGGGAGTGCCTATAAAAGTCACGGAAGAACCCGCGACAAGCCCGCAAGGTATGCTGATGGTGAAGTCACTACCCTCCGACTTGGAAGCGTTCATTGTGCGAATTGAGTATGGACAGAGCCTCTCTTTTTCCTTCCTTGGAGAACTTGCATCGTGAACTGACGTCGTCAGGTTTTCCCACGCAGTTCTTGCATCGTTGATTGCCTGGGTGGCATGAGGAAGGCCAGCGGTGATGTTGGCGAACTGCTTCATATGATTCCAGGTATCTAGCCAGTGTAATCCTTCGAGAGAGGAATCCCCAGAATCCAAGCTACTTGAAGCGGCTGCTGGTACTGCTGCTGCTACCTGGGCATACTCTGCTGGATTGGCTACTGGTGCGTCCGCTCGGTTGCTCAACCATGCGAGGGGATTGGCATGGAGGATCTGATATCGGGATTCTCCTGACACTGGGCTGTTCACTATCAAGTATCGCACGATAAGAGGCGAGAAGAAGGTGATCAGAACTACGATGCAGATTTTCTTCGTCGTCCACATTTCTGATCTCACTTTCTATGGAGCCCTGGCAGCAAGGGAATAGTAGCTATTTAAATGGGAAAACCAGTCATTGTGGTGTGTCCTTGCTTCTGGTGGAGGTCCAGCATATATAGTACCTGTCGATGCAATCGATGTCACTTCTTACCTTCAGTGCAAGCATTCTTCCTGTTCAAATAGTAGTAGGTAAGTACCAGTTTGATGATGTTCCATAGCATGGCAAGAACATCAAACACAATGGAAATATTAGTGTATTAATCTGACTATCTGAGCGTGACCATGTCAAATCCAGTGGCCTCGTGCCCATTGCTCGTGTAGCGTTTTGTCAAATTAAAGGGCGAGGAAGAAGCAACGCCAGGAAGTGCCAAATGTGGCACCGTGCCAGACCAGGCGCCTCCAGTCCGGTCAAAGCCTGCCTGCACTTGTCGTTGTTTCACCAGTCTCTGAATGAGCAGACGGCAGCCCCGAGTTCCCCTTTTCTTCTCCTTTTTTCTTTATTTTCTAAATAATGAGGGGTATGGTTATTCTCGGGTGATTATTGAATTGTTGTTATTCATCGTTAGACCTGACCTCATGATTCTTGACCAAAGCTGTGGACCCCCTTGGCGTCTAAAACTTCTAGAAACTTAGGGCTTGTTTGATGACCAAAGCTATGGACCCCTTGGCCTCTAGAACTTCTAGAAATCTAGGGCTTGTTTGATTTGCATGATTCTCAAAACTCGGGAATAGGAAGAAAAAAACATGATTACAGTGTTGTGTCATGTTGAATTGTATAGGATTAGAAAACTGAATTTGCATCGCATCAAAGAGCGGTTGTTCACACAAGAAGAACAAAAGAATTTTGTAACAGTAGGTTGGAGCGGACGCAAATTTTCCTCGAAAGATAGTGCAACACGACCATCAAAAGAATTTCTCGAGGATTCGAATCCTGCGAAATCAATGACGCACATAGAACACAATCCAAAGGATCAAAGTCCTCCACTTTTTTTGTGAAATTCCTTTGGATCAAAAGAGTCCTTGAACTGAAACGTGGATAATCTAGCACTCACCATCGGCCACCCTAACTACTACTAGTACCACTGATCTGCTGCTGCTGATGATGATCTGCTAGATGGTATAACTACCATGTGCGCTGCAAGCAGCTGGCGAAGCACCAGCAGTTAACGATTCCCTACTCTGCATGAAAGGCAGTATGATGCGATGACATATATGACGCTCACCTTGTGGCCTGAGCTGCTTCGATCCTGAACGCCTCCTCAACTGGGACTGGGAGACATGATCTTCGTGGAGGAAGATGGCGATGAGGAGGAGGGAGGGCGTGCATATGCTTCCCCGAGCGTTGTCGTGGTAACGGGCGAGAAAATCGAGAGAAGTGGAGCAAGTGGTGCAACCGGCAGCAGGTCCTTGACCTTGTTAACGACACTACCATATATGTTTTCATTCTCCTTCTTGTGCACAGTGTCGTGCTGCCGGCCCACGACTTGGTCTTTGAACTAGCCAGATTGTGCACGTGGCAACTAGGCCGTTTGACATATGTCCGTTCCTTGGTCGCTTCGTTCTCTTTGTTATTCGGAACGTAATAAGAAGATTGATCCGTGCAAGCAATTTGGATTGTCCCAATGTAAGCAAGGTCACCGCCCCTACTCTACCCGGTCTTTGAACTACTCTACCCGGAGTGCCGGGGGAAACCCTTGGACCTTGGTCCAGGCAGCAATACCGTGTCGACGGTGCTTCTCTCGGGAAGGGGCTGCTAGGGACTCGGCGTTTTGGTGCACTTGGAGTGTGGTGGAAAAAGTTGGAGGCGGCGACTACACGGTCATCTCCATCTAGTCAACTCGTCTGGTCTTCATTTCTTTTCTTTTGGGCATGTTGGGCGTGTGTGCTTGTTGCCCAGATCGCAGATATCGTGTGTGTTTTTCGGCCAAGTGATCTTATCTGTGTCTTTATTTATAAAGGTAGCTTTATTTGAACAAGGTCACCCTCAGGTTAGGATCCAAAGAGATCCAAGTGACCTCAAAGGTCAAAGAGCCACCAAAGAAGTGTTTTTATTCTCCCAACATTGGCGCAAGGCAGAGATATTACTACTAGTATTATTTTCGAAATTGCTTTGCATCCGATATTTTCTATACGATTTTGTACGACCCTGCCATCCACTGGCCCATGTTGATGCTCTGATGCAAACGAAGGGCCATGGGTTGCGTCGTACAAAAGTCGGACAAGAATCCGTCGTAGGTATAGCAGTTCTCTATTATTTTGCAGTGCAGAGTTTAACATGTACTAATTAAATGTTCGTGTTTCCACAAAATAATTAAAATTTTCAATCCAGCAGCACGTGTCCAACATCTAACATGTGATTTTTCATCCATATATATAGTGAAAAATATCAATCCTCCCTCCCGCTTACTTCCTTGTCACCGGTCTTTGTATCTCCTTAATCATTGTCTGCTTGCAAGAAGGGAAGTGTTCCCCTAAACTAACGTTTTCTTCAAGCCCACTCGCCCTAGCATTTTCATCGCTTCAGAACTCCATCATCTCACCTTACATCGCTTGGGCTTTCTGAAATCTAGCAGAACTATGAAATGGTCCTCATGTACCGCGAGAGTTGAAGATCTATAGTATGCATGATTTACAAGTGAAACGGTCTTCACCTACCTTGACAGATGATGACATATCATGCTGTGTCTAACTTACAAATGGTGAAAGATGCACCTAGTGCAACGACAATAGAGGTAATCATGTTTGTGACTGGAAGAATGTTTAATTTAAGGAACAAATGTGTTGCTAAGAAAAATCAAAATAAAAGAAAGACCCGATTAACTAAAGAGTCATCAAACTGACGATATGCAATCAAGTACTCAAACTCATAAACCACCCCATTTTAGTCCTCAAACTTGCTAAACATATCCCAAACGTTTTCTCGTAAGTTCAACTCTAATGTGGCGTACAAATTTTATCCAACATGATGTATATAAGAAAAGGCATTTCCCGTCCTTCGTTTTGTCTTTGCCTTGCTCTTTGGTTGCCTCCTTTACTACCTACTCTCCTCACTGGCGACGGCGTTATGTACAACTCAAGCCCCCTCCCCCTACTTTGATAAATCCTTCTAGGAATTTTTGTAGGTCCACCAATGCGGAGAGTGGTTAAGAGTAGGTTGTAATGTCATGATTCACACAACCTAGTGGAGGCATTAAGTACAAGGTTGCTATTAACAAATATCTTCATGCTTTAAGTTCGGATTTTTTTATTTCATTGATTGGGCCTTGAAAGAGCATGGTTCCTCCATATCTGTGGTTTTGGTAATTAAAGACAATCACTATGGTCTAATGTTTGTATTGAGTTTTATATGAAGGAATTGTCCATAGATAATTCTTGAAGACCATGTGTTGGATTCAAGGTGAATGTCATGAAGATAAAGATGTATGTTGAGTATTGGCATCAATATCATTGATTTGAAGAGATGAATTCAATATGATCAATAAAAAGTTAAAGAAGATAGAGTTCTTGTGTGGAATTCAAAGGTATCCATGATATAGCTTATGTGTTAGGCCATGGAGTATGAAGATTTTGAGAGCTTGTTTACAAGAGAAGAATTCAAGTCATGGCTCTATGTCGATGTCATATTGGAATCATGAATTGACCCACGGTTGACCAAGACTTAGAGCATGTAATCAAATGAATAATCTTTGTGTAACACAAGATATTGTGATATATAATGATAAGATACAAGGTTGATCAAGACAAAAATAGAAGTTTGAGTTCAATTTGGTCAACATATAGAAAAGTATAAAGAATGTACCATGTGAGATGAAGTGATCTCGTGGTATGGTAAGTATGTACTAATTGTGCTTTGTGAGAAAACTCATGATAGCAGGCGTATAAGCGAGACATGGTGTCGATGCGGAACTGCGCGTACGTATACCATATGTGAGAGCAGTTCTCCCGAGCAAAGTGAACCCACCACATTATCTCGCCATGAAAACCCGTGCATGTCCACAAACCGGAGACGCCATGTCGGACAAGCCAGGACCCGCCACCCGGCGGGTGTGGAGATCTCCCACTCTCCAAAAGGCTCAGACTCATACCACTCATGCCCACAACCGATTGTAGGGGTTCGTAGCATGGAAAACAAAAAAATTCTATCGCATGCACACAAACAAGCCAAGATCTATCTACTAGATTGTAGCAACGAGTCGATAGAAGCACTCACCCTCGAAGATTCCAAAGCGGTTAACGAGAGCAGATTCTCGTGGGTGATGTATTCGTACACTTGTCGATCTCAAGATCGTGTAGACGATCCTTCCGGCTGCGTTCAGCGGCGCTTCATGATCGTCACGTTCGGTACTCGATGAAGACCTTCCTCTCCCTTGTTCGAGGCGGCGGAGGTTGTAGTTCTCCTCGCGATTCGGTATACGACGGCGTGGTGTCGGAAGTAGAGGGAAGATCCCGCAGGGCTTCGCCTAAGCCAGTGCGAGTTATGGTGGATCTAGGGTTTCCCGGTGATCTAGGGTTTAGAAGACCGGGAGGAGGAGGTGTCGGCGGCGACTAGGGCGGTGACGGCTGGCGGCGGCTTGGCGCGGCAGCGTGCGGCGGCTTGGCGCGGGGAGGGCTAGGGCTTGGTGTTTGGGGCAGCCCTCCCCCTCTATTTATGAGAGGGGGCAGCCTTGGGAGGGGTGAGTTTGAATCCACTTCCAAACCCAAGTTGGAAGGACTCTTTCCTTCTTCCATTAGGAAACCATTGTTTCAGTTTGACTTTTCAAACCTCCCGTTTGACTTTTAATTTAGAGATTTAATTCTCTCTCACAAATGACCACACCAAGTGACCTAGGATATGATCCAATCATTCTACTTACCCATGACACATTCATGGACCATTCCCCTTCCGGACCGGTGAACCTTCTAGAACCTCTCCGATGAAAACATCGGAATGTTTCTCGAACTCCGGAATCGGACTTTCCTTATATGAATCTTATTCTCCGGACCATTCCGGATCTCCTCGTGATATCCCGGATCCCATCCGGTACTCCTAACAACATTCAGTATCCCTAATAACATTCCATATCTACTAAACAACATCGAATCCTTAAGTGTGTCTCCCTACGGTTCGTGAATTATGCGGACATGACCGAGACACTTCTCCGATCAACAACCAACAGAGGAATCTGGAAATTCATATGGCTCCCACATATTTCTATGATTACTTTGCGATCGAATGAACCACTTACATACGATACCAATTTCCCTTTGTCTCACGATAGTTTACTTATCCGAGGTTTTGATCGTAGGTATCTCTGCATACCTAGTTCAACCTCGTTACTGATTACTCTTTTCTCGTTCCCGTGATATGTGATCCCTTGTGATCCAGTCACATGCTTGCAAGCTAATTGGATGACATTGCACCGAGAGGGCCCAGAGTATATCTATCCGTCATATGGATGGACAAATCCCACTCTTGATCCAAGTGCCTCAACCCACACTTTCCGAACACTCAATGCCACCTTTATAGCCACCCAGTTACGGTGTGGTGTTTGATGTCATCAAAGCATCCTTCCGGTGATGGTGATTAGCATGATCTCATGGTCAAAGGAATTAGGTTACTATGTATCAGAAAGCTTATAGCAAACGAACTATTGAAATGACTTGATCTTTATGCTACGCTTATCTATAGGAGTATGTCCATCATACCATTCTCCTAATGATATGATCTTGTTGTTAATAACATCTCAATGTTCATGATCGAGAACCACGATCATCTATTAACCAACAAGCTAGTATTATAAAGAGGCTTTACCAGAGACTCTAATTTAGTTTACAAATCACACAAGTATTAATGTTTCCGGTTAATACTGTTATAGCATGAATGTAAACATTTATCATAAACACAAAGATATAATAATAACCACTTTTATTATTTCCTCTAGGACATATCTTCAACAGTCTCCCACTTGCACTAGAGTCAACTAATCTAGATTACATGGTAATATACCGAACACCCATGGCGGTTTGGTGCTGGTCATGTTTTGCCCTCGGGAGAGGTTTAGTCAACGGATCCGCCACATTCAGATCGGTGTGTACTTTGCAAATATTTATGTCACCATCTTGGACATGCTCTCGAATAGCGTGAAAACGTAGCTTGATATGCTTCATCTTATTGTGTGACCTTGGTTCTTGCGCATTGGCTATGACACCCATGTTATCATAATAGATAGACATTGGGTCCAGCGCACTTGGAACCACACCGAGCTCTGTAATGAACTCCTTCATACATATCGCCTCTTGTGAAGCCTCCGAAGCAGCTATGTATTCCGATTCAGTTGAAGATCTCGCCACAACGCTTTGCTTTGCACTCCTCCAGCTAACTGCTGCACCATTCAAAGTAAATACGTATCCAGATTGTGATTTAGAATCATCCGGATCAGTGTTCCAACTAGCATCGGTGTAACCATTAACAACGAGTTGTTCATCACCTCCATAAGAAAGAACCATATTCTTAGTTCTTCTCAAGTACTTAAGGATGTTTTTGACCGCTGTCCAATGATCCACTCCTGGATCACTTTGATATCTGCTAGTCAAACTAACAACATATGCAATGTCGGGTCTAGTACATAGCATGGCATACATAAGAGATCCTATGGCTGAGGCATAGGGAGTCTTACTCATCCTTTCTCTATCTTCTGCCGTTGCTGGACTTTGAGTTTTACTCAAGGTCGTATTGGGCAACATGGGCAAGAACCCTTTCTTGCTATCTTCCATTCCAAACCTCTTTAGAACTTTGTCCAAATATGTACTCTGTGACAATAATATTAGGCGTCTTGATCTATCTCTATAAATATTTATGCCTAATATGTAAGCTGCTTCGCCAAGATCTTTCATTGAAAAACTATTATTCAAATAATCCTTAACACTATTAAGAAGGTCTACATCATTCCCAATCAACAATATGTCATCTATATATAGTATTAAGAATGCTACAGAGCTCCCACTCACTTTCTTGTAAATACAAGCTTCTCCATAAGTTTGTATAAAACCAAAGTTTTTGATCACCTTATCAAAACGTTGATTCTAACTCCGGGATGCTTGATTCAATCCATAAATGGACCATTGAAGTTTGCATACTTTGTTAGCATCTTTAGGATCGACAAAACCTTTGGGTTGTACCATATACAACTCTTCATCAATGTCTCCATCGAGGAACGCCTTTTTGACATCCATCTGCCATATCTCATAATCATAATATGCAACGATTTATAACAAAATCCTCACGGACTTTAGCTTCACTACCGTTGAGAAAGTCTCATCGTATTCAACTCCTTGAATTTGTCGAAACCCTTTTGCGACAAGTCGAGCTTTATAGACAGTAACATTACCATCAGCATTTGTTTTCTTCTTGAAAATACATTTGTTCTCGTGACCTTCGGCCATCCGGTAAGTCCACCAAAGTCCATACTTGGTTTTCGTACATGGATCCAATCTCGGATTTCATGGCTTCTTGCCATTTATTGGAATCTGGGCTCATCATCGCTTCCTCATATGTTGCAGGGTCATCGGTGTTGTCCACCAACATGACACTCATAACGGGATCATACCAATCAGGAGTGGTACGAGTTCTCGTTGACCTGCGAGGTTCCGTAGTAACTTCAACCGAAGTTTTGTGATCGACATCATTAGCTTCCTCTCTTGTTGGTGTAGGCTCCATAGGAACTACTTCCGGTGTTGCGCTACTCGCAAGTTCGAGAGAAGGTTCAACAACCTCGTCGAGCTCTACTTTCCTTCCAGTCACTTCTTTCAAGAGAAACTCCTTCTCTAGAAAGGATCCATTCTTGGCAACAAAGATTTTTCCCTCGGATCTATGATAGAAGGTATACCCAATAGTTTCCTTCGGGTATCCTATGAAGACGCATTTTTCCGCTTTGGGTTCAAGCTTGTCGGGCTGCAACTTCTTTACATAAGCTTCGCAACCCCAAACTTTAAGGAAGGACAATTTAGGTTTCTTCCCAAACCATAATTCATACGGTGTCGTTTCAACGGATTTAGATGGTGCCATATTTAAAGTGAATGCGGCCGTTTCTAATGCATAACCCCAAAATGATAGCGGTAAATCTGTAAGTGACATCATAGAACGAACCATATCTAAGAGCAGGGGCGGACCTAGGCCCAGGGCAACCAGGGCCCTGGCCCGGGTCGTGGCCCAAATTACTACTTACCATCTACGAATTTTTTTTGGCCCGGGGCATCAACGCGTCGTGGTCGCCTCCTGCCCTCCTCGCTCGCTCGGGATCTCCTCGGGAGTGTGCGACGCCGCCATCCTTGAGCGGCGAGCCACGCCGGCAGGAGGCCCTCCTCGGCTCCTCTCCTCCAGTCCTCCTCTCGTCCTCTCCCTCGGATTACCCCGCTCTTCTCTGCTCCCTCCCTCGACCTAGGTGCCCATCTGCGCCTCTGCGGTCTGCCCCGACCAGCCCGGCCGCGCTGACCTCCCTCACCTGCCCGCCCCTTTACCTTCGCTGCGCCTGGCGCCTGCCAGCTCACCTTTCGGCAGTCCACGTGCCCGGCCGCCTGCTGCCCTCTTTCTGCCTTTGCCTTCCGTCATAAATTGGTGGCAAAAGTTAGTTCTTCATTAGTTCGTCCCTTTGTTTCAATTGGACGCACTGATTATTGATTAAACTAATTTGTAATTTGTTGATTTGGTAAATGTTTGTAATCGGTTCAATGTTGATTGCAGGAACACAAGATGAAGAGATTTTATCCGTTGGTCTCAAAACCGGGCCAATCAACAAAGGCAAATCCTCAAGTGGAAGAAATTCCTTAAGTAGAAGAACCAACTAGAACTGATTCAACTTCACAAAGTGGATCTTCGGCTTCAATCTCAAGTAAAGCAAGTGACAACCTTTCATATCGTGTTGCCAATGCTAATACTCGTCTTGGTATGGATATTATTGTTTCTGATCCTGGTCTTAGGACACCTATTGAGGAATTGGATCCAAACATTAAAGATATTGCTAGAAGAGAGTACATTAATTTGGGTCCATGCCAACCTTTTGGTCACAAATATAAAAGGACACCTTTTGGAAAAGCCGGTAAACTTAGAAGCTTTCATGAAAGTTGGTTCAAGGATCATGGTGATTGGTTGGAGTATAGTGTTGCTAAAGATGCGGCATTTTGTTTCTATTGCTTTATTTTAAGCAACCTAAAGCTCACAACTTTGGCATTGAATCATTCACAAAGCGGGCTTTAAAATTGGAAAGATGGACCTAGTGTTCTTGGTGAGCATGTTGGTAAAGTCGGTAGTGCTCACAATAAAGCTAGACAATGTTATGAGGCTTTTAAAAATCAAAGGCAATCGTGGCACATGTGATGGAACAAATGACGAAAAGGATCAACAAGAATACAAAGCTCGTCTTATCATTATTTTAGGTGTTGTCAGATTTCTTATGTTGCAAGCACTCGCTTTTCGTGGTCATGATGAGACTCCGAGCTCAAAGAATAAGGGGAACTTTGTGGAGATGATGAGTTGGTACAAGAAAAAAGATCCGAATGCTAGGACTTTGCTTGATAGTCGGTGGGAACCATTTGATGACTTGTCATAAGATACAAAAGGATATATGTCGGGCTTGCGCGGAAGAGACCACCAAATCCATTATCTCCGATATTGGAGGTAGGAATTTTGCTCTACTTGTTGATGAGTCTAGAGATGGGTCTATAAAGGAGAAAATGGCTATGGTCTTGAGGTTAGTAGCTTGTTTGTTGTTTTGTCATTTACATGTTAGTTAATTGATTCTTTACTTATGATTCTTTGTCTTATGTAGGTATGTTGACAAACAAGGTTATGTGATTGAGAGATTTATTGGGATAAAGCATGTTCCTGACACGAAATCCGCTTCACTAAAGGAAGCTTTGGATGGTATGTTTCTTAAGCATGGCTTGTCTATGTCTAAATTGAGAGGGCAAGGGTATGATGGAGCTTCTAACATGAGGGGGCAGTTTCGTGGGTTGCAAAGGTTGATATTGGATGAAAATCCATATGCATTTTACATCCATTGCTTTTCCCATCAGTTGCAGTTAGTGGTTGTTGCTGTTGCCAAGTGTTGTTCCTCTGTATTGGATTTCTTTAACCACGGCACTTTAATTGTTAACACTGTTAATGCTTCTTGTAAAAGACATGATGAAGTCCTTCAACATCAACATGACATTATTGTTAGTCAATTGGAGTCTGGGTCAATTTTTTCAGGAAGAGGGAAAAACCAAGCAACCAACCTTGTAAAACCCGGGGATACAAGGTGGGGCACACACCATAAAACATTGTGTAGATTCATTATGATGTGGGAAACTGTTCTTCATGTATTAGAGAATGTTCATGATGATGGAGAAAGTCTTACACAAAGAACCACAACGGGTGGTTTGATTTCTCAGATGGAGAGGTTTGAATTTGTTCTCATATTGCATCTTATGATCATACTAATTGGGAAAAACTAATGAGTTGTCACATTGTTTGCAAAAGAAAGATCAAAACATTGTTCATGCTGTGAGTTTGATTGGTGTAACATTGGAGAAGCTTCAAGGTATTAGAGAACATGGTTGGGATGAACTCTTCAAAGAGACAACTGAATTTTGTATCAAATATAACATTGTAGTGCCAAACATGTATGATACTATACCCGCTCGAGGTCGCTCAAGGGGTCGTGGAAGTACAATGGTAACCTGCTATCATCGCTTTAGATATGAAATATTCAATGTTGTCCATGACCAAATTATTGTTGAGTTGAATAACCGCTTTGCTGAAAAATCTACTCAATTGTTGAGGTGCATTGCTTGTCTTGATCCAAAGAACTCATTTGCTAATTTTGATGAGGACAAACTTGTTGAACTTGCTCAGATGTATGTTGATGACTTCTCCATGTATGAGATTTGTTTTCTCCTTAGAAATCAACTTGAGACATTCATTGCTGATGTTAGAGGTGATTCAGATTTTGTGAGTTGTCATGACCTTGGTAATCTTGTTGTGAAGATGGTTCAGACCGATAGACACACAGTTTTTCCTTTGGTATATCGCCTCATTGAGTTGGCATTGATTTTACCGGTTGCAACAACATCAGTGGAGAGAGCTTTCTGAGCTATGAACATTATCAAGACCGAGTTGAGGAATAAAATGGGTGATGATTGGATGAATTATAGCATGGTTTTCTATATTGAGCGAGATGTATTTCACTCCATCAATGATGATGATATTCTATATCGTTTTCAAGGATACAAGAACTGTAGAGGAATTTTACCTTGGCGTTTTGGTAAGTTCTCATATTTGTATGTATTGACTATTTCACTTGATGTTTGTGTACTTTCTAATGAAATAATGTTTGCTTTATCGAAGGTATTGGTTCTTCTACGGTTGATGAAGTCATGGAAGATTTGGACTAGGAATAATAAATCCATTGATTTGGTAATATGTTCAAGTTTCGGATGAACTAAACCATTGATTGGTACTATCTTCTGTATCCCTGTACTACTATTTCTTTTTTTGGTCGTCTCTTATATATATGTATGTGTTCTTGGACCGTTAACAAGTGATACAAATATATATATGCTCATCTTAGCGATCGTACCGAAAAAATTGTGTCATTACATGAGTTTTTTTAGAAGTTTTTCTGGCTCTTAGTTTTTGGCCCGGGGCTTGCTCCAATCCTGGGTCCGCCACTATCTAAGAGAGTTCGATTACGACGTTCGGACACACCATTACGTTGTGGTGTTCCCGATGGTGTCAATTGTGAAAGTATTCCGCATTTCTTCAAATGCTCGCCAAACTCGTAACTTAGATATTCACATCCATGATCAGATCGTAAAAATTTAATCTTCTTGTTAGGTTGGTTCTATACCTCACTTTGAAATTCCTTAAACTTCTTGAAAGTTTCGGACTTATGTTTCATGAAATAGATATATCCATATCTACTCAAATCATCTGTGAAGGTAAGAACACAGCGATAACCACCGCGCGATGCTACACTCATTTGACCACACACATCGGTATGTATGATTTCCAATAAGTCTGTAGCTCGCTCCATCATACCAGAAAATGGAGTCTTAGTCATTTTACCCATCAGACATGCTTCGCATCTTTCAAGTGATTCGAAATCAAGTGATTCAAGAAGTCCATCGGAATGGAGTTTCTTCATACGCTTCACTCCAATATGACCAAGACGACAGTGCCACATATAGGTCGAGTTATCACTCAATTTCAAACATTTAGCTTCAATGTTATTAATGTGTGTATTACTACAATCGAGATTCAATAAGAATAGATCATCTATCAAAGGTGCATGTGCATAAAACATATTACTCATATAAATCGAACAACCATTATTCTCGGATTTAAACAAGTAACCGTCTCGCAATAAACATGATCCGGATATAATGTTCATGCCCAACGCAGGCACCAAATAACAATTATTTAAGTATAAAACTAATATCGATGGTAGATGAAGAGGTAGCGTGCCAACCGCGATCACATCAACCTTTGCTCCATTTCCAACGCGCATCGTCACCTCGTTCTTCCTAACTTCCGTTTATTCTGCAGCACCTGTTTCGAGTTACAAATATGAGCAACCGAACCAGTATCAAATACCCAGGCACTACTACGAGTACTAGTGAGATACACATCAATAACATGTATATCGGATATACATTTCTTCTTGATGTTGCCGTTCTTCAAATCCGCCAAGTACTTTGGGCAATTCCGCTTCCAGTGACCCTCTCCCTTGTAGTAAAAGCACTCAGTATCAGCCTTAGGCCTAGCCTTGGTCTTCTTCGCCAGCGCGCTAACTTTCTTACCGCCCTTCTTGAAGTTTCCTTTTTTCTTAGACTTGCCTTGCTTCTTGAATTTGGTGGTCTTATTGACCAACAACACTTGGTGCTCTTTCTTGATCTCCACTTCTGCAGACTTCAACATGGAGAAGAGTTCGGAAAATGACTTGTCCATGTTTTGCATATTGTAGTTCATCACAAAGTTCTTGTAACTTGGTGGTAGTAATTGGAGGACACGGTGAATCCCCAAAGCATTAGGAATCACTATACCTAAGCTTTGAAGCTTTCCAGTGTGCCCAGACATCTTAAGCACGTGCTCACTAACGGAGCTGCCCTCTTCCATCTTGCAGTTAAAGAAATTTTCAGAAGCCTCATAACTCTCAACTGCCGCGTGAGCCTCAAATATCATTTTGAGTTCACGAACAATATCATGTGGGTCATGGTTCTCAAACCTTTTCTGAAGCTCCGATTCCAAACTATACAAGATAGCACACTGAACTATGGAGTACTGATTCTTCCGAGCAAGGAAAACATTCTTTACCTCATCGGTAGCATCAGCTGCAGGCGGGTTACCCAGCGGTGCATCCAGCACATAGGTCAAATTACCAGCATTGAGGACAATCTTAAAATTGCGGAACCAATCCGCGAAGTTGGTTACATTGTTTTTCAACTTTTCTTTCTCTAGGAACGCATTAAAATTGATGGTAGGGGCCGCCATTAATCTACAACATATTTGCAATAGTTTAGACTAAGTTTATGACAAATTGAGTTGTAATTAATAGTTAAATTAATCTAGGTGAACTCCCACTCAAAACAATATCCCTCACATTGTTTTAGTGATCACAAGAACCAAATCCACCACATCAAAACTGATCATCACGAGAGTTGATATAGCTTCAATGGAGAACAATCAACATGTTCATCATATCTACTATATGACTCATGCTTTACCTTTCGGTGATCCGTGTTCCGAGACCATGTCTGTACATGCTAGGCTAATTAATAGTTAAATTAATCTAGGTGAACTCCCACTCAAAACAATATCCCTCACATTGTTTTAGTGATCCCACGAACCAAATCCACCACATCAAAACCGATCATCACGAGAGTTGATATAGCTTCAATGGCGATCAATCAACATGTTCATCATATCTACTATATGACTCATGCTTTACCTTTCGGTGATCCGTGTTCCGAGACCATGTATGTACATGCTAGGCTCAAGATCAAACCTTAGCTTCCGCATGAGCAAATCTGGCTTGCTCACGTTGTATACACTCGCAGAATCTAACACACCCGATCATCACGTGGTGCTTCGAAACAATGAGCTTTAGCAACGGTGCTTACTAAGGATGAACACTTTAAAACTTGAAATTTTGTGCTTGAGGGATCATCTTATAATGCTACCATCGCGAACTAAGCAATACAAGATGCATAAAAGGATTAACATCACATGCAATTCATAATATGTGATATGATATGGCCTTTCTTCTTGTGCTTCCGATCTCCATCTTCAAGCACGAACATGATCTCCATCATCACCGGTATGGCGTCAAGGTCAATGGCGCCGCTTCATGGTTGTCGTCCACCAACATCAACTATTACAACTACTTTGAATATACACGCAGGTCTTAACAGAATTTAAAAGACAACCATATGGCTTCTGCCGGTTGCCAACTTACAATAAGGAACATTGCATACATCATATATAATCACAATCATGGCCATATCACATCACAACATGTAACATCCCAAAAATACTAAACTTGGATCATCCATTTTCTAATCATCAAAATTAGGGTTAACAAAAACTTTGCTAATTAAAATTATGAAGGCTATGTGTATGCATTTAATTTGAAATTCTTTTGAACCACCTTGTTTGATTGTTTCTTTGTTTGTAAAATGTTTCTTAGGTGAAATAAACATCATCTAAAACATTTCCCACACTTTTCATAAAGACAAGTAAATCAAAACAAATATATTAAATGAATGGTCACTTTGACCAATTTAACTCCCATGCCTACTTTGGCTGTCTCAAACTTTCAGAACCTAACAGAAACTTTTCCGGATCTTTGCACCCCTTGAATGTATCCATAACAAAGTTTTATCAAGGCCCACTTTGTGATCATCCAGACACTTTCAAATGCATATTTAAATGACAATTCAAAATTGAATCTTTATCATATGGGAAGATCCCACTTATTCAAAAACCACTCAAACAAGCTCAACTTGCAAAACCCAAGCATCTGCAGACTCACCAGCACCAATCTAGTAAACCCACCAAAAATCTTTTCAAAATTTAAAACTTGATTTCATGCGGCCATTTCATCAAACAGGTTGCAGACACAAATCAAACAAACATCAAACACTATTGTGAGCAGTGATTCTTGCCTAACCGGTTCCCCATTTAGCTCACAACCAGCTCAGTAGATTATCTAGGAAGATTAATTAACCACTAGCACCACTGTGAGCTTGCCATTGCCATCAATGGTGAACAGCCGAGCACACCCTTGCCACCCCATAGTCGACAGCAAGCTAGGAGCAGCAGCAAGCCTAGCCAGCATGTCTGGGAGGCAGCCCACCGTCCACCGCCACTCACTGTCCCAGCCGCGAGCGTTGCCAAGCCCTGGACCACACGCACGGACCATGCCAACCTCGCCAGCGACCATGCCGAGCGTGCGCCAGAGCGCCACCCTCGACCAGCGCCCACAGACCGCGCGCCGCCCTCACCGCGTGCACACACGATCACCACCGACCCAGGAGACCACCAGACATCCTCGTTCACCGCCCCATGCCGCACAACCACCGCTCGCCATCGAAGACGCCGCCTCTGCCACGCAGAGCGTCGCAATGTTCGAGACCAAGCTGCACTGCCCCATGCCTCGAAACCATGTCGTTGAGCATCTCCAGGAGACACCACACCGTCCCCTACCGTCGCCCATGCCAGTAGCCGCCTGTAACACCGCCTCCCGACGAGCTCACCGTGCGCCCCGTCGGTCCCCTCGCTCGACTATAAATAGAGGCCACCCCCGCTCGATTTCTTCACACCATCTCACTCCCCTCTCCTCACTGATCGTGCCACACCGTTCTCAGATCAAGGCGAGCACCACCCGCGAATTTCACCGAGCCCGCCTCTACGAGAAGAAGGGAGCCATCGATTTCGTCCACCCCAGGAGCTGCCGCGACCACCCCTGAGTTCGCCATCGTCGACTTCGTCGTTCGCCCGCCTCGCCGACCCTCGCCAGCACCCCGGTGAGTCCCCAACACCCCCCCACTGGACGCGCTAGGTTTCGTTCTCGCCGGCGTTGTCTCGCGTCGATGATAACTCCCAGCCGTTGGATTAGAATCAGATCGAACGACCCACGTTGCCCCTTACCGCTGAGCCCGTGTCAGCGGCGAGTGGGGACACCCACTTAAGCAGCCAGCGCTTAGCAGGCCGGCCCGTTAACTTTTCCCGCGCAGCCCAGTGATTTGAATTAAATCTTTTCTATTTTAATTCAAACACACTTCTGTACCCATTTTAAAAAATCAATCCAGGTCGATTCAGTGCACCAATTTGAATGAAACCAATTTTGTTGGAAAGGTCTGTGAATGCTGAATCCAAGCCTGTTGGATTCAAGTCATTTGGATCTATAGATCACCCATGGTAAAAATAACAAGGCAGAAGCTTTTCTGCATTCAAACATTTTTTCAAATTTAAACCATAATAGATTTTGAGTTGATTCCAACTCTCAAAAATCACATTTAACCATACCTTTCAGAATATATAAAAATATATAGGTTTACTTGCAGGAATAATGTTCAAGTAATAAAAGAATGCTACATAAGCATTTCTAGCCACTTTAATTAATTAAAATAAAAGGGTAAAACCTTATTAAATTGTGACACCACTTTAAATCACATTCCCTTGGACTACAATATGTGGTGATGACATGTGTCAACATGATCCCATGTTTGGTTTGGAGAATATTAAATCTTAAGTAGTTTTTCAATGAGTAGAAATTACTTTTCTAAAAATAAAAGGAATTAAATCAAGCCTTAACCTTGTAATGTTAGAGATGATGCTAGATCATCTATAGGACCCTTGTGTGTGATGATTGCAAGTAGTTAAGTATTGTTTGGTGATTGTGTACCTCGTATTTATTCATAGACGCTACCCCACCAAGGATACGAGGAGGAAGGAGGATACTACGAAGAATAAGCCGAGGAGAACTTCAACCACTGCTCTGCACAAGGCAAGCCTTACTAATCAAGTTGACCTATGCAAGCTAACACTTGCAATTTAGCAAGCTTATACTGATATTGTGCAAGCAAATACTTGCTTGTTACTATGCCTACTATATGCCTTAAGCATATGTGATCATACCCACTTGATAAACCAATCCTAGTTTTATTTGCAAGCTTCTTACTTTATTTCTTTATCAAAGCTTTAACTTAGAGTTGACTTAAGTGACTTGTAGATACTAGAAAGACTCTGAAGGTTGCATAAAGAGCATAAAATTTGGCCTAAGTTAGAAACCTTGATATCATCCTAAGATATAATGTTGTACTTACTTGAAACTCCACTAGTTTACCACCCCTCATTAGTACTACCCCCACCTGTAGATGCTAGTGCTAAGCATAAAACTTGATCAACTTTAGATGGGTTTACTTGGTGGAAAAATGGTTATGAAAACCTTGGAATGATGGATCATTCTATGGAAATGTTTTGGACATGTGTTTCCGAACACGTGATGATTTTGGTGATGAAAATGTTGAGGCATGAGCCTTACCCCTTTATAAAACTGATGGTTGTCTGGATGCGATATCATTCCAATTTTATCGTACAACCACAATACCCGAAGATTTGGGTAGGGCTTGACTAGAAACTTATATACCTTAGTATTAGTTCCCTCACTGCCAAGGTCTAAGCTGAGGCTACCTTGTGAAGATTGTCCACTGCAAGACTCCAAGATGACAGTTGGTCATGGTTGGGAGGCCAAACTCAGGAGAGGTGCTTATACTAGGGCGTGTAATTGAAAGGTTAGGATTGATTATCCGCATCGAGTATGGTGAATTCAGGATTTGTTCACGGATGTATCGAATGTTGTGGTGAAAGTGTACAATCTCTGCAGAGTGTCAAACTATTCGAATAGGCGTCGTCCATGTTATGGACAGATTGAGGGCCATATTGTTCCCCGTCGACTTTTCAAAATGACTTGTGAAATGAATTGAGACTTTGACTTGACCACAACAGAGTTGTGACCGAGTTACAAGATCCCACCTAGGAGTTATAAAATTGTGACTAGCTTGAACTTAGTAGAGATAAATCGGCTTTTGCAAAACAACCCTAGAGCCTAGTGTCCTATTATCCAAAACCCTTTACTGTTAGTATTAGCTTGTAGTACTTAAAGAGTACTCATGGCTTTGTCCCGCTATTCCCATGGCCAGACTATGAAGAGGAGTACCTGGAAGATGGACCCCAGGAAGGTTACGACAACTAGGATCATCTCCCATCGTCAGCATTGCCTGTGACCCCGAAGATGGAGCTTTGCCTACGCCCTACCGTTATTATTACATATTCCGCTGCTTGATGTTGTATTAAGAACTGGATCATGAGATCCCTATTTGTGTAAGAACTTATGTATCGTTTGTAATGGATGATGTACTGTGGTATCCAATTCTGTTATGTCTCGCAAAAATGGTAATCCTGGGATTGCGATGTATGGCATAATAGGCATCTAGGATTGAAAAATCCGGGTGTTGACACAACACACCTAAAAGGATACGGATGTCGCCTAGAGGGGGGGTGAATAGGCGATTAAAACTTTTCCTAGAGTGGCTCAACAAAGGCGGAATAAAACTAGTGTTTACTTTGTAAAGCAAAACCTAGAAACACTAAGGTTTACCTATGTGCACCAATAACTTATGCTAAGCAATACAAGCAACAAAGTGATAGCGAGATATATAGTACTTCAAGCACGAAGGCTATCACAATGTAAAGTGCATAAGTAAAGAGCTCGGGTATAGAGATAACCGAGGCACGCGGGGACACCGATATTTTACCGAGTTCCTCCCAACATGGAGTACGTCTCGTTTGGAGATGGGGTGGTATCAAACCACCAACGCCACAAAAGGCCTCCCTTATTCTCCGGTGAATCTCACCCCAATGAGATCGATCCACGCTTCCACTATCGGTGCACTTTTCGGTGGCAACCGGAACCTCTCACAAGGTTGGGGCACAACTCTACAACTTAATTGGAGGCTCCCAACAAATGCCACAAAAGGCCTCAACAAATGCCACCAAGGCCACAAAACCATCTAGGGTTCCAAGAACCCAAGAGGGATAAGCTCCAATGAGCAATTCAAACCAAATCCTTCGAGGAGAACTCAAACCGACGCAACAAATGCAAATGGCAAGAACACCACAAAGATGCTCAAATCCCTCACTCTCAAGTTCCAACAAATCTACCAAAGATATTGGGGGAACAATAGAGGAGAAATCAAAGAGAGACACAAAATCCCCCAAAATCTAGATCCCCAAAGATACACTCACAAAGAGATGTTTTGGTTTGGTCAAAACGTAGATCTTGATCTCCTCCCAAAACCCCTCAAATATATGCAAGAATCAATGGAGGGGTGTGTAAAAATCAAGCTTAAAGAGTAAAGCAAATGGGGGCAAAGCTTGGACAAGAAAAGAAGGAAGAAGTAACCCTAAATAATAATGGACAAAGTCTATTTAAAGGGTCGGGCTAAATCTGCCTGTTGGGGCTATTTTCCTGAACGGTCCGGTACTACCAGAATTTACCGGTAGTACCGCATGTGCTAGGAAAAACGCAGCAGCAGATCTTCTGTGAGGAGGCGGGGCCAAGCCAGTTGATGGCACATGGCACGCCAAGACGAGGCGGTGCCGCGGCCAAAGACAACATGCAGTGTGGCGGCAGAGCGGCATTAGCTTGGCGGCTGAAGATTAGACAAGAAGAAGCGGCAAGCATGACAGCCAAAGATGCAACTAAGCGACGCGGTCCGCGCGGGAGGGGCGCGGTCTGCCAGACAGCGGGCCGTAAGGGCAGCGCAGTAGGAAGCAGCGGCAGGGCCCGCTGGTCACAGGGTAACGCAGCAGCAGCGCACATGCATGTGGGGATCAAGGCAGGCGCGCGCGCGCGAGCGGTCGCAGGATCTGGAAAAATAAACTGGAAGTTATTTTCCTGGGCCGGGCGGTAGTACCGTTCCACCCGGGCGGTACTACCGGGCCGGTCCGGTAGGACCAGAAATTTGTACCGGGCCAGACCGAAAATGGGTGCGCGCGCCAGGCGCGTCCGGTACTGGGCCCGATAGTACCGGACGGCCCAAAAATACTGTTTTTCTTTTTTCCTTTTAGAATTAAAACGACAAATATTCAAACGGTCATAACTTTTAAACGGTAGCTCCGATTGACTCGATTCCAATTGCGTTGGATAAAGGACGACAAGGTTTGAGCTCTCTCCGAACGATGTGACCGAATTACTCATACGAGAGCCCCTCTTGATAGTACGGTTATCTATCCTAAACCCGGTCTCACACACACAACGTGAGACCGGCAACAGGGAAAACCTATCCAGATTATATCTTTGCCTTGATCATTCCACTTGAGCTCGATGTAGACGATCTTGCCCTTCTCAAGATGGAACGCCTTTCTTAATTCCTCATCATCGACCTCGCATATTATCTTCTTTGCATTTCATCGACTTTAAAGCCAACACATGCTCCAAGCGATGCCAATGGACCAATCCTACACGTATAACTTAATACACACATAGTCCATAAGGATTGTCATTAATTACCAAAACCACACATGGGGGCCCAACATGTTCTTTCAACACCCCTGCAAAACAAAGTTAGACGCCTCTAATTTTCTTTGCATGTTTTACGTGGTTTGGGGCTTTCAATAAGTGTCGTTCTGACTTACGAACAAGAAACACAACGTTGATGTTTGAACTATCAAGTGCCCGTTGTAAATTGATCTATACTATGATGGGAGAGACAGGCACCCGCAAAGCCACTTATGCAATACAAGTTGCATGTTAAGCGTGTAGCAAGTCTCATGAACGATGTCATGTAAGGTTAGCCCAGACCTCTTCATCCCATCATACCGCAAGATGCAAAGTACACAAAATGAAATTGATAATAAAAGCACCACCGCCCATAATGACCATTGTGTTCTACTCGTGCAACAGATCTACATATAGACACGACTCTGATACCACTGTAGGGGATCGTAGCATGGAAAACAAAAAAAATCTATCGCATGCACACAAACAAGCCAAGATCTATCTACTAGATTGTAGCAACGAGTCGATAGAAGCACTCACCCTCGAAGATTCCAAAGCGGTTAACGAGAGCAAATTCTCCTGGGTGATATAGTCGTACACTTTCTGATCTCAAGATCGCGTAGACGATCCTTTCGGCGCTGCGTTCCGGTAGCGCTTCCGCAGTCGGTCACACATTCGGTACTCGATGAAGACCTTCCGATCCCTTGTTCTAGCAGGTAGCGGAGGTTGTAGTTCTCCCCTCGCGATTTCGGCAGCACGATGGCGTGGTGTCAGAAGTAGAGGGAAGATCCCGCAGGGCTTCGCCTAAGCCGGTGCGAGTTATGGTGGATCTAGGGTTTCCCGGTGATCTAGGGTTTAGAAGACCGGGAGGAGGAGGAGGTGTCGGCGATGACTAGGGCGGCGACGACGCGAGGCGGCAGCGGCGCGAGGCGGCGGCTAGCGGCATGCGGCGACGGCTTGGCGCGGGGAGGGATAGGGCTTGGTGTTTGGGGCAGCCCTCCCCCTCTATTTATGAGAGGGGGCAACCTTAGAAGGGGTGAGTTTGAATCCACTTCCAAAACCAAGTTGGAAGGACTCTTTCCTTTTTCCATTAGGAAACCATTGTTCCAGTTTGACTTTTCAAACCTCCCATTTGACTTTCAATTTAGAGGTTTAATTCTCTCTCACAAATGACCACACCAAGTGACCTAGGATATGATCCAATCATTCCACTTACCCATGACACATTCATGGACCATTCCCCTTCCGGACCGATGAACCTTCTAGAACCTCTTCGATGAAAACATCGGAATGTTTCCCAAACTCCGGAATTGGACTTTCCTTATATGAATCTTATTCTCCGGACCATTTCGGATCTCCTCGTGATATCCCGGTTCCCATCCGAGACTCCAAACAACATTCGGTATCCCTACTACCATTCCATATCTACTAAACAACATCGAATCCTTAAGTGTGTCTCCCTATGGTTCGTGAATTATGCATACATGACCGAGACACTTCTCCGATCAATAACCAATAGAGGAATCTGGAAATTCATATGGCTCCCACATATTTCTACGATTACTTTGAGATCGAATGAACCACTTACATACGATACCAATTTCCCTTTGTCTCAAGATAGTTTACTTATCCGAGGTTTTGATCATCGGTATCTCTACATACCTAGTTCAACCTCGTTACTGATAAGTACTCTTTTCTCGTTCCCATGATATGTGATCCCTTGTGATCCAGTCACATGCTTGTAAGCTAATTGGATGACATTCTACCGAGAGGGCCCAAAGTATATCTATCCGGCATATGGATGGACAAATCCCACTCTTGATCCATGTGCCTCAACCCACACTTTCCAAACACTCAATGCCACCTTTATAGCCATCCGGTTATGGTGTGGTGTTTGATGTCATCAAAGCATCCTTCCGGTGATGGTGATTAGCATGATCTCATGGTCGAAGGAATTAGGTTACTATGTATCAGAAAGCTTATAGCAAACGAACTATTGAAATGACTTGATCTTTATGCTATGCTTATCTATAGGAGTATGTCCATCATACCATTATCCTAATGATATGATCTTGTTGTTAATAACATCTCAATGTTCATGATCGAGAAACCACGATCATTTATTAACCAACAAGCTAGTATTATAAAGAGGCTTTACCAGGGACTCTAATTTAGTTTACAAATAACACAAGTATTAATGTTTCTGGTTAATACTGTTATAGCATGAATGTAAACATTTATCATAAACACAAAGATATAATAATAACCACTTTTATTATTGCCTCTAGGGCATATATCCAACACTGATGACGTGTGGGACATAGCGTGTGCGGTCCACTTACCGACAATGCGGGACATGGAAGTGGCGCGTGCTACACAACCACAGGAGGAGGGGGTCTCGCAGCCGGCCACGTGATGGGCCAGACTCCCGAGATAGCAGGGCTTTGCCGCGATGGCACCGGACGTTATCCCTGCCATTCATCCCATGATCCAAATAATCCAGGAGACGTGAATAGCAAATTCATACGAAACTTTCAGTAGCTATTATTAACTTGGATGTGAAATGGCCTACAGTCCTTTCCACATCCAACAACGTGTCAAATTCCTCACCAAGTTGTCATGGACATCAAAGGTGATGACATGGTTATACCCTACGGGTACATGACTTCAGCATACCTGGTTCAGCCCAAGGAAGGCCTACGGCAGATATACGCTGGCCCATGAAGATTTTCGGGTGGCCGAGGCCCATGACGCCTTCGGATCCTTGGAGAACAAGACTAGCATAAATATGAGATTCAAATGGGTAAACCCCTAGAACCTGTAACCGACTAGGACTATGCCCGGGACCTGCCTAAGTCTATATAAAGTCCAGGAGGGCACGTCCTAGATCGCTCGACTCATACTTCCGCACACACCTCCACGCCAGATCGAATCTGCGCACCCTGTAACCTTCGGTTCCGCCGTAATCAAGAGCAGACAAGCAGGAGTAGGGTTTTCCCTCGGGGCTGAACTCGGGTAAATCTCGTGTCCCGTTGCTTGTGTCTGCAGTGCCACGATCTCCAAAGATCCCCATCTTCTCCAAAACCTAAGTCCATAACAATGGGCATTGACGAGATTAAACCTCGCCAATTGGCGCCGTCTGGGAATCGGGGTTGATTGTGTGATCGTGGTCCCGACCCGATTGATCTACAACTCATGACGGACAATCACCTCCTCTTCGGCACTTTCGACTTCACCGCCCACTCGCCGGCCACCATGAAGGATTTCGAGCCCGTAGGCGACAGACTAGAAATTTTGTTCGGGAGCTTCCGTGTGGGACAAGCGGCACACTCCGCCTTCTGGCGGTGCCCGTGCCATCGATCAGGCGCCTCGTGGGCTCCACCCCGTTACGCACATTACCATCGGCAGATGAGTTCTACAACAGCAAGAATCGCAACTCCGATTCAGGCGATCCGCCGGATGAAGGGACCTACGGATTCGGATCGCAAGGCGGCAAAGAACCGATCTACGGCGCTACCAATGCACCGCAGTCATCCAGAGCAACAAACGCCTAACCCGCCGCTACGAACCCGAACCCGAGGATAGAAACGGCGGAAATGGCGAAAGAAGCGTCCCCACCCGAAGGGGAAAACAACGGCCACGTCATCCAACTTAGCAAAGAAGGATGGGTCCAGGCACGCCGTGCCGTTGCAGGCGACATAGTCCTACCCGTGGACTCCCCACGTGACCTACTGATGGCGTACCACTACCTCCTCATCGAGGAGCACAAGAAGCAAGTCAAGATGCAGGAGACGCCCGACAAATGCAAGCAAGAAGCCTCCGAGTCCAGCGCGCGACAAGCTGCGCTCTCCGCCATGGCACCCGGCTCTAGCACGAACGGAAACCAGGGAAACAAGCACCGCTCGCGGGTGGAGAACATGGATCCCAAGGAACGCCGTGATGTGACCCGAACTCTCCACACGTCGTTCATCGTTCATGGATATGGATGCCGACGGCAACATCATCCCGAAGACACCGCAAGCTGCGATCATGGCAGCCACTGCGCATCTCGCGGCCCACCAACCTCCGGAAGGGGACCCGAAAAGAGCCATGCATAAGTCCGCACTCACCAGACTCGGACTCGTCGGAGCTGCACTCCACGAAGACGCTCCTGCGGAGCCGAAGAAGAAAGCTCCCGTCAGGCGCGACCGGAGCCCCACCCCTTCATCCGAAGAGGATGAGGAGTATGACCTTCCTCGAAGGAATAAGAGCTCGCATCGCCATAAACGCGACTACGACGCCAGAGACGCGCTTACACAGCGCAAAATCGACAAAGCACGAGCCAAACGCGCATGCTCGTCCGAGTCCGAGATGGATGAAGATGAAGGAGAACTCTGTGGAGCTCGATGCTTCAGCAGATCTGTTCGACGAACATAGATGCCACGCAATTTCAAGCTTCCTTCGGATACTCCGAAGTTCAATGGCACGTAAGATCCAAAATCTTGGCTCAGCGATCATCTGTCATCCGTCAAGCTGCATGGCGGTAACAAAGAAACCGCCATGCAATGCCTCCAGCTGCAGCTGACATGCGCGGCGCGGGTCTAGCTCAATAGCATATCATCAAGATCCATCCGAAGTTGGGAGGAGCTAGTGTAACACCCTCAGAATCGGACCTATGCAAGTTTTAGCGAAACCCGCCAAACCCGCATAGAAACGATTCAAAGGTGCCCACCAGGCACTTGCGTGCGGGTGGAAAACAAAGTAATAACATTACACAACAGTCCTCGATGGGACCCACAGAACAGATATATATACAACAGCGACTCAATGAGTCAAGAATACAGATATAATATACAAAGATCCAAATCACCTTGAAAATGATAGAGCGTCCGACTACGGACAAGATGCAAATGGGGCTAAGAGCCCTGAAGAATAACCAATGGTGTCCATAACCCTGCCAAAGCCGGAAGGGTAACCACTACGACGTCGATCTCAAAACCTGCTTAAACAAAGGGGTGCCGACAAAGGGCAAAGGAAAAGAGAGGCGTCGATCGAGGCCGACACGGCGAGACTAGAATTGACGGTCCTCGCCACATAGGTATGGTGGATCAAGCGCAAGCAAGCATGCACTAAACAACCTATAGAGACTCGATACAATTGGCGGCTATCAGAGAGGGTTAAGAAAGACATATTCGGAACCAACCTGATGCTACCACCGAACAAACCCATCCTGGTGTTTCCCCCTCGAGACCAAACGAGGAAGTCAACCGAGGAACTCACACAGTTGGCAGTTTTATTTATTCAGTTATCGTTGCAGCAATTACTAGTCAGGTGTAGATAATCATTCTGATAAAATAAAAGGGGCGTTTTAGTTAACCATTCCGTTGAAGTTGCAACACTTACTAGTCGATACAATTAGCATGAGATAACCCAAAACCCAGCTTGTTGGTACTTTTATTTAGCCATTCCGTTGTAGTTGCAATACTTACTAGTCGGATACAATGGTCATAGCGACAACCCAAACAAGCAATTGTTGGCAGTTTTATTTAGTCGTTCCATTATAGTGAAGCTGATTACTAGTCATTATAAAGTCAAATTTATAGCACTACTTTAGTTATAGTTGTCTATGATCGAGATCTGCTCCAAGTCGTCCATAACCATGGACACGGCTTTGAAAAGTTTTACCGGCGGGTGTACAAATAGCAACACACACTCGATCAACCTCGGAAAAACCAAAACAAAACCCGAGGCCTTCACGACAAAGCAATCGCAGGATTCAGAATTATTTCGGGGCCACCCCATTGAGTACACCCACGGTTAGCTAAGACTCGAGACGGACTCAAGGTTTGCGTCGATGAACGATCGGGAACCCAAAAGCGGGATTGTCGATACCGAAAACACTCCGCTTTCCTAAACAGTCAGGTCCATCGCACAATTTAAATAAAGCGGTAAAGCATGGCATAAATACAGGATCGTAAATAAAACCTCAAACTAGTTTGTGGCCCCAAGAAATAAGAATGAATCAAGCTCGCTCGGGGTCCCATAATCCTCCGGATGTGGATAGCGATAAATCAAGGCAGTATCAAGCACTCGGGGTCCCACGGACACAAGTGGACGGTTAATAACCAAATAACATCTATTGCCCACGTGCCTCTTCTTACTTACTTCAATTTTAGTTGTTAGCGTAATTAAAGTGAACGAAAAGTAATACCATGATCATCTCCAACATCAAACAAGCGGCAAGGCTCCAACAAGCTGTGGTATCGACGACAACAGCACTTAAGCAAGCTTACGACGCTGCAGGTCCAACTATCTACCAATCAATGGGTAATAGGATGTGTCCAAGGCAATATAATGCTGCAAGGGATATCACCGTACGAAAACTAGAAACAACATACAGATAGCAATAGAACAACAGGAGGGAATAAATACTATAAAAGTAAGATAGGTAGAAAGGGGGAGATGCTCGCCTAAAAACATTGCCGAAGGTTCAACCGAAGATCGGGTCGACACTCGCATCAACTCAACGGCCTTATCCGCGAAGAAGCAAAACACTAGAAGGAACACCGGGGGCGCTATTTAATACAACGGCAGAAGATCGGGCATGATGCATGTATGATGCATGACATGGCAAAGATGCGATGCAATTGGGCAATATTAAGCGGAACCGGGGTCCCGACAATTAATTAGATGGTTCATGTTATTTATCTACCCCGCAAATTAAATGTTGTAATAACAAGGCAAGATAAGTTACCGGTTCGCTACACAAATTTAAATGAGGCCAATATGAGACTAGATTTGCCCGCATATGGGCCCCATATTTAATCATGAGGTGAATCGGCATAAGGCCCCCAAACCACATGATAATATGCATGCGAGTATGACAATTCAATATGCAACAAGTTTATTTAGTTGACAATTTATAAAATAGGGTTCTCGGATAAGGGTCACACATTAGGGTTCGGCGATCTTGGGGTTCCGGGGTTCGGGGTTCGGTCTCAGGGTCCGGATCGTTCTCGGATAACAGAGGTAGGTCTTGTCGCACGAGCGTCAATGATTCCGGGAAGAAGAACTTGTCGTTCAGGGTCTCGATGTCCGGGGTGGCGTCCTCGAGGGAGTACTAGGCGTATCCGAGGGGGAACTTGAAGCCCGCGATGGAGATCTTGCCGGTCCATGACGAAGATCTTGGAATAGGGCGCCATTTGGTTCGGTGTCGATCTTGCATAGTTTCCGGGTCTCGACTCGTGTCGGTCTGGTCGTTAGCCGAACTTTACATCGTGGTGGTTACTTCTCGTGGCGTCGGCCTTGTAGTCCGAGAGGGCGGAGGACGCCGCGATCGGTCTTTACGGGTCCGAAAGGCGATCTTGGTGTTCCGGGCATCTTCGGTCCTCGGATCCGAGAGGGTTCGGGGTCTTGATGTCCATGTAGAAGTACTTGGTGCTACGTGAAGGAGTTCGCGGAGTACGACCATCGGATTCCGGGTGGAAGAACTTGGGGTGTCATGACGACGATCTTGTCGGTGGCCTTGGCGCTTCGGACCCTTGAGCTCGGGGTCTTCGGATCCATAGGCGATCTTGTGGTTTCGAAGCCAAACGGGGTTCCACGGTTGTCCCTTGTCATCGAGGGTCCTCCTCATGGAGCCGAAGGCAGGCACGCAGGGTGGCGGAATGACGGGGCCGCGACAGCGGGTGGCGCAGGGCGACATGGCGGCGCCGGCACTGCGGAGAGGAGGCGTTGGCGGGCGGCGATGGAGGCAAGCGGGCGGTTTCTTGGCTCGGGCGGAGGTGGAGGTCGGCGGTGGAGGGGGAAGAGCTCGGCGAGGGCTCGACGGCGCGGGGGCGGGATGGAGCTCCGGCGGGGGCGACGCCTAGGGGTCGACGGCGAGGCAACTGAGGCGAGGAGGTGGCGGCAGGCGGGTCGGGCGAGGAGGAGGAGAGGAGGCGGCCGGCGGAGGTGAGCGGGTGGAGGCGGCAGCAAGGGAGGGAGGCGAGGCGGCAGGGGCCGGCGGCGTCGGCGTCGGAGGAGGCCGGCAGTACGAGGCGGGAGCTTGCGGGAGAGGGCGGCGGAGGAGGAGGAGCAGCGGCAAGGGCGCGGAGGGGCAGTGGCGAGGGAGGCAGCGGCGGCGGAGAAGAGGCGGAGGAAGGCTTGGCGGGCGGCCGGGGACACGGGGAGGGAAGGTGGCGGATGCAGGAGGAGGAGGCGAGCTCGAGCGGTGGCGGAGGCAGAGGGAAGGAGGAGGCGGTGGCGGTGAGGGGTATCCGGAGAGGGAAGAAGGTGAGAGAGAGGAGGAGGGCCGGGTCGTGAGAAGTGGGCGCGGTGGGGCGCCAGGCGGGGGGCGGTGGGGTCGGGAGTGGGGTGGGGCCTGGGGACAGTGGCCGGGGGGTGGGGTTGGTGGCGGGGCTGTGGGGTTTTGACCAGGGAGGCGGGTGGGGTAGGAGAGGGACTGTGGGGTGGGACCCGGGGGCAGAGAGAGAGTGGAGAGGGAGGGTAGATGGGGCTGGGGTGAGAGAAGGAGAGAGGGTGGAAAAGTCTGGGATTGATGAGGTGGCGGGGTGGGTAGGGATTGGGGGAGAGGGTGAGGTGGCGAGCTGGGATAGGTGGGTAGATTAGGACTAGGTAGGTATAGGATTTAGAGGTTAGGTTTTATTAGTTTTGTAAATATGTGTTTGTTTAGTTTTGTTTATTTTAAAACAAGGCTACTTTGCAAATAGTTTATAGGTAAATAAAATATCCGATACAATCGGGGTTTTGCATTTGAAATAAAGAGGGGTATTTGTACAAAGCAAAACTAGGCTTTTCGAAATAGTTTCAGACAAACAATGCATGATGATGACGATGCAATGCACAAAAACAACGCGATTTTCTAGTAGTGGTTTTGCGGGATGCCACAATTCGACACCACTAACAATGGATCTCGCCGAGATCCGCCTCATGGTACCGGAAAGAAGGTCGGCGATCTTCTTCCTTCGGTGTAGATCCTCGCCAAGGTGCTAACTTCCTTAACAAGAGGGGTCGGTCGTGTCGGGAACACTCCGACACTCCCAGAACGAAGGTAGAGGTATCAACAAATAAAGCCACCTCTAGCTTCCGTGGACGGAGTAAAATGCCGGGTCCATCGATTCGATGTACAAGAGCGAATGATAAGAGTAGTTGGATGGTGATCAGTCCATCGCGCACCCAAACCATTACTCGGCACACGAATAGGCGGAGTATGCAATCAACTCTCGGAATCAGACTGAAGATCTCGACAAGCGAGGTTCGGAAACAAAGGAGGGATGCGCATCAGATCGGATCGCGAGATGATGTCGTAACGTCGGAAAACACTGGGAGGCACAAACAAGGAACAAAGGATGGTACCACAGATAAAGGACCACTCAGATAGCAGGAGGACCGGATGTAGAAACACCATTACCAAAGGAGGAAGCGAAACCCTGAAGGCACGACGGAACCCAACCACGAGAAATCCTGGACTCGAAGAGAGAGAAGAGAGCGGATTCAAAACGCGTAGAGGTAAGAGGCGAATAGCAGAGGGGTAAGGAGTAAAATCAGACCTAATCAGAACTATCCAACCGATTTTGCAAAAATAGTTTTGACACTCTACTTCGGCCGTTAGCTAGGTTATCCTACAGGCTGGACTTGTGGGGTATCACAACTGCTGAGATCTGATACCACTCTGTAACACCCTCAGAATCGGACCTATGCAAGTTTTAGCGGAACCCGCCAAACCCGCATAGAAACTATTCAAAGGTGCCCACCAGGCACTTGCGTGCGGGTGGAAAACGAAGTAATAACATTACACAACAGTCCTCGATGGGACCCACAAAACAGATATATATACAACAGCGACTCAATGAGTCAAGAATACATATATAATATACAAAGATCCAAATCACCTTGAAAATGATAGAGCGTCCGACTACGGACAAGATGCAAATGGGGCTAAGAGCCACGAAGAATAACCAATGGCGTCCATAACCCGAGGCCAAGCGGTTTAAGGGTAACCCGCTAACGACGCCGATCTCAAAACTGCTTAAACAAAGGGGTGCCGACAAAGGGCAAAGGAAAAGAGAGCGGTCAAGATCGAGGCCAAGCACGGCGAGACTAGAATTCGCGGTCCTCGCCACATAGGTATGGTGGATCGGCGTGCGCAAAGATGCACTAAACAACCTATAGAGACTCGATACAATTGGCGGCTATCAGAGAGGGTTAAGAAAGACATATTCGGAACCAACCTGATGCTACCACCGAACAAACCCATCCTGGTGTTTCCCCCTCGAGACCAAACGAGGAAGTCAACCGAGGAACTCACACAGTTGGCAGTTTTATTTATTCGATTATCGTTGCAGCAATTACTAGTCGGTGTAGATAATCATTCGATAAAATAAGCAATGGGCGTTTAGTTAACCATTCCGTTGAAGTTGCAACACTTACTAGTCGAATACAATTAGCATGAGATAACCCAAAACCCAGCGGTTGTTGGTACTTTTATTTAGCCATTCCGTTGAAGTTGCAATACTTACTAGTCGATACAATGGTCGCAGTTTACAACCCAAACAAGCAATTGTTGGCAGTTTTATTTAGTCGTTCCATTATAGTGAAGCTGATTACTAGTCATTATAAAGTCAAATTTATAGCACTACTTTAGTTATAGTTGTCTATGATCGAGATCATGCTCCAAGTCGTCCATAACCGCGGACACGGCTTTGAAAGTTTTACGGCGGGGTGCACAAATAGCAACACACTCGATCAACCTCGGAAAAACCAAAACAAAACCCAACGAGGCCTTCACGACAAAGCAATCGCAGGATTGAATTATTTCAGGGGCCACCCATTGAGTACACCATAGCGAAGCGGTGACTCCGAGACGGACTCAAGGTTTGCGCTGGTCAGAACGATCGGGAACCCAAAACTGGGATTGTCGATACCACGAAAACACTCCGCTTTCCTAAACAGTACAGGTGCTGTCCATCGCACAATTTAAATAAAGCAGTAAAGCATGGCATAAGTACAAGATCGTAAATAAAACCTCAAACTAGTTTGTGGCCCCAAGAAATAAGAATGAATCAAGCTCTGGCTCAGGGGGGTCCCATAATCCTCCCGGATGTGGATAGCGCGATAAATCAAGGAACAGGTATCAAGCACTCGGGGTCCTACGGGACACAAGTGGACGGTTAACAACCAAATAACATCTATTGCCCACCTGTGCCTCTTCTTACTTACTTCAATTTTAGTTGTTAAGCAGTAATTAAAGTGAACGAAAAGTAATACCATGATCATCTCCAACATCAAACAAGCGGCAAGGCTCCAACAACTGTGGTACTGGACGACACGCAACAGCACTTAAGCAAGCGACTACGACGCGCAGGTCCAACTATCTACCAATCAACAGGTAATAGGATGTGTCCAAGGCAATATAAGGCTGCAAGGGATATCACTGGTACGAAAACTAGAGCAACGCAACACAGATAGCAATAGAACAACATGAGGGAATAAATACTATAAAAGTAAGATAGGTAGAAAGGGGGAGATGCTCGCCTGAAAACATTGCCGAAGGTTCAACCGAAGATCGGGTCGACACTCGCATCAACTCAACGGCCTTATCCGCGAAGAAGCAAAACACTAGAAGGAACACCGGGGGCGCTATTTAATACAACGGCAGAAGATCGGGCATGATGCATGTATGATGCATGACATGGCAAAGATGCGATGCAATTGGGCAATATTAAGCGGAACCGGGGTCCCGACAATTAATTAGATGGTTCATGTTATTTATCTACCCCGCAAATTAAATGTTGTAATAACAAGGCAAGATAAGTTACCGGTTCGCTACACAAATTTAAATGAGGCCAATATGAGACTAGATTTGCCCGCATATAGGCCCCATATTTAATTATGAGGTGAATCGGCATAAGGCCCCCAAACCACATGATAATATGCATGCGAGTATGACAATTCAATATGCAACAAGTTTATTTAGTTGACAATTTATAAAATAGGGTTCTCGGATAAGGGTCACACATTAGGGTTCGGCGATCTTGGGGTTCCGGGGTTCGGGGTTCGGTCTCAGGGTCCGGATCGTTCTCGGATAACAGAGGTAGGTCTTGTCGCACGAGCGTCAATGCTTCTGGGAAGAAGAACTTGTCGTTCAGGGTCTCGATGTCCGGGGTGAAGTACTCGGCGTCCTCGAGGGAGTACTAGGCGTATCCGAGGGGGAACTTGAAGCCCGCGATGGAGATCTTGCCGGTCCATGACGAAGATCTTGGAATAGGGCGCCATTTGGTTCGGTGTCGATCTTGCATAGTTTCCGGGTCTCGACTCGTGTCGGTCTGGTTGTTAGCCGAACTTGACATCGTGGCGGTTACTTCTCGTGGCGTCGGCCTTGTAGTCCGAGAGGGCGGAGGACGCCGCGATCGGTCTTCACGGGTCCGAAAGGCGATCTTGGTGTTCCGGGCATCTTCGGTCCTCGGATCCGAGAGGGTTCGAGGTCTTGATGTCCATGTAGAAGTACTTGGTGCTACGTGACGGAGTTCGCGGAGTACGACCATCGGATTCCGGGTGGAAGAACTTGGGGTTTCATGACGACGATCTTGTCGATGGCCTTGGCACTTCGGACCCTTGAGCTCGGGGTCTTCGGATCCATAGGCGATCTTGTGGTTTCGAAGCCAAACGGGGTTCCACGGTTGTCCCTTGTCATCGAGGGTCCTCCTCATGGAGCCGGGAGCCAAGGTGGCGGAATGACGGGCCGGGGCGGCAGTGGCGCAGAGCGCGCACGGCCTGCCTGGAGAGGAGGCAGGCGTTGGCGGGCGGCGATGGAGGAGGCGGGCGCCAGCGGTCTCAAGTGAGGTGGAGCGGCGGTGGAGGAAGAGGCGGCGAGGCTCGACTGGCGGGGCTGGATGGAGCTCCGGCGCGGCGCCTAGGGGCGAGGCAGCTGGGCGAGGAGGTGGCGACCGAGGCGGGTCGAGGAGGCGAGAGGGAGGAGGAGGGAGGCGACCGTGGAGGTGGCTGGGTGGAGGGCAACGGCCGAGGGAGGCGAGGCGGCAGGGGCCTTGGCAGAGGCGTCGAGAGGCCACTGCACGAGGCGGGAGCTGCGGGGAGAGGGCGCGGTGGAGGAGGAGAACACGGCTGTGGGCGCGGAGGGCGGGGTGGCCGCGGGTGAGAGAGGCGGTGGGAGGAAGGCTTGGCCGGGCCGGGGACACTGGGAGGGGAAAGAGGTGGCGGATGCCGACGGAGGAGGGCGAGCTCGGGCGGGTGGCGGGCAGAGAGGAATGGGAGGAGGCGGTGGCGGAGGTGAGGGGTACCGGAGGGTAAGAAGGTGAGGGAGAGAGAGGAGGAGGCGGGTCGGGCGTGAGAAGTGGGGCGGCTGGGGCGCCAGGGGTGGTAGGTGGGGGAGTGGGGTGGGGCAGGTGATGTGGCCAGGGGGTGGGGTTGGTGGCGCGGGGCCAGGGGTTTTTGACCAGGGAGGGCAGGTGGGGTAGGAGAGGGACTGTGGGGTGGGACCCGGGGGCAGAGAGAGAGAGTGGAGAGGGAGGGTAGATGGGGCTGGGGTGAGAGAAGGAGAGAGGGTGGAAAAGTCTGGGATTGATGAGGTGGCGGGGTGGGTAGGGATTGGGGGAGAGGGTGAGGTGGCGAGCTGGGATAGGTGGGTAGATTAGGACTAGGTAGGTATAGGATTTAGAGGTTAGGTTTTATTAGTTTTGTAAATATGTGTTTGTTTATTTTAAAACAAGGCTACTTTGCAAATAGTTTATAGGTAAATAAAATATCCGATACAATCGGGGTTTTGCATTTGAAATAAAGAGGGGTATTTGTACAAAGCAAAACTAGGCTTTTTGAAATAGTTTCAGACAAACAATGCATGATGATGACGATGTAATGCACAAAAACAACGCGATTTTCTAGTAGTGGTTTTGCGGGATGCCACAGCTAGCTTACAGCTTCATCCGAAATTTCAAGGGCACCAGCAAGAGACCCGCCTCAATCGAAGAGTTGCGAGCCTGCACTCAGAGAACGGGGGAATCTATTCGCTCGTACATATTACGCTGGTCTACCACCAAGAACTTCGTAGCACATATCTCCGAGGAGAGGGCCATCCACGCCTTCAGAGACGGCGTCAAACGCCAAGATTTCAAGGAGGAACTTGGGCGTGTCAAGCCCAAGACACTCGACCACCTCATGGAAATTGCCAACAGTTGGGCAAACGGCGAAGATTGCATCCAATGGCGCAATCGGATGAAGAGGACGACTACGGTCAAGGCGGGAACGCAAAGAAGAGGAGATCGCGTGTCTATGAAGACCGCGACGGACCCATGGTCGCTGGCTCGTACGCCGCAAGAACGACAACAGCCGCAACAACGGAGGATACCACGGAGGAAATTTCCGCGACAACGGACGACCAGCACAGTCGTGGCAACGCCGCGACGGCGACAATGGACCCTCAGCATTTGACAAACTTTCGGGTCCATGCACCATCCACTTCTACATCGACAAACAAGATGGCAAAAAGAAAGCCAGTCACATGCTCAAGGACTGCCGCGAGTTCCAGAAACTCAGCGAAAGCATGGTGCAGATGAGGCAACAAGCCCCAACCCCTGCGTTCTGGAAACGCACCTGTGCCAGGAGAAATAGCACACGGAGCTCCTCCACCGCCACCTATTGGAGGCCCAAACCAACCAGTCTCACCAGCGCAAAACAACACCGGGGTCGGATACCCCCCACCAAAGGGAGCACTAAATATGATCCAGAAGGGACGCCCCACAAACAGGGTGCAGAAGAAAATCACCCGACAAATCAACTTGGCCGTGGCAACTCCGCCTGCAATCCCTGAGTACCTCAGCAGATCGGAGTACTGCATCACATTCACTCGCGGATCACCTTGCGGATCCTCGCCCGAGCCATGCTGCAGTCTTTGCCGAGGCGCAGATCGGAGGCTTCGAGATTAGCCGCGTCTTCATGGACGGCGGCAGCGGCATAAATCTGATGTTCGCAAGCACTCTAGCAGCTATGCGGATCCCGCAATGAAGCCTGGAACAATCAGACACAACGTTCTACGACATTGTCCCAGGAAAGGGCATATTCCCCCTGGGCAAAATAGGGCTCGACGTTATCTTGAGAAGCCGGACAACTTCGGCAGAGCGCCTAGAATTGAAGTGGTGGGTGGCCGTCGCAATACCACGCCATCTGGGCGTGTAGCATTCGCAAGGTTCTGGCCGTCCCACCACGCATACCTACTACTCAAGATGCCAGGACCAAGGGGCGTCATCACAGTCCACGGGAGCTTCACCCGATCGGACCAATGTGACAGGGATTTCAACAAAATCTCCCAGTCTTTCGGCATGCAAGACGAGCTTGTAAGGCTCCGTGAAGTAACGGACAATGGGGTACCCCCAGTCACAGGGCAGAACGCACCTGACATGTCCTTCGACTCCACCGTCAACACCAAGAAAGTACAGGTCCATCCGACGAATGCCTCCAAAACGGCCTTGATCGCCAATGACCTCAGCACCACATAGGAAGGCGCGCTCGTCGAATTCCTCCGTGAGCGCTGGGAAATCTTCGCCTGGTGTCCTGCGGACATGCCAGGAGTTCCTAGGGAATTCGCCGAGCACGCACTCAATGTCTTTTCAGACACCAAGCCAGTCAAGCAGTCCATCCGAAGACTGTCGGAGCCACGAGCCAAAGCTATCGGCAAGGAAATCAATAGACTACTCGCTGCAGACTTCGTCAGGGAAATCAAAGAAAGCGAGTGGCTTGCAAACACGGTGATGGTCCCGAAGAAGGACACGGACATCCTGCGGATGTGCGTGGACTTCACGTCACTAAATAAGCATTGCCCAAAGGACCACTTCCCTCTTCCACGGATCGACCAGTTCATCGATTCATTGCGGGTTATGAAACTCTCCTTCCTCGACGCCTACTCAGGCTATAACCAGATTCGGCTCAAGGTCGAAGATCAGGAGAAAACGGCGTTTATCACACCGTTCAGAGTATTCTGTTACAACACAATGCCCTTCGGGCTAAAGAACGCGGGTGCCACGTACCAGCGATGCATGCAGGCCTGCCTCAAGGACCAGATCGGTCGCAATGTCCAAGTCTATGTCGACGACATAGTAATAAAAACTAAGGAGGCAGTGAACACAAGAACTAGTGCGGTGAAAACAAACCACGGTTTCCCCCAATGATTATAACAGCGAAGACGACGAACGGCAGCCGTCCATCCAGAAGACCTAACGCCAACGGCAGATCTGACCGTACACGTGTCAGCATCACAACAAACCGTCGTTACCACGCCGTCCACCATGCACGGAAATCGAGGAGACGCCGTAATTATCTCCACGCCGCGCGTGACCGGTAAATTCAAAGTCAGCAAGTGGGACCCACGTTCGTCCAGTCAAGTCATCTTTGGCGTAGCAGACACTTGAGGTCATCGATCGTCAGCACTGATGTCATCAAAAGCTATACTAGCACCAACTACAATTCTTCGGCTCCACAACTAAGAGTACTCACTCGAATCTTCGATTCGACTAAATACTTGGGGGCTACTCCTATCAGGAGCGCTGGCCGCGCACCCGGAGGATGAATAACGACAAAGTATTATCTTCGAGTCCTACGTGGAGTCTACGACTCCACTACGGACTCGGGGGCTACTCCCATAGGGAGGGTGGTTTTAAGCATCCGAATTTTTTTGAGTCTTACGGACTTAACAATTGAACAAGGATCGAACTAAAGTCTCTGCTCGAGTCTACGACTCGAACAGACACTCGGGGGCTACTCCCATAGGGAGCGCTGGTCGCGCACCCTATGAATTCTTCGACTGCGATCTTCGGATCAGACGCAAAAACTTTTGGCATCTCTGCCCCAACAAGCGAGTGAGTAGCGACAATCTCCTTGGCCACCCGAAACACCTCCGTGGTGACAAATGTTTGGATCTTGCATCATGACGCAAAGATAAGACCCGCAGATATCATCGATGGCACGGCGTACATGATCGCGCTCTGCCGGTACAACAAATCCATGTCAGCGCATGATGAAAAATCCCGATGACGCGTTGGGTACATTAATTAAAATCACCGAATTCCACTCTGTAAGTCCTCCGCGGCCTGAGTCGAATTACGCCAGCATATGTTCCAGGTCCGAGTTGAGGGACTCGAACTTGAAGAAGATCGTGTTGTTTCGTCCTAAGACAGTTAATTGACCCTTATCCGTCGGGTGAGTCAGGCACACGCGTCAACAATCCCTACACACATATACTATTAATACATAGTTGCACCCGAAAGATGGAAGAGTCCTCAGCCGAATCTACGATTCGACTGATCACTCGGGGGCTACTGACATGGTTATACCCTACGGGTACATGACTTCAACATACCTGGTTCAACCCAAGGAAGGCCCACGACATATATACGCTGGCCCATGAAGATTTTCGGGTGGCCGAGGCCCATGATGCCTTCGGATCCTTGGAGAACAAGACTAGCATAGATAGGAGATTCAAAGGGGTAAAACCCTAGAACCTGTAACCGACTAGGACTATGCCCGGGACCTGCCTAAGTCTATATAAAGGCTAGGATGGCACATCCTAGATCGCTCAACTCATACTTCCGCACACACCTCCACGCCAGATCGAATCTGCGCACCCTGTAACCTTCGGTTCCGCCGTAATCAAGAGCAGACAAGCAGGAGTAGGGTTTTCCCTTCGGGGGCCTGAACCTGGGTAAATCTCGTGTCCCCTGGTTGCTTGTCTGTTAACCGTGCCACGATCTCCAGCATCCTCATCTTCTCCAAAAACCAAGTCCATAACAATGGGCATTGACGAGATTAAACCTCGTCAGGTGAATTCCTTTCTTTATGCGAGTATAATTCCTACACTATTGAATAATATACTACTTCATACTCTGTCCTATGATCATAATAGGTTCACATAAATAGTTATATAAGCTAGGGAGGAAACCTGAGGACTCAAGTCTGATGTCATGGAAGCATAGAAGATAAGGAGGAATAAGTAGCCGCAACTGCATTGGAACTTTTAGCCCTTTGGCACCGGAATATCTGGCCCATCAGAATGGAACTTCTGGCCAAGATATCTGGCCTTATCCCTGGACCGATGTTGTGGCCGTCAAGTACCAGATCGAAAACATAGCGGAGATATCCATGTTTCGGAACAAAACATCTAGACACACCAGAATATCTGTCCTACTTACACCAGAACTTTCAACATACCTCTGCATAGTGTAATTAGGCCATGCCCATGTAACCTCAAACCCTGCCCCCTCTTATTACTAAAGTACCTCTAGCTCATGAATGGCTATATATGCCAACACCTCCATATGTAAACTCTATACAAAGCTAAGATGATAAGACAAAAATTTTCTCTCATCCCTCCCCTTATTGAGAAGACCCTTGCAGGGTAACAAGGCCTCTAGAATTAATCTATGAGATGTCAAGGTGCTTTTCAAATACTTGGATCTTTGCTATTGTGCATTCTATTGCATTTTATCTCTCAATTTAGGTTTGTATCACTTGCAATCTCTTCAAAATAGGATTTATCCTCTTGATTGACAATCTTTCCTTCGTGAATCTCTACCTTGTGTCTCTTCCACATGGATTCTATTGGATCGGTGGTTTAGACCAACAAGAGCAAAGCGGATCTAGGTGTGGTGTGCGTTTGTATCTTCAATTTCCACTTGTGTGCTTATTATGTTCTCCGTTCCCTCCCCCCAAATCCCCCTCGAATCTATGAAGATCGGTCCACACTTGAGGTTGGATCCTTATCAACACTAGGGTTGCTTTTACAAAAAATCTAGTCACGGTAATGAAAATAGTAAGCTAGAATTATAGTTTGGAAGGATTACAACCCGGTGAAGGTCGTTTCATAAATATACACGTCTGGCCTACTGCCGACGTGGTAGTGGTCAAAGCACCACGTAGACAAGTCAAATCGTCCACAGCAAAATAGGACCTCACATAAACAACTTCTTTTTGTGAAATTTCACCAATCTATTAATATTCATCAACAATAGTAGAAAGAGCTCTAAAAGTATTAAAGATTATAAATAGGTCCATGGATCACTTAGCGATGATTACAGACACTAGCGCTGAGTCAGGGGCGCGCCGCCATCCTCGATCGTCCATCACCACAGACGAACGAATATTTTCATAATAGAACTTGTTAAGGTAGATAGACGAAAAGTCGTCGTTCTAATGTCCCGGAGGACTAACGCATCAGAGCATCAACTATCATCAAAGATGACAATCGCTGATCGAAAGAGGTTGACCTCAAACTACACGACTCCACGTGTCCCCCGCCTATGCTATACACACTACTAGAGCAATGATAGATCGAAAATGAACTTATTCTAACTTTAAGATGTGATCCGCCTTATAATCTTAAAAAAGACATTGTAAAACAATGTGAACAAGAGAACATTCCATCTACGAGAGGTCGTAGTCTGACGTGTCTCCAATATTTCTAGACCAACAGAGGAAGACCGGCCACGGCGTCGCCAACAAGGCGTACCACGTACACCATATATAAGATTGCACCGCTCATCGCCGGACTTGGATGTATATTTTGAAAGATTTATGCATAGTTTGACAGCAAAGTATTATTTAAAGTATTTAGAGAATACTTTGGTTTTTTAAAATACTAAAGTATTAAATACTCTAAGGTATTTGGATCAAACAAATACTGTGGTTTTAAAACTAAAGTATCCTCTAAAACTGTGGGTTTTTTTTTAAGTATTTAAGAAGAAGGTCTGGCCCTCTTTTTTTCAAACTGAGAAAGAAGAAAAAAATGTAGTATTTCTTAGTGAGACGTCCAAATACTTTAATCTTAAAATACTTTAGTTTTAAATAACTTTGCTACCAAACTAGACCTGAACTTACTTGGACCACTAGTGCATTTTACTGGTCAGTAAAAAATGGCCATGCTCACTACACCGACGAGCACAACCCCGCAAACTGATAAAAGAACCTGGCCCACTTTGTGGGAACCGCAAGTCAGTAAACGGAAGTTACGCTTTTTTTTTTGCTACGTTCGGGCCACCCCGTCAGGGCTAAACGGCGAACGGCCGGCGCCGTCACGCAGCGAGGGATAAAACACCGCGCGTCTGCTCGCGAGACAAACGCGAAGAAAACCTGGGGATCTTCCCGAAGAGGAGTGGCGAACAGCTCGTCCGTTGAGGTGAAAGTCGTCTTGTGTTCTTTCCATTTCCTTTCTGGTTGCTGGTAATCTGCGGATGCCTTTTTTTTTTCGGAGGCGAAATCCTTGCTTTGATCCAAGAGTCGTCTGCCTGGATTTGGCCCTGCTTCAGTCCCCACCGCAATTTCTAGTGCTTTAGCCCTCGTTTCGTCCTGCAATCCGTCTGATTTGCGGTAAGTCTGGCTATTTGTGACGATTCTGAGGGTTTTGGTGGATTGCAGGTATCGAATCCCTGCGGAAGTTCGGGCTTTTGGGAGTAACGTTTTGGGGCTACTTTACTCGGATGGGGGATCATATTGCGGTGGATGTTCGGGGGCTCATATCGTCCCGCGCAGGTGAGGTAGCGGGGTTGGCGTCCTGCGGGGAGGAAGTGGAGGCGCTGATTGGGATGGTGGAGTGCCGCATTTGCCAAGAGGAGGACCTGACCAAGAATCTTGAGAGTCCATGCGCTTGCAGCGGCAGCCTAAAGGTGAATGCTTCCTTCTCTGAACTAGGCTTCTCCTTGCAGTTCATGTTGCTAATGCTGTTTCCTCCGAATAGTTCTAGTATAATGTTGGTAGATGATGGATTTAGGCTTTCAAACAGTGTGAAATGTTCACATGTGTGCAGTGCACGCGTGTGGCATGAACAAGAAATGGATAGGAATGCAGTTAGATTAGAAGGTGAGTGGTAGCTCATGCCATGTGAACACATTGTTAGCATATTGTGGATGTGCCTTTTAGATGCATCAGTATGTTAGGTGGGCTGCCTCTTGAGTTTGTATGCTATAATCTTCTTTGTTGCTGTGTCTCCTGATAGTTTCAGGATGGAGTAGTTACATAAAGTAATGATGACATGAGTGAATAGGTGAATGTTTGGGTTGCCATATTGTTGCTTAAAGAGTTGGCCATCCTTTTTTCTGCATGTTGATAGCTACTTGCAACAAGCTTATGGTTGAAGTCATAAGGACTTGTTATCTTGTGTGGGTAGCCTTTAACTGAAGGCACTTCCAGTCATTGTCGTTGGATAAATGATATAACTGCTCACCTAATATACCTCATATCCTTGCTAGCATTTATGTGATGGAAGCAATGTATGTTTATGAGGGCCTTTACATTCAGTTACATGTGTTGGCTAAATGTTGTTCTACAACATTTTGTTGCACAGTATGCTCATAGGGAGTGTGTGCAGCGATGGTGTAATGAGAAGGGAGACATAATCTGTGAAATCTGCCATGAGGTAAGCAACTGTTGCATCTTCAGTTCCGTTCGTGGGTGCAATGATAGTCATGCATGCCTTGGTTTTCTGTTCCTCTATTTAACGATGGAGAAAAGTGTGTGTGTGTGTGAGTATGACTAAGGGAATCTGCACCAGTTCTCTTTGCATGTAAACTTGGTTCACACAACCTGCATTATGTGCTATGTCCTATGTAGTCTCCTTAGCATAGTATTTTATTTCGGCAATGTTTTAGCAAGCTGGAAGTTTATTTATTTTTCTGCGTCCTCTTATTATTTGCCTATCTGAATGTGCCAAATTCATGTATTTATTTGCTCATTGGGCATTCGTGACAAGTACTAAAACCTACCATAAATACAAGTGGGATCATGCTTATCAGAATATGCATCGTAACCCAATCTAAAAAATGCCCTAAAAGATTTAGGAGATTTCATGTTTTCTTATGCCCGAAGTTGTCAACTTTTGCTAAAATATCTTTGCGCAGTACTATTCACATTTCCTTTTTGGACTTAACTGTGAACTTTGTTGCTGCGAATCAGATTAAGAATTTTTATTCTCTGTTGGTCAGTCATACAAGCCTGGTTACACGGCCCCACCCCGGATAAATCATGACGAGACTACTATAGAGATAAGGTTGGTATAACCATTCTTGAAACTGATATTTTCTCATCCTGTCACCTTCGGAATATTTTTTGTGAGCAATTAGCAATTTATTCCTCAAGCATAAAGTTTTTTCAGTATGTCATGTGTCATTGCTGCATTGTTTTTCGTACTAGTGGAGATTGGTCCATCTCTGGTAGTCGTTTGGATTTACATGATCCTCGAATCTTGGCTATGGCGGCTGCTCAACACCGTTTACTTGAAGATGAGTATGATGAATATACTGCAACAAACAATAATGCTGCTGCCTTTTGCCGCTCAATATTTCTGATTGTAAGTATTTCTTCAGATTATAATTTATGTTTTGAAAAGGCACACTCTTTTCCTTCAATTTTTTGTAAATATGAGATCATAGAAAGGTCAAATCTCATCTATGAAGTTGAGTCCCTTGTCCTGGCCTTACCTGATCAACCAGCCAACTCAGAAAGATCTTTTTCTTGCTTATTTCTTTTTGCAGTTCAGTATGTTCTTCCTTTTATTAATGTTGCCATTACCGTGATGTTACATTGGGTGGTAATTGATATGTCCTTGCTCTGTTTATCCAGCTAATGGCTCTTCTGCTCCTGAGGCACACAATAACCATCACTAGTAGTGATGATGAAGACGATGTGTCTGCTGTTTTCTCGGTATATGTTAGATTTCTAATATACTAAGTACATGATATTGCCTGTTGCTGTTATCAAGTTAGGCAAGTTTTAATCTTTGCGGCTAGCATTAGGTTCACATCTGATGTCATGTGTTTAGTCCTTTGCCATAAATTTGTCTAATTGTTGATCTTTGACAGCTATTCCTTTTGAGGGCAGCTGGCTTTCTTCTGCCATGCTACATCATGGCTTGGGCTATTAGTATCATGCAGCGTCAGAGACAAAGACAGGTTCATAACTGATGCAAATACTCCTGTTCTACATAATGTTCATCAACGAAGTTTTGGTTTCTTAAATATTTATTTGGAAAATCACTTGAGTATTTGATTTTGTTCCTTTGACTGTGCACATACCCTAGTTGAGATTTGGGACTGATGCAGTTTGAACTATACTGCTAACACATGATCTGTAGATTTGGTCCCTACCAAATATTTCGCTAGCCAAAATTTTGGTTGCCCATGAGTTGGCCAACATTGGCAAGAAAAATGAACTAGAGTGGGCAAAGATCCATTGGCAACCATCCAAACAAAGACCAAAATTTTGGGTTATAGCCAACAACTTGGTAGGGTGAGCTTTGGCCACCATCCAAACTTACCTGATGTTTCTATGCCAGGAAAGAAAAATCTGTACTTGGCTGGTTAGTTTACCAGTACAGTTCAGTACCCATGGATAACTGGAATGCTGCGCACATTCATTTCTGTTTCAATAGTCAACTCCATTATCTGAAAATCAGTTATCTTTTTTAATATGGTTATTAATTGTTCACAATATTTGGTAAATAGGAAGAAGCAGTGCTATTACCAACAGAAGTGGCAATCATTCTCCACCGGAATGGGACGATGCAATTCACTGTGGCACCTGAAGCTGCTGCCTCACCTCGTCTGGAACCACCCCAGTAGAAATTGATCAGTACCAGGCTCACTTCGTACAATGTACAGTGGCACTTGGGCATATATGGTTCAGGTGGAACACCTAATACATGGTTCAAACTTATTGCCTCAGCCAGTGTTCCTGTGATGGAATTTCAGCATCCCTATGTACATAAAGATATAGTATTGTCTTTCAATAGTTGAACACAAGCTGAGTTAACAAGAACTATATAGCGTGGCCCAAATGTCTGATCTTATTTATTTTTAAATGGCGCTGATATGTCCTGCTTATTGAATACAAAAATGTTGGTATAGTATGAGGACTATGGTTTCTTGTTCAAAAAAAAAGGAACTCTGCCGACTAGAGATAAACCATCTCTAGCGAGTTTGACCCTGCGGCAGTCACCAGCTTTCAACGAAAGCTGTTTCCTTGTGACCTTCCTGTACAGGCTGAGGACTGATGTTGGCACCGAATGCACTGGAGATGCACATGTACTGGACGTTTGAAGGAAGACGCTAAAATGGATGAGAGGCACCTTTCAGGCGCGGAAGCATTGTTGGTGAGCTCAATTTGCTATTGTCTGTCTGTCTGCAGAATACAACGTGAGCTTCATGAAAGGAATGGACCTTGAAAGAGGAGCATTTTCAACTTTCGTAGCAAGTCACATGACCCGTAAAACAGAAAGGCATGTCTATAACTGAAAGATACATCCCAGGAATTGCATACAGCTCGTTTCAAACTAAATCATAGGTTTTCATTTTGAAGCTGTTGAAACTAAATCATAGGTTGGGACCAACTTAGGCCTTGTTTCGGCATGAGAATTCCACTGCAAACTAAACAAGTGGTAGTGCATGTTTCCTTGTTAAGAAATTTGCGAGTATCAAACTATCACATACATGAAAATAGTCCCTTGATGGAAAGATAACTTAATAACTTGTGGTGCTTGTAAACCGAACAAACTTTATTTCTCCTTATTTAATAGAATGAGGCAAAGCTTTTGCCTCCGTTCAAAAAAAAAAAATTGATGCACCCACAAAGATTCAATTTGTAGAAGAATGAAGACTCAACAAGGTAACAATGAGAAATGTGCTTGATATTCAAGAAAACTGGCTTATCCTGCCAATGGCAAGAACTACTGCTGCCTCTGGTCCTTGTGAACTCAACAGGATTACCCAGCACACACCCTGTAGTTGATATCTGTCTGCCATAGTTACTAGAGAATCAGACGAGACATATCACTGCAACCTTTTCATTTCCTAGCATTAATACAAAACTTCTCTTCATTTTTATGATTTACATCTTGATGCATACATGGTGACACACCCTTGCACGCCCTCCCCATGACTATACAAGTATTCCATTCCTATAGGAAGAGGACCTTCTTACTTTACTCTGGGCATTTCATGGAACAACTCAGATCCACAACAGAAACACAAAAAACTCTAAAAGAACCCAGAACACTCCAAGGATGTTAGTGTGAAGATCATGTAACCTTAGCATTTGTTGTGGATCGGATCGGACCCTCTTCGGACGCGTCGCTTGCTCATCCTGTCGGGGTCGAACACTGTCGAAGGCGGGGAGCTTCTGGCCGAGGTGTGCTTCTCCGGCACATCAAAACTTTCAGTAGCAGCGGCAGCATGTCCTCCTGCAAAGTCTCGTGGTTGCCCTGCTGGCGAGACATTTGCACCCTCTGTTTGGGCAAACATGCCCAGGCTTCGAAGGGCAAGAGTCTCTGATGCAGAGGCCAAAAGAACAAGCAGAGCGAAAATGGCCAGGTGATGGCAGTGAACTCCCATTCTCCTGTAACTTGCAGTGGATCTAGTGGTAGAAGGAAGTGGTGGTTTGTGTCTGTGTGACGATGTGCCTGTCTGAACTTGAGACAAAAAATCTGGAGAGCGGAAGCTGTATGTGTCTGTTGATATAGGTCCTCTTAGATTGCATCCACCATGTGACGGGTAAGAAGATCTTGGTCCAAAAGAGTAAAGCTCAAAGTGATAAACCTCAAGTGATCACTTTACACCATCAAGCCCATTGGTACAGGCCACAATTACTTATACTCCAAAGTGAAAGAAATTGCACTCTTCAGCGTGAAAAGAGAGAGAACGAAATCGCACTCTGCTGACTAAAGGCTGTTTATGTAGATTCCGGTGAAAAGTAAAATATTATATTGGCCTCGAAAGACCCAATTATCTACTCTCTGTCTCAAATTAGTTGTCTCGGATTTGTCTAGATATTAATGTATACATGTTTTATAACTAGATACGTCTGTATTTAGACACTTTTTTGTAGAACTGGGTATTTAGACACTTGAAGGCAACTAATTTGAGAGAGAGGGAGATGGTTTTCATCTTCTTGGGGATAGCCAAGGAAACCCTCCAGGCCAAACTACTAGCGTAATGCTTTATGCTGCATCAATAGGGTTTCATCTTTGTTTGCGCACACCAGAAGCTTCTCTTTTAACACACTTCTCAATGCAAAACAACATAGGTGAACACACCGTCTTGTGCTTTCTTTAAGAGCAGTTTCTTGTGCTGGAGCTGTTGCTTTATTCTCCTTTACTCTTTCATCATTCTTGGCTTGTTCTGGGATGTGTCTCCTTTTGCTGTGGATTTAGTGGGTCCCAAAGAAGCTGCCATTTAAAGAGCCAAAGAACAGCGGCCATCGACACCCACAACTAAAAGGATCCTACTAATCCAAACAACACAGAACTTGGATATTCCCTTCATCTATTTCATTTAACTACAACATACTGAAAAGTACTCCCTCTAATATAAGGCGCGCTTTTTTCTTCACATCCAAGCACGATCTTTGATGCACAATTTTGATCACTAGTATAAATCAAATTATATGTGTTATAGTGTATAAATGGCATCATTTCATATATACGTATACAATTTAGTGCAAATCCTAGTCAAACTTGTATCCCATTGACCAGCAAAATTTAAGGGTATCTTATATTTTGGAAAGGAGAGAGTATCATGTATCTAATTATGAAATAATACATATTTTACTTGAAAATATGAATGGTTAGAGAATCTTTTTAGTCTTATTATGCTATGTTTGGATGCACCGAATTAGCCATGGAATTAGAAATCTGGAATTAGATGGCCCGAATTCACTTGTTTGGGTGGCGGAGGAATTGGCCTGGAAAGTGAAACGAATTCTAAGAACATCTCCACCCGCGTTTCTAGGTCGGCGGTTTTTTCGTCCGGACAGCGAAATTTTGCCTAGTCGCGTTCCTAGGACGCCGAATAGCGCCGAATTTAGCCCAACTTTCGTCCGGTGTTCCCAGGACGAACCCAGGGCGTTGGGAATCGCCTAGGAACACCGGACACAGCAAAAAAATGGGTTGTCCAGCCCTGTCGGCGACCCGAGGCTGAGCTCCCACCTTTTCTTCTCCCCTCCCGCCTTTCTTCTCCATTCCCCTCCATATCTCCCGCATGTTCCCCGAGATCCCGCCCACCAATGCCGCCCAAGGTTTTCGTCAAACCCCGATCCGCCGTCGGCGAACCCAAGGTGAAGAAGCCGAGGAAGCCGAGGGCGCCGACGCCGAGACCGGAGGGCTTGACTGACACCGAGTGGTTGGCACTAGTCTGGCGTAGGAAGATCGAAATAGATAGTCACAAGGACAAGACGACAAGGTCGAAGCAGGCAAAGGCGATCACCGAGGCACATGCAATAAGGGAAGCGCGAGCAGCTTCGGAGCGTGCGACGCACACGGCGATGTCACACCCGACGCCGATCGTCCCTGCGCAGTACGCCGCTCACTGGGGGAGCCAACCAAGCGTCCGATCTCTGGCCGGGTTCTCGCCGATCTCACCGGCCATGTTCCAGGAGAGCCAGGCGAACCCACGACAAAGGTACTCCTCCTCCCCCGAGTTCGACGGCGGGTTCAGCCTGAATGTTCTCTTCCCTGCCCTACCCCTCACCCTCCTCCGATGTTCAACGTCCCCTATGCTAGCTCTCCGGCATATGGCGACCCTTCATCGGCTATGTGCCATGGCCCTCTCCCGTTCGCCGACAGCTCCTCGACTTCGACCTTCGGTGACTCGGACGCCCGCAACGTGTTTGGCGGAATGGCGGACAAGGCGATCATGGCGGACATGATCGCATCCAGTTTGGTAGCGGCTGGCAGCAACTCCTTCTTCACTCAGGAACAGTCCCGGGCCGAAGCCGAACATGGCCTCGAGTCACAGGATTTTGCCGAAGGCCTGGATGACAAGTTGCAAGCCAAGGATAGGGAGGAGGCCGAAGAGGACGCCTTGGCACCGGCGAAGGGCATGGGCAAGGACAATAGGAAGGCGGCGGAACTCCGCGTCAAGTGGACGACGCTTGAGGACTGATGAGTCCAAAATTGGTGCATATTTAAGTATATATAAATTATTCATATTCTCACTCATTACGATGCTACATCTATCTACAACTATTCCTATTATGTATGAATACTAGTTCTCCTTCATTTACACATGGACTTTTCACAACTATGCCTATTATGTATGAATTGGAGGCTCCCGAATGCAAGCAAGCTGTCACACAATCGAAGACAAGCTTGTAAGAACCAAATCAAGAACTAGGGTTTCTAATGAAACACTAGAGCAAGGGTCCCTCAAGTGAATGAGGGGGAAATTAAGATCTCTCTTGGTGAAGCTTTAGATCAAGGCCTCCTCCTTCGATTTTCCAAATATCAAAGGCCTTTGGATGGTTGGATGAGAAGATCTTGTTGATTTGGTGGCTCTAGGGTTAGGGTTTTTCTTTTAGGAAACGAGCAGCTGGAGGAAGGGGATGAGGTCCTATAACAACCCCGGTCACTCCGGACCGACGGCTGTCACTTCTGGCAGCTCAATAGAATCTCTAGACTAACCCCACAGACCAACACTAGTATTTTATGCGCACTTTGTCCTCACTCGTGCTCATCCGGTACCCACTTACCGGTTGGTTACCCATCCTAGAATTGCTCTAGGCCAAGCATGCTTAACCTTAGAGTTCTTTTTAGATGAGCTTCCGGAAAAGAAGTTGCAAATTGTTGGTATGGGTTTCCTATCAATCCTATTGAGCCATGCACCAGGGTCTCACATGTCCCCTATTTGTAGCCCCTCGGTGAGTGAAGCATTTTCTGACTGTTGGAGCCACTTCCACACCGGAGACTCCGGTCTGACCATGATCCACACCGGAAATCCGGCCCGTCTCTGGTCAAACTCCGAAGCACCATACAGAATGTCCCATCCAATATGGAGAAGCCCCCTTCGAATATTCTTCAGAGATTCCGGCTTGGAGTACACCGGAGACTCCGGTCTGGAACATGCACCGAAGAATCCGATCCGACTCCGGTCCATCTCCGGAGCAGCATACAGAAGGTCCCTTGCACTTTTCTGGAAGCCCCTCCGGGGACTTTGGGGAAAACTCTGGACCACACCGGAGACTCTGATGTTTGCACATCGGAGACTCCGGTCTGGAATTCTCTGGAAGTTGTAGATTATTGCAAGGACATATCCATATGGTTAAGGGCTTTTCACTTTTCAGTATATCATCTTGTAGACATTAGCACACTATAAAAAGATTTACAAGTTGATAATGAACACCAAAACTGATTAAGACAATAAATTTCCTTTCACCGCATGCCTCGGTTATGTCTATACCCGAGCTCTTTTACTTATGCACTTTACATTGTGATAGCCTTCGTGCTTGAAGTAATCTATCTTGCTATCACTTTGTTGTTTGTCTTGCTTAGCATAAGTTGTTGGTGCACATAGGTGAACCTTAGTATATACAGGCTTTGTGCTTAACAAAAAAATGCTAGTTTTATTCTGCCATTGTTAAGCCCTTCTCGTAAAAGTTTAAACCGCCTATTCACCCCCCCTCTAGGCGTCATCCATGATCTTTCACTAACCTTTCATCTGTAGGAACTCCAAAATAATCAACGAACTCTTTACTTTTATGTTATTTACTTTCAAGCACTGTTCAAAATCTATTTCACCAATCAATCATATTCACACCCTTTTTTCTCAATGCTTGCAGTCATTCACTCAATACAAGTGACACCTTGGGTGTGACATAAACGCCGCAGATAAATGCTCGTCGAAGCTCTTCGCTGGGATCAACATAAAAACCAGAAGTAATACTTCCACAAAACATGCTTTAACAAACTTGTGATCTTGCAGTCATCAGAGGCCTACCACAAGAGCCGCGTACAGGTCATCCAAAACCTCGGACAACCGAGTGTTCTCGACCGCCTCCTTCAGCAGTTCCTTCAACGCGGTTGCCCGATGCAGCTCATGGTAGGCAGGCGACAGATCACCCCCCCTTTAGTGGGCACTGAACCTTGCAAAGGCAAGTTCATCGGACATGTTCAACCTATAGGGGTTAGACTCTACCTCATCCCTCATCAGTAGCGGGGACCTCTACCCTCTTGCTTGCACTCACGACATGCGCCATGGAAGGAGACGCCTCCGATAAAATGGAGAAGGAGATCTCGCTACCACCCCTAGACACCACGCACCATTCAAGATCCCAATGGAAGGAGGAGACCGGGGGAAGATGAGTGTTGGAGACAAGAGGGAAAGGAAGAGGTAGCACCGACCTTTTCTAGGACGACACAGAAGGGGCTGGCGTTCCCTCACCTCTTCCTCCATCCTCTACCACATTCCCCCACAATAGTTAAAATTGCCTCATCAACATCGAATTTACTCGTCTTGCTGCATGGACGGAAGGGGCGCCCGGACGGGTTCAAGGATTTCTTCATCGAACACACAATGGAAAGCCACACAAAAGCATCCTATCGATCATGTGTCCCCATAGGACTTAATACATAGGCCATGCAACATTACAAGCGTTTCCAAGACCATGCTCTTGGACTACTATCGAAGATCCATGAAGATCGGGTCCCCATGGCCCCGGAACGCATGGGGCACAATGAGGAGGAATCCCCCCCCCCACGCGCGCGTAAGACACCTTACCCGGGGAGCCCGTGCCTTCCCGGGGCATGCCACGTCAACCTCTCATGGTCGGGGGAATCACTTCCTTCACCAGGAAGGAAATCTTGACGTTGAGTCTTCCCGTCTTGCCCATAGTAAATGCGGATGCCAGTGGAGCTGCTCCTCCTGACACGCTACCTCTCCCCCTCTACCACCGGTGCCACGCGTGGATGCATGCGCCACACGTCAAAGCCTGACACCACACTCAGGTGACCCCCAGTACAAAAGGAGACTCCTTCTATGGGTAGGTGAGGATTCGTCTCCTCGGCGGATAGGGAAAACCCATGGCTGCTCCCTATAAAAAAATATACACATCATCATGCAGGAGTAGGGTGTTACGCTTCTCAGCAGGCTGAACCTAGGAAATATGCTTGCATCTCAGGTTGATTCCATCTTCGTATTTGTCGAGGTGGTTTGGTACGATCTCGCGCTCTCGCCCGAACAAGGAAAGGCGGTGTCCTGCATCCTCGATATCTGAGTTTCCACACTCCGACACCATTGTCAAAAATGACAACCATATATTGGAAGAGACAAGCCTAAAACTAAACAAAAACTTTATGATCACATGAGATCCATCGGACACATGAATCCATGCGCCCTCCTAGTGCTAGATGCATGATACCTTCGATCCGGATTCACGAATGTAGTATAATAGATTTTTCCCTAGAAGACCTGGTTTAATCGAACCTTGGAAAGCAATGCTAAATGGAAATAAAAAGGACACATCTACAAGACTTTGTTTATTCTTTTTACCTTAGTTTACCGGACCAATCTAGTTTACTTTTTATACTGGGTTGAATCAATGGATGGAGATATGCCAGGGTTGAAGATCCACCTGCAGTTGTACATTATATGGGATAAAAGATAATAATAAGTGTAGTCATGTGTAATGTTTGAATGGAGATAATCTCTTGTGGGAAACACATCCTAATATACTAAAGCTCCCGTGATGCAGCAGGCATAGAAATAGCCTTTTAATCCAACCGAGTGCATACCAAAGCCACGGGCTACAAACGATTATTAACTGAAGAACACAGATTAAAGCATTAAGTGGTGGTGTTGTTGTGATCTCGAATGGGGCGCTAAGAGAAGACCGTACTACCCTTTCTGTCACTAGGGTTCCTATGAGATCGTCGCTAGCCAAGTATTGCACCTCAAGCCTTTATTAATCTATGGGATCTTGGGTACCAACAAGTCCACAGATCGAGACAAGAGACAAAGAAACAAAAGATACAAATCTCAATTGCAAATAAAATACAATACTCCCATGATTAGATGCACATAGTTATTGTGAGGTTTCTCCCCAACCCGCAGCCCATGAGGACTACTCACTCATAACAAATAGATCAAGGATAGAAAATGTCACATCCCAAATTTTAGATTTGGTCTTGCATAACATTCATAGCATTGCATCATATCTTTCCATGCAAAACCGTCGAGTAGAAAGGTTCGGCGAAACGCTATCTTCAAAACCCTAATTTGTTTCACGAGGTTCTCAAGGGAGCTTTGGAGTGTCTTGCAACAACCACCCTGTAGGTTCGAGTTTTCGCAAACTTCGATCAAGGTTGTTTCTCGACGACGAACCCGTAGGGCGAGAATCGCCCAATCGGAGTTCGTATGCAAAAGACTCGGACGCTTTAGTAAATCACGGGAAGCGGTCCGAAATTCCGGACCGATTCCGAGTTCTAGTCCAACTCCGGACCGAATCAGTTTAGGATTGCGTGAGGCCCACAAAGGACCCACCTGGCCGACCCCGCCCAGCCTCGCTTCCGTGCGTGACCCGCGCCGCCATCGATCCCGACTCGCGCTGATCCGAGGGACGCCGCCGCCTCCGCCGTCGACCTGCGGTATGCCGCCGCCACTCCTCCTCCTCTCCGTTTCGCCAACCGCGCTCCATCCGCCGCCATCTACCGCCGTTGCCGCCTCCACCATGGCAGCGCCGCCACCGCCGCCAGCGACCGCCGCTGCCGTCGCCGCTGGCCTCACGCGCTGGCTGCTGCCGCCGCCGTCGCTGCCGCTTCGCGCCGCTTGCCGCCATTGCCGCCGCTGCGCACATCATTGCGCCGCCATCACGCGCGCGCTGGCGACACCGCCGCCACGCCACCGCCGCGGAGTGTCGCTGCCATGCGCGGTTGGCCAGACGCCATCATCGCATGCGTTATTGCATGCATACACGCCGCACGCATACGCACGCACGCTACCGCCGCTGCGATGTAACTTTTTCTCGACCCGTAGTTGACCGTGTACGCCTGCGGCAGAAAGATCTCGACGCCGATCCGATCGCCACCTCCGTCCGGAGCTCGCCGCACCTTCCGAGTCCGTTTCCATCCGCTTCGGTAAGACAACAACCACCGTCAGATCTCAGATCAGCGGCCTAGATCGTTCGTTGACTGGTCAACATCCCAGGCGTTGACTAGTCGACGCCTATCGCCGCCAACAAACAGAACGGTTGACTGGGTCAATTTCGTTAATCCCTTTAGTTGACAGATTTTGGTAAAATCTTGTAAATTGCGTAGAAATTCAACCGCTTGGCCAAAAATTGCAAATAAAATATGTGCGAGTTTAGTGAGTCATGTAGAATCTCTCTGTAGCTTTGGTTCAAACTTTTACTGTCAGGTTTAGTACAGTTTAATCAAACTAGTTAGTGGCCTTTTCGGAGTAATAAATTCGTAGAAAAAGATCCGTAGCTCCAAAAATCGCGTGTGATATGTCCCTGAACTCGTATGAACGAGGGGAATCTCATCGTGAATTAAAAAGGTAGTCTTAAAGTAAAAACTTCTGCAGTATTTGTCTAATGGCTTTCTGCAGTGTTTTAATTACTCGGGGAGTTTTATAATTCCTTTTTGAGTAATTCCAATTGGTACTGTTTCTATTCAGCGATTCCTATGCGGTAGATTTTTCCCAAGATTTTACGAACAATATACTACCGGTAGTGAATTATTTAAGTTCTAGCTCTAGTTTGGGGCATTACTTTTGTCTATTAGTTCTCCTAGCGTCAAAACTATTTTCCATGCATGCAATCGGTAGTGTTATGTTATAGGATGTTGTGGTGCAGCTGTAGCACCAATTCACTTGCCGATCTTGCATTCATGCATCATATTTGTTGCATATGTTGTGGATTGTTTGTTTATGAATGCAATTGTGTCGTGTAGATTGTGCTGAGTGCAACGCTTGTTCGTGTGAGGATTGTGCTCCAGACCGCTACAACCAAGGCAAGTAGATGCTACTTTGTTCATGATATCGTCCTACTATTTTCTATGCATTGTCGTGTATTTTGTAGATGCATGTGTAGGATGATACTATCGCTATGCTATGTCCTATTATGTGGTAGGACCCTCTCTGTAGATGAACCACCGTTTGTAGATGTGCTTAGCCATGCTTTGTTGAACGAGGGCTGGGTTACATCATTTGATACTTGTTTTCTCAAAGTATTGGTTTGTGAAAACTAAAACAACTTAATCAATGAACCCCCTGGGTGTGATGGTATTGATAAATTTTGGTGGTTTCATTGCGGAAAGGCACCCAGGTATCAAGAGAGAATGATTGACTTCTTTATTGTGTAGCTTACGTGTACAACCATGTGCCAATAATGAAATGGGCGGTTGGTTGGACTTAGTAGGTTGTGGTAACTCGAACCCGCGTATCCAGAGATGTAGAATTTTGGTAGGTTGGACCGTGCGGGATTGAGGAGCTACTTACCGAACAGTCTCTTCTTGGTCTTCTCCCTATCATCGCCCAAAATGAGAGTGATGGTACGAGCTGGGCTGGCCAAGTCACATGGGTAAAGTGTACAAACCTCTGCAGAGTGTATAATCTAATCGATTAGCCGTGTCCCCGGTTATGGACATCTGAGTTGCTAGATATTGATCCCATGACATGTTTCTCGCTCATTCTAATTTCATAATTATTCTAATACTGTTGGATTAACTTAATTGGGATCTTTTCAAATAAAATCAAAACTTTTTATGAAAGTAGGATAAATGTATTTGCAAATGCAAGCCAGACACAGCTCCACTTGCCAAATATGCATGTAGATGTTAGTACAATTGTCTCCATTACTAGCTCTACTTGCCATACATTCCATGTATTGACCCTTCGGGGCTTCTACGTTTCATGTTGCAGGTTATTCCGATTCTGATTGATCGTTATAGGCCACAGTACTCCACTCGGCACTTGTTCACTTGTGGGCAATTTGAAGATTGGAGGATTTATTTGCTTTTGTTGCTACCTGAATAGTTTGAGCTAGCTTTATGCTAAGCTTTCATTGTAATAATGGTACTCTGGATCTTTGTAGATCATGATACACGGTTATTTTGCTATGATTATCTATCTTACTCTATTGTGGGCCAATGAACCGATCCAGGGATTGGCATGTCACATAGAGGCCACGGTCTTATCGTAACCGGGTGTCACAGATGGTATCGAGCCGTGTCGATCGTAGGATCGTGACCTAGGATTGGATTAGGAAGCCATAGAATTATTAAGCCTATATTAACACTGTCTTTCCTCTTATGCCTTTCACCCTCGTAAATTCTTACCATATGCTATTCTCACACTTTCCTCTTTGCTTGATAGATGGGAGACGGCAGGACTGAGTATGTCACCATGGAGTCACCAAGGCCCTTTGCAAGGCAGTTAGCTCAGCTCTCTCAGTCATTGGGATTGCCACTGCCTATGTTCAAGGGAAGAAGGCTGTACACCTACGGATATGGAGAGGATGCATGGGAGATCACTACCTTCATATTCAGAGATGCTGCCTTGCCAAACCCCGCGCACTTGGTCTACACCAAGATATACTGCAACTGGGGACTTGGAATCAACCTGGCTGTACATGAAGCCATGTCTCGCCAGTGCCACTATGTCCGAAACCTGCTGCCTGCAGATTCACCCTACCGTGATTATGGAAGGCGTGATGAAGAAGGGAACATTGTGATTACCCCGGCGAAAGGAACAACATGCCGCCCCGTCGAAGGCACATAGAGGACATGGAGAGGGAGAATGGAGCTCTAGCAGAGAAGGTGAGGATGTTGAAGGAGATAGCAGACTTTACTAGCAATGGAATGGTGGTCCAAGGACAGGAGATTGACACTTTGCATGGAGCTGTGGGAGTTCTGGAGACTGCCCTGATAGCCAGATATGAGACCATAGCCCATCTTCATGGCACTGTGCAAGAGAATACCCAGAGCATACAACAGTTGCAAGGGACCGTCCAAGAAAGGGACCAAACCATTGAAGCTATGACATCCCAGATTGCCGCTCTCCAAGCACAGCTAAATCCACCCTCTGATGATGACAATGGAGATGATGGCAACAATGGGGATGATGATGATAGTGGAGACGGTGATGATGATGAGGACGAGGATGATGATGATGGAGACGATGATGGTGGAGGAGATGAAGCTGTTGCTGTTGCAGCTGAGGATGAAGAAGAAGAGGAGGATCCAGAAGAGGTGGAGTTTGAAGTCTCAAGTGATGGTTCAGGAGAGGTGTACACTCCGCCGCCATGGTTGTACCGCGAGCCGAAGCGCCAACGCATGACCGCAAGGACCTACATCAATCTCTTCAAGAAGTAGATAGAAGTCCACCAATTAGTCCATGTTTGGAGAACTCGTTAGGATTAGTCTCGATTGTTGTGAAACTTAGTCCATGTTAGTTTAAAAGTGTTTAGTTGCTTATTTGTGTACTCCAATATCCCAGGATTTATTTGTGCGAATTTTATGAAAGAGTTATGGCAATTTGGTTATCATCTGTGTGTTTTTCGCTGCAGTTTTTCCGCTGATACAGCAGTACTGCGCGATTTTTCATATTTTTCTGGTAACTCGGAAAAATCTGAAAAAAATTGGGCTGATGCTAAACTCTCTGTGCCATATGCACAAAAATTTTCTAAATTTTCTGACGAGTTTAAGTCAGGCGTAAAAAATCGTGATTGCTGCTGGACTGTTCTGGCAGAATTGCTGTTTTGTTGATTAGTTGATCTATTGTTTAGTTAACCATTGCCAACTTTTGCAAAACTATTTCAGTAGGTATATACTGCTAGGATAACACCTGGGATGTTGCTGGATCGCTTGTTTGGTGTTGTGTTGCTTGCTTGTGATTGTCTGCTATTGCTTGTTGTTGATTGATCATATGCATGGGTAGAATCCTATTGTCGTAGTTGATTCTTTCTAAATTTACCTATGCTGAACCGCAGATGCCTCCCCGCCGACAAACCACTGAGATGGAGCAGCTCATGGCAGCTCAGGCACAGCTGACCCAAGTGATGACCTAGTTCATGGCGAATCAGAACAACAACAATGGAAACAATCAGCCTCAGGGAGATGCTCTCACCAGATTTCTGAGGTTAAGGCCAGCTAAGTTCTCTACCGCAACGGAACCAATGGTTGCTCTCGACTGGTTGCGTTCAGTCAACAAGGATCTAGTAACTGTCGGATGCACTGATGCTGAGAAGGTGAGGTTTGCCGCTCACCTACTGGAGGGACCATCCGCTTCTTGGTGGGACACTTTCCAGATCACCCATCCGCTGGACACCGTGACTTGGGCTATGTTTGAGGAAGGTTTCAGGACCAACCACGTGTCTTCAGGAGTTCTGAGCCTGAAGAGGAAGGAGTTACGCAACTTGCGCCAAACCAATCGCACCGTGGCCAAGTACATTGAGGAGTTCAACAACCTGTCCCGTTATGCACCTGAGGATGTTGACACTGATGCCAAAAGGAGGGAGAGATTCCTGGATGGCCTCAGTGATGAGCTTTCAGTACAACTACTTGTGGTTTACTTCCCCACTTTCCAGGAGCTTATGGACAAGGCCAGGATCTTGGAAGGGAAGCACAAGCAGGTAGAGAACCGCAAGAGAAAGAGCAATACTCATCACTCTGGTTCTCACCACAAGTCTCGCACTTCATATGATGGATATTCCAAGCATGGAGGAAGTGACCATGGGAGCCATGACCGCCACGATGGACATCGTCATGACAACCATAGGAGCAGCCACCACAACCACAAGGGAGGACACGGTGGACATGACCGCAACCGTGATCGCAACTTCGTGAAGAAGGATCTGAGTGAGGTGACGTGCTTCAAGTGCAAGCAGAAGGGACACTATGCTGATAACTGTCCGGAGAGGAAAGGACTGAAGCCAACCAACGGCGAGAAGACCACAGTGAACCACATGAATGTGGAGGAGATTCCAGATGAGCCTGACCTTGTGATTGGTAAGTTCCCAATCAACACTTACCCTGCACTTATACTTTTCGATACTGGTGCATCGCATTCATTCATATCAAGGGCATTTGTGGATAAGTATAAGTTACCTACTGAGTCTATAAAAAGGTCTATTAGAGTGAGTTCACCTGGAGGAGATATGATAGCTAGTGCGGGATGCCGCGATTTAACTGTGAGGATTGGAACACACAACTTCATTGCACATCTAGTAGTACTGGATTCACAGGGATTACATGTCATTCTGGGTATGGATTGGATGTCTATGCATGGGGACACATAGATTGTGCACAGCGAGCTGTTTCACTCAAAACCCCGGATGGTAAGAGGATTAGATTCAAGTCGGCTGCACGACCAGGAAGGTGTAAGTTGAATTCTCTTAAGGGGGTTAGCATGGATACTGTGCCAGTGATTAGGGATTACCCTGACGTGTTTCCGGAAGAGCTGCCAGGGATGCCACCTGACAGGGATGTAGAGTTTCTTATCGACCTGATACCGGGAACAGGACCTATAGCAAAGAAACCATATAATATGGATGTGGATGAGCTGAAAGAATTGAAGAAGCAGTTGAAGGAACAGCTGGAAAAGGGATTCATTCAGCCTAGTGCGTCGTCATGGGGAGCACCTGTTCTGTTTGTGGAGAAGAAAGACAACACCAAGAGATTAGTGGTAGACTATCGCTCGCTGAATGAAGTAACCATCAAGAACAAGTACCCTCTGCCGAACATAAATGATTTGTTTGACCAACTGGAAGGAGCAAAGGTGTTTAGCAAGATTGATCTGCGATCGGGCTACTTCCAATTGAAGATCCGAGAAGAGGACGTACGAAAAACCGCCTTCACCACTAGGTATGGTTTATATGAGTATACATTTATGTCTTTTGGACTAACGAATGCCCCAACATACTTCATGACCATGATGAACAAGGTATTTATGGAGTATCTGGACAAGTTCGTGGTGGTGTTTATTGATGACATACTGATATATTCCAAGGATGATGCCGAGCATGAGAAACATCTGAGACTGATTATGGAGAAGCTGAGGGAACACAAGCTGTATGCCAAATTCAGCAAGTGTGAATTCTGGCTTAACACCGTTGGATTTCTTGGACACGTAGTGTCAGGAGAAGGAATTGCTGTTGATCCAAACAAAGTGACTGCAGTAACTGAGTGGGAAGCACCCAAGAATGCTGGAGAGATTCGAAGCTTTTTGGGACTTGCTGGATATTACAGGAGGTTTATCGAAAACTTTTCCAAGATTGCTAAGCCGATGACTGAACTTCTGAAGAAGGAGAGGAAGTTTGAATGGTCAGACGTATGCGAAGCCAGTTTTCAGGAGCTGAAGCGTCGACTAGTGACCGCGCCTGTTCTATGTTTACCAGATCTTCAGAAGGATTTCCAAGTGTACTGCGATGCTTCTCGACAGGGACTTGGTAGTGTGCTGATGCAAGATGGGAGAGTAGTGTCATATGCCTCGCGAAAACTCAAGCACCATGAGCGGAATTACCCCACACACGACTTGGAGTTAGCATCAGTGGTTCATGCACTCAAAGTGTGGAGGCATTACTTAATGGGAAAACACTGTGATGTGTACACCGACCACAAGAGCCTGAAGTACATATTTACACAGAAGGAACTGAACATGAGACAACGGAGATGGTTGGAACTTATCAAGGATTATGATATGAATCTACAATACCACCCAGGAAAGGCTAATGTAGTAGCAGATGCTCTGAGCCGGAAGGTTTATGCCAATGGATTGACAATTGGTGAATTGCCTGAGGATTTGTGCAAGCAATTCAGGGACCTTAGACTGGAGGTAGTATCTGAAGGATACCTGGCCACAATGGAAGTCCAACCGACGCTACAGGACAGGATCATAAAGGCTCAAGTGGGAGACAAGGAAATAGAAGAGATAAAGGAAAAGATGAAGGAGAATCGGGAAAAGGATATTCGCGAGGATGAGCATGGTACCTTGTGGTATGGAGATCGTTTGCCCAAATGACCGGAGATAAGGGAGTTGATTTTGCAGAGGCTCATAACTCGCCGTACTCCATACATCCGGCAACACAAAGATGTATATGGATTTGAAGAGCGGATTTTGTGGAACAACATGAAGGGAGATATCGCCAAGCATATTGCCCTATGTGATGTATGTAGCGAGTGAAGGCGAACACCGTAAGCCACAGATTGTTACATACCGTGTCGGATTGGAAGTGGGATAGAGGGAATGGAATTTATCACAGATTGCCCAGACCAGGTCGATATGACTCTATTTGGGTAGTGGTCAACCATTTGACCAAGGTAGCCCACTTTATACCGTGAAGACGACATACGAGTGCAAAGTTGGCCAAGATTTACATGGACAGAATTGTGTGCCTACACGGAGTTCCCAAGAGTATCGATCCGATAGAGGCACCCAATTTACCTCACACTTCTGGCGCCACTACACGAGTCACTTGGTACTAGATTGAGTTTAGCACAAGCTTCACCCATGCATCGATGGACATACCGAAAGGGTGAATCAGATTTTGGAAGACATGCTGAGAGCTTGCGCCTTGGCTCATGGCTCTAGTTGGGATGAGAACTTGCCGTATACGGAGTTTTCCTACAACAACAGCTATCAAACCAGCATCAAGACGTCACCGTTCGATGTGCTATATGGGAAACGGTGCCGAACACCATTGTTATGGGATGGAGTAGGATAACGTCAGCTGTTTGGACCTGATTTGATCAAGGATGCTGAGGAGAAGGTCGCCTTGATTAGAGATAGGCTGAAGGTAGCACAATCAAGGCAGAAGAGCTACGCTGATGCCAAGCGCAAGGAAGTGGTGTACGAGATGGGCGATAGAGCATACCTCAGAGTATCGCCGCTTCGTGGAATCAAGAGATTTGGAATTAAGGGTAAACTGGCACCTCGATTTATTGGACCGTATCGGGTCTTAGCACGCAAAGGAGAAGTTGCTTACCGCTTGAGTTGCTGGAGGCTCTCTGCTGTTCACAACGTGTTCCACGTGTCCCACTGAAGAAGTGCCATCCGGAGATGGTGGATACACCATTGAGAGACACCGCATCTGGAGGAGGTTCACCGAGAATGATTTGACCTATGAGGAGAAACCGGTCAAGATTTTGGAGACAGCAGAAAGGACTACCCGTACCAAGACAATCAAGTTTTGCAAAGTACAGTGGAGCCACCACACCGAAGAGGAAGCCACTTGGTAGCGTGAGGATGACATCCGAGAGGGCTACCCACACCTATTTGCTAGCCGCGCCGAATCTCGAGGACGAGATTCATCTTAAGGGGGTTAGTCTTGTCACATCCCAAATTTTAGATTTGGTCTTGCATAACATTCATAGCATTGCATCATATCTTTCCATGCAAAACCGTCGAGTAGAAAGGTTCGGCGAAACGCTATCTTCAAAACCCTAATTTGTTTCGCTACGAGGTTCCTGAGGGGAGCTTTGGAGTGTCTTGCAACAACCACCCCTGTAGGTTCGAGTTTTCGCGCAAACTTCGACTGAAGGTTGTGCCCCTCGACGATACGAACCCGTAGGCGCGAGAATCGCTCCAATCGGAGTTCGTATGCAAAAGACTCGGACGTTTTAGTAAACCGCCGGAAAGCGGTCCGAAATTCCGGACCGATTTCCGAGTTCTAGTCCAACTCCGGACCGAATCAGTTTAGGATTGCGCGTGAGGCCCACAAAAGGACCCCACCTGGCCGCCGACCCCGCCCAGCCTCGTTTCCCGTGCCGCGCGACCCCCGCCGCCATCGATCCCGCCTCCCGCGCGCGGATCCCGAGGGACGCCGCCGCCCGCCGACCGCCGACTCGCCGCCGCCACCCTCTCCTCCTTCTCCGTTTCCGCCAACGCGCCATCCGCCGCCGCCATCTACCGCCGCTGTTCACCATGGCGCGCCACCACCGCCAGCTGCCGCCACCGCCGCTGCCGCTGACGCCGCCGCCGCGCCACATCACCGCCGCACGCGCAACACCGCCGCCAAGTCGCCACCTCGCTGCGGAGTGCCGCCCGTTATGCTGCGCCGCCGACGCGGCATCGCATGCGCGCAGATGCATACACGCGCACGCATACACGCACGCTACCGCCGCGCGATGTAACTTTCTCGACCCGTAGTTGACCGTGTACGCCTGCAGGAAATATCTCGACGCCGATCCGATCGCCACCGCCGTCCGAGCTCGCCGCACCTTCCGAGTCCGCTTTCGCCATCCGCTTCGTGAAGACAAGAGCCACCGCCGATCTCGATCGGGCCTAGATCGCTCGTTGATCGGTCAACATCCAAAGCGCTGACTAGTCGACGCCTAGTCACCAAATAAATGCATACGCTTGATCGTCAATTTCGTTAATCCCTTTAGTTGGCAGATTTCATTAGAATCTTGTAAATTGCGTAGAAATTCAACCGCTTGGCCAAAAATTGCAAATAAAATTGCAAATAAAATTGATTACTCTCATAATAATATAAAAGCAAAGAGGCAAAGTATGAATCCACATTTACGAAAATAGGAAAAACGAACAAATATTTTTGTATTTTTGAGTAAAGGGTTTAAAGAATAGAAAGGATCTTGCGACCAAGCAAGGGTTCTAAGAAAAACAAATAAAACAAAAGCAAAGTAAAAAAAGCAAAGGGAAAAGCGAAGTGTTGGAACAAACCAAGACGAGTGTTTCAAATCTCCCAAAGAGATGAAGTACAACCTCATAATTACACAAATAAATTTGCAAGGGGAACACATCCCCAAGATCAGGCTTTTGCAAGCCCCTTTGTTGCTCATTGTGGCGGCGGTGGATAATCTCCCAAGTTCCATTGGCCATGCCAATTTTAGAACTGGGTGTTGAGGCTTGATGACCCACAAGTATAGGGTGTATCATAGTACTTTTGATAAATAAGAGTGTCGAACCCAACGAGGAGCAGAAGATGTTGACAAGTGGTTTAGATCAGGAATTCAATGTAAATACTAGCAAACAGATTTTTAGGTTTTTTTATAATGCTGATAAATAAAGTGCGAGTAAATAAAAGACAATAATAATAATTGCAGCAAGTGGCCCAATCCTTCTTCGGCAAAGGACAAGCTGGTTGTATTACTTAAGATGACCAAACGTTCTCGAGGACACATGGGAATACTGTCAAGTGCTTTCGCTTCATATAGTTGATTAATCTTCTTTGGTTTTGTAAGTGTTGTGTGGGTGAACCTGTGCTAATGTACCAAGCTTACTTGGACTAATATATACTTGTGATTAAACCCCCTACAAGCATCCGCAACTACAGAAAAGTAATTAAGATAAAAACCTAACCATAACATTAAATTCTCAGATCCTACACTCCCTTGTGCAAAGGTTTCCTAACGGGGGTTTAGGTTTCTATCACTCCGACTACCCCACAATTAGTAGCCAAATACACAATGCATTCCCTAGGCCCATAAAGGTGAAGTATCATGTAGTGGACGTTTTATGCGCTCAGATCAATGTAGAGTTTCATTGGGACACCCCAAGACAAAGGTATGATAAGCGCATCAGCAAGTCTTCCCTCATAAAGAAACCAAGGTTATCGAACCAGTAGGAGTAAGGAAACAACTCAAAGGTGTTGCTAGCAACTTGGAAACCTCCACAACACAAACTCAAGGCTTTGCCCCAACGAACAATGAGGTTGTCAATCTCACCAGTTTGCTAAAAACAAAGGGTTAATTACATGGTGTGGAAGGTAATAGTGGTTTGGAGAAAGTAAACAGTAACAGTGGAAGATGTATCAATGGTAAAGATTGGACCGGGGTCCATAGTTGTAACATCCCAGCATATAGGACCTAATGAAGGGTAGATTTAGGAATATGAATTGTTGCATGCATTCATTTATGAAAATGTGGGTAAAATTTTCGCCAAATAAAACCTTGAGTGATCAATGTTTCTTCTTACTTTGAGATTAGGTTTAGTCTTAAAGGAGGATTGCTATAAACTTTGATATGATCTTAAAGAAATTATGTGTGTTTTAAAAATGAATTTGAATTTTAAACTTGAGTGTTTGAATAATAATTTCAATGATTTAGATATAAGATTTTAATCTTAAATTAATTAAGAGATAAGTATTATAACTTAAATCTTATCCAAAACAATATTGAGTATGAAATTTATTTCATTAGCACATAAACAAGTTACAAAGAATGTAGCTACTGAAGTTATTTCCAAATTCACAATTTATAACAGAATAAAGAATAAGAATATTCTTTATTAACAATAATATAATCTTTATTACAATTAAATAAAATAAATATTACAAGAAGGATAAAATAAAAATTACAAAAGAATAAACAGATTACATTTGTATATCTACTAACTATCCTATATCTAAATCTACACTAAATCTTCATCTTTATCTTTGTACCTGCAAAACAAAGACTAAATAGAAACAAATAAGATTAGTGTTAGTATATTTCTCTCAGATATGTCAGTGAAGTGCACTTGACAAACTCATCATTGAGAAATGTTATAAAAGGGGCAAGTTTCACCAATATGAATGATTTCATCTTTCATAAATTCACAGCCAGAATGCAAATGACAGCCAAGAGGGATCAATTCACTAGCCAGGTGAAAGTAAGCTAGTAATAGTAAGTTCAAACTTTCTGAACCTATCCGCAAGTGCATAGCAGGCACACAAGCTGGACACACACAAGCATGCAGATGGTGTGCTGTCGACCTCACAAGCACAACCAAATATCACAAAATCACAGCACAGCCGTGGAGGAGCACATCAGTGCATCTCTCCACTACACAACACACCAGCATAGCCAGGGTAAACAGCAGCTAAACCAAGAACAGCAGGCAAATAAAACCACCCAGATCAACCCAAACACACCAGGATGGTGACATAAGGAGGGGGATGGATCTGGTGGAGAGCAAGGTCAAGCCCAGGAGCTAGGAGGAGCAGGCAAGCTCAAGAGCAAGCTCAAGAGCAAGCTCAAGAGCAAGCTCAGGAGCCCAGCAAAAGCAGATCAAGGTCAAGCTCAAGATCATCATCAATCTACTACACCAACATCAAATTTTGTGGTCAGCCTCATAAAACCATCACATGATTTCATCATATTATCCAAGCAAAAGCATGTGTTGCTTTATGAAATGATCTCTCAATAATCACCCAAGAGAGGTGAATCTACCCTAGAGATTTCAAGTATAAGATAAGAAAACTAACTCAACCACAAGCACTAAACTCTCAGACCAGCATCACTGAGTTTAGTGTTATTTTCTTTTTTCAACTTAGATCATCCTTCATTTGATCTTATCAGATCAGGACACATATCTCACAGAGAGTAGCACCTCTAATCCTATAAGTTTCAAACAAACTATTACTTAACTAACTAGGAATTAAATCCTAGAGCCTCAGACCAACATCATAGGCAGGAAAGTTAAGAAAAGCTTTTATTTCATCTTGCCAGTTTTAATCACAAGCATTATCATGCTAAGCCCAGAAATAAAACTCCATCACTTGTGCGCCAGATCATAATGGTATCACAAGGACAGGTTTTAAATGAACCAAAACCCAATCTATGCTTAATTTCCACAGATAAAAGGGACAACCACTACATATCATTTTCCTGAAGCCAAGTGCCAGGAATCAACATTAAATTCATCTATATATCCACAAAAATCATTACATGTAATGATTTGATTAATTGTGTATAATCTCATACAAGCTTACCATTATAATTGTTGTAAGCAACTACTGAGAGAAAACTACTGTCAGTACAAGCATTCTGACAGTAGAGTAAATTCTCAGATCAACAACATAATCCAATCAGGGATTCCATAGAAACACAAGCATAGGATCATAGTGAATCATCACTAGAATAAATCTGACAGGCAACTAGCATCATCAAAGCCACTATAAATCATTAACCACAACAGACAATCATTCTTCATGCTCAAGTATGATCATTAGTAAATCTAAAAAGCATCATGGATACGATCAACATGGGGTTATGAACCCTAATCAGAGCAAGAACCCTAATCCAGAGATGAACCCAATCAACACATAGTCACTGGGCATGAGAAGCCACTAGACACACATAGAGGGGTTCATGGTAATAGCATGAACTAGTACCACAAAAGCAACTTACCCGAGGTCCTCCGATTTAATCAAGAGGAAGCAGATTGGGTAACAAGGCGGCACATGGAGCAGCTGTGGGGCCAGACCTGCACCGCCACTTGAGGTGACCACAACATCACACGAGCCTAGCACACCACCGCAGGCGGGACCGCGGCGACGTCGACAACACCTTTTCCTAACCCTAGGGTTCGGGAACGGGGTGGACCTGGCCACGGGGAAACCCTGGAGTCAAATCCAAGTGGATAGAACGAACGAGCATCGTCGATTACCCCAACTCGCACCACGACGGCGACCAGAACGGCCGACGGAGGCAGGAATCGACGGTGGCGGCATCGCCGGCCGCGGGGTCGGGTCAGAGGAGGAGAGGGTAAGGTCGAGGGAGAGAGGGAGGCAGAGAGGATGGGCTGGGTGGGCCAAAACCCTTAGGGGTGATATTTTGACCTTGCCCTATTAGGCCACCCTGGCCCAATAAGCCCAAGGGGCCAGCCCAAGTTGTTTAATAAACTATTTTGATCAATTGGAAAAGACCAAAATGCCCCTGACCTCAATAAAATTCTAGAAAATAAAATAAAAGTCCAAAAATTATAAATAAAATATTTTTGGATTCACAATAATCCACACTGTCCAAATAAAATTAACATATAAAATTTTGGACATTTAAACTCTTATAAGAATTTTGGAATTTATATATTCTTTATGGAATTTTACAAATTTTTTGAAAAGTGATAAAAATAAATAAAAATCACTTTCATTATTTATTAATATTATAGTATTTTTGAAAAATACTTAATAAATATTTAGTAATAAATTTAATTGATAATTAATAATTCCTAAAAGAATTATTAAATCAATAAAGGTCAAATAAGAAGGGAAATCAAATCAAAAAATTCAATATATGCAATAAATATAAAAAATAATATTTATAAATGCTTTATTAAAAGGGCACCTTATATAGGGAAAATGCATAAAGAATTAAATAATGCATTACATTACTTGCATAATCATTTTGCTTCTTTAAATATTGTCCTCACCGGGCAATAATGATGTTTTTGTAGAACTAGAAGCTCAAGGTCCAGTGCAAGCATCAGACTTCACTACCTTGCCATCACAAGGCAAGTTCATCACTTGCTCATGTCCTTTGAAGAGTCTTTATCAAAGTATTTGCAAATTGTGTGTTATAATTTATGCTATAAAAGAAAGAAAATAATATTTTCATAAATAAAGAAATCATAGATATCATCCTAAGTGGTGATATAATGGAGCAATAGAACTTAGGGTTCTATGTGCAACAATTACGATCAAGTAGGGACTTAACAACCCCTGACATCAGTGATTCTAGCGCCGTATATTACGCGTTAACCATGAGATTTGGAATGGGACAGAGAATTCAGCTGTATCTCTTTCCTCTCGCATCAGACCAGATGTGCAGGTCGTGGCTGTTATCCTCGTAGCGTGCATATTAATTGGTAATTCGTAGAGGATATGCAGCATATGGGTGGGAACCCTCATCGTCCCACGATAGTTCTGGCATCTAACGGTTTGTACAAACCATTGCCGTAATTCATTATGTGGGCATGGTGTACACCAAGGAGGCATGCGGGGCCGCGAAGGGGGCAGTGATTGGCTTGGACCAACTACTGGGCCCCACATCATGGAGTTGTGGACGGGAAAGTACGCCCGGTTGTGCAACAAGGAGTTGATCTCTCATGGGTAAAGTAACGCACCTCTGCAGAGTGTAAAAACTGTAACTTGTTACTCTCTGTTCCGGGAAGGAGATACGAACGCGGTAGAAAAGGAACTCCATGAAAGTTCTGGTCAACCTGTGAAGGCTGAGTGTCATAGTTTTTAATCCGAGGTGGTAGCTAGAGTATCAAACTTCCCACCTTGCATATAATGAACTTGTTGGATAACGCTGTTACTCATTCTTTCCTTTGATCCCTTGCTTAGACTCTGAGGATCCCGAAGGCGTGCCAATGTATGCAGCCGAATGCCAAGAAGACGTGATCTATGAGGAACTTGATCTATCCGGAGGAGTTGAAGGCGTGGATTACGAGATCCGCTACGGTGTCGATGAGAACGAGTCCACTTATATGTCTAGTTAGTAGTAACTAACGGAGCCGAGCAGCATGAACTCTATAGAATAAGTTGTTGAGCCCCACTCCTAGTCGGAGTTGTTACTTTTAGATTTCCGTTGAACGCTTTATATTTTGGTTTGTAAGTTGGATCTTTTGGAAGTCTTGAACTTCCGGTATTGTAATAATAATAATAATGTGTGTACTTTTGTAATATGGACCCACAATGTTTCTGTTGTACCACTCTGAGGGATGTGATATTTACGGAACAGTGTTCTGTGGATGTCATGTCAACGACTATAGTGTACTACACATGCAGTGGTATGTTGGGTCACCGCAGTTGGTATCAGAGCAAATTGCTTTGACCTTAGGTTGGAAACCTAGTAAAGGGTATTACCTGTAGGAAAGCTAGCAACGATAAAGAATTCTCTAAAAGTAATATAATGGGTATTCAAATGAGAATATTCCGTTATATATTTTAGTCTGATAATTCTTTGTTATGATGCAATATATCATTGGATACTAATCAAAATTATTTTTCTGTTATACAGAGAAATGGCACCAAAGTTTCGAAAACAGACTTTGGTCAGGAAAGAGGAGACTCTTGATGATTATCTAGGATCATTTATAGACCAACTTCGTCAACTTTTAAAGCTCTTTAATTGTCCAACTAGAATTCCAGTGAACGCTATCACTTACCTTGATGGCCGGATGTTATCCAAGTATCGTGTGAGTATCCAACTTCCAGAGAAGCTTGGATTATATCACGATCTACCCATAGGAGAAGGTAGGAGTCATTTAGCAGCCTATCATGTTGCTGTTGTGGAGGCGATAGCTAATATCCGGGAGCAGAAAACCAAGGAGTTGGAAGGTAGAACATTCTCTGTGATACCTTACAATTCTATAGACTCGGAGCCTATACCGGATCATCTTACTTTGGTTAAGAAGCATCCTAAGTTAGCTTCCAAGTTTATGGATAGATACCGAACACTCGTTTCGTCTTTTTATAAGACCCATCAAGTGATTATCGAAGACAAAGATGACATGTTAGAGGATCTAACTGATCCGGAAAGGAGGAAGCAGTTAGCATTCCAGTTAGAGAAAGAAGCAAGTAGTAGTGCAACACCTATCTTTAAGGATATACCTATAGATCCGGAATCTTTTACACCATATCCTTACTCACCAAGACCTGAACCTACACATGATCCTACTATAGATATGCGGTATGTAGTACCACAGGGCTCAGAGGATGGTTCTGACTCAGATCTTCCTATTGAGAATTCAGATGGTTGGAGGATGGGATCATATAATGGATCTCATGAACACCAGATGTCCATAGATGGTTCTGACAAAAATGTTGGACAATCTAGTTGGATGGGTGCAAGAATGAACCCTAATAATAGTAGTAGAAATACCATGTCAATAGATGATCAGGATGAAGAAGAAGATCCTGAAGAGATAGTGTTTGAATCATCAACATCTTCTCAAAACCCAGGGAATATACATTATCCAGTGTTCAATTATCTTGCCCAAGGGAGCACCTGGGAAGCAGCAGGATCTGCGTATTCTGTTGAAGATAATGAAGCTCACGAGATGCCGGTTGGAGATAATGTTGAATATGTTTCTGAAGACTTTTCAGCTGAGCTGGAGGGAGTCGATGCGCTCAGGTTGAGTAATGACTCAAGTCCTGACACTTCAGATACAGAGTATGTTCCTTTTGGAAGGCCATATGTTCCACAAACTATGCGACGAACAACACGTCATCACGGTTGGACATCAGGCATGTATGGTGAGCGTAGTTACTACTAGAAGGAGACAAGTAGTCAACAGTATCAAGCACTATGTATTGTACTCCAAGGAATAAGGTAGTGAGATAAATACGGTAGTTTTGTGATTATACCTATATGGTATATGTTGTAAGAACTTTGTATCATTATGATATTATGTATAATATGTGAAATGCATATTTGGATTTTCTTTGGATCTTCATTGTGTGACTAGTTCTGTGTGTAAAGTCGATCTCAGAACACATGTGCATGATGTAATTATGAGTATTCACTTTATGTTGCAGGACTAGGGGGTCATGGATACGGGTGTAGAAATGGAAACTGAGCAGCAGCGGATGGAGCGAGAGGCCAAGGAAAAGGCCGATGCAGATGCAGCAAATCAAGAAGCATTACCACCACAACCAATGAGGCCTATAATGGAGCAGAACTTTATGCAATGCATGCAAATGATGCAAGAGACCCAAAACAAGTTCATGGAAGAGCTGCTGGGGCGAGCAAATCAGAGGACACCTGAAGGAGGAGGAGTGAGTCTATCTGATTTTCAGAATGCAAGACCGTTACCTTTTGCATCAGCTCCTGAACCAATGGATGCATAAGACTGGCTAGCAGATACAGAAAGGAAGCTGAAAACTGTGGGTTGCAATGATGAGGAAAAATTGAGGTATGCAACTCATCTGCTGACTGGACCCGCAGCATCTTGGTGGGAAAATCAGTTAGCCATGCAACAACCAGGAAGGGAGATTACCTGGGAGGAGTTCAAGAAGAGATTCCGTGAATATCATGTTTCGGAAAGTGTCATGGAGTTGAAGCGGAGAGAATTTGAGGAGCTTCAACAAGGATATACTAGTGTCATGAAGTACATCCGGGAGTTTAGCCAACTGTCTCGTTATGCTGAGGAGGATGTTAACACTGAAGAGAAGAGGAAGAAACGTTTCTTGCGTGGATTAAATCCGTTTGTGAAGATGCAGCTAAGGTTAGCCCATAATAAAATTTATCAGTAGTTGTTAGATGCAGCCATTAGTTTTGAAGATGAATACAAGAATGTCCAAGAGGATCGAAGGACGAGAGCCCAGAAGGAAACCAAGAGAATTCAGGCAAGCAAACCTAAACCTAACCTAGAGTTCAAACCTCGGAATAGGAATTATGGCAACAACAATAATAACAACAACAATAACAATAACAAGGGCAGTGGTGGAAATCAATCTAATCTGAGAAGGAATGTTATCTGTAACAACTGTGGAATTCCAGGGCATTTCCAGAGGGAGTGCAAAAAGCCTGTAGTGATCTATTATGGTTGTGGCCAGAAAGGGCATATCAAGCCAGATTGTTCGAGCAAACCACCGGGAGGATGGCCTACCAAAGGAGGAGGACAAGCCAGTGGAGGAAATGGATAGCCCAATAAAGGAGGAAACAATGGCAAGAGAAACCAACCAAGCAGAAAACTGAACTATGCAACCTCGAGGAGGTGGATAATTCGGAGCATGCAGTGATAGGTACGCTCAATATCCTTACTAATCCTGGCAAAGTTCTATTTGATACTGGTGCAACTACTTCATTCATTTCTGAAGAATTTTGTGATAAGTTCGGGATTAGAAGGGCAACGTTAGAAAGTCCTATGACCGTAGTTACGGCAGGAGGGAATGTGATTGTACGCCACATAAAACAAGATCAGGTTATCTCGATCTGTGGTTGTACATATTTCACAGACCTTTATGTGATTCCTTTGAAGGGAATTGCAGTAATGTTGGGGATGGATTGGATGATGGAACACGGAGCTCAGATAAATTGTGAGGAGAAAACTGTCTCAATCAAAACTCCAAGTGGAGCAAGGATAGTTTACCAGGCAGATAAACACAGTCATATCATGGTGGATCTGTAGTTGAATTTAATGAAATAAGTTAAATTAGAAGAGATTCCTATAGTTAATGAATTCCAAGATGTTTTTCCAACGGAATTACCAGGAATGCCACCAGACCGGGAGATAGAATTCACCATTGACTTAATACCTGGTACAACACCAATAGATCAAGCACCATATAAAATGGGACCCAAAGAGTTGAAAGAACCCAAGGAGCAAAATGATGAGTTAGAAGGAAAAGTATTTATACAGGAAAGTGTATCTCCATGGGGAACACCAGTAATCTTTGTGGATAAGAGAGATGGTGGAAGACGGATGTGTGGTGATTATAGAAATCTGAACAACGTGACTATCAAGAATAAGTATCCTTTACCAAGAATTCAAGATTTTTTTATCAAGTTAAAGGAGCTGGAGTATTTTCAAAGATCGATTTAAGATCTAGATACCATCAAATAAAAATTAAGTCGTAAGATGTTCCAAAAACAGCATTTGTCTCAAGATATGGACACCATGAGTATCTGGTAGCACCATTTGGTTTGACCAATGCACCGGCAATATTCATGAATTTGATGAACAAGATCTTCATGCCCAATTTGGATAAGTTTGTCATTGTTTTTATTGATGATATTCTGATATATTCCAAGGATAAGGAAGAGCATGCTGACCATTTGAGAATAGCATTGCAGACTTTAAGAGAACATAAGCTTTATGCTAAGTTCAGTAAGTGTGAGTTCTGGTTAGATGAGGTTGAATTCCTCGGTCACGTGATCAGTAAGGATGGAATTGCTATGAATCCATCTAAAGTTCAGTCGGTACTAGAGTGTACTACACCGACCAATGTGAAACAAATTCGAGGTTTCTTAGGAATGGCTGGTTATTATCGGAGATTCATTGAAGGTTTCTCCAAAATAGCCAGACTAATGACCAAATTATTAAGGAATAATACACCATTCAAGTGGGATAAGAAGTGTGAAGCAAGTTTCCAAGAGTTGAAGACTAGATTAACCACAGCTCGAATCTTAGCAGTTCCTGAAATAGGGAAGGATTTCACTGTATATTGTGATGCATCTAAAGAAGGTTTGGGTTGTGTATTAATGCAAGATCGTAAAGTAATTGCTTATGGTTCAAGACAATTGAAACCACATGAAGTCAACTATCCAACTCATGATTTAGAGTTAGCAGTAGTAGTTTTTGCACTGAAAGGATGGAGACATTTTCTTTATGGAGCCAGATGTGAGTTATACACTGACCATAAAAGTCTCAAATACTTCTTCACTCAAAAGGAATTGAATATGAGATAGAAGCGTTGGTTGGAATTAATCAAGGATTATGATTTAACAATCAATTACACCCCAGGGAAAGCAAATGTTATAGCAGATGCTTTAAGCAGAAAGAGTGTAGATATTCAGCCAAGCAATAGGGAGTTACCAAAAGAGTTACAAATGGACTTGGTGTAACATCCCAACATTAGAGCTTATAAATAAGCTGGACACAGATGTGTGCATTGCATTCATGCATAGAAAATCTGAATAATTTTCGCGATTTTAAATAAAAACTTGTCAAAGTGATTGAAGCTTCTCTTAACTTGGTGGAATTGAAGTAAACCATCAAGTTGACTGCGATAAGTTTCAATTTGACCTTTGCTAAAACCTTATTTTGGGTAAACATGATTTGATCTAAGGGTAGATCAAATGGAATAAAACTAAACCCTAATACATTACTTGATGCTTTATATTTGATCCTTAGGTGATCATATCATAGCATTCATTATAATCACTCATGAGTACCAAGTTAAGGATATAACACGAATAATAAGAATGTAACAACTATATCTTAATCTTATCTACTTATACCATGTGTATCATGGAAATACCTAACTTTAACTCTCTAGTGAGATTGAGTAGGAAAGAAACCAAGTCAAGACCATTCATTATATATCTTTCTTTCCATATCAATCTTTATCATCTCTATTGAATCCTATCCTTATAGTTGTTGTTCATCAATATTGAGAAATAAACTATTGATTCACCAATTCTTAACTTATCAATTCTTGACCTATCAAATCTTGTACTTATTATAGCATTCACTTAAGGCTTATAAAAAAAGAAGTAAGAAGAGGTAAATAGTGATGCTAGTTTTAGATGTTATCTATAGGATGGGAGTGATTGTAGGAAATCAAATCAATATGTTAACAAAGAAGGTTACAAGAATGAAGTTTGTAGATAAGTTTCCAAGAGTAGTCCTATTGGATCAAGTAGGTATAGTCAATGAATCATATCTCTTAATCCAATAGAGCTAGATAGAAGATAATTTCAATACAACTGCAATGTTGTATTGATGAAGCCCTGATTAGCCAATTGGAAACCTAGACCACAAAGGATTATAATGACCATGCCTTATTCACCAATATTGAATGCTTATACCAGGTATAAGTGACATTGGTGGATAAAACATGATTGAACCATAGTATAGATATATTATCCTAGATTAGTCATTACAAATCACATTAATATAAGGTGAGGTTGGAATGTTAGATATTGGAGTCAAGTAGAGACAAGATAGTATGATTAAAATGATGTTGGAGCAACATTGGATTAAATAAGTAGTATTTTCCTCTTTGGAAATACTAAGCACTTGAAGTGAAGTAGGATTTGATGCATACATTTATTGAAGTAATATTAGTGAAGGATGCTTAAGGGAGAATATGAGAATATTATGAAAAGCTTTAGTGTCAAGCTCATTGGATTTACAATTGAATTTATAAGAAATTATGAATAAAAACATTCTTGTGAAGTAAAGCTCATCATGTTAACATATGATGATGAACATGAAAGAGTAGTATATTAGGAAAGGAATTCCTTAATCAGAAATTTAGAATTATGAAGTATGGAATATAGGAATCCTTGTTAAACACTAAACCCTAAATCTAAGACCAAACCTAGTATCCACTTACTATGGTTGATCTATAATCTTGTTCCATAATGCTTTATAGAAATATTTTCCTATATCAACTCACTTAAGCACATCTTTGTCATATTCAACCATCATTATCATAGGTTCTTAAGAACTATCTTTATCAAATCCTTTTCATGAGACATTCCAGATAACATCATTCTCATCTCAAACATAAATACAATGTGCTTAACCCTTAACCTTTATTCACATCAACAAAAGAAAGTAAGTATTATAAACCCTAGGGTGAGTAATTACAATTCAGAACTCTAAACTTATAAATAAGTTTTCTCATCAACATTTCAGAAATATTCTATCTAAAATCATTAGACAAAGTCGTTAATTCATTTCTCTAACCACTCATCCCATATGAGCATGGAATAAGTGGGAATCCAATAGTATAAAACATTCTATCCTATACTATGTGATTAAATACCCATAAATAAACCCCATGAATATTATTAAACATTTTAAAACTTAATCACTCCAATTAAAAGTGAAAACATTGTTATAGAAAAGATTATATACATAAAGTAAATAAAGTAAATATCACAATATATAATAAAAGATCACAAATGGATTCTTAATAACCTTATTATTGCTACAAGTACTCAGCAAATAGAATTCCAAAATAAAAGTTAAACCAAATATAAAAATACAAACCTAAAAACAAAACAGAAAATGAAAAGGAAATAAAACCAGGAAAAAACAGAAGAAATAACAAATCTGGCCCATGGCCCATGTCCTCTTCTATCTATCTGTCGCCCGTAGTTCACAGCCAATCTTCTTCGCTCGCTCTGCAGCAGCCCACATCGGCCCAAGCCAGCCCACATACCCCTTCGGTTTCTTTTTCTTTTCTTCTTCCTCTCGCCAGCCAGACGCCGGCGAAGCAGCTGCGTGGCGCCGCGAGAGCCGTCCGCCGTCGCCGTGATGACTGTCGTGCCCTAAGATGCGAGCCACCGCTCTTGGATCCTATAAGGATCCCCTAAACGCAGAGAACGAACCCTACTCCCTTTCTCCTTCGTTTTCCCTTATCCACTGTAAAACCAAGCTCGCCGGAGATCATCCACCTCGTCGTTCCCGACCACCCTAGGACCAACGGAGGACACCAACGTGCTCGTCATGCTCTTATTGTTCATCTTCGATGAATCAAGCAAGCCGGCGCAACCCCAATTGACGGGATCGAAGCGTCTACCGCCGCCAGACGTCGCTGTTCATCGTCGATTGCCACCGTCTCAAACCTCCTCCGCCCTCTTCAACACGCTCTTCCGAATCCTGGTGAGCTACCGGTGCTCGCGAACCTCTTCGATTTGTCTTTCAAACACCACAACGTCGTGCCGATGCTCATCTTCGTCCGCCGTCGCAGTTGCTCGTCGGAGCAAGTGCTCCGATGACCATTTAGAGACGGCGCAACCCTAGTTCGACTCGCCATCGAGTGCTGAATCTAATACAACCTTGCACTGCTCCGCGCGAGCCCTAGATCATTGGATAGAAATCAATCTGAGAGGATTTGTTCGTGTGACGTCACGATGACGTCCTGCTGGCGTCATCCTTGACCAAGTCCACCCTGTTGACTGGTCTTTGCCCATGTGCCAGGTGACGTGGCCTAGTGCCCATGGGTCAGTGTCTGGGGCTAGGTAGGTTTGCGGTATAAAAAGTATGTGCCTGTTTAGAAAATAATTAAAACAATATGAATTCAAATTTCAAATATTCCAGAAATAAAATAAAATGATTAAATCTTGTAAATTTAATATCTTTTGTTTTATAAATCAGAAAAATACATATAATATATGAAAATGTTTAGAAGAATAAAATCTACAACTTAAAACTATTATTAAATATTATTATGATAATTATTTAAATAAATGTTATTTAATAAATACTTTATAAAATTCTAATACTTTGATAATTAATATTTTAATAATGGTAAATGTTAAAAATCTAAATAAAATACCAAAAATCTTAGAAAAAAGAATTAGAGTTTAAAACTATAATCATGCATTATTATTCCTCTTAATTAAATATTTATTATTTATTAAGTATTTATAAAGTAATAAACCTTATTCAAATCATATCTTATTATTTTTAAATCACAAAAATAAATGTAATATACAAAAATGATCACAAAAATAATACCTACATGTTTAAAATGTGATATTCCACTTTTGAGCTAAATAAAAAGTTAAACACTTTTATAACTTGAAATTAAACCTATCTCCTTAATTAATAATTCATATTAAGGTAAATAAAACTTGTAAATAGTTCTAAAAAAATTTAACTAATTAAGTCTAATAAATAGTATTAGTCTTAAATACTGATAATATGAAGTTAAAATGCTTCAAAACATTTTAATACAATTTTATTAAATTATCTTTCAACCATAAGTATAAATTATGTTATAAAAGAATTCTTATCCATTATTAAATCTCCAAGAATAATTTGTAAAGAGATAAAACCTATTCCTTTACTTTAAACCACAAATTTATAAACAAATCAAAACACTATAAGTGAATTCATAAGTAGTAAATAATGTTGTTTACTTATTCACAAACCTTAACCACACCCTTATAGGAAGGTAAATCCCTTAATACATTTATAATGTAAAGAAACCACTACCAAATAAAAGTAATACCATTCTTAAGTAACTATAAGGAGACAATATAAAGTGAACAGGATACAAGTATCATAAGTAATACACCCTAAGTCTATCTACATCCTTAAAGTTACCTTTAGTTTACAAAGCTTTATGTATAATACTAAAAACTTTATTACATGTTTTATAGTTAACTTTGATCTGTTATAATTAAGTTATAAAGCATCCTAATACCAAACCAACCGAGTTAAAAACCAAGATTGATAAGTCTAAAATACTACTAATATCATTATTCCAGTAAAGGTAATTCTTTCTTACTTAAAGACTATAACTAGAAAGACCACCTCATAAGGTTAACTTAAAAGCTTAAATGCTTCTAGTTATTTGAGTAAGATTTTCTTCAAAAGTTATTCGTTTTGCCACTTCAATCAACATATGACAATTAATAGTAAACATCTTATTTTATACTTTACTTGTATAATAAGATTGTTAATACTTAAATTCTTTATAAATAACATTACTTGTAAAGTAAAACTTGAAGATAAACAATTAAGATGTAAGCAACCTTGAGTAGCATTCCATACTGTGTATTTTGTTGTTGTATAAATACATGTTGTTTTCCACACACTCACAAGCCTTAATAAGAAGCACATGTGTGAAACTTAATCTAAAAGGGCAACACGTTCCAAGGAAACCCTTTCCAGTATCCAAACCCTAGATCAACGTTATCCTCGGGATTCGTGTTTATCAACTTGCATCACATTACTTATGCATAACAGCATCTTGATTCTTTAAATATTAGTCCATACCGGACCAATGATGCAGATTTCCGCTATTGGATCTTATATTGTCTTGAAGACCGTGAGTGCATAATCTTGCAATCACAAAAGGCAAGTTCACACTTGCTCATGTCCTTTGATTATTTTCTGTAAAGTATTTTACAAATCCAGTGTTGTCATCACCTGCATTTGAAAAAGGTCAAAAAACACTATTTTCATAATAATGTGATTATAGGTTATTTACCATGAGGTAATAACCTACTATAAGAGTTCCGGTGGTAAAGGAACATATTATCTAGGACTTAACAACCAATGTCGCCAGTGATTCTTGCGATGTATATTACGCGTTGACCATGAGATTTGGAATGGGACGAAGAAGTCAGCCGTATCTTTTCCCTCTCGCATGGAGCTGGATGTGCGGGTCATGGCTATTATCACTCGTAGCGTGCATATTATTTATGGTAATTCGTAGAGGATATGCAGCATATGGGTGGGAGTCCTCGACGTCCCACGATAGTTCCGGCATCTGAACGGTATGTACTGGCATTGCCGTAATTCAATAGGTGGGCTGGCGTACACCAAGGAGACATGCGGGGTCGCGGAGAAGGCAGTGATTGGCTTGGATCTTAGTCTGGGACTCACACCAAGGAAGTGTGAACGAACCTGCAGAGTGTAAGAACTGTAACTTGTTACTCCCTATTCCGGGAAGGAGCTGCGAACGCGGCGGGAAAGGAACTCCATGAAAGTTCTGGTAAACCCGTGAAGGCTGACGGACATAACTTTTCAGAATAAAAGCAACCTTTGAAGAAATGTTTACGAAAACTTGCATTGCCTACGACCTACGGTCTGTGGCTGTAGTTATAGTGCATCAAACAGTCCTTTTCTAGTGGACTTGCTGAGTACGCTCGTACTCAAAGTATCTTCTTAACCCTTGCTAGGTTCTAAAGCCAGTTCAGACGACGTATACCTCAAGTTATGCTCCAGGAATCATCATCAAAAGCTAACGCTCTTCAATGAAGTCAAGAAAGTCAACATATACATCAACTCAAGTGAAGACGAAGTTGCTGATTAGATAAGAATAGGATTTCTAACCCTAGAACCTACTTCTGTAGAGTATCGCAATAGCAGCAATGCAAGCCTCATAGTTCAGCTATTAGTTTTATAAGTATGGTAGCTATGAGTTATTTATTCCCGATTCTTCTTTGTAGAAGTTTCTTTCTCTCTCTTTAACCTAGAGTGTTCTGTGGATCTTGTGTAAAGAGTTGAGTTGTAACCTATAGTCATGTCTTGGACCTGCTATGTTTCTGTTGTACTACTCTGAGGGATGTAATACTAGTGAACGATGTTTCATTCGTGTTATGTCAACGACTATAGTCTACTACATCATGAAGTGGTATGCTGGGTCACCGAACTATAGCTTATGCTTTAGAGTTACCATCAAGATTGGCTCAAGTGCATAATGTTTTCCATGTGTCACAACTTCGCAAATGTTTGAAAGTTCCAGATGATGCAATAGCACATCAAGAGATAGAACTACAAGCATACCTGACTTATATTGAAAAACCCTGTAAGATTCGGGAAGAAAACTGGAAAAGATTGAGGAACAGAGCAATCAAATATTGCAAGGTACAATGGGAACATCACCCTGAGAGAGAAGCCACATGGGAGAAGGAAGAGGATTTAAGAAAAGCTTATCCAGAACTATTCAGGTACATCTCCACAAACTTCGGGACGAAGTTTAATTTAAGGGGGGAAGTCTGTAACGTCCCAACATATAGGACCTAACGAAGGGTAGATTTAGGAATATGAATTGTTGCATGCATTCATTTGTGAATCTGGGTAAAATTTTCGCCAAATCAAACCTTGAGTGATCAATGTTTCTTCTTACTTTGAGATTAGGTTTAGTCTTAAAGGAGGATTTCTATAAACTTTGATATGATCTTAAAGGAATTATGTGTGTTTTAAAAAGGAATTTGAATTTTAAACTTGATTGTTTGAATAATAATTTCAATGATTTAGATATAATATTTGAATCTTAAATTAATTAAGAGATAAGTATTATAACTTAAATCTTATCCAAAAACAATATTGAGTATGAAATTTATTTCATTAGCACATAAACAAGTTACAAAGAATGTAACTACTGAAGTCATTTCCAAATTCACAATTTATAACAGAATAAAGAATAAGAATATTCTTTATTAACAATAATATAATCTTTATTACAGTTAAATAAAATAAAGGTTACAAGAAGGATAAAAGAAAAATTACAAAAGAATAAACAGATTACATTTGTATATCTACTAACTATCCTATATCTAAATCTACACTAAATCTTCATCTTTATCTTTGTACCTGCAAAACAAGGACTAAATAGAAACAAATAAGATTAGTGTTAGTATATTTCTCTCAGATATGTCGGTGAAGTGCACTTGACAAACTCATCATTGAGAAATGTTATAAAAGGGGCAAGTTTCACCAATATGAAAGATTTCATCTTTCATAAATTCACAGCCAGAATGCTAATGATAGCCAAGAGGGATCAATTCACTAGACAGGTGAAAGTAAGCTAGTAATAGTAAGTTCAAACTTTCTGAACCTATCCAGAAGTGCATAGCAGGCACACAAGCTGAACACACACAAGCATGCAGATAGTGTGTTGTCGACCTCACAAGCACAACCAATTATCACAAAACCACAGCACAGCCGTGGAGGAGCACATCAGTGCATCTCTCCACTACACAACACACCAGCACAGCCAGGGTAACACATCAGCTAAACCAAGAATAGCAGCCAAATCAAACCACCCAGATCAACCCAAACATCACCAGGATGGTGACATAAGGAGGGGGATGGATCTGGTGGACAGCAAGGTCAAGCCCAGGAGCTAGGAGGATCACGCAAGCTCAATAGCAAGCTGAGGAGCCCAGCAAAAGCAGATTAAGATCAAGATCATCATCAATCTACTACACCAACATCAAATTTTGTGGCGAGCCTCATAAAACCATCACATGATTTCATCATATTATCCAAGCAAAAGCATGTGTTGCTTTATGAAATGATCTCTCAATAATCACCCAAGAGAGGTGAATCTATCCTAGAGATTTCAAGTATAAGATAAGAAAACAAACTCAACCACAAGCACTAAACTCTCAGACCAGCATCACTGAGTTTAGTGTTATTTTCTTTTTGCAACTTAGATCATTCTTCATTTGATCTTATTAGATCAGGGCACATCTCTCAAAGAGAGTAGCACCTCTAATCCTATAAGTTTCAAACTAACTAGGAATTAAATCCTAGAGCCTCAGACCAACATCATAGGCAGGAAAGTTAAGAAAAGCTTTCATTTCATCTTGCCAGTTTTAATCACAAGCATTATCAAGCTAAGCCCAGAAATAAAACTCCATCACTTGTGTGCCAGATCATAATGGTATCACAAGGACAAGTTTTAAATGAACCAAAACCTAATCTATGCTTAATTTCCACAGATAAAAGGGACAACCACTACATTTCATTTTCCTGAAGCCAAGTGCCAGGAATCAACATTAAATTCATCTATACATCCACAGAAATCATTACATGTAATGATTTGATTCAGTGTGTATAATCTCATACAAGCTTACCATTATAATTGCAGCAAGAAACTACCGAGAGAAAACTACTGTCAGTACAAGCATTCTGACAATAGAGTAAATTCTCATATCAACAACATAATCCAATCAGGGATTCCATAGAAACACAAGCATAGGATCATAGTGAATCATCACTAGAATAAATCTGACAAGCAATTAGCATCATTAAAGCAACTACAAATCATTAACCACAACAGACAATCATTCTTCATGCTCAAGTATGATCATCAGTAAATCTAAAAAGGATCATGGATATGATCAACATGGGGTTATGAACCCTAATCAGAGCAAGAACCCTAATCCAGAGATGAACCCAATCAGCACATAGTCACTAGGCATGAGAAGCCACTAGACACACACAGAGGGGTTCATTGTAATAGCATGAACTAGGATCACAGAAGCAACTTACCCGAGGTCCTCGCTGACGAATCGAAGAGGAAGCAGATTGGTCGACGAACCGCGGCGACACAGGGAGCACCTAGGGGGACGCTACAACTTGCACCTGCCACGGCGGCGGCCACAGCAGCACACGAGCCCAGCACACCACCGTAGGCGGGACCGTGGCGGCGACGACAACACATTTTCCTAACCCTAGGGTTCGGGAACGGGGTGGACCTGGCCACGGGGAAACCCCGGAGTCAAATCCAAGTGGATAGAACGAACGAACATCGTTGACAACCCCAACTCACACCACGACGGCGACCAGAACGGCCGACAGCGGTGGGAATCGATGGTGGTGGCATTGCCGGCTGCGGGGTCGGGTAAGAGGAGGAGAGGATAAGGTCGAGGGAGAGAGGGAGGCAGAGAGGATGGGCTGGGTGGGCTAAAACCCTTAGGGGTGATATCTTGACCCTGCCCTATTGGTCCACCCTGGCCCAATAAGCCCAAGGGGCCAGCCCAAGTTGTTTAGTAAACTATTTTGATCAATTGGAAAAGACCAAAATGCCCCTGACCTCAATAAAATTCTAGAAAATAAAATAAAAGTCCAAAAATTATAAATAAAATATTTTTGGATTCATAATAATCCACACTGTCCAAATAAAATTAAGATATAAAATTTTGGACATTTAAACTCTTATAAGAATTTTGTAATTTATATATTCTTTATGGAATTTTACAAAAAAATTGAAAAGTTGATAAAAATAAATAAAAATCACTTTCATTATTTATTAATATTATAGTATTTCTGAAAATACTTAATAAATATGTAGTAATAAATTTAATGTATAATTAATAATTCCTAAAAGAATTATTAAATCAATAAAAGTCAAATAAGAAGGGAAATCAAATAAAATAATTCAATATATGCAATAAATATAAAAAAATAATATTTATAAATGCTTTATTAAAAGGGCACCTTATATAGGGAAAATTCATAAAGAAGCAAATAATGCATTACATTACTTGCATAATCATTTTGCTTCTTTAAATATTGTCCTTACTAGACAATAATGATGTTTTTGTAGAACTAGAAGCTCAAGGTCCAGTGCAAGCATCAGACTTCACTACCTTGCCATCACAAGGCAAGTTCATCACTTGCTCATGTCCTTTGAAGAGTCTTTATCAAAGTATTTGCAAATTGTGTGTTATCATTTATGCTATGAAAGAAAGAGAACGATATTTTCATAAATAAAGAAATCATGGATATCATCCTAAGTGGTGATATAATGGAGCAATAGAACTTAGGGTTCTATGTGCAACAATGATGATCAAGTAGGGACTTAACAACCCCTGACATCAGTGATTCTAGCGCCGTATATTACACGTTAACCATGAGATTTGGAATGGGACAGAGAAGTCAGCTGTATCTCTTTCCTTTCGCATGAAGCCGGATGTGCAGGTCGTGGCTGTTATCCTCGTAGCGTGCATATTAATTGGTAATTCGTTGAGGATATGCAGCATATGGATGGGAACCCTCATCGTCCCACGATAGTTCTGGAATCTAACGGTTTGTACAAAGCATTGCTTTAATTCATTATGTTTGCATGGTGTACACCAAGGAGGCATGCGGGGTCGCGAAGGGGGCAGTGATTGGCTTGGACCAACTACTGGGCCCCACATCATGTAATTGTGGACGGGAAAGTACGCCCGGTTGTGCAACAAGGAGTTGATCTCTCATGGGTAAAGTAACGCACCTCTGCAGAGTGTAAAAACTGTAACTTGTTACTCCCTGTTCCGGGAAGGAGCTACGAACGCGGCAGGAAAGGAACTCCATGAAAGTTCTGGTCAACCTGTGAAGGCTGAGTGTCATAGTTTTTCGGAATAAAATCAATCTTTGAAGAAATATTTACAAAAACTGCATAGTGCCAAGGATTTATAATCCGAGATGGTAGCTAGAGCATCAAACTTCCCACCTTGCATATAATGAACTTGTTGGGTAACGCTGTTACTCATTCTTTCCTTTGATCCCTTGCTTAGATTCTGAGGATCCCAAAGACGTGCCAATGTATGCAGCCGAATGCCAAGAAGACGTGTTCTACGAGGAACCTGATCTATCCGGAGGAGTTGAAGGCATGGATTACACAGATCCTCTACGGTGTCCATGAGAACGAGTCCACTTAAGTGTCTAGTTAGTAGTAACTAACGGAGCCGAGCAGCATGAACTCTATAGAATAAGCTGTTGAGCCCCACTCCTAGTCGGAGTTGTTACTTTTAAATTTCCGTTGAACGCTTTATATTTTGGTTTGTAAGTTGGATCTTTTGGAAGTCTTGAACTTCCGGTATTGTAATAATAATAATGTGTGTACTTTTGTAATATGGACCCGCAATGTTTCTGTTGTACCACTCTAAGGGATGTGATATTTACGGAACGGTGTTATGTGGATGTCATGTCAACGACTATAGTGTACTACACATGCAGTGGTATGCTGGGTCACCGTAATATTTCACTAGAGGTGTTCTCCTTAGATGAACAAACATGACATCTTGGGTTAACAAATTACAGCAGGGCAATTGATAGGACTGAGCAAGGCATAACAATGCAATACTAGAAATTCATGATCCTATGAGATTCGATTGGGAAGTACAACAATATACATAGACCTACATCCAACTTCATCTATGACTAGTAATCCACCTTCAGGTTATCAGAACCCCCTCCGGTATTAAGTTGCAAGCAACGGATAACTGCTTTAAGCAAAGTGTAATGTAAACAATCCACTTGTTCCATGAACAAGAGACTGTTGTTTTCTCCCTGGTAGAAACAACACATCTACAACCTTAGAGATTCCTGTCACTTCCCTTAGATTAAAAATAGGCATGAACCCACTATCAAGCATAAATACTCCCTCTTGGAGTCACTAGCATCTACTTGGCCAAGATAGCTACTAGAAACGGAGAGCATGCAAGATCTCAAACAACACAGACATGATAGAATCAATAAGACAAAACCATTAATCAATCTGACATAGTAATCTCAATATCCATCGGATCCCCGCAAACACAACATGCATGATTACAAATAGATGATCTTGATCATGAGCGGAGCTCACAAGATCTAAACATGGTAGCACAAAGGAGGAGATACAACCATATAGCTACTACATGGACCTGTAGTCCAAGGTGGAACTACTCACGCTTCATACCGGAGGCTGGCATGATGAAGAAGAAGGCCTCCGGGATGATCTCCCCTATGACAGGGTACCGGGAAGAGCTTTAGATCCCCCGATCTAGGGACGATGGTGGCGTAGGCTACAGACGGTTTCGTGGAATATTGATTGGGTACTTAGGGTTTTGGTATCGGGGGTCTTTATAGAATAGGCGAGGCATGGGGGTAGCCAGGGCGGCCGCACCCCCCAGGTGCGGGCTAGGGTCAGTCGCTCGGCCAGGGGGTGTGGCCCCCTGGTGGCTCCCCTCTGTCTCGTATTCTGGCTCTGTGTTCCCCACGGTAAAATATTAACTTTGGCTTTTGTCCCGTCCAATTCTGAGAACATTGATTTTCTGCCTTTTCTGGAACCAAAAACAGACGAAAACGGGCAACTGGTACTGTGGCATCTTGTTAATAGGTTAGTCCAAAAAAAAGATATAAAACACCTCAAAGTGTAGACAAAGCAAAGCAAAGTAGATACTAAACACGCATGGAACATCAAAAATAATAGACATGTTTCCGACGTATCAAGCATCCCCAAGCTTAATTCCTAATCGTCCTTGAGTAGGTAAGTGATAAAAAGAATAATTTTTGAGGTGACATGCACCATCAAAATCAAGATCAAACCATTTGCAAGCAATGAAAGTTGGGATCAAAGAACTCTAAACATGAGCATGAAAGATGGAGTTCTAACAGTAAGACAAAGTAACTATGCATGCAACATGAAAGGTTACAAACAAAGATCATGAATAACATGCATTGAAAAACGTTTTTTTTGTTTCACATATAGAAAACATAGCATAGTGGCATTCAGCTTGTCCCTCATGGAGTATTAAATAGATGCATAGGACACCTTCAAAGTTCATAAGAGTGACTAGATACAAATAGCACAAGAACAAGTAATATCAACAATATGCATGAATCAATAATTTTTGGGACAATGCACATAGAACTAAGAATGGCAACTATGCTATCTTAATTGGTGCCTAAGGATAGAAGGTGGAGAGTCAATATAATGGTGGAAGAAAGGCCCTTCATAAAGGGAAGCAGGGATTTCAAGTCTCAAAAAGAGCTTCCAAAAATTATGATACTTGTTAGCTTTCAGCCCTCATTGCCCCTATCATAAGCATCTTGAAGTGATTAAGGTTTAAGTGAACAAACTATGGAGTATATGCTTGACAAAATATAAGTTGGCAATCTCATGTCCCTTGAATACGATGGCCGCTCCTCATGTTACTCAAGTTTAGTTACTTGCAAGTTCTTGTAATAGTAAGTACATGTGTATCATAGAGAACCGCCAACGGGGTACCCTTTGCACATGATACAGGAGCTATCCCATAATCAAAATGACAAGGCAAGCAGATGATGAGTGCGTGAACACTTTGTTGGGAGACCCCAAGAGGAAGGTATGATGAGCACAGCAGCAAGTTTTCCCTCAGTAAGAAACCGAGGTTATTGAACCAGTAGGAGGAAGGAAACGAGCCAAAGGTGTTGCTAGCAACTTGGAGACCTGCACAACACAAACTCAAGACTTTACCCCAACGAACAGTGAGGTTGTCAATCTCACTAGTTTGCTGTAACAAAGGATTAACTGTATGGTGTGGAAGGTAATGGTGGTTTTCAACAAGTAAATAGTAACGATGGATGATGTATCAATGGTAAAGATTGGACCGGGGTCCATATTTCACTAGAGGTGTTCTCCTTAGATGAACAAACAGGGCATGTTGGGTAAACAAATTACAGCAGGGCAATTGATAGGACCGAGCAAGGCATAACAATGCAATAGTAGACATTCATGATCCTATGAGATTCGATTGGGCAATACAACAAGATACATAGGCCGACATCCAACTGCATATATGCCTAGAAGTCCACCTTTGGGTTATCATCTGAACCCCCTCCAGTATTAAGTTGCAAGCAATAGACAACTACTTTAAGCAAAGCGTGTAAGGTAAACAATCCACTTGTTCCATGAACAAGAGACCGTTGTTTTCTCCCTAGTGGCAACAACACATCTACAACCTTAGAGATTTCAGTCACTTACCTTAGATTAAATAGAGGCATGAACCCACTATCGAGCATAAATACCCTATCTTGGAGTCACTAGCAACTACTTGGCCAAGATAGCTACTAACAACAGAGAGCATGCAAGATCACAAACAACACATACATGATAGAATCAATAATACAAAACCTTTAATCCATCTGACATAGTAATCTCAATATCCATCGGATCCCCAGAAACACAACATGCATTATTACAAATAGATGAGATCTTGATCATGAACGGATCTCATAAGATCTAGACATGAAAGCACAAAGGAGAAGATACAATCATCTAGCTACTACATGGACCCATAGTCCAAGGTGGAACTACTCACACTTCATACCGGAGGCTGGCATGATGAAGAAGAAGGCCTCCGGGATGATCTCCCCTCCAGCAGGGTGTCGGGTCAGATCCCCCCGATCTAGGGACAATGGTGGCTGAGGCTACAGACGGTTTCGTGGAATATTGATCGGGCACTTAGGGTTTAGGCATAGGGGGCTTATTATATGCGAAGAGGCGAGATAGGGGGCCGCCAGGGCGGCTGCACCCCCCAGGCGCGGGGCGGGGCCACCTGCGCGGCCATGGGGTGTGGCCCCCTGGTGACTCTCCTCCGTCTCGTATTCAGGCTTCATGTTCCCCACGGTAAAATATTGGTGTTGGCTTTTGTCCCGTCCAATTCCGAGAATATTGATTTTCTGCCTTTCTAGAACCAAAAACAGAAGAAAATAGGCAACTGACACTATGGCATCTTGTTAATAGGTCAGTACCAGAAAACATATTAAAACACCTAAAAGTATAGACAAACCAAAGGAAAGCAAAGTAGATACTAAACAAGCATGGAATATCAAAAATTATAGATATGTTTCCGACGTATCAGCAGACAATGAGCATCTTGGCAATCTTCTTATTTACCATGGGAAAATGGTGCTTTTTTCTCTCTTTCCTCTTTTCTCATATTTTTTTTTCAATCTCTTTTTCTATCTCTTTATTTTCATAAGAAGAATGCTTCATAGATTGCTCACTATGGTGATGCTGCAAGTTTCCACCATGATTAGGCATGGCTTAGGCTAGCGGCCCAGACATTTCTCTAACACACATACATAACTTCATGGACTTACAATCTCCCCTTTCATTTCACACCGACGACATCCATAGACAAAAGAGCAGGATATCAACTGAGTACAATGTACAAGTGCAATGTTGAAAGCTTTCCCCATGACAGCACATTTCTGCTAATCCCAATGTATAAGTGCAAGCATATACAACATAGATGACACAATGGTTCAAGTTTATTAGGGGCAAGAAAATAGTGTGCCATCAAGTTTGTGAGAGCTTTAATCACTAAGTTTTCACATAACAAAATACTTTTAATTGGAAGATAGATGAAAACAAGAATATACTTGGAATGGTGTAGCACACCATGCATAGGAATTTATAGTGGACTCTTTGGAATAACTTGGTTTATTGAGAGTTGGATGCATGAGTAGATCTTACTCATACAAGTGGAGGCTAGCAAAAGACTGGGAGCGACCAACTAAGAGAGCAAGAATGGTCATAATCATGCAGAGCGATAAAACATTACTAATCAAAGCATAAAGTGGTACTACAAGTAAAGGACTAAATGACCATAGAGGCTATGGTGACTTGTTCATAGTCATAACATGGTGTGAGCTAGTGCCAAGTCAACCCAAACAAATCATCAAAGGAGAATACCACAATACTATGCTTTTGTATGCTAAAACAACGCATGATTCCTTCAAGGCACACTAGGCAATCCCAATTGTTTGGAACTATTCATGCCACAACAATAATTACTAAGCATAATATCAAAACAACAGCTAGCATGGCATGATAAAGTCTAAGTCACAGTCAAAGCAAGCTCCTCTTGTACTATTCAAGCAAAAACTTTCTACTCCTCTCCAACACCAATCAACTTATTTTAAACAACACAGTGAGAACGGGGTTCCAAACTACTTTATTCAAGCAAACAAAACAAAAACTAAGACGCTCCAAGAACAACACAACAGTGCATGAAACAATAAAAACGAAGTGTCTAGAAAGACCTGGTATATTTATTGATGAAGAAAGGGATGCCTTGGGCATCCCCAAGCTTTGACGCTTGTAACTCTTGAATATTTATTGGGGTGACACGGGGTAGCAGCCCCAAGCTTGAGATTTTGTCCATTCTTTATCTCATTACATCAATCTTTCTCTACACCTGAAAATTTTCTTTCATACAAAACTTCACACAATCTTCATTAGCAACACTAGTGTATTCAAAAGATAATAGACATTTGGGTTTAGCTTTAGAACAGCAAAACTTTCACTAAAAACACAAGCTACTGTAGAAATTCCCTCAAAAATCTTAATTTCCCAAAAAGAACCCAAAAAGGAATCAATAAGAAGCAAATGCAAATAATAGCAGAAATCTGTCAAAACAGACCAGTAGGTAGAAACCGATTTTTTAGAAGACCTTTTGTTGCTCAGATAAAAAAGTGTCGAACTAACGAAAGTTAGCTAACATACTGTGGGATTTATTCAAAAAATATCAGCTCAATCAGACTTATAGATATTTTACACAAATTTTTACGGTGGAGTACAAAAATCTGTTTCGGGACAGCAACTCCCCAAATCTTACTTCCCTCTCATTATAGGTTATTCTTGGCACAAAAAGCAAACAAAAAGGATAAGGAGAGGTCATTACTGAGTTAATAACCTCAAGACTCAAGAAAACTTTTGCGTTATCTCCCAATAAGTACTTTTCTTTAACGCCTTTAAGTTAGGCATAAGAAGCAAGAATCAAGTATTTTCAAATGAAGAAGAATTAACATCAAACCTTGCTTTCAAAGGAGGAGCAAAAAGCAACTTCTCTCTCCTCATAGGGAAGTGTTCAATACCTTTCTTGAATGGAAATTGATATTTAATGGTGCCTTATTTCATATCATTGATGGCACCAACAGTTCTAAGAAAAAGTCTTCCCAAAGTAATAGGACAAGAAGCATTGTATTCAACATCCAAAACATAGAAATCAACAGAGACATAAACATTGTTAACCATAATGAGAACAACATTAACACTCCCCATGAGTTTATTTTTAGAATTATCATTAAGTGAGACATCCAAATAACAATCTTCAAAAGGTGGCAAATCAAGCATTTCATAAATCTTTCTAGGCATAATAAAGACACTAGAACCAAGGTCACATGAAGCTTTGAGATCAAAGTCATTCACTTTCATATTAATAATGGGTTCCCAACTATGTTCTACTTTCCTAGGAATAGAGGCTTTCTGTTTCAACTTTTCTTCCTTAATTTTAATAAGAGCACCAGTAATGTGTTTGGTGGAAGCTACATTCATATCACTAGCATCAGGACTTCTAGCAAGCTTTTATAGGAACGTAATCACTTCTGAAGTATTGCAACCATCAAGATCAAAATCAAACTTAGCATCACTAGTAGTAGACTCATTGGGTTTAGGAATTGTGGTAGGAGGAATAGGGACTTCTTGTGGTTTAGTGGCATCCATATTGGTGGTGGTAATAGTTCACACACTATTGTTTCTAGGAACTTCAGCTTATTTTTCCCACTTAGCATGTAGTTGGGATAACAATCTAACATTTTCATCAATAGTAACTTGTATGGCATGAGTAGAAGCAAAGGTACTTTCCAAAGTTTGAGGTTTAGTAGCCATTTTATTAATCAAAGAGGACTGTGCTTCAGACAAAGAGGAAATATTTTTCTCAACATCCAAAAGCTTTTCCTCCATAGTCTTGTTGAAAGTGGTTTGTTTACTAATAAAGTCTTTGAGCATACTTCAAGTTTAGAGGGAGCACTTCTAGTATTGTTGTAGGAGTTTCCATAGGTATTGCCATTATTAGGAGGATAAGGCCTATAATTGTTGTTACTACCAAAATTATTCCTATAGGCATTGTTGTTGAAATTGTTGTTTCTAATGAAGTTCACATCAACTTGCTCTTCTTGAGCAACCAAAGAGGCTAAGGGAACATTATTAGGTTCTAAATGATCTTTTCCATTAACAAGCATAGCCATGACAACATCAATCTTATCACTTAAAGAGGAGGTTTATTCAATAGAATTTACCTTCTTACCATGTGGATCTCTCTCAGTGTGCCATTCAGAATAATTAACCATCATATTATCAAGGAGCTTTGTTGCAACACCCAAGGTAATGGTCATAAAGGTACCTCCAGCAGCTGAATCCAACAGGTTTCTTGAAGAGAAGTTCAAACCTGCATAAAAAATCTGGATAATCATCCAAGCAGTAAGTCCATGAGTGGGACAATTCTTAACCAAAGATTTCATTATTTCTCAAGATTGAGCAACATGTTCATTATCAAGTTGTTTAAATTTCATAATATCACTTCTCATAGATATAATCTTAGCAGGAGGGTAGTACTTTCCAATAAAAGCATCTTTGCACTTAATCCAAGAATGAATACTATTTCTAGGCAAGGATAGCAACCATTCTTTAGCTTTTCCTATCAAGGAGAAAGGAAACAACTTGAGCTTAATAATATATCCATCTACATCCTTATATTTTTGCATCTCACAAAGTTCAACAAAGTTATTGAGGTGGGCAGCAGCATCTTCAGAACTAGCACCAGAAAATTGCTCTCTCATCACAAGATTCAACAAAGGAGGCTTAATTTCATAAAAGGTAGCATCAGTAATAGGTGGAGCAATAGGAGTACTTAGGAAATCATTGTTGTTTCTGTCACATCCCAAATTCTTGATTTGTTCTTGCATATCATTCATAGCATTGCATCATAATTTTCCATGCATAACCGTCGAGTGGAAAGGTTCGGCGAAACGCCAATTGCAAAACCCTATTTTATTTTGCTACGAGGTTCCTGTGGGAAGCTTTAGTAGGACTTGCGACAAACACCCCTATAGATTCGAGGTTTCGCTCAAACCTTGATGCTATATTGTTCCCCTCGACAATACGAACCCGTAGGCGCAAGAATCTCTCAAATCGGAGCTCGTACGGAAAAGCTTCGGCCGTTTTAGTAAACCGCCGGAAAACTGTCCGAAAATCTGGACCGATTTCCGAGTTCTAAACTAACTCCGGACCGAATCTGAGTACAAAAGGACCCACCTGGCCTCGTAAACCGCACCCACCTGCGCGACCCACCGCCTGGTCCTCCAGCGCACGCCTCCAGGCGGCCGCCGCCAGCTCGCCTCGCCCGCGGCGTCGCCGCCCGACCCGCCGCCATGCGCCGCCTCCTCTCTCCGTTCGACCAGCGCCGCCCGCCCGCCTCGCCGTCGCCCGCCATTGCCTCCCGCCCGCCGGCCGCGCGCCACCGCCGCCACCGCACATCACCGCCACCTCTTCCTTCTCTCCGTTCCGCCGCACCGCCTGCGCCGCCGCGCCATCATCGCCGCCGTCGCTGCGCCTCGGCCGCCCGCCTCGCCGCCCGCCCGCAGACGCCGCGGACCCCATCGCCGCCCTGCGCCGCCTCGCGCCGAACGCCGCCATGCCGCCGCCCGCCAGCGCCGCCACCGCCACCGCTTCGCAGCTGCGCCTCGCTGCGTGTCTTGCGCCGTGCGCGCACACACGCACGCGCACGCACGCGTTACCGCATGCGATATAGCGTGCATGCACGCGCGCATACACGCACGTGCGCGCCGCCTTGCGCGCGATTGATTTTCTCGGACCGTTCGTTGACTCTCTCCGTCCGTGCAGGAAGAACCCCGACGCCAGATCCGACACCGCCGTCCGGAACTCGCCGCACCGTCCGGAGTCCGTTTCGCCGCTTGTTTCCGGTAAGACAGCAGCCACCGTCAGATCTCAGATCAGCGGCTCAGATCGTTAGTTGACCGGTCAGACTCAGGCGTTGACTAGTCAGACGCCCAGTCAGCGCCCAGTCAGCAGACGCTGACGATCAATGACACAATTGACTGGTCAATTTCGTTAATCCTTCTAGTTGACAGAATTCGGTAGAAATTTGTAAATTGCGTAGAAATTAAACCGCTTGGCCAAAAATTGCAAATAAAATATGTACGGATTCAGTGAATCGTGTAGAATCTCGCTGTACCTTTGGTTCAGGATTTTGCAGCAAGGTTTAGTACAGTTTAATCAAACTAGTTAGTGGCCTTTTCGGAGTAATAAATTCGTAGAAAAAGATCCGTAGCTCCAAAAATCGCGTATGATATGTCCCTGGATTCAGTGAAACAAGGGAAATCTCATCGTGAATTAAAAGGATAGGCTTACAGTAAAAACTTCTGCAGAAACTGTCTATTGGCTTTCTGCAGTGTTTTAATTACTCGGGGAGTTTTATAATTCCTTTTTGAGTAATTCCAGTTGGTACTGTCTCTAATCAGTGATGCCTTTGTGTTAGAATTTTTCCAAGATTTTACAAACAGTATACTACCGGTAGTGAATTATTTAAGTTCTAGCTCTAGTTTGGAGCATTACTTTTGTCTAGTAGTTTTCCTAGCGCTAAAACTATTTTCCATGCATGCAATCGGTAGTATTATGGTATAGGATGTTGTGGTGCATCTGTAGCACCAATTCACTTGTCGCTCTTGCATTCTTGCATCATAATTGTTGCATATGTTGTGGATTGTTTGTTTATGAATGCAATTGTATCGTGTAGATTGTGACGAGTGCAACGCTTGCTCGTTTGTGGATTGTTCTTCCGACCGCTACAACCAAGGCAAGTAGATGCTACTTTGTTCATGATATCGTCCTACTATTTTCTATGCATTGTCGTGTATTTTGTAGATGCATGTGTAGGATGATACTATCGCTATGCTATGTCCTATTATGTGGTAGGGCTTTCCTCGTAGATGAACTACCGTTGGTAGATGTGCTTAGCCATGCTATGTTGAACGAGGGCTGGGTTACATCATGAGACTTGTTTCTAAAAGTATTGGTTTGTGAAAACTAAAACAACCTAATCAATGAATCTCCTAGGTGTGATGGTATTGATAATTTTGGTGGTTTCATTGCGGAAAGGCACCCAGGTATCAAGAGAGAATAATTGACTTCTTTATTGTGTAGCTTACGTGTACAACCATGTGCCAATAATGAAATAGGCGGTTGGTTGGACTTAGTAGGTTGTGGTAACTCGAACCCGCGTATCCAGAGATGTAGAATTTTGGTAGGTTGGACCGGTGCGCGTCGGGATTGAGGAGCTACTTCCCGAACAGTCTCTTCTTGGTCTTCTCCCTATCGCCACTCAAAATGAGAGTGATGGTACGAGCTGGGCTGGCCAAGTCACATGGGTAAAGTGTACTAACCTCTGCAGAGTGTATAATCTAATCGATTAGCCGTGTCCCCGGTTATGGACATCTGAGTTGCTAGATATTGATTCCATGACATGTTTCTCGCTCATTCTAATTTCATAATTGTTTTAATATGGATGGGTTAACTTAAATGGATCTTTTCAAAGAAAATCAAAAACTGTTTATGAAAGTAGGACAAATGTATTTGCAAATGCAAGCCAGACACAGCTCCACTTGCCAAATATGCATGTAGATGTTAGTACTATTGTCTCCTTTACTAGCTCTACTTGCCATACATTCCATGTATTGACCCTTCGGGGCTGCTACGTTTCATGTTGCAGGTTATTCCGATTCTGATTGATCGTTATACGCCACGGTACTCCACTCGGCACTCGTTCACTTGTGGGCAATTTGAAGAATGGAGGATTTATTTGTTTATGTTGCTACCTGAATAATTTGAGCTAGCTTTATGCTAAGCTTTTATTGTAATAATGGTACTCTGGATCATCGTTATTCATGATACACGGATATTATGCTATGTTATCTATCTTACTCTATTGTGGGCCAATGAACCGATCCAGGGATTGGCATGTCACATAGAGGCCACGGTCTTTTCAGAACCGGGGTGTTATAGGATGGTATCAGAGCCCATGTGTCGACTGTAGGATCGTGACCTAGAATTGGATTAGGAAGCCATAGATTTACTAAAGCCTATATTAACTCTGTCTTTCATCTTATGCCTTTCACCCTCGTAAATTCTTACCATATGATATTCTCACACTTTCCTCTTTTACTTGATATATGGGAGAAGTCAGGACTGAGTATGCCACCCTGGAGTCACCAAGGCCCTTTGCAAGGCAGTTAGCTCATCTCTCGCAGTCATTGGGATTGCCACTGCCCATGTTCAAGGGAAGAAGGCTGTACACCTGTGGATATGGAGAGGATGCATGGGAGATCACTACCTTCATATTCAGAGATGCCGCCTTGCCAAACCCCGTGCACTTGATCTACACCAAGACATACTGCAACTGGGGACTTGGAATCAACTTGGCCATACATGAAGCCCTGTCTCGCCAGTGCCATAATGTCTGACACCTACTACCAGCAGATTCACCCTACCGTGACTATGGAAGGCGTGATGAAGATGGGAACGATGTGGTTACCCCGGGCGACAGAAACAACATGCCGCCCCGTCGGAGGCACATAGAGGACATGGAAAGGGAGAATGGAGCTCTAGCAGAGAAGGTGAGGATGATAAAGGAGATTGCAGATTTTACTAGCAATGGTATGGTGGTCCAAGGACAGGAGATTGACACTTTGCATGAAGCTGTGGGAGTTCTGGAGAATGCCCTGATAGCCAGAGATGCAACCATAGCACATCTTCATGGTACTGCGGGAGAAAACCCGAACATGCAACAGCTTGCAAGGGACCGTCCAGAAAGGGACCAAACCATTGAAGCTATGACAACCCAGTTGCCGCTCTCCAAGCACGCTGAATCCACCCTCCGATGATGACAATGGAGATGATGGCAACAATGGGGATGATGATGACATGGAGATGATGATGAGGACGAGGATGATGATGATGGAGACGATGATGGTGGAGGAGATGAAGTCATTGCGATTGCGGTGAGGATGAAGAAGAAGAGGAGGATCCAGAGGAGGTGGAGTTTGAGGTTTCAAGTGATGGTTCAGGAGAGGTGTACACTCCGCCGCCATGGTTTTACCGCGAGCCGAAGCGCCAACGCATGACCGCAAGGACCTACCTCAACATCTTCAAGAAATAGATAGAAGTCCACCAATTAGTCCACGTTAGGTAAACTCGTTAGGATTAGTCTCGATAGTTGTGAAGCTTAGTTTGTGTTAGTTCAAGAGTGATTAGTTTCTTATTTTTGTACTCCAATATCCCAGGAATTATTTGTGCGAATTTTATGAAAGAGTTATGGCAATTTGGTTATCATCTGTGTTATTTTCGCTGCAGTTTTTCTGCTGATACAGCAGTACTGCGCGATTTTTCATATTTTTCTGCTAACTCGGAAACATCTGAAAAAAATTGGGATGATGCGAAACTATCTGTACTATATGTACAAAAATCATCTAAATTTTCTGACGAGTTTAAGTCAGGAGGAAAAATTCGTGAACGCTGCTGGACTGTTCTGGCAGATTGTTGTTTTTGTTGTTTAGTTGATCAACTGTTTAGTTAACCAATGCAAACTCTTGTAAAACTATTTCAGTAGGTATATACTGCTAGTATAACACCTGGGATGTTGCTGGACTGCTTGTTTGTTGATGTGTTGCTTGCTTGTAATTGTCTGCTATTGGTTGTTGTTGTTTGATCATATGCATGGGTAGAATCCTATTATCGTAGTTGATTCTTTCTAAACTTACCTGTGCTGAACCACAGATGCCTCACTGCCATCACCCCACTGAGTTGGATCAGCTCATGGCAGCTCAGGCACAGATGACCCAAGTGATGACTCAGTTCATGGCGAATCAGAACAACAACAATGGAAACAATCAGCCTCAGGGAGATGCTCTCACCAGATTTCTGAGGTTAAGGCCAGCTAAATTCTCTACTGCAACGGAACCAATGGTTGCTCTCGACTGGTTGCGTTCCGTCAACAAGGATCTAGTGACTGTTGGATGCACTGATGCTGAGAAGGTGAGGTTTGCCGCTCACCTACTGGAAGGACCAGCCGCTTCTTGGTGGGACACATTTCAGATCACCCACCCGCTGGATACCGTGAATTGGGCAATGTTTGAGGAAGGTTTCAGGACCAACCACGTGTCTTCAGGAGTTCTGAGCCTGAAAAGGAAGGAGTTCCGCAACTTGCGCCAAACCAATCGCACCGTGGCCGAGTACATTGAGGAGTTCAACAACCTGTCCCGTTATGCACCTGAGGATGTTGACACTGATGCAAAAAGGAGGGAGAGATTCCTGGATGGCCTCAGTGATGAGCTTTTAGTACAGCTACTGGTGGTTTATTGTCCCACTTTCCAGGAGCTTATGGACAAGGCCAGGATCTTGGAAGGGAAGCATAAGCAGGTGGAGAACTGCAAGAGAAAGAACAACAATCACCACTCTGGTTCACACCACAAGTCTCGCACTTCATATGATGGATACTCCAAGCATGGAGGGAGTGAACATGGGAGCCATGACCGCCACCACCATGGAGGCGATGGACATCGTCATGACAACCATAGGAGCAGTCACCACAGCCACAAGGGAGGACACTCTCACCACTCTGGAGAACACGGTGGACATGACCGCAACCGTGATCGCAGCTTCGTGAAGAAGGATCTGAGTGAGGTGAAATGCTTCAAGTGTAAACAAAAGGGACACTATGCTGATAACTGTCCGGAGAGGAAAGGACTGAAGCCAACCAACAACGAGAAGGCCACAGTGAACCACATGAATATGGAGGAGATTCCAGATGAGCCTGACCTCGTGATTGGTAAGTTCCCAATCAACACTTACCCTGCACTTATACTTTTCGATATTGGTGCATCGCATTCATTCATATCAAGGGCATTTGTGGATAAGTATAAGTTACCTACTGAGTCTATGAAAAGGTCATTTAGAGTGAGTTCACCTAGAGGAGATATGATAGCTAGTGCAGGATGCCGCGATTTAACTGTGAGGATTGGAACACACAACTTCATTGCACATTTGGTAGTGTTGGATTCACAGGGATTAGACGTTATTCTGGGTATGGACTGGATGTCTATGCATGGGGGACATATAGATTGTGCACAGCGAGCAGTTTCACTTAAAACCCTGGATGGTAAGAGGATTAGATTCAAGTCAGTTGTACGACCAGGAAGGTGTAAGTTGAATTCTCTTAAGGGGGTTAGCATGGATACTGTGCCAGTGATTAGGGATTACCCTGACGTGTTTCCGGAAGAACTGTCAGGAATGTCACCTGATAGAGAAGTAGAGTTTCTTATCGATCTGATGCCGGGAACAGGACCAATAGCAAAGAAACCATATAAGATGGATGTGGATGAGCTGAAGGAATTGAAGAAGCAGTTGAAAGAGCAGCTGGAAAAGGGATTCATTCAGCCTAGTGCGTCGTCATGGGGAGCACCTGTTCTGTTTGTGGAGAAGAAAGACAACACCAAGAGATTAGTGGTGGACTATCGTTCGCTGAATGAAGTAACCATCAAGAACAAGTACCCTCTGCCGAACATAAATGATTTGTTTGATCAACTGGAAGGAGCAAAGGTGTTCAACAAGATTGATCTGCGATCTGGCTACTTTCAATTGAAGATCCGGAAGGAGGATGTACCAAAAACCGCCTTCACCACTAGGTATGGTTTATATGAGTATACATTTATGTCTTTTGGACTAACGAATGCCCCGGCGTACTTCATGACCATGATGAACAAGGTATTTATGGAGTATTTGGACAAGTTCGTGGTGGTGTTTATTGATGACATACTGATATATTCCAAGGATGATGCTGAGCATGAGAAACATCTGAGACTGATTATGGAGAAACTGAGGGAACATCAGCTGTATGCCAAATTCAGCAAGTGTGAATTCTGGCTTAACACTATTGGATTTCTTGGACACATAGTATCAGGAGAAGGAGTCGCTGTTGATCCAAGCAAAGTGACTGCAGTGACGGAGTGGGAAGCGCCCAAGAATGCTGGAGAGATTCGAAGCTTTTTGGGACTTGCTGGATATTACCGGAGGTTCATAGAAAACTTTTCCAAGATTGCTAAGCCGATGACTGAACTTCTGAAGAAGGATAGGAAGTTTGAATGGTCAGACGTATGTGAAGCCAGCTTCCAGGAACTGAAGCGTCGACTAGTGACCACATTACGTGTTTACGGATCTTCAGAAGGATTTCCAAGTGTACTGTGACGCTTCACGACAGGGACTTGGGAGTGTGCAGATGCAAGATGGGAGAGTAGTGTCATATGCCTTGCGACAACTCAAGCACCATGAGCAAAATTACCCCACACACGACTTGGAGTTAGCGTCAGTGGTTCATGCGCTCAAGGTATGGAGGCATTACTTAATGGGAAAACACTGTGATGTGTACACCGACCACAAGAGCCTGAAGTACATATTTACACATAAGGAATTGAACATGAGACAAAGGAGATGGTTGGAGCTTATCAAGTATTATGATATGAATCTACAATACCACCCAGGAAAGGCCAATGTAGTAGCGGATGCTCTGAGCCGGAAGGTTTATGCCAATGGATTGACAATTGGTGAATTGCCTGAGGACTTGTGCAAGAAATTCAAGGACCTTAGACTGGAGGTAGTATCTGAAGGATACTTAGCAACAATGGAAGTCCAACCAACGCTACAAGACAGGATCATAAAGGCTCAGATAGGAGATAAGGAAATAGAGGAGATAAAGGAAAAGATGAAGGAAGGTCGAGCAAGGGAATTCCGCGAGGATGAGCAAGGAACCCTGTGGTACGGAGATCGTTTGTGCGTTCCCAACGATCCCGAGATAAGGAAGTTGATTCTGCAGGAAGCTCATGACTCGCCATATTCCATACATCCGGGCAATACGAAGATGTATATGGACCTAAAGGACAGATTCTGGTGGAACAACATGAAGGGAGACATCGCGGAGCATATTCCCTATGTGATGTATGTAGCCGAGTGAAGGCAGAACACCAGAAGCCAGCAGGACTGCTACAGCCGTTGCCCGTGCCGGATTGGAAGTGGGATAGAGTGGGAATGGATTTTATCACAGGATTGCCCAGGACCAGGTCAGGGTATGACTCCATTTGGGTAGTGGTCGACCATTTGACCAAGGTAGCCCACTTTATACCGGTAAAGACAACCTATACGAGTGCAAAGTTGGACAAGATTTACATGGACAGGATTGTGTGCCTACACGGAGTTCCCAAGAGTATTGTATCTGACAGAGGCACCCAATTTACCTCACACTTTTGGCGCCAGCTGCACGAGTCGCTTGGAACTAGATTGGAGTTTAGCACAGCGTTTCACCCACAGACTGATGGACAGACCGAGAGGGTGAATCAGATTTTGGAGGACATGCTGAGAGCTTGCGCTTTGGCTCATGGTTCTAGTTGGGATGAGAATTTGCCGTATGCGGAGTTTTCATACAACAACAGCTATCAAACCAGCATCAAGACGTCACCGTTCGATGTGCTATATGGGAAACGGTGCCGAACACCATTGCTATGGGATGGAGTAGGAGAACGTCAGTTGTTTGGGCCTGATTTGATCAAGGACGCTGAGGAGAAGGTCGCCTTGATTAGGGACAGGCTGAAGGTAGCACAATCAAGACAGAAGAGCTACGCTGACGCTACGCGCAAGGAAGTGGTGTATGAGATAGGTGATAGAGCATACCTTAGAGTATCGCCACTTCGTGGAATCAATAGATTTGGAATTAAGGGTAAGCTGGCACCTCGATTTATTGGGCCATATCGGGTCTTGGCACGCAAAGGAGAAGTTGCTTACCAGTTGGAGTTGCCAGAAGCTCTGTCCGCTGTTCACAATGTGTTCCACGTGTCCCAGCTGAAGAAGTGCCACCCGGAGATGGTGGATACACCATTGAGAGACACTGTACCGCTAGAGGAGGTTCAGCTGGAGAATGACTTGACCTATGAGGAGAAACCGGTCAAGATTCTGGAGACAGCAGAGAGGATTACCCGTACCAAGGCAATCAAGTTTTGCAAGGTACAGTGGAGTCACCACACCGAAGATGAAGCCACTTGGGAGCGTGAGGATGACATCCGGGAGGACTACCCACACCTATTTGCTAGCCGCGCCGAATCTCGAGGACGAGATTCATCTTAAGGGGGTTAGTCTTGTCACATCCCAAATTCTTGATTTGGTCTTGCATATCATTCATAGCATTGCATCATACTTTTCCATGCATAACCGTCGAGTGGAAAGGTTCGGCGAAACGCCAATTGCAAAACCCTATTTTATTTTGCTACGAGGTTCCAGCGGGAAGCTTTAGTAGGACTTGCGACAACCACACCTGTAGATTCGAGGTTTCGCTCAAACCTTGACGCTAGATTGTTCCCCTCGACAATACGAACCCGTAGGCGCAAGAATCGCTCAAATCGGAGCTCGTACGGAAAAGCTTCGGACGTTTTAGTAAACCGCCGGAAAACGGTCCGAAAATCTGGACCGATTTCCGAGTTCTAAACTAACTCCGGACCGAATCTGAGTAGGATTTCGCGTGTAGGGCCACAAAAGGACCCACCTGGCCTCGTAAACCGCACCCCTGCGCCCGACCCGCCGCCTCAGTCCTCCAGCGCCGCCTCCCGAGGCAGCCGCCACTGTTCGGCCGCCGCCATCGCCGCCCGCCAGCTCGCGCCCTCCTCTCTCCGTTCTCGACCACCGCCGCCCGCCGCCGTCGCCGCGCCGCGCCGCCCTCCGCCGCCGCGCGCGCCGCCCGCCTCGCCGCCACCACCGCGCCGCCTCTTCCTTCTCTCTCGTTCCGCCGCCAGCCCGCCGCACCGCCTCGCGCTGCGCGCCATCACCGCCGTCGCTGCGCCTCCGCCGCCTCGCCGCCGCCGCAGCACGCCGCCTCCGCGACCCCGCGCCGCCCGCTGCGCGCCGAACGCCGCCATGCCGCCGCCCCGCCCGTGCGCCGCGACCGCCGCCACCGCTCGCTGCGCAGCGCGCGCGCCTCGCCTGCGTGCCGCTGCGCAGACGCTGCCTGCGCCGCGCCGTTACCGCATGCGATAAGCGTGCATGCACGCGCGCATACACGCGTCGCGCCGCCGCTTTGCGCGATTGATTTTCTCGGACCGTTCGTTGACTCTCTCCGTCCGTGCGGGAAGAACCCCGGCCAGATCCGACACGCCGTCCGAACTTCGCCGCACCGTCCGGAGTCCGTTTCGCCGCTTGTTTCCGGTAAGACAGCAGCCACCGTCAGATCTCAGATCAGCGGCTCAGATCGTTAGTTGACCGGTCAGACTCAGGCGTTGACTAGTCAGACGCCCAGTCAGCAGACGCTTTGACTAGTCAACAGACACAATTGACTGGTCAATTTCGTTAATCCTTCTAGTTGATAGATTTCGGTAGAAAGTTGTAAATTGCGTAGAAATTAAACCGCTTGGCCAAAAATTGCAAGTAAAATATGTGCGGATTCAGTGAATCGTGTAGAATCTCGCTGTACCTTTGGTTCAGGCTTTTGCAGCAAGTTTTAGTACAGTTTAATCAAACTAGTTAGTGGCCTTTTCGGAGTAATAAATTCGTAGAAAAAGATCCGTAGCTCCAAAAATCGCGTATGATATGTCCCTAGATTCAGTGGAACGAGTAGAATCTCATCGTGAATTAAAAGGATAGTCTTACAGTAAAAACTTCTGCAGAAACTGTCTATTGGCATTTTGCAGTGTTTTAATTACTCGGGGAGTTTTATAATTCCTTTTTGAGTAATTTCAGTTGGTACTGTTTCTAATCAGCGATTCCTTTGTGTTAGAATTTTTCCAAGATTTTACAAACAGTATACTACCGGTAGTGAATTATTTAAGTTCTAGCTCTAGTTTGGAGCATTACTTTTGTCTAGTAGTTTTCCTAGCGCTAAAACTATTTTCCATGCATGCAATCAGTAGTATTATGGTATAGGATGTTGTGGTGCAGCTGTAGCATCAATTCACTTGTCGCTCTTGCATTCATGCATCATAATTGTTGCATATGTTGTGGATTGTTTGTTTATGAATGCAATTGTATCGTGTAGATTGTGACGAGTGCAACGCTTGCTCGTGTGTGGATTGTTCTTCCGACCGCTACAACCAAGGCAAGTAGATGCTAATTTGTTCATGATATCGTCCTACTATTTTGTATGCATTGTCGTGTATTTTGTAGATGCATGTGTAGGATGATACTATCGCTATGCTATGTCCTATTATGTGGTAGGGCTTTCCTCGTAGATGAACCACCGTTGGTAGATGTGCTTAGCCATGATATGTTGAACGAGGGTTGGGTTACATCATGAGACTTGTTTCTAAAAGTATTGGTTTGTGAAAACTAAAACAACCTAATCAATGAATCTCCTGGGTGTGATGGTATTGATAATTTTGGTAGTTTCATTGCGGAAAGGCACCCAAGTATCAAGAGAGAATGATTGGCTTTTTTATTGTGTAGCTTACGTGTACAACCATGTGCCAATAATGAAATGGACGGTTGGTTGGACTTAGTAGGTTGTGGTAACTCGAACCCGCGTATATAGATATGTAGAATTTTGGTAGGTTGGACCGGTGCGCGTCGGGATTGAGGAGCTACTTCCCGAACAGTCTCTTCTTGGTCTTCTCCCTATCGCCACTCAAAATGAGAGTGATGGTACGAGCTGGGTTGGCCAAGTCACATGGGTAAAGTGTACTAACCTCTGCAGAGTGTATAATCTAATCGATTAGCCGTGTCCCCGGTTATGGACATCTGAGTTGCTAGATATTGATTCCATGACATTTTTCTCGCTCATTCTAATTTCATAATTGTTTTAATATGGATGGGTTAAATTAATTGGGATCTTTTCAAAGAAAATCAAAAACTGTTTATGAAAGTAGGACAAATGTATTTGCAAATGCAAGCCAGACACAGCTCCACTTGCCAAATATGCATGTAGATGTTAGTACTATTGTCTCCATTACTAGATATACTTGCCATACATTCCATGTATTGACCCTTCGGGGCTGCTACGTTTCATGTTGCAGGTTATTCCGATTCTGATTGATCGTTATAGGCCACGGTACTCCACTCGGCACTCGTTCACTTGTGGGCAATTTGAAGAATGGAGGATTTATTTGTTTATGTTGCTACCTGAATAATTTGAGCTAGCTTTATGCTAAGCTTTTATTGTAATAATGTTACTCTGGATCATCGTTATTCATGATACACGGATATTATGCTATGTTATCTATCTTACTCTATTGTGGGCCAATGAACCGATCCAGGGATTGGCATGTCACATAGAGGCCACGGTCTTTTCAGAACCGGGGTGTTACAGTTTCTACTAGTGAAGTCACACAACTTGGTGTTCTCACCAGAGTTCATTTTGGCAAAAGTGGAGCAACACAACAGTAGCAACAACTAGAGCAGGAAATAAATTTTTTGTGTTTTTGATAAGAGAGAGCAAACCAAACCAAACTAATTTTTTGGAGTTTTTTGATAAAAAGAGGCAAAAAAACCAAGCAAAACAAACTAAGCAAAACAAAAACAAAGTAAAGAGAAAGGTTGTGAAGGACTCCCCTTGTGAATCCGTCCTTAGCCTCCCCGTCAACGGCGTTAAAAAATAGCTTGATGCGCTCAGATCAATGTAGAGCTTCGTTGGGAGACCCCAAGAGGAAGGCATGATGAGCTGTAACATCCAAGCATTTAGGAACAAACGAAAGGTAGATTTAGGAAATTTTGCATATGCATGCATTCATCTGCAAAATTGTGGGTAAATTTTTCGCCAAATAAAAACTTAAAGTGATCAGAGTTTTTTCACTCTCTAAGTTTAGGAATAGCTTTGGAGAATGATCGTTATAAATTTTGACATGATCTTTATGAATTAGTGTGTTTTGGGGAAAGAAATTTGAATTCAAACTTAAAGATTTGAATTATATTTTATAAATATTAGAGTTATGATTTAGTAATATTCTTCAATCGAGAAATAATATATAGTAACAGGAACTCTAAATAAGAAATACAATCAAACAAATGAACATTTATTCATATATTTATTCCATGAATAAGTTACAAAATGTAACTCATAAATTCAATAAAGAAACTTTACAAAAAAATAAAATTACAAAAAAAGAAGAATATTTACATATTAATGAACTATTATAAAATTCTTTACAAAAGAATGAAATAAAAATTACAAAGGATTACATCTATATAAAAAAGAAAACCTATACTAAACTTGAATCCTCAAATCTTGTACCTGCAAAACAAAGAACAAACGAAAAGGAAAATAAAAGTTAAGTTGTTAATTTTTACTCTCAGTAGAGAGCAGTGAGTTGCACTGCTCAATTTTACATCGTTGAGTAAATCCATCAGGGGCAAGTTTCACCAATATGAAAGAATCAAATCTTTCATAAACAAATAAGCCATAAGTCAAAGGATCCCAATCAGTAAAAGGGGCAAGTTTCACCATGTAGGTTAATGGTAACAAGGTAAAAGGGTAGAACACCTCATTGAGCATATCCATAACCATGCAACAGTCACACAAACAGCTTAGTCACCTAACTGCATGGGTGTGCTATCGACACAGCCTAGCAGTCCAAACCAACAAAAGGACCAAGCACAGCCGTGGGAAAGCACTAGTGCACCACTACATTGCTCACACCACACTAGAACAAGCAGCTTAGCCACAGCCCAGCAAACAAAACACCACACTAGATCAACCCAAACATCACAGATGGTGACATAAGGAGGGGGAAGAATTAGGTGGACAACAAGGCCAAGCTACAGGAGCTAAGAGGATCAGGCTAGATCAAGGCCAAGCACAGGAACCAGGGGAAACAAGAACAACATCAGGAGGTGAAGGACAGGATCAAGCCAGCAACACCAACATCACCACAATCCACAACAATCATCAATTTTGTGGTGAGTATCATAAACAACCACATGACCCATTCATCTTACCCAAACAGAAACATGCGTTGTTTCATGAAAAAACCTCTCAATGATCACCCTAGTGGGGCGAATCTATCCTAGAGGTTTTAAATATAAAGATCAGAATCAAACTCTATCAAAAACACAAAATTCTCAGACCAGCTTCATAGAATTGGTGATACCAAAGGCAACTTCTATATTCTATCATTTGTTCTTACAAGATCCGGGCACATCTCTAGAAGGAGTAGCACCTTAGATCTTATAAGCTACAAATAAATCCATTAACTTAACCAACCAGGATCCAAGATCTAGTAAGCAACTATGATGCCCTAGCAAATCTTGGAAATGACAACAACATAGGAACCTAGTTCCTACAGCCTCAGACCAGCATCATAGGCATGAATAATCAATAATCTTTCCAACTTATTATTAAGCATTCGTCAAGTTTCCATTAATGACCATAAGTGAAGCTAGCAATAGGATCAATTTGTGTACCATTCAAAGATGGTTTCACAAGAAATAATCTTACAGCTAAGCCAACCAGATAGTCTAACTTTCATAAATGAAATATCAAATCAATATCTATCATTTCCCTCAGACCATACTCAGAGATCATACAATATTTATCCATTCATTTTCAAAGAATCATCAGACTCCATTGAATAAAATTCAGATTATGGATAAACAGGCAAGCCAACAAATACTAATGCAGTGAATCATCACTGATAGAGTTACTGTCAGTACCAAGACACTGACAACAGATGAACACATTAAGCCACCATATACTCAACCAGAGGCGACATTATGTAACACTAACATCTGATGAACCACTAACATCAGACCAACACTAGCATCAAGTCAACACCAATTCTCACCAAGCATCATTACCAGGCCATAACATCATTCTACCAGTAACAGGGATGAACCCTAGTATTAGTGCAAACACAGAATACAGATTGGTCACTAGATACACAGAGAGGGACCCGAGGTAGCTAGATGCACTTGGGTTCACAGAGGCATAACTCACCGGAGGTCCTCGCTGACGAATTGAAGAGGAAGCAGAAGGGACGACGAGCTCGTGGCAACATGGGAGCACCCAAGGGGCGCTGCAACCCGCACCAGCCACGACGGTGGCCACAATAGCGCACAACACCGCACACCACCATGGGAGGATCACGAGCGGCAGTGGCAGCACCAAACCCAAACCCTAGGGTTCGGGAACATGGCTAGCTTGGCCACGGAAGGGCTCCAAAGTCAAATCTAAGCGGAGGAGATGGACAAGCGTAGTCGATAACCCCACCCTGCACCACGGCAAGGGCTGTGGAGGGCCACAAGTAGCATCGACAATGCGCCAAAGAACCCACGGGTCGAGGAGGAGAGGAGATGAGGACGAGAAAGAGAGAGAGAGAGAGAGAGAGAGAGAGAGAGAGAGAGAGAGAGGGGAACAGAGGGAGTGGGCTAGTAGGGCCAGAACCCTTTGGGGTGCCCTTTTGGTCAAGGTCACTTGGGCCAAATTGGCCCAATAAGCCCAATGGAACCAGCCCAAAACTTAAAAGAAGATGTAATAATTAATAAAAGATGAAAATACCCCTAGAGTTAAAAAAAATTTAAAAATAAAATAGAAGTTTAAAAATTACAAATAATATATACTTTTGATTCATAATAATCCAACCTATTTAATTAAATTAAGAAATAAATATTTATGTATATAATTTTTGGTCAAGAATTTTATAATATAATTATGCTTTATGGAATTTTATAAAATTAAAGAAAGAAGATAAAAATAAATAAAAATGAATTTTATTATATATTGTTATCATATTATTTAAGAAAAATACTAAATAAATGTTTCGGGTCATAAAAATAAATTCTTCTATTTAAATATTAATCCTTAAAAGAATTATTAAATGAACAGATATAGGTATTTATATTAAATTTTAAATTTTAAAAATAAATTATTATCTTATATAATGGCAAATATAATATTCAACAACTATTAAAGATTAATTTTTAAATGAAATCCTTTATGATTTAAAGAAATTCTTGAAACTAAAGTAATGGGTAAAACACACAAAGAAAAATAAATGATACATAATGCATTACATTACTATGCATAGTCATTTTGCTTCTTTAAATATTGTCCTTACCGGGCAATAATGATGTTTTGTAGACATAGAATCTCAAGGTCCAGTGTAAGCATCCGACTTCACCACCTTGCAATCACAAGGCAAGTTCATCACTGGATCATGTCCTTTGAAGAGTCTTTATCAAGGTATTTGCAAATTGTGTGTTATCATCTATGTTTCAAGAGAAGAAAATATTATTTTCTCAATTAAACAAATTGTTGATATCATCCTAAGTGATGATAGGAAGGAGCAATAGAACTTAAGTTTATATTTGCAACAATGATATTCAACTAGGAACTTAACAACCCATGACATCAGTGATTCTAGCGCCATATATAACGCGTTAGCCATGAGATTTGGAATGGGACGGAGAAGTCAGTTGTATCCTTTTCCTCTCGTATGGAGGCAAGACGACCTTAACGGGATGTTGTGATTCCTTGTGTGGATCCAACATATGGGTGGGCACCCTTATGTCCCACACTTTTGTTGTCTAGATTATCTATAAGTGGTTTTTAGTGGTATAGTCCATCTCATATGGCACTTGCCAGGGCATCACCAGTTCATAGAGTCTTTGGGAACTCATCAGGGTTTTAGCCTGCCTAGAAGGGGGCTTAACGAAGGTGAGCCAGCCCCGAAGGATCGTGCAGACATATGGGGTCGCGGAGAGGGCAGTGATTGGCTTGGACCAACTACTGGGCCCCACATCATGGAATTGTGGACGGTAAAGTATGCCCGGTTGTGCAATAAGGAGTTGATCTCTCATGGGTAAAGCAACGCACCTCTGCAGAGTGTAAGAATTGTAACTTGTTACTCCCTGTTCCGGGAAGGAGCTACGAACGCGGCAGGAAAGGAACTCCATGAAAGTTCTGGTCAACCTGTGAAGGCTGATGGTCATAGATTTTCATAATAAAATCAATCTTTAAAGAAAGATTTACGAAAACTGCATAGTGCCAAGGACTTATAGTCCGAGGTGGTAGATAGATCATAAAACTTCCCACCATGCATATAATGAACTTGCTGGGTAACGCTGTTACTCATCTTTTCCTTTGATCCCCTGCTTAGACTCTGAGGATCCCGAAAAAAATCCAATGTATGCAGCTGAAAGCCAAGAGGAGGTATTCTATGAAGAGCCCAATATGTATGGAGCCGTAGAAGGGGTGAACTACGATGTTTTCTATGGAGGAGAGAACCAAGAGTCCGAATAGTACCATAGTTCTAGGAGCCAATTGAGCCGAACAACATGAACAATATATAGCAATAAGTTGTTGAGCTCAATTTTGGAGTTTAAGTAGTCACTTTAAATCTTTCGTTGAAACACTTTATATTTGGTTTGTAAGTTGAATCTTTTGAAGACTTGAACTTCTGGTATTGTAATAATAATAATAATGTGTGTATGTTTGTAATATGGAACCGCAATGTTTCTATTATACCACTCTGAGGGATGTGATATTTACGGAACAGTGTTCTGTGGGTGTCATATCAACGACTATAGTGTACTACACATGCAGAGGTATGCTGGGTCACTGCATGAGCATAGCAGCAAGTCTTCCCTCAGAAATAAACCAAGGTTATCGAACCAGTAGGAGGAAGGAAACGACTCAAAGGTGTTGCTAGCAACTTGGAAACCTGCACAACACAAACTCAAGACTTTTCCCCAATGAACAGTGAGGTTGTCAATCTCACCGGTTTGCTGAAAACAAAGGGTTAACTGTATGATGTGGAAGGTAATAGTGGTTTGTAGAAAGTAAATAGTAACAGTGGAAGATGTATCGATGGTAAAGATTGGACCGGGGTCCATAGTTCACTAGAGGTGTTCTCCTTAGATAAACAAACATGGCATGCTGGGTAAACAAATTACAGCAGGGCAATTGATAGGACTAAGCAAGGCATAACAATGCAATACTAGACATTCATGATCCTATGAGATTTGATTGGGCAATACAACAAGATACATAGACCTCCATCCAACTTCATCTATGACTAGTAATCCACCTTCAGGTTATCATCCGAACCCACTCCAGTATTAAGTTGCAAGCAACGGATAACTGCTTTAAGAAAAGTGTAATGTAAACAATCCACTTGTTCCATGAACAAGAGACCGTTGTTTTCTCCCTAGTAGCAACAACACATCTACAACCTTAGATATTTATGTCACTTCCCTTAGATTAAATAGAGGCATGAATCCACTATCGAGCATAAATACTCCCTCTTGGAGTCACTAGCATCTACTTGGCCAAGATAGCTACTAGAAACGGAGAGCATGCAAGATCTCAAACAACACAGACATGATAGAATCAATAAGACAAAACCATTAATCAATCTGACATAGTAATCTCAATATCCATCGGATCCCCGCAAACACAACATGCATGATTATAAATAGATGATCTTGATCATGAACGAAGCTCACAAGATCTAAACAAGGTAGTACAAAGGAGGAGATACAACCATCTAGCTACTACATGGACCCGTAGTCCAAGGTGGAACTACTCATACTTCATACCAGAGGCTGGCATGATGAAGAAGAAGGCCTTCAGGATGATCTACCCTCCGGTAGGGTGCCGGGAAGAGCTTCAGATCCCCCGACCTAGGGACGATGGTAGCGGCGGCTACAGACGATTTAGTGGAATATTGATCGGGTACTTAGGGTTTTGGTATCGGGGGGTCTTTATAGGCGAAGAGGCGAGGCAGGGGCAGCCAGGGAGGCCTCTCCCCCAGGCGCGGGCTAGGGTTAGCCGTGCGGCCATGGTGTGTGTCCCCCTGGTGGCTCCCCTCCGTCTCGTATTCTGGCTCCGTGTTCCCCACGGTAAAATATTGACTTTGGCTTTTGTCCCATCCAATTTCGAGAATATTGATTTTCTGCCTTTTCTGGAATCAAAAACAGAAGAAAACAGGCAACTGGCACTGTGGCATATTGTTAATAGGTTAGTCCAGAAAAACATATAAAAACACCTCAAACTGTAGACAAAGCAAAGCAAAGTAGATACTAAACAAGCATGGAACATCAAAAATTATAGATACGTTTTTGACGTATCAATGTTCACATGACACCACTAGAAGAATAACACCACAACTTAAATATTAAACCAATTAATATTTCTCAACACAATTCCACTACTAACAACATGACTTCTCCCATGTCCTCAAGAACTAAACGAACTACTCATGAGTCATCATATGGATAAAGATCAGAGATGAAATAATGATAAGTAACAATCTGAACATGAACAATAATTCAATGGTTCCACTCAATAGCATCAAATACAAAAGTAATCAACACCAAGAAAGTTTCCCCTAAGAACTATGGAAGATTCAACCCAATTGTTATAGCGGGATGGAGTGGTGGTGATGGTGTTGGTGGATATGATGGTGAAGAAGAAGTAGATGATGATCCCGATGAATTCTAGCTTGATGACGGTGTTGATGGCGACGATCTCCCCTCTCCGGGAAGGAATTTCCCCAGGAGATTTCTGCCTGCCAGAGAGCTCTTTCTCTCTCTGTAGTTTCCGCCCCGCAGAGGCGGCGCAATCTTTCTGTGGTCGCTCCCCCAGTCTTAGGATTTCGGGGGGATGGTATAGGTGAAAGAGAGATGCCAGAGGTGGGATAGGGTGGTCACACCACCTGGTAGTACGACCCAGGGGGCGCACCAGGGGGTGGTGTGGGCCCCCTCTGGCCCATCTCCACTTCCCCTTCTGGCTTCCTTGGTCTTTTGGAAAAATAGGGATTTCCATATATTTTCTGGAATTTTCTGATCTTCGCGAATATTGCATCTGGACACAGCTCTGGCAGTTCATCCTCCAAAAGTCATCCAACATGCAAAAAAGATGAAATAACATGAGTATCATCTCTTAATATGAAATATATCAATGAATAACAGTAAATTATGATATAAAATAGTGATGCAAAATGGACGTATCAACTCCCCCAAGCTTAGACCTTGCTTCTCCCCAAGCGAAAACTGAGCTCAGTAAACATGACCACATGTTTATGGAGTGAAGTGTCGATAAAAAGAATACGGACAAGAAGCATCACATTTATTAATGCACAAATCAAAATAGAAAGCAACTCACTATTATATAACTTAACTTGCAATGATCATGAGAGTCACAATAAATATGCATAAAAAATCATAATTGGTAATGGCAAACTTTGTTCTTGGTCAGAGAACAGTTGACAAGTCATACATAGTTTTAAGCAAAGATTTTGTAATGAAGTTTATAGTACAGGAATCTCTTGCTCAAACAAAATGGGATTTTTGCAATGATAGCTTTCAAAGTAGTATTCATTTAGATAAGAGCATTGTGAAAAACAAGGAACATAAGAAACAAGATTGAATAAATCAACATGTGGATGATTGAATCACAACAAGTCAGATGCTTGCTAGAGATAGAAGGGAATTGATTTACTAACTCAACTTAAAAGTAAAAGATAGACCCTTCGCAGAGGGAAGCAAGGATTTCAAGTTTCATTAAGAGCTTCCAAAAAATTATAGTACTTACTAGCTTTGAACTCTCATTGCCCCTATCATAAGCATCTTGAGGTGATTAAGGTTAAAGTGAGACAGATATGAAGTATATGCTTGACAAATCATAAGTTGGAAATCTCATGTCCCTTGAGTACGAGGGTCGTTCCTCATGCTACTCAACTTTAGGTACAAGCAAGTTCTTTTCATTGTAAGTATATGTGTATCATAGAGAACCGCCAACGGGGTACCCCTTGCCCCATGACACAAGAGCTATCCCACATCAAAATGACAAGGCAATAAACAGTGAGCATCTCGGCGATGTTTTTATTTACCATAAGAATGGTGCCTCCTTTTTTCTCTTTCTCTTTTTTTTCTATATTTTTTCTGAAGATGCTTCATAGATTTCTCACTATGGTTATGCTGCAAGTTTCCATCATGATTAGGCATGGCTTAGGCTAGCCGCTCAGGCGTTTCTCTAACACATATATAATATTCCATGGACTTACAAGCTCCCCTTTTATTTCACACCGTCGACATCCATAAAAAAAGATCATGATATCAACTGGATAATATGTACAAGTGTTGAAAGCGTTCCCCATGACAGCATGGTTGATGGTTCTGCTAACTCCCAACCTATAACTTGCAAGCATATAAGCAACATAGATGACACAATGGTTCCAATTTATTAGGTGCAAGAAAGTAAAGTGTGCCATCAAGTTCGTGAGAACTTTACTAACTAGTTTTCACATAACAAATAATTTTCATTTGGAAACTACATAAAACTCTAGAATTTTCTTGGAATAGCAATAATGCTAATAGGTAGATATGGTGGACACAAATGTCATAGGTTTTAGTTCAAGGACTGGATGCACGAGAAGCATTCCCTCTCAGTACTGGTTTTTCGCTAGCAAGGCTAGGTATCAAGCATAAGAGTTGAAGGAAACAAACAAACATACAAGTGATATAAACAATCATGCAATCTTCCTTGAAAACACAAAAGAACTTAACTTGGGAATACTAAGCTTATGAGCCAATCAAGAAAGAAAGAAAATTAAATAATATATCTGCAAGTACTTTTCTCTTTTCCTTTCAATACTTAAGTAGTGTTGCTACTGACCAAAGCTAGGTTTGCCAAAACCAACTAAATCTACCTGATGCTCCCAAAGTGGTACCAATACTAACAACAAGATCAATCATATAACAGAAACTACAAACTAAAATAAGATGTGCAAAAAGTAAATGATGAAACTTCTCATTAATATTCCATAACGGCACTCACACCAAGGGATACATAGATAACCAACTAGAGGAGAGATACTTCCACAATGCAAACCATCCTATATGACAACTTCTCTATTCATGATATGACTCTAGTAAAAAGGTAAAAAGATGAAAGATAATGATGTGATACCGTGTCACTCCCCCAAGCTTGGAACAAACCAAGGGGATGCCAAAAACCTGATGACAAGTTAATCCTTTGGTGGTGGTGGTGTTCTCTCGATAAGCTTTTCAATCAATTTCTTCAAATCCTCAATCTCGAAGGCGAGAGTACAAATCATCTCTGAATTATGCTCAATGCGGTTCATGATCATGTTAGACTGTGAATCCCAATCCTTGTTATTCTTTTCCCACTCTTCCTCCTTAAAGTATTATTTCTCTGCATGGTTAGAACGAGGCATATCCCAATTGGAGGGCAACTTTCTCTTAGGCATATTTTGGAATTTCTGATCATGTATAAGAGTGTGGAAGAAGTTCTTGATACGTGGAGGAAGTGACCGTGGAGATAATCAAAGACATGGAACTTTCCCTCCTGTGGACATCCGTGCAGTCCTCTTGAGCTTGATAGGATTTGCCACCACTCTAATGATTGCAATGGTGGCGCGGGTGCACGGACGCTTGTCTTCCTCCACTTCTTATTCAACTTCAACCACGATCTCCTCCTCTCGCTTGGGGTATTGGAGATCATCTTCCACAAGCTTCTTGCCCTTGTCATTGGCGGAGACCATTGTGCTTCTAAACTTGAGAATAGTTCCTGATAGAAACAGATCGAAACGAAAACACGACGAGAACATGATATACGGACCTCGAGGGGTCCAGGGGATTATATATTATGAAGTTTAACGAGAAAAAGAAGGTACTGGGAGAAAACGGGACGGAGGCGGGATCCGTGGTGGTCACACCACCTAGTGGCGCGGTCAGGTGGGCCCGTGCCACAAGGTGGTGTGAGACACCCGGGCTCCGTTCCCTTCCCTCTTTCGACTCATTATCTCCCATGTTAGATAAAAACTGCAACAATATAATTTCAAAAGTTTTCCGCGAACCTTTTCTTACCAGAACTGTTACCTATTCAAAAACGGACTCTGTAAATTCCTGATTTTGGTATTTAATAAATTATTTCGGAGTCACCACTTGAATAATATCAGTATCTTCATCTCCAGAAATATAATGTTTGAGCCTTCGATCATTCTTCATCTCCTTACATCATTCTCTCCCAACATTTGAAAATCTCTTTCATAAAAAAACTTCACACGGTCTCCATTAGCAACATTAGTGTATGCAAGATAATAAATCTTTGGTTTCAATTTCAACTGAAGTCCATAAAAATATAAGCTACTATAGCAACTCCTTTCAAAATCCCAAAAGAATTTAAAATGAAATCTGTTTGAGAGGCAAATGCAAAAATGGCAGAAATCTGTCAAAATAGACCTGCAGGCAAAGATTGATTTTTTTGAAAATCTTCTGTTGCTCAAATCAAAAAGTGCAAATCTAATGAAAGTTAAATCATAACTTGGGGCACATGCACAGAAAATTAGAGCTCAATCTGACGTACTGAGATTTTTCACGATTTTTTATAGTGAAGCACAAAAATCTGTTCTAGGACAAAAACTTCCCCACATCTCACTTCCTTCTCATTAGAGGCTAATATTGACACAAAAACTAACCAAAAAGGATAAGGAGAGTTTATTACAAAGGTAATAACTTCCAAGACTCAAATAAACAAAAATAGCTGAAAGCAAAATAAAATGGATTGTCTCCCAAAAGCTCTTTCTTTATAGCCATTAAGATAGGCATGATAATTTCAATGATGCTCACATAGGAAATATGGATTTGAAGTAAAAGAAAGCATCAAGAAGCAAATATCCAACACATTTAAGTCTATCCCACTTTCTATGCAAGAGACTTTTGTAAGAAAACAAATTATTAAAACAAGAGGCTATAAGCATAGGAAGACAAAACAAGTGCAACTTCAAAACTTTCAACATAAAGCGGGAAAACTTAATATTGTTGAGATTCATAAAACCATGTTTCCCTCTTTCATAATAAATTTTATTAGCACTATGAATAAAATTAACAATGTAACTATCACATAAAATATTTTTATTATCAGAATAAGCATAGTTAAAATCGTCAAATAGAGGTTTAAGGTAAAAAACTGGATCAATAGAAGCAAGTTGTTCAACTCTAAAATCCTCATTAGGCAATTTATTTTCATAGGGAGATTTAGCAAATTTGGAAAAAATTAGACTCATAAGATTCTCCATCAAATTTAGTTAAAATTTTCTCCTTCTTACAATCTATAATAGCTCCACAAGTGTTCAACAAAGGTCTACCAAAAATGATAGGACAAATTTTACTAGTTGCTGAACCAAGTACTAGAAAATCAGCAGGATATTCATTCTTACCACAAAGAACTTCCACATCTTTTATAATACCAATTGGACAGATGGTTTCTCTATTATCAAGCTGAATAACCACATCAATTTCTTCAAGTTCACAAGGACCAATTTCATGCATAATATCTTTGTAAATCTTATAAGGAATAACACTTAAACTTGCACCAATATCACATAAACCATAATAGCAATGATCACCAATTCTAACAGAAGTACAGGGACACTAGCTCTCCTAGTTATACTAGGATGTGAAACAATATTAGAAGCATATTCACAAAATATAATGTACCCATCGTCTACATTTTTAGTGACAGGGTCTTTAACAATTGCTACTGCAGGTTCAACATTTATTTGTTCATCAGGTTCTACAGCTTTCTTTGTACTTTTGTTTACCGCGCTAGCTATCATAGAATGTTCCTATACTTCAGCAGGGAAATGTATTTTCTCAATATAAGGTTCAGGCAAAATACGATCAACAGTAAAAACTTTAGTATTTCTAGCTCGAACACAATTAACAGTATCTTTATATGGTGCATGATACTTGTTCCATTCCTTTTTAGGAATTTCAATATAAGAGGCAAATGCCTTAAAACAATTTGAAATACTTTGAGAATCAGGACCATACTCAGTACTAATATTATGAAAGTCATCAGTTCCCGTAAAAGATTTAATGCATTCATAATCATAATTTATACCTGGCTTTCTTCCTTTGTCATTCTCCCATGCTTCAGTATTTTCTTGAATACGGTCTAGAAGATCCCATTTAGCTTCTTATTTTATACGTGTCAATGATCTAGCACAAGAAGAATCTAGTAAATCCTTATCATGAAGAGAAAGCCTTGCATAAAAGTTATTAATAATAATATTATTAGGAAGCTTGTGAATAGGACATTTGAGCATTAGTAACTTCAATCTCCCCCAAGCTTGGGCTGTACTCTATCCATCACGAGGAAAAAATTTATATATTTGATTCCGATCTCTATGAATCTCACTAGGAGGATAGAATTTAGAATAAAAGAGAGGTACAATTTCCTTCCATTCCATAGATTGTCCATTCTTCAGCAGCTTATACCATTCCTCGGCTCTGCCTTTCAATGATATAGAGAGTAAATTTTTCTTAACTTGCTCCATTGTAATACCTGCACACTTGAACAACCCGCATAATTCATGTATAAAAATAAAATGATTACCAGGATGGACAGTTCCATCTCCAAAATAGTAGTTATCCATAACACGATTAACAATTTTTGTAGGTATTTTAAAAGGATCTAATTCAGCAGATGTTGGTTCATCTACTACCTTAGCAGTGGTAGTAGAATTTCGAAATAGGAAACGAAGTGAATTGTCCATAATGAAAACAAAGTAACAAACAGAAATAAAAATAATACTCACAGTAGAAATTTCCTTTACCAGTTCCACTCTTCAATAGCACTTCCCTCCCTGGCAACGGCGCCAAAAAATAGTCTTGATGACCCACAAGTATAGGGGGTGGATCGTAGTACTTTCAATAAATCAGAGTGTCGAACCCAACGAGGAGCAGAAGGTGTTGACGAGTGGTTCGGATCAGGAATTCACTGTAAATACTAGCAAACAGATTGTTAGTTTTTTTTATAATGCAGATAAATAAAGTGCGAGTAAATAAAAGACAATAATAATAATTGTAGCAAGTGGCCCAATCCTTCTTCAGCAAAGGACAAGCCAGTTGTATTACTTAAGATGACCAAACGTTCTCGAGGACACATGGGAATATTATCAAGTGCTTTTGCTTCATATAGTTTATTAATCTTCTTTGGTTGGATAAGTGTTGTGTGGGTGAACCTATGCTAATGTACCGACCTTACTAGGACTAATACATACTTGTGATTATACCCCTTGAAAGCATCCGTAACTACAAGAAAGTAACTAAGATAAAAACCTAACCACAACATTAAACTGTGAGATCCTACACTTCCTTATGCAAAGGTTTCCTAACGGGGGTTTAGGTTTCTATCACTCTGGAAACCCCATAATTAGTGGTCAAATACACAATACATTCTCCTAGGCCCATAAAGGTGAAGTATCATGTACTCGACGTTCACATGACACCACTAGAAGAATAACACCACAACTTAAATATCAAACCATTGAATATTTCTGAACACAATTCCACTACTAACAACATGACTTCTCCCATGTCCTCAAGAATTAAACGAACTACTCACGAGACATCATATGGATCAAGATCAGAGATGAAATAATGATAAGTAACAATCTAAACATGAACAATAATTCAATGGTTCCACTCAATAGCATCAACTACAAAAGTAATCAACAGCGGGAAAGTTTCCCCTAAGAACTATGCAAGATTCAACCCAATTGTTACATCGGATGGAGTGGTGGTGCTGGTGGAGATGATGGTGAAGATGATGATGATTCCGGTGAAGTCTAGCTTGAGGACGATGTTGATGGCGACGATCTCCCCTCTCTGGGAAGGAATTTCCTCTGCAGATTTCTGCCTGCCAGAGAGCTCTTTCTCTCTTTGTAGTTTCCGCCCCGCAGAGGCTGCGGAATCTTTTTGTGGTTGCTCCCCCAGTCTTAGGGTTTCGGGGGGATGATATTGGCGAAAGGGCGATGCTAGAGGTAGGCCTGGGTGGCCACACCACCTGGTGGCGCGACCCAGGGGGTGCCAGGGGTGGTGTGGGCCCCTGTGTCCCATATCCACCTCCCCTTCTGGCTTCCTTTGTCTTCTGAAAAAATAGGAATTTCCATATATTTTCTGGAATTTTCTGATCTTTACGAATATTGCATCTGGACATCGCTTTTTTCCATCAGAATCCTGACTTTGGCAGTTCATTCTCCAAAAGTCATCCAACATGCAAAATACATGAAATAACATGAGTATCATCTCTTAATATGAAATATATCAATGAATAACAGTAAATTATGATATAAAATAGTGATGCAAAATGGACATATCAAGGCTTGTAGTGGAATCTCGAAGGTTGATGGAGAGGTTGTTCATGTTTTAGATATTTCCTTTGAGTGCGTAGATGTCTTCATAGGTGGTGTAGTAGTTTGATGGATGCTCATCTTGTTTGGGCTCTTCTTGTTCTACTTATTCATCTTATCCTACTCCTCCCATGGGTATCTCTTGTTGGGGTAGATTAGCCTCAACCTACGTATCATATAGCAAACGTCCCTCCTCGATAGATAAGAGACCATTAGGCAAGGGAGCTCAGATCAAGTGATCCGCTCCAGGTATATTGAGAAAATCTCTACCATGAGTTTTAGAGACCATACCACATGATCTTAGAGTAGGGAGACCGAGACCGTGACTTCCTACCAACGGTTGTATATTACCTAGGTTGATATGAAGTGCAAGTGCAAGAACATTCACAACTACCCCTTCGCATATGGGTCCACGAGATTAAAGAGCCTGTTGCTTAAGGTAAAACACAATCAAAGCGCCCAAATTTGGCATTAAGTTACAATTAATAATGGTAGCCTTAGCGAGAATCAACATGTCCTCCTTATTAACTCTAGTATACTCACCACATGCCTACAAGGTATTAGCAATCACATAAAAATAAATAATAGATAACAGGGTGATCAATTTGGTTTCCCTTGGGTGTGTTTCCATGAATTCTCATTAAGTTGAAGTATTGCCAAGGTGCAGGATCTAAAATAAAAGTAGTTGTGCATACGTCGGTGGCGTTGTTGGCAAACCCAAAGTACTGAGCCCATTGGCAGAGTAGTATGTACGCGGTTCATGAGGCGGAATTTGACGCGATCAACACCGGGCTTTTGTTCCTTTGTACAATAGTAATGATCTACCATATGTGTCAAGGTGCTGAAGAACTCAAGTGTCAAGTGGCGATACATGGCGACATCCTGAAATACAGTCATACAAACCAACATTATTGCAAAGTAAATCGAAATCAGCATGAATGCCAAGTTGCTTTAGGATATAGAGACACACCCACTTAGTGGACTTGATTTTCCGAAGCTTGAGACGGTTAAAACGGTTAAGATGAAACTCCAATGAATACCAAGTGACTCGGAGGATCAACATATCAACGGGTGGTGCGGAAGATGCCACATCCACCACACGTGTACGACTTCTCGTGTTCATCTAAAAATAATAAGATAGAATAAATAAAATAATAATAAAAAGTGATAATAATAAACTTTGATACAATAGAAACATAGCATATGTGATCCTTTACACTAGTTACAAAAGAATCCTCCTCTACAACAATACTAAGCATGCTTAATATCAAGATTGAATAAAAAACAAGACTTAAGTCGAGATTGATAATGGTGAATGATTGAGTGAAGCTTTTGCAAAAATAACTTGAGAATCGGAGGAGAATCATACATTCTATCGATTGAGTGCGAGAAATCAAAGAAAAATTGAGTCAATTTTAAGATCCACTGGAGGTGGTTTGGAGTTTGGAGGAATAAGAAAGAGAGATTGATATTTGGGGATTTCTGGTTACCTTCCTCGGGGTGTTTATGGGGTGTTTATGCTGGCTGAGTTCATGGTACGGGCGGGCGGTATAGCCGGATCCCGCCCGTACCGGGTGACTTACCTTGGGGGTGATGGCTACTTCCAGGTGCTGCACTCGGTATGGGCGCGCGTGCCCATACTGCTGGTCATTATGGGCATGGTATAGTTTTCTTGAAATCTAATATTTTCTCGAGGATACGGTATGGACGCAAGGCCATCCGTCTGCATCTCATAGGTCATTATCGACATTGTTTGCTACGGCAAAAATCAACCTTTCTATTTTTCTTCGACTTGAGGGGTAGGCAAGATGCAGACGGTCTCTTCCGATTGCAGTCGTTATTAACACTGTGAGCTATAAAAACTTTAACAATTTTATTAGTATCTTTGTGCTTCTTTGCACATCTTATTATAAGTAAAATAACAGTAAACACACTTCATAAAAAATCCAGCAATATTTTAGGTCACGTGTTAGTAAAAATAGATTGAGGATTACCTGATTTCTTCTCCTCCCTCCAAAGATCTACCTAAACACTCTTTATTTTAAACAAAACAAAACAAAACAAAAACAAAAACTAACATGACTAACACAAAAGTAAAATTTTATTTCACGTGGGTTGTCTCCCATAAAGCGCTTCTAGTTAAGGTCAATTAGTTTGACCTCGATGGCAATCACTTGGGTTTGAGGAGTGGAATACCCACGCCAAAATAGTTGGCTTTCAAAGTAATTATAACATCATCATCATTAGGCTTGGTCTTCTTTTTCCTAGGGAAGTGTACTATAAAAGGATCTCTAGATGGTAGCCCAATTCTCACATTCCCTTCATTTAAATTAATCAAAGTTTTAATACATCTTAGGAATGACCTACCTAAAATTATAGGTGTTATGTGATCTTTAGGCATGTCCACAATAACAAGATTAATAAGTGCGGGACTACCTTTTATTTTGACAACTATATTTTATTTTATCCCAACAGCTTGTTTATAAGTTGAATCCGCTAGGTGGAGTCTTAGTTCAGTAGTAATGAATTTTCCCAAATTTAATTTATCAAATAAGCTTTTAAAAATTGTTGAGACGCTCGCACCAAGATCACAAAGTGCGGATATCTCATTGACTCCCAACTTAACTTTAATAGTAGGCTCAAATATATCATCTAGCTTAGCAGGAAGCTTATCAGCTAGTCTTTTGTACTCCAAATCTAGTTCACGAACTTTAGATGCTACTTGTTGTATAAATTGTTGGTACATAGCATCGTTGCCTTGTTCTATATCGGGATTCTTTACGATGTTCATCTTCAATAAATCTTCCACTGTATACTCCGGTGTTGGCGCATTGCTATAATCTAGCTCTTCAGGTTTTTCTTCATTTGTTACCCTCGATTTTGAGGTCTTCTACCAGATTTGGCTCGGTTTTCCTCAACTTTGCTATTACGAGAGCTTGGCTCTCGAACTTCCCAATTAAGTCTCCACGGTTTTTGTCCTTTCCCAGAGAGCCGCACATCATTTCTAATTGCAATGGCCTGGTTAGATAATTTCCCTATAGTACTTTTATGGTTCTCCGTGATTTTAACAAGCATATTATTTTGCTCGATTTGAACTTGTATAAATGTTCTAACAGATTTTTCTAATGATGTGAGCTCCATTATCTAACCACATGCCATTTTTATATCTCGGTAATTGAACTAATGATGTGAGCTCCAGTACTATAGGGAAATTGAACTTAGATGTAATATCTCGTCTACCTTAGATGTGAGCTCCACATGCCATTTTTATATCTCGTCTACCTTAGATGTAAGCTCTTCATTATTTATCCCGGTAATTGAACTTACTCTCTTCGAGGTTCTTTCCACATGCCATTTTTATATTATAAAATAAATAAATGTAATATAAGCCACTCTTCCATCCCATGACTAGGAAATTTCATTACGGCTTATTTCATCCGCTCCCACGCAAGCGCTAGTGGCTCACGGTTTTCTTGTCTAAATCTTGTAACGTTGGATCTTAGCTGCATAGTCTTAGCTAGGGGAAAAAATAGTCATAAAAAATTAGTACATTCCTACCAAGATTTAATGGTGCCCTTTGGTAGAGCTAGCTACGAATCCTTAGCCTTTCCTCTAAGAGAGAAAGGAAACAATCTTAATTTAACAATATTTGGATCTATATCCTTAATACGCATCATGTCGCAAATTTCAGTAATTATTTAAGTGCAAACCTGAATCCTCAGAGGATGAGCCCCCAAATTGGTTTTGTTGAACCAAGCTTAAAAGTTTAGGCTTAATTTCATAAGTCTCCGCATCAACAAAGGGCTGAGTGATAGGTGCACGAATAAAGTCATCAGTGGGAGTAGCATACTCTCCAAGTCTCTTTTGAGCCATGGATCTTATATTTTTGGTATTTTTTAAGTAATGAAAACAAATAACAAGTAACTATTTTTGGGGATTTTAAATAGATGACAATAAAGTAAACAAATAACAAGAATAAAACTACAAACTAATAATAAAACTAAAAACAAGGTCTCTAGTGACCTCACCAAGATAACGAAATTGCTTCCCTGGCATCGGCACCAGAAAAAGGGTTGATACCTTCGATCCGGATTCACGGATCTAGTATAATAGTTTTTTCCCTATAAGACCTAGGTTTAATCAAACCTTGGAAAACAATGCTAAAAGGACGTAAAAAGGACACATCTACAAGACTGTGTTTCTTCGTTTTACCTTAGTTTATTGGAACGTTCTAGTTTACTTTTTATAGTGGGTTGAATCAATGGATGAAGATAGACTAGGGTTGAAGATCCACCTGCAGCTGCACATCATATGAGATAAAAGATAATAATAAGCATAGTGATGTTTAATGTTTGAATGAAGATAATCTCTTGTGGGCAACACATCCTAGTATACTAAAGCCCCCGTGATGCAACAGACATAGCAATAGCCTTTTAATCCAACCGAGTTCACACCGAAGCCACGGGCTACAAACGATTATGTGGCATCCCGCAAAACCACTACTAAAAAATCGCGTTGATTTTTGTGCATTGCATCATCATGACCGCATGCTCATGTCATCATGCCACATTGCATTTGAGCATCGTCATCATCTTGCATTTGCTTGCATAAAACTATTTTAAAAACCTATTTTTTGTTTTTTAAACGCCTGCCTTTGTTCAACACAAACCGGTCTCCGGATTATTTTGTTTTGTCTCACATCGGTTTGCAAAAGCCCGTGTTAAACAAATAAAATATTTAATTATTTTAGTGAGGTAATGATCGGGCCGATTCGACCAAATCGACCACCCCGGAATAAAATTGGTCCACCTAAACCAGCCCACCCGAATCCTAAACTACCCAAACCTATCCTACCCACCTATCCCAGCCCACCTCACCCCTCCCCATTTCCCTACCCACCTTGCCACCTCATCAATCCCCCCTTTTTCCCCTCTCTCACCTAGCCCCATCTACCCTTCCTCACTTACACCCGGTCCCACGCCCCACTGGCCCCACCGCCAGACCGACCCCACCTCCCTGCCGCGCCTCGACACCCTCCTCTCACCTCGCCACCGCCTCTCTCCTTCCTCCACTCATCCGCCTCCATCATGGCCAGCCTGACGCCCGGCCAGCCCCGCCTCCTCCTCCGCGCCACAAGACGCCATGCCAGGCCTCCCTCGCTCCTCCTCCCGCTGACCTCCTCCGCCTCGGCCACTCTCTCTGCGTCGCTGCTCGACCCACCGCCCGCCCCTCGCTCTTTTCCCGCCTAAGGCCTCATGGCGAAGCCGCCGTTCGCTTGGCCGCCGGCTTCCTCCGCATGCTCCTCCTCCAAGACGCCACTGGCTTGCCTGCCAAGGCGCTTGGGCTCGCTTCGACGGCGCCAGCCAGTTTCCTCGCCGCCCCTCCGACCACTCAGTGCCCTCGCCATTGCCGCGTTTTCCCCAATGAAGGCGCCATCGTCGTGCACCTCTCGCTTCCAGCCGCCTCGCTTTCTCCTCTTCCGCAGCAATGAAGCGAGCTCGAGTCGTTGTCGCTGCCCATGAGCGGCCGCACCCGCCTCCACGATGTTCGCGGCGTTCCGCCGTCGCTTTCGCCTTCACGCGAGTACGGCCTCCTCGTCCACAGCAACCACCTCCTAGAGTATCAGACACCTCAGAATCGGACCTATGCAAGTTTTAGCGAAATCCAACCCGCAAGATAGAAACGATTCAAAGGTGCCCACCAGAACTTTCGTGTGGGTGGAAAACGAAGTAATAACATTACACAACAGTCCTCGATGGGACCCACGGAACAAATATATATAACAGCGACTCCATGAGTCAAGAATACAGATATACGGTACAAAGATCCAAATCACCTTGAAAAGATGGAGCGTCCGACTACGGACAAGATGCAAATGGGCTAAGAGCCACAAGAATAACCAATGGCGCCCATAACCCCGAGGCCAAGCCGGGAAGGGTAACCGCTAACGGCATCGATCTCAAAACCCGCTTAAACAAAAGGGTGCCGAAAGGGCAAAGGAAAAAGAGGCGCCAAGATCGAGGCCAAGACACGGCGAGGCTAGAATTGGCCCTCGCCACATAGGTATGGTGGATGGCGGCAGGCAAAGATGCACTAAACAACCTATAGAGACTCGATACAACTAGCGGTTATCAGAGAGGGATAAGAGTGACCTATCCGGATCCAACCTGAAGCTAACACCAAACAAACCCATCCTGGTGTTTCCCCTTCGAGACCAAACGAGGAAGTCAACCGAGGAACCCACACAGTTGGAAGTTTTTACTTATTCAGTTATCGTTGCAGCAATTACTAGTCAGGTTTAGTTAATCGTCCTGATAAAATAAGCATTGGGCACTTTTAGTTAACCATTCCGCTAGAAGGTAAATAATTACTAATCGACATGATAGCATGAGATAAACCCAAAACCCAGCTTGTTGGTACTTTTATTCATCATTCCGCTAGAAGCAAGATTTACTAGTCAGTACAATGGTCGCAGTTTACAATTCAAACAAGCAATTGTGGGGTATTATTAGCTATTCCATTATAGTGAAGCTGATTACTAGTCATTATAAAGTCAAATTTATTGCAATAAACTTTAGTTATGCTTGTCTATGGTCGAGATATCAGGCTCCAAGTCGTCCATATCCGCGACACGGCTTTCGAAAGTTTTACCCGCCGGGTGCACCAATAGCAACACACGCCGATCAACCCTAAAACCAAATCAAAACCCAACGAGGCTTTCACGATTGAACAATCACAGATTCAAATATTTGTGGGACACCCTTGAGTACACCCGCAACGGTAAGCAAGCTCCGAGACGGACTCAAGGTTTGCGACAATGGTCAGAAGATCGGGAACCCGAAACTGGGTGTCGATACTGCGAAAACATTCCGCTTATCTAAATAAGACAGTGTGCTCCTCGCACAATCGTAAATACATAAGTAGCATGGCATAAGTACAGGATCGTAAATAAAACCTCAAACTAGTTTGTGGCCCCAAGAAATAAGATGAATCAAGCTCGGCTGTGGGGGTCCCATATACCTCCCGGATGTGGATAGCGCGATAAATCAAGGAACAGGTATCAAGTACTCGGGGTCCTACGGGACACAAGTGGGCGTTCGGAAACCAAATATTATCTATCACCCACCGGTGCCTCTGCTTACTTCAATTTTAGTTGTTAAACAGGAATTAAAGTGAACGATAAGTAAAACTAGAACCATCTCCAACATCAAGCATGCGGCAATACATCAACAACTGTGGCATTTGACAACACGCAACAGCACTTGAGCAAGCGAGTACGACGTGCAAGTCCAAATATCTACCAAACAACAGGTAATAGGATGTGTCCAAGGCAATATAAGGCTGCAAGGTATATCACTGGTACGGAAACTAAATCATCGCAACACAGATAGCTATAGATCAACAGGAGGGAATAAATACTATAAAAGTAAGATAGGTAGAAAGGGGGAGATGCTCGCCTGAAAACATTGTCAAGGGTCAATCAAGATCGAAGCTCACATCAACTCAACGGCCTTATCCGCGAAGAAGCAAAATACTAGAAGAAACACCGGATGCGCTATTTAATACAACGGCAGAAGATCGGCATGATGCATGTATGATGTATGACATGGCAAGGTGCGATGCAATTAGGTCATATTAAGCGGAACCAGGGTCCCGACAATTAATTAAATGGTTCAAGTTGTTTAGCTAACCCCGCAATTAAATGTTGTTTAACAAGGCAAAAGATAGCACCGGTTCGCTACACAAATTTAAATGAGGCCAATATGAGACTAGATTTGTCCGCATATGGGCCCCATATTTAATTATGATGTGAATCGGCATAAGGCCCCCAAACCACACAAATATGCATGCGATATGAATGACAATTTAATATGCAACAGGTTTTATGTTTAGCATTTAGAAAATAGGGGTTCGGATAAGGGTCACACATTAGGGTCTCGACGAACTTGGGGTTTCGGGGTTCGGGGTCGGTCTCAGGTTCCAGGGTTCGACGGGTTCGTCCTTGGCGGAAGCGTTCTCGGATAACTGAGGTCGATCTTGTCGGTTCCGCGCTTCGGATTCCGTGAGGCGACTTTGACGTTCCGTGTAGAAGTCCTTGAGGGTTCCTCCTTACTCATCGGTGACGAACTTGGAAATGGCGTCAGGGTCCTCGGGGTGCGCCAGGTCCCTACTTCAAAACATCGTGGTCGAGACGATCTTGGCGTCCAAGTAGAAGACCTTCGGCCATCGGATCCATGCTTCAAGGGTCCGCGGCGAGCTTGTCCGATGGCGATAGACCTTGGGGTTCCGGGGAGGGAATCCTGTCGCATCCGAGGGGTACTTGAAGTCCGTGATGGAGATCTTGTCGGGTTCCATGTAGACGATCTTGACATCGTGGTGGACGCTTGGAGAACTTAGCGAATGTCGTAAATCCCTCTTGGTTCCGGGATGTAGCCCTACGGTTTTCGACTTCCTTGGCCGGCGAAGATCTTGGTATCACGCATGAAGATTTGACGGAACGGGAACACCAAGGCCAACAGTTTTCCGCCCAGCACCCGCATCACAGGCCCACCAGGACACCCGGAACAACATGGAGGATACGGCAAGAGGCTGCCAGCACCTACACGCCGAGAGAGCGAAGGCCGCCGATGAAGGGGTCCCACGGCGACGGCGAAGCTGGGCGCAGCCGTGGAGGCGACAGACGCGGAGGTGAGCGGACGGAGGGCGCCGAGGGGCCGCGACGAGGGGCGCCTGAGGCGGGACGCAGCAGGCAGAGGCGTCGCAGGAAGCAGGCTCGGGTTGGCACGCGACGCTGGGAAGAGGAGGGTCGGAGGAGAGCGGCGCGGGGCAGCGCCGGTGGGCTGCTGGCCGGGCGGAGGCGGACCCGGCGACGGGCGAGGATCGGGCTGGCGCGAGATGGCGTCGGGGTGCCGGGCGACGGTTGAGCGGGAGGGCGCGGGCGCCCGCCGGGCGGACGCGCAGGCCCGGTGGAGCGGGGGCGGCACGCGGGCAAGGCGAGGCCGAGGAGGACGGGGAACGCGGTGGGCGGCGGTTGAGGGAGGAGCGCGCGGGCACGCTGCGGGCCGGCCGAGGGGAGCGCAGAGGGAGGGAGACGAGGGAGATGCCGGGCCGCGGGCGGCTGGCGGGCGGAGCGGCCGCGGGTTGGCAAGGCTGGGCCGGAGGAGGTAGGAGAGGCCGAGAGAGCGGCGGAGTGGAGGTCCGGGTGGCTGCGCGAGGTCGCGGAGGTGGCCCTGCCTGGGCGGTGAGGGAGCATCCGGGAGGGGGAGGCGACGCGGTGCGCGGGTCTGTGGTGTCAGGTTGAGGAGAGGAGCGGATTGAGGAGGCACGCTGGGCCGGGGTCCCACGGGACAGTGGGGGGGAGGCCTGGGTGGTGGGTTCTTGGTGACGTGTGGGCCACGGGGTGGCTGGCAGCGTGAGGCGCGTGTGTTGTGCGTGCGTGTGACGGGGGATCTGGAGTGGGGAGAGAGAGAGCTGGGTGAGGTGTCAAGACATGGTTGGCTAGGGGGAGAGGTGAGGTGGCGTTGCCATTGGGTGGGGGTGATGTGGAGGGTGTGGGTAGATAGGTGGGTAGTCAGAGGAATTGTTGGGTGGACCCATTAAAATCTTGGGGTGGTCGTCGGTCATTCGCCCGCTCGATCGCCCCACTATAAACAATGAAAAGTTTTATTTAATTTAATCGCACCGCTTGCAAACCAATAATAGACAACAAAATATTTCACGACCGGTTTGAATTTGAAAACAAGACGGGGCGTTTTAGAAACAAAACAAAGCTTTCGAAAATAGTTTTTGACAACCAACATATGATGATGACGATGCAATGCACAAATTCAACGCGATTTTCTAGTAGTGGTTTTTGCGGGATGCCACAGTATCCTCTTGTCTCGCACCTGCGCCAATCCAAGATCGACGACAACCTGGACCTATCCGGCAAGCTGTGGCCCTAGCCCGAGTTCTCCACCGACCACGAAGCCGAGAACCCCTACAGGATCAAGACCCCGACAAGATCTCCGCTCGCCCGCGTGTGCCATAATATGTCAAGACCTTCTCGTCCACAAGACTAAAGAGGTGCGGATCCAAGATCGACATCACCCTGTAAGGATCCGGTGGACCATCGGTGTTGAACCTGAGTCTGCCACCAACGCCACGGCTTTAGGCATGGATTCGAAGACCGTACTGTACCCGGTGGCGCTAGACGAACCCTCTACAAGATCTTCGTCACGGAAACCCCGATGCCTTCGACACGGCGATGGTGCTGTCGTGAACCCGATGGTCGAGACGTTGAAGACCCGATCCCGGATGCGAAGTCTAAACCCTGACACTGGCTTCACGCTCTCCTTCACGGATGCAAGACCCCGTTCCCGGAGGCGAAGTCCGGACCTGAAGACCGCCAAGATCGCCACCGGTACGACAAGCACTTCGCCGCGGAACGCCAAGTACTTCGTCTTAACGCCATGACCGACATGACCCGAAGACCACGGATGCGACAAGACCTACCTCCGTTATCCGAGACCGAGCCCGTCGAACCCTGAACCCTGAGACCGGACCCCAAACCCCGAATCCCCGGAACCCCAAGTTCGTCGAGGCCCTCTAATGTGTGAATCCCTTCCCGAAACCCTATTTTATAATATAATACAACTTGTCGCATATTAATTGTTCATCTCGCATGCATCTTGTGTGGTTTGGGGGCCTTAGGCCGATTCACCTCTTAATTAAATATGGGGCCCATATGCGGCAAATCCAGTGATATTGGCCTCATTTAAATTTGTGCATCGAACCGGTGAGATATTTTGCCATGTTAAAACAACATTTAAATTGCGGGTATCTAAACAACATGAACCACCTAAATATTGCTGAACCTTCCGCTTTTGATTCGCCTAATTGCATCTTTGCCATGTCATGCATCATACATGCATCATGCCCGATCTTTTGCCGTAGTATTAAATATTGCATACCGTGTTTCTTCTAGTGTTTTGGTTCTTCGCGGATAAGGCCGTTGAGTTGATGCGAGTGTCGACCCGATCTTCGGATGAACCTTCGACAATGTTTCCAAGCGAGCATCTTCCCCTTCTACCTATCTTACTTTTATAGCATTTATTCCCTCATGTTGATCTATTGCTATCTGTGTTGCGATGCTCTAGTTTTCGGACCCGTGATATCCCTTGCAGCCTTATATTGCCTTGGACACATTCTATTACCTGTTGTTTGGTAGATAGTTGGACTTGCGCGTCATAGTCGCTTGCTCAAGTGTTATGCGTCACCAAGTACCCAGATTGTTGGAGTATTGCCTGTTTGATGTTGGAGATGATCATGGCTTTACTTATCGCTCACTTTAATTACTGTTTAACCACTAAAATTGAAGTAAGTGCGAGGCACAAGTGGGCAATAGATGTTATTTGGTTGTTAACCCCACTTGTGTCCTGAGGACCCCGAGTGCTTGATACCCGTTCCTTGATTTATCGCGCTATCCACATCCGGAGGATTATGGGACCCCGAGCGAGCTTGATTCATCTTATTTCTTGGGGCCACAAACTAGTTTGAGGTTTTATTTACTATCTGTACTTATGCCATGCTACGCTTTATTACGATTGTGCGAGCACACTGCATCTTGTTAGGATCGGGACACGTTGCGGTGTCGACAAGCCCGATTTTGGGTTCCCGATGCTCACCGGCCCACCCAAACCTCGGGTCCGTCTCGAGTCATCTAACTTCGCTATGGTGTACTCCAAGGTGTCCCCTAAAATATTTCTGAATCTGTGATTGCTTTGTCGTGAAGGCCTCGTGGTTTTGATTTGGTTTTTCCGAGGTTGATCGAGTGTGTGTTGCTATTGGTGCACCCCGGTAAAACTTTCTCAAAGCCGTGTCATGGTTATGGACGACTTGGAGCACGATTCTCGATCATAGACAACTATAACTAAAGTAGTGCTATAAATTTGACTTTATAATGACTAGTTATCACTTCACTATAATGGAATGGCTAAATAAACGCCAACAATTGCTTGCCTGAGTTGTCGCTTGCGACCATTGTACTGACTAGTAAGTATTGCAACTACAACGGAATGGCTAAATAAAAGTACCAACAACCTTTGGGTTTTGGGTTATCTCATGCTAATTGTATCGACTAGTAAGTGTTGCAACTACAACGGTTAAATAAAAGTGCCCATCGCTTATTTTATCGGAGGATTATCTATACTTTACTAGTAATTGCCGCAACGATAACCGAATAAATAAACCGCGAACGGTGTGAGTTCCTCGGTTGACTTCCTCGATTGGTCTCGAGGGGGAAACACCAGGATGGGTTTGTTTGATGGTAGCATCAGGTTGGTTCCGAATAGGTCTTTCTTACCCCTCTCTGATAGCCGCTAGTTGTATCGAGTCTCTATAGGTTGTTTAGTGCATGCTGCACGCCGCCATCCACCATACCTATGTAGGCGAGGACCGAATTCTAGCCTCGCTGTCTTGGCCTCAAGATCGACGCTCCTCTTTTTCCTTTGCCCTTTGTCGGCACCCCTTTTTGTTTAAGCAGGTTTTGAGATCGACGTCGTTAGCAGGGTTACCCTTCCGGCTTGGCCTGGGCAGGGTTATGGACGCCATTGGTTATTCTTCAGGGCTCTTAGCTCAATTTGCATCTTGTCCGTACTCGGACGCTGTATCATTTTCAAGGTGATTTGGATCTTTGTATATTATATCTGTATTCTTGACTCATGGAGTCGTGTTGTATATATATATATATCTGTTCTGTGGGTCCCATCGAGGACTGTTGTGTAATGTTGTTACTTCATTTTCCACCCGCATGAAAGTGCCTGGTGGGCACCTTTGAATCGTTTCTATGCGAGTTTGGCGGGAATCGCTGAAACTTGCATAGGGTCGATTCTGAGGGTGTTACAGAGTGGTATCAGAGCTCAGCAGTTGCGATACCCCACAAGTCCACTCAGAGGATAACCTAGCTAACGGTCAAGTAGAGTGTCAAAACTATTTTTGCAAAATCGGTTGGATAGTTCCGATTAGGTCTGATTTTACTCCTTACCCTCTGCTATTCTCCTCTTACCTCTGCGTGTTTGAATCGCTCTCTCTTCTCTCTCTTGAGTCCAGGATTTCGTGGTTGGGTTCGTCGTACCTTTAGGTTTCGCTTCCTCCTTTGATAACGGTGTTCTACCATCCGGTGTTCATCTTTGTCTGAGAATCCGCTCATCGTGGGTACCATTCTTTGTTCCTTATTTGTGCCTTCCGGTGTTTCCGACGCGACGACATCATCTACGCCAGATCCGATGCAGAGTATGCATCACTCCTTTGTTTCTGAACCTCGACTGTCGAGATCTTCAGTCTGATTCCGAGAATGGTTGCACTCTTTCCTACCGATTGCAGAGTAATAGTTTGGGTGCGTGATGGATTGGCCCCCATGCCGACTACCCTTTCTATTCGCTCTCGTACATTGAAGTGGGATAGGCCGCATCTTTTCTCACCTTCTATCGAAGTTAGAGGTGGCTTTATTTGTGGATACCTCTACCTTCGCCCTTTTGTTTCCGGAGTGTTCCCTCGACGATCACGGACAACGACCTATTGTTAGTGGTGTCGCGAAGATCTACACGAAGCGAGAAGATTCAGATCGCCGCCCTTCTTCCGGTACCATGAGGCGGATCTCGAGGGCGAGATCCATTGTTAGTGGTGTCGAATTGTGGCATCCCGCAAAACCACTACTAGAAAATCGCGTTGATTTTTGTGCATTGCATCATCATGACCGCATACTCATGTCATCATGCCACGTTGCATTTGAGCATCGTCATCATCTTGCATTTGCTTGCATAAAACTATTTTCGAAAAAATCTATTTTTTGTTTTCTAAACGCCCCGTCTTTGTTCAACACAAAACCGGGTCTCCGGATTATTTTGTTTTGTCTGCTATCGGTTTGCAAAAGCCCGCTGTTAAACAAATAAAATATTTAATTATTTTAGTGGGAAATGAGCGGGCCGATTCGACCCGATCGACCACCCCGAAATAAAATCGGTCCACCTAAACCAGCCCACCCGAATCATAAAACTACCCAAACCTATCCTACCCACCTATCCCAGCTCGCCACCTCACCCCTCCCCCATTTCCCTACCCACCTTGCCACCTCATCAATCCCCCTCTTTTTCCCCTCTCTCTCTCTCTCACCTAGCCCCATCTACCCTTCCCTCACTTACACCCCGGTCCCACTTGGCCACCCCACCTGGACCGACCCCACCTCCGCCAGACGCCCGACACCCTCCTCTCCACCCGCCGCCTCCTCTTTCTCCACTCCGCAGCCGCCTCACTGCAGCCCTCCAGCTGAGCCGCCTCCGCCCGCCCAGCCCGCCTCCTCCTCCAAGACGCGCAAGCGCCCGTGCCGCGTTAAGGCCTCCTCCCGCCTCCTCCCGCTGCTCCTCCGCCTCGGCCCTTCTCTCTCGTCGCTGCTGACCCACCGCCCACGGCCCTCTTTTCGGCGCGCCTCCCGCCTCGGCTGCCGCCCGCCGCTGCCGGCCTCCTTCCTTCGCACCTCCGCTCCGGCCGCTGCCCGCCTCCTCCTCCAGACGCCATCATGGCGCTGCCAAGCGGCGCCTCCGCCGCTTCGACGGCGCTGCCGCCATCGGCGTCTCCCTGCCGCTGTCCTCCGACCACCGTGTGCCCGCCATTGCCGCCCGCGTTCCCCAGAAAGGCGCGCTATCGTCGTGCACTCTCGCCTCCAGCCGCCTTTCTTCTCGGCAGCAGCCTACGAGCTCACGCCCGGTGTCGCGTTCGTTCGTCGCACCCGCCTTCACGCGGCCCCAATGCGGCCTCCGTCGGCAACCACCTCCTAGAGTATCCTCTTGTCTACTTTGCGCCAATCCAAGATCGACGACAACCTGGACCTATCCGGCAAGCTGCGGCCCTAGCCCGAGTTCTCCACCGACCACGAAGCCGAGAACCCCTACAGGATCAAGACCCCAACAAGATCTCCGCTCGCCCGCGTGTGCCATAATATGTCAAGACCTTCTCGTCCACAAGACTAAAGAGGCGCGGATCCAAGATCGACATCACCCTGTAAGGATCCGGTGGACCATCGGTGTTGAACCTGAGTCTGCCACCAACGCCACGGCTTTCGGCATGGATTCGAAGACCGTACCGTACCCGGTGGCGCTAGACGAACCCTCTACAAGATCTTCGTCACGGAAACCCCGATGCCTTCGACACGGCGATGGTGCCGTCGTGAACCCGATGGTCGAGACGTTGAAGACCCGATCCCGGATGCGAAGTCTAAACCCTGACACTGGCTTCACGCTCTCCTTCACGGATGCAAGACCCCGTTCCCGGAGGCGAAGTCCGGACCTGAAGACCGCCAAGATCGCCACCGGTACGACAAGCACTTCGCCGCGGAACGCCAAGTACTTCGTCCCGAACGCCATGACCGTCGACATGACCCGAAGACCACGGATGCGACAAGACCTACCTCCGTTATCCGAGACCGAGCCCGTCGAACCCTGAACCCTGAGACCGGACCCCAAACCCCGAACCCCCGGAACCCCAAGTTTGTCGAGGCCCTCTAATGTGTGAATCCCTTCCCGAAACCCTATTTTATAATATAATACAACTTGTCGCATATTAATTGTTCATCTCGCATGCATCTTGTGTGGTTTGGGGGCCTTAGGCCGATTCACCTCTTAATTAAATATGGGGCCCATATGCGGGCAAATCCAGTCGTATATTGGCCTCATTTAAATTTGTGCATCGAACCGGTGAGATATTTTGCCATGTTAAAACAACATTTAAATTGCGGGGTATCTAAACAACATGAACCACCTAAATATTGTCGGAACCCCGGTTCCGCTTGATCTGGCCTAATTGCATCGCATCTTTGCCATGTCATGCATCATACATGCATCATGCCCGATCTTTTGCCGTAGTATTAAATATTGCATCCGGTGTTTCTTCTAGTGTTTTGGTTCTTCGCGGATAAGGCCGTTGAGTTGATGCGAGTGTCGACCCGATCTTCGGATGAACCTTCGACAATGTTTTCAGGCGAGCATCTTCCCCTTTCTACCTATCTTACTTTTATAGCATTTATTCCCTCCTGTTGATCTATTGCTATCTGTGTTGCGATGCTCTAGTTTTCGGACCCGTGATATCCCTTGCAGCCTTATATTGCCTTGGACACATCCTATTACATGTTGTTTGGTAGATAGTTGGACTTGCGCGTCGTAGTCGCTTGCTCAAGTGCTGTTGCGTGTCACCAAGTACCCCAGTTGTTGGAGTACTGCCGCCTGTTTGATGTTGGAGATGATCATGGCTTTACTTATCGTTCACTTTAATTACTGTTTAACCACTAAAATTGAAGTAAGTAAGCAGAGGCACAGGTGGGCAATAGATGTTATTTGGTTGTTAACCGTCCACTTGTGTCCCGTAGGACCCCGAGTGCTTGATACTTGTTCCTTGATTTATCGCGCTATCCACATCCGGGAGGATTATGGGACCCCCCTGAGCCAGAGCTTGATTCAGTCTTATTTCTTGGGGCCACAAACTAGTTTGAGGTTTTATTTACTATCATGTACTTATGCCATGCTACTGCTTTATTACGATTGTGCGAGGAGCACACTGTACTGTTTAGGATCGGGACACGTTTTCGCGGTGTCGACAAGCCCAGTTTTGGGTTCCTAGTCGTTCACAGCCGTCCACCCAAACCTCGGGTCCGTCTCGAGTCGCCTAACCGTTCTTGGTGTACTCAAGGGTGGCCCCAAATATTTCAACTCTGTGATTGCTTTGTCGTGAAGGCCTCGTTGGGTTTTGATTTGGTTTTTCCGAGGTTGATCGAGTGTGTTGCTATTGGTGCACCCCGGTAAAACTTTCGAAAGCCGTGTCATGGTTATGGACGACTTGGAGCATGATATCTCGATCATAGATAACTATAACTAAAGTAGTGCTATAAATTTGACTTTATAATGACTAGTAATCAGCTTCACTATAATGGAATGGCTAAATAAAGCTGTCAACAATTGCTTGCACGAGTTGTCGCCATACCATTGTACTGACTAGTAAGTATTGCAACTACAACGGAATGGCTAATAAAAGTACCAACAACTTTGGGTTTTGGGTTATCTCATGCTAATTGTATTGACTAGTAAGTGTTGCAACTTCAACAAGCGGTTAAATAAAAGTGCCCTTGCTTATTTTATCGAGGATTATCTATACTTGACTAGTAATTCTTTAACGATAACAGAATAAATAAAGCGCCAGCGGTGTGAGTTCTCGGTTGACTTCCTCGATTGGTCTCGAGGAAACACCGGATGGGTTTGTTTGATGGTAGCATCGGGTTGGTTCGAATAGGTCTTTCTTACCCCTCTCGATAGCCGCTAGTTGTATCGAGTCTCTATAGGTTGTTTAGTGCATCTTTGTTGCGCTCGATCCACCATACCTATGTGGCGAGGACCGCAATTCTAGCCTCGCCGTGTCTTGGCCTCGATCTTGACGCTCCACTTTTCCTTTGCCCTTTGTTGGCACCCTTTTTGTTTAAGCGGGTTTTGAGATCGGCGTCGTTAGCGGTTACCCTTCCGTCTTGGCACAGGCGGGGTTATGGACGCCATTGGTTATTCTTCAGGGCTCTTAGCTCAATTTGCATCTTGTCCGTACTCGGACGCTGTATCATTTTCAAGGTGATTTGGATCTTTGTATATTATATCTGCATTCTTGACTCATGGAGTCGTGTTGTATATATATATCTGTTCTGTGGGTCCCATCGAGGACTGTTGTGTAATGTTGTTACTTCGTTTTCCACCCACACGAAAGTGCCTGGTGGGCACCTTTGAATCGTTTCTATGCGAGTTTGGCGGGAATCGCTGAAACTTGCATAGGGTCGATTCTGAGGGTGTAACAGATTATCAAGTGAAAAACATAGATTAAAGCATTAAGTGGTGATGTTATTGTGATCCCGAATGGGGCACTAAACGAAGACCGTACCACCCTTTCTGTCATTGGGGTTCCTATGAGATTGCTGCTAGCCAAGTATCTCACCTCAATCATTTATCAATCTATGGGATCTTGGGTACCTACAAGTCCACAGATCTAGACAAGAGACAAAGGAACAAAAGATACAAATATCAATTGCAAACAAAATACAATAATCACATGATTAGATGCACATAATTCCTGCGAGGTTTATCCCAACCCATGACGTGAGGACTACTCACTCATAACAAATATATCAAGGATAGAAAACATTATGCAAAATACTTAGGTTGAAATCAAATATTCTTACAATGGTCATCAAATCATAAGGAGATCTAAAGTATAAAGTAATGGCTATGGCTAGTGGAGGGATGGATGGTGGAGTGGATGAACAATGGTGTGGATCTCCTTTGATGGTGTTGTGATGAAATATGAAAATGGCGGCTCTCTAGGCGGCGACTGGAACCTCGAAATATATAGGCGTCTTCACAAAAGTTCTAGGGTTTGATGAGATAAAGCTGTTGGCACCCGTGCGGGTCCACCCTTACTGATTGATCGTTCTGCATGGCCTTGAGATTTTCTTCCCAATTACTTGGCCATGTGTACTTCCTCAAATTCCTTCATTATGATTCTGATTTAGCATTAAAACGTGATTTCTGCACAACATAATTCAAAGCAAGGTTTTATACATATTTGCAATTATTAGTTATTAGTGGCAAAGATTGAGAGTTTCTTGTCAATTGCTTGACTAAAAACAATGTTTAAATGCGAAATATCACAAATTTGAGCCATCAATGCACCAAGCTAAGGTAGGGTGATAACATCTTATTTTGACTTCAAGATGTAGCCGCCTCACCATCTGAAGAAGACATTGAAAAATGACCTAAACAAAACGAGAATCCTTTCACCGGTGACAAGACATGGTTCACGGAGCATTTAAGGCCCTACGGACAACAAAGGAAGTAGACCTGTTTGTCGATGTTGAGGAGGGTTGGAGCCCTAGATGGATTTAAGTGATGCCTCGTAAATCGCCAGGTCGTGGCCTTCATACCGGTTCGAGTTTCCTGGGTGGCGTGTTTACTCAATTGGTTATTTTTAAGGAGGCAACGTAATATTAGTGGAGGTTGTACATGTGTGATCTTATTTTCTTCATCGAAGGCTTGAAGAGAAGTCAAAGTAACGTGTGTGTGACCTCTCCCTATCATGCATAGGCAGCTAGGGTTCCTTCGCCTCCCGCCGTCGCTAATCTGTCTTGATTTTGTGGGCTTAGGGCCATGGAGGCAGGGTGAATCTCGGCCGCCATCAGCGGGAGGGGTCCGTTTTCCTGGTTTAAGGTTAATTTGGTGGGGAGACACTTAGGTGGTGGCGGTGACGTCTTGTCCAATAAAGTCTCCTCGGCTTCAGCCCCATCTCGACGGTGACGTTAAGAAGCTCATGTGAGTGGTGTGGTTCTCAAAAACTTCTTCCGGATGTGGTGATCTCCGGATCGTCAAGGAGCTTCATCGGCGGTTATTCCTTCTTCTTTGTCTCCGGGACATATGTGGTCTTCATTACCCGTTTAATGATTTCCCGTCTACAACCACAACGTCAGGCCGACTCAGGGAGGAGAGCCAGCAGTGACGCGTTGTCAACACAGTCTGGAGGTTAAAGAAAAAGGGCATGTCAAGGATTTCATTATAATTTTTTTGAGGTGGTTTGTATTATTCGTTGTTTCTTTTAATGCCAAGGTACTTTTAGCAAAAAAAGAAAAATATATAATTAAGGCAACAATATCCGATGATTCTTGTGTAACCTTTGGGTACGAGAGATCTTTGTTATTGTTGCTCACTTGATAAACACCTCCACTTGTTCGGCCTTCGGGCGAAATCGACGCTAAATAGCGCCCAGGTGTAACTTTCGGCATGGGAAGACCATTTTCCCACCGCGTTCGAGCGTGGTTCCCCACGAGGCCTAATCGGTGACTTTTGTCCAAATTCGGCTCATATTCAAACATTTCAACATAAATATGAATACATAGTAATGTTCGACATAGTTCGACATGAAATTAAACACAACAAAGTTACGCATAGTGCTTAATAGACTAAAATATAACATAGTTCGCCTAGTTTGGGATCATGCTTGACATCTACGTGTTGCCCTTGTGTATCCATATCGCTCAACGAGATCATCCTGCATTTGTTGATGCATTCCGGGTCTTGGATCTCTGACGCATGGCGATGAAGGCGATCCACGATGGCGACACACGGTGATCGAGCTCGCAAGAGGTCCTTATGCGTAGTATGGCTGCCTGCTCAACCAAATCCTTTGGATGCTTCCGCTCATCCTTAATGATCATGTTGTGCAAGGTAACACAATAGTTCATCACTTACCACATCGATCTTTTGACGAGGTCATAGGGAACGGAACAATTGCAAACCTCTGTTGGAGCACACCAAATGCTCGCTCCACGTCATTCCTGCAAGCTTCCTGTTCTTTGGCAAACCGAGCATGCTTGGGGAGCATCGAGCTTGAGATAGTCTTCACAAATCTTGGACATCTTGGATAGATGGCATCTGCAAGATAGTATCCCTTGTTGTAGTGGTGCCCGTTAATCTCAAAGTCTATAGGGGGAGCATCACCCTCAACAAGCTTGGCAAAGACACTTGAGGACTGGAGAATGTTGATGTTGTCCGTTCCTGCCATGCCAAAGAAGGAGTGACAAATCCAAAGATCATGTGTAGCAACTGCCTCGAGTATCACAGTGCAACCTCCTTTGTGGCCTTTGTACATTCTCTGCCAAGAAAATAGACAGTTCTTCTAGTGCTAGTGCATGCAGTCTATGCTTCTAAGCATCCCAGGAAATCCTCTACTTTCATTGACCGCGAGGATCCGAGCAGTGTCTTCAGCATTGGGTGTTCTCAAGTACTATGGTCCAAACATTACAATCACTGCCCTGCAGAACCTGTACAAGCAACCAATGGCGGTGGACTCAGCCATGTGGAGATAGTCATCGACACTGTCACCCGGAGCTCCGTATGCAAGCAACCACATCGTCATTGTACACTTATGAAGTGAGTAAAACCCTACCATGCCAGTACAGTCCTTCTTGCATAGGAAATAGGGGTCGAACTCCCGGATGGCATGCACGATCTCGAGGAAGAGTTTCAGGCTCATCCTAAAACGGCGCCAAAACACGACCTCTTCGTGCAGCGTCTCGTCGACAAAATAGCCGACGTACATCATGCAATAGCCTTCCATCTGCTGCCTTGCTTTGCACTTCTAGCGACCCTTCATAGAGCCTCCACGCTTCGGCGCTGCAGTCTGCGTGTATAACCTGGCTAGGGAACCCAAGATCTGCATGTGCTCTTCATCTTCGGCGGTTGCGGTGATCTCTTCCTCCAGCAACATGGCGAACATATCCTCGTCGTCGGAGTCTATGGCCCAAATGAGCAAACCGCCGAACACTTCGCGGGCGAGGTTGGCGGGAGCTCGGAACGAAGTCGAGATGCAATGAAGGCTGGAGACGGCGAAACGAGGCCTACGTCGAGTGACATGGTTATACCCCGCGGGTACACGATCTCAGCATACCTGGTCCAGCCCAAGGAAGTCCCACGACAAATATACGCCGGCCCATGAAGATTTTTGGGTGGCCAAGGCCCATGGCGCCGGATCCTTGGAGCAAGACTAGAGTAGATAGGAAATTCAAAGGGTAAACCCTAGAACACATAACCGACTAGATCATGCGGGACCTGCCTAAGTCTATATAAAGGCCGGAGGGTGCGACCTAGATCTCTCTCATACTTCCATACACACCTCCACGATTGCATCTGCGCACCCTGTAATCACGGTTGCCAGTAATCAAGAGCGACAAGCAGGAGTAGGGTTTTCCCTCCGGGGGCCTGAACCTGGGTAAACATCGTGTCCCCGTGTTGCTTGTTTTCTAACCGTTCCGCGATCTCCAGCATCCCCATCTTCTCCAAAACCCAAGTCCATAACAATGGGCATTAACGAGTCGAAACATCGTCAATTGGCGCGTCTGGGAGCGGGGGCGATTGTGCGATCGTGGCGGTCCCAACCCGATCGATCTACAACTCTGCGGCGGAGAGTCACCTCCTCTTGGCGCTTCGACTTCACCGCCCACTCACGGCCACCATGAAGGACTTGAGCCCATAGGCGGCGGACTCGAGATCTGTTCGGGAGCTTCTACTTCCACGTGGGGCAAGCGGCACCCTCGCCTCCCGGGTGCCCTACCATCAATCGAGCCCGCTTCATGGGCCCCACACCTGTCCTCGCACAACATCATCAGCAGATGAGTCCTCGACAGCGATGGCTGCAACTCCGATCTGCGATCCGCCATCGGATGAAGGACCTCGGTTCCGGACGAAAACTGCGGCGGCCGGACCAATCTGGCGCTACCAATGCTCCGTAGTCATCGAGCGGCGTGGAGCAGCAAACACCCAACCGCCCGCCCAACCCGACAAACCAGGGAGCGAAGAAGGAAAGCGTCCCCACGAAGAGACAACAACCAGCCATGTCATCCGCCTTAGAAAAGAAGGATGGGCGAGCCGCGCCGCCATGGCGGCGCATAGTCTGCTGCCGGACTCCTCACGGGACCTGCTGATGGCCTACCATCTGCTCCTGATCGAGGATCACAAGAAGCAGGTCAAGATGCAATAAGTTCTTGACAAACGCAAGCAAGCAGCCTCGGAGTCCAGTGCGCGACGAGCTGTGCTCTCCGCCATGGGCATCGGCTCCATCTCGAACGGCAACCAAGGCAGTAAGCATCGCTCCCGAACGAAGAACATGGACCCCAAGGAGCATCGTGAGGTGACCCGAACCCTCAACGCATCCTTCATGGAGATGAATGTTGACGGCAACATCATCCCGAAGACACCGCAAGTTGCGATCATAGCAGCCACTGCGTACCTCGTGGCCCACCCACCTCCGGAGGGACCGAAGAGCCATATCGCAGCACTCACGAACTTCCGGACTCGTCGATGCGCTCCATCAAGAAACTCCTGAGCTGAAAAAGAAAGCTATGGTCAGGTTCAACCGCGGCACTCCTTCATCCGAAGAAGAGGACCATGACCTTCCTCGAAGGCACAAGAGCTCGCGTCATCGCCCACGATTACGGCCGAGACGCTAACACGGCAAAATCGACAAAGCGCGATCAAGCGTGCATGCTCGTCTAAATCCGAGATGGGCGAAGCGAAGGGAACTCTGCGGGCGGTGCTTGGCGAATCTGTCAGAACCACGGATGCCGCGAAATTTCAAGCTTCCCGGATACTCAAAGTTCGGCACACAGGACCCCAAGGCATGGCTCGGCGACCACATCATCCGCCGCACGGTGGAAACAAGGAAACCGCCATGCAATGCCTTGATTGCGGTGACGTAGCGGCTTCGGATCGGCTTAGCCTATCCTCGGGATCCATCCAGGTGGGAGGAACTAGCTTACGGTTTCATCCGAAACTTCAAAGGCACGATGAGGCCCGCCTCGATCGAGGAGTTCGAGCACGCACTCAGCGAGCGGCGAATCCATTCGCTCGTACATCCTGCGCTGGTCAACACCAAAACTCATGGCGCATCTCGAAGAAAGGTCCGCCGGCCTTCAAGGCGGCGTCAGCGCCGAGACTTCAAGGAGGAACTTCGGTAGCGTCAAGCCCAAGACATTGGACCACCTCATGGACGCCAGCAGGTGGGCGGCGGTGAAGATTCCGTCCACCGGGCACACTCGGAGGAAGAGGAATATTACGGCCGATGACGGGAATGCCGTAACAAGAGGAGACCGCGCGTCTACGACGATCCCGATGGACCCGACATGGTCGCGGCCAGCTATGCCGATCACATAGCGATGCCAACCGCAATAGTGGCGGATACCGCGAGAGCAACTTCGCGATGGAGGATGCCCAACGATCGGTAGCGCGCGATCGCGATAACGAGCCCTCGACATCGAAAAACTTTGGTCCATGCACCATCCACTTCTACATCGACAAGCGGGATGGTAAGTGTTGGAGATATGCCCAAGAGGCAATAATAAAGTGGTTATTATCATATCTTCATACTTATGATAAATGTTTACATACCATGCTATAATTGTATTAATAGGAAACATTAATACTTGTGTGATTTGTAAACATAAAAAGTCCTAGTAAAGCCTCTTGTTAAACTAGCTTGTTGGTTAAATATATGATCATGGTTTCACGATCATGAACATAGAGATGTTATTAACAGGGTCATATCATTAGGAGAATGATGTGATGGACATACTCCTATAGTTAAGCATAGCATAAAGATCAAGTCATTTAATATAGTTCATTTGCTATAAGCTTTACGATACATAGTAACCTAATTCCTTCGACCATGAGATCATGTTAATCACCATCCTTTGGAAGGATGCTTTGATGACATCAAACACCACCGTGGCGGGTGGCTATAAAGGTGGCATTGAGTGTTAGGAAAGTATGTGTTGAGGCACATGGATCAAGAGTGGGATTTGTCCATCCATATGGATAGATATACTCTAGGCCCTCTCGGTGGAATGTCATCCAATTATCTTGCAAGCATGTGGTAGCTCACAAGGGATCACATATCAGGAGCGAGAAAAGAGTACTTATCGATGTGAGGTTGAACTAGGTATGCGAGAGATAAAGCGATCAAAACCTCGGATAAGTAAACTATCGTGAGACAAAGGGAAATTGGTATCGTATGTAAGTGGTTCATTCGATCAAAGTAATCGTAGAAATATGTAGAACCATATGAATTTCCAGTTCCTCTATTGGTTATTGATCGGAGAAGTGTCTCGATCATGTCGCATAATTCATGAACCGTAGGGAGACACACTTAAGGATTCGATGTTGTTGAGTAGTTATGGAATGATGAGTAAGAGACGAATGTTGTTGGTCTCGGATGGGATCCGGGATATCACGAGGAGATCCGGAATGGTCAGGAGAATAAGATTCATATAAGGAAAGTCTGTTTGAGTTGGGGAATGATTAGGTGTTTTCATGGGAATGTTCTAGAAGGTTCGAAATGTCCGGCACTCGGAGGAAGGGTACATGAATGTGTTATATCAAGTTGGTATGATTGCATTATGTACTTGGTGTCATCGCTGTACCAAATAGAGGGTTTATTCAAATCCTAGTTTGAAAAGTCAAGCGGCTAGTTTGAAAGTCAACGCTAGTTTTGGAAAAGGAGAAGGAGGTTTGAAACCGACTTGGGGAGGAGTTCCTCCTCCACCGCCCGACCCTGGGTCCAGGTTGGGAGGACTCCCTCCCAGCGCCTCCCTCCACCTATAAGAGGAGGCGGGGCTCCCCCTACACACACAAGTTGACTCCTCTAAACCTAAACCCTAGCCACGACTAGGATTTCTCCCCAACCCATAGAGTTAGAGCTTATAATTGCCCTAGCAGCTGGTTTAGTCCCTTCTAATTGGTGTGTCTAAACCCTAGATCACCAAGGCTCTCTCATAGTCCACCATACTCGCTCGGCAAGGAAGCCTGCGAGATCTCCCTCTACTTGGGTACCACGCCGTCGTCTTCTTGGAATCGCGAGAGTGATACAACCTCATTTTCTGGAACAAGGAGAGGAAGGTCTTCATCGATCGAGCGATGTGACCATTGAGGCGCTTAGGAGCCTTGTTGTAGGAAGGATCGTCTGCGATCTTGAGATCGGAAGTGTCGACTACATCACCCAGAATGCTCTCGTTAACGCTTTGGATCTTGAGGGTTAGTACTCTATTGACTCGTTGCTACAATCTAGTAGATAGATCTTGGCTTGATCATAGATTAGATCTTGATTGTGTTAATCGGTAGAATTTTTTGTTTTCCATGCTCGAACCCCTACGGTGGTATCGGGCCGTGTCTATATGTAGATCTGTTTGCCTGAGTAGAACACAATGGTCATTGTGGGCGTTGATGCTTTATTGTCGATTCTTCTTGTGTACTTTGCATCTTGCGTTATGTTGGGATGAGGCGGCGGGCTAACCTTACATGACATCGTTCATGAGACTTGCTCCACGCTTGACATGCAACTTGTATTGCATAAGTGGCTTTCTTGGGTTCTGTTTCTCCTAGCATAGTTAAGATCCAATTTACAGCGGGTGATTAACAATACTAGTATCAATGTTGTGGTTCTTGTTAAAAGTAGAGCGACACTTATTGAAATCCCCAAACCACGTAAAATATGCAAAGAAAGTAGGCGTCTAACTTTGTTTTGCGGTGTCTGATGATGTGATATGGCCATGATTGTGATTATATATGATGTATGCAATGTTCCTTATTGTAAGTCGGGAGCGGGAATATATATGGTTGTCTTTAATTTATTAAGACCGCGTGTCTATTTCAAAGTAGTTGTAATAGTTGAAGCCGGTGGGCGACAACCATGGTGAAGCGTCATTGACCTTGATGCAATCTTTGGTGATGATGGAGATCATGTTCGTGCTAGAAGATGGAGATCGGAAGCACAAAGAAGAAAGTCCATATCATATCACATATTATGAATTGCATGTGATGTTAATCCTTTATGCATCTTGTATTGCTTAGTAGGACGGTAGCATTATAAGATGATCCCTCATGCACATGAATTTCAAGTCATAAAGTGTTCACCCTTTATTAGCACCGTTGCTAAAGCTTGTTGTTTGAAGCACCACGTGATGATCGGGTGTGTTAGATTCCAAGTGTATAGCGTGAGCAAGCCAGATTTGCTCATGCGGAAACTAAGGTTTGATCTTGACGAGCCTAGCATGTACAGACATGGTCTCGGAACACGGATCACCGAAAGGTAAAGCATGAATCATATGGTAGATATGATGAACATGATGATTGTTCGCCATTGAAGATACATCAACTCTCGTGATGATCGGTTTTGATGTGGTGGATTTGGTTCGTGTGATCACTAAAACAATGTGAGGGATATTGTTTTGAGTGGGAGTTAAACGGCAAAATGATTAAAAGTTGAACACTATTTATCATAATTTAAATCAAAGTGAATTGCATAATTGTTGTAGTCATTGGCATCCGTTTACCACCTTGCGCTTAGTTATAATTGAGATGATAGAACTATAGAATTCTGGTTAGTTACTTTACGAACTGGTATCGTATTGTTTGAAGTGTTAATCTAAAGTTTAAAAGTCCTATTGCAAACTTCGATAAGTTCAGTTACTCCATGAAGTTTAATAATTGGTATTAAAATGAGTGACAATTCCAAGTGTTAGTGTATGAGTATCATGTTTGTCTCCATGATTCTTGATATTCAAAGGATTGTCTTAATATCAAGGTTATCTAGGATCTGAAGAGTTGTTTCAGAAACCATGATGTGTGGAAGATATTGTGATATCTGAAACGAAGTTTTGGTTGCAACATGATAGAGTATAATATGGCAAAAGTCATGTTCTCATATTTGATGAGAATTTGCAAAAGGTTGGAGACACTAGTTGTCCTAATTCACCAAAAGGTTTTGGAGAGCAACATTATACTCGTGATTCACCGTTATAAGCTAAAGTAGCTTGATTATGGATGATTCCATGATAAGGGTGAATATTTGATGTAGGTAAAATGTTTACTACACCAAGAGATTACTAAAGAAAGGAATTTGAAAGAACACCAAAACATTTGATGATGGTAATCTACTTCAAAGTGCAAGTCCAAAGACATTGGTATTTAACTATACGCTTTGGACTATGTGCCATATGTATGACTCCACTATTGATGTTGATAGATTCTTTCAAGCAGAAAATAAATCTTGAAGAGAATCTCATAAATATATGGCGAAAAGAAAAGACTAGAATTGTTCGGTTTAAGTATATAGATGATATACATGTTATGGCTATATTCTTTGCTTATTAAACAATGTGGTTCTTAAGTATTTGATCTTGAATTTGTTGGTGTGAATTATCATACGAAACAACACAATTCATGAACTACAATAGCCTAAGTAACTAGCAAAAGAATATGTGATGATGTTCATCGAGAACAAATAAAAGGTTATTGTGTTGCTCGTTAAGCGTCGAAGCTTGCCTTCAAGATTTGTTTTATCGGTATTATGAGAACAAAAGGGTTGTTCAAATAATTGCCGTAATCCATAAAAGATGGATGATTCACAAATCGTTGGAGAAATCACATCCATAAAACTAGTGCTAAAAATGTCGAAAGACAAATTGATTGAAAGATCACTTAGGAAGTGACATCGCGTTTAAATTATATTGGAAAGAAAACATGAAGAAACTCCATGTGGATGGAATTTTGGAGTCTTTTGATTTTTGATCACATGGCGCTTGTGAAAACTTTCGAGAGATAATTAAAACTTCGTTCGTAGGCCAAAGGAGCGAATGACTAGCTTATTGGAACTTGTACATATTGTTGTACGAAGTCCATTATGTGTAGTCAAGAGCGATGGATTTCAACTTCATATGCTTTCTCCGAAAATTTGAGTGAATATATGAATATTTACTTAATAAGGATGAAGTGTGAAATATTTGAAAAGTTCAAAGACTTTCAAGATGAAGTGCAAAATCATTGTAACAAGAATATAAATAGTTTATGATAAGATCATAAAGGAAGATATTTGAGTTACAAGTTTAGCATAATACCTAAGATTTAAGGAATCGCTCCGTGGATTTGCATTTTCCCGAAACACCATAAGAGTATGGAGCATTCGAGATATGTAATTAAACCTTGTTTGACATGGTAAGACCGAAGGTGTAATTCATAAAACTGCCATTATATTTTAAAGATTAAAAGCTTTAGAGATTACCGTTTTTTTCCACTGAAAAGAGCTCCATCATAATCCGTTGAAATGACACCATATAAAGTTATGGTTTGGGATAAAACCCATGTTGTCCTTTCTTAAACATTGGTATGCTATGCATAAGAAATATGTTTGCAACCAAAGTCGGATGAACCTGTCTTTGTATGATATTTCGAATAACTGTTAAGTACTCCTCCACAAACACCGGAGACAAAAGTGTTTGTCGCTTAGAACGTCAAGTTTCTTTGAGAAGGAATTTTTCGTGAAAAGATAAGTGGGAGGACAATAGAACTTTGATAAGGTTAAAGGAACCTTAGCTATATGTGCAAAGTTCTTGGCGAAAAGTGTTAGGAGGCAACAACAATGCTCATGGCTCACGTGCCTCAAAGGTTGTGGTTCTGAAGGTCAAAGTTTCTATTAAAACAAGTAGGTCGGGTAAACAATCAAATACCAAGATTTGAGAGTTAAATCATTATTTGACAATAATGATCCGACTACATGCAAAGAAGAGATGATGAGACCTGACTCCGTCAAATGGCTTAAAGCCATAAAATCCGTGATAGTTCCATACGAGAAATCAAGTTTTGAACTTGAAGGACCCTCGAGAAAGGTGTAAGACCTTACAATTGTGTTTGGATCTATAAAAGAAATAGACATGGATGTTGCACATCTATGAAATAGTCGACATGTTGGGAAAGAGGTCACAACAATGTTCAAAGGTTGACTATGATAAGATTTGATATTTCATAGAGATATTTAGTCTAGGCAGTTAATGTAGCAACTCGACATATAATTTTGTTATGTGTTGAATAAACAAAACAAGTTCTTCTAATAGAATGGTTACCAAGGTCGTGTGCATGACACGGTCCAAAGGGTTTTGTTAATTCAAGGATGCTAAAAATCATATGCAAACTTCAATGGTTGAAGTAAGCATAGCGGAGTTGGAATCTTCACTATGATGAAGCTGTTAAAGAGTTTAAATTCGCCGGAGACAATGAAGATGCTTGCATTTGCAAGAAATTAAGTGGGAGCACTAAGACATATTTCTAATACATTATGTGGAGGACATATTGTTGATTGGAAATGATGTATCTTTTATTAACACATATTAAGAATTTCATCTGATGAAAGACTTAGGCAAAACCAAATATTTGGCATCAATAGGCGCTAATATGGTTGTGCCTAAAGTACATAGATGATGTATTGAATGAGTTCAATATAGAAACTACAAGAAAGGTTCTTGTCACGAAAAGGATTGAATGAGTTCAATATTGATTGACACGAGGGTAAGTGAAACAAAGATTCAAGTATAGATTGATACTTGATGTATGAAATCACAAAAGTATTTATATCAATCATCTTTGTGATATGTACAAATCCAGATATGTCCTATGCTCTAAATGTTATGAGCATATACCAGAATGATTCATAAGATGATCATTGGACAATAGTAAGGATATTCTTATGATCTTTTGGAAGAACTAAGAATATATTGTTTTGTAGAAGTGACAAATAGATGGTTAGTTCATTGTAAAAGTACTACATTGATACTAGTTTTGTCACAAAGTACAAATTAAGTTTATCTCAATCTAAACTAAGGGTGGCACAATAAAATGGAAAGTAAGTTCCATAATGGATTTGGATGAGTTCCAAAGTTAAGACATTGTGACAGATACTACAACAAAAGGCTAAGTATATATGCTATTATAGTAGCTAAAGAGGGCATTTGTGTCAAGTAGTTTGTTATCAAACTAGGTGTAGTTCACTGTGGATAATACTATGAAGATATATTATGCGACAATATTATAAACATGTTTTAACCTCAAAGAACTAAAGGTCACACCAAAGGACCAAATTTATGCAAGCCATCTCATTAGAAATGAGTGATGCGTAGAGCGCAAAGATATGCAATTACACACGGACTGGAAGTGTCGATCAGGAGATCGAGTTGACCACTAGCAATCGTGTACATACGACCTTAGGAAAGCCATAGGTGTTGAATACACAAAGGTTTGAAACTAGATTATTGACTCTAGTGCAAGTGGGAGACTGTTGGAGATATGCCCAAGAGGCAATAATAAAGTGGTTATTATCATATCTTCATACTTATGATAAATGTTTACATACCATGCTATAATTGTATTAATAGGAAACATTAATACTTGTGTGATTTGTAAACATAAAAGAGTCCCTAGTAAAGCCTCTTGTTAAACTAGCTTGTTGGTTAAATATATGATCATGGTTTCCTGATCATGAACATAGAGATGTTATTAACAACAGGGTCATATCATTAGGAGAATGATGTGATGGACATACTCCTATAGTTAAGCATAGCATAAAGATCAAGTCATTTAATATAGTTCATTTGCTATAAGCTTTCTGATACATAGTAACCTAATTCCTTCGACCATGAGATCATGTTAATCACCATCACTGGAAGGATGCTTTGATGACATCAAACACCACACCATAACTGGGTGGCTATAAAGGTGGCATTGAGTGTTCGGAAAGTATGTGTTGAGGCACATTGATCAAGAGTGGGATTTGTCCATCCATATGACGGATAGATATACTCTAGGCCCTCTTGGTGGAATGTCATCCAATTAGCTTGCAAGCATGTGAATGGCTCACAAGGGATCACATATCAGGAGCGAGAAAGAGTACTTATCGATGTGAGGTTGAACTAGGTATGCGAGATCACAAGCGATCAAAACCTCGAATAAGTAAACTATCGTGAGACAAAGGGAAATTGGTATCGTATGTAAGTGGTTCATTCGATCATAAGTAATCGTAGAAATATGTGGAGCCATATGAATTTCCAGATTCCTCTATTGGTTATTGATCGAAGTGTCTCGATCATGTCGCATAATTCACGAACCGGGGAGACACACTTAAGGATTCGATGTTGTTGAGTAGTTATGGAATGATGAGTAAGAGACGAATGTTGTTGGTCTCGGATGGGATCGGATATCACGAGGAGATCCGGAATGGTCCGAGAATAAGATTCATATAAGGAAAGTCTGTTTGAGTTGGGGAATGATTAGGTGTTTTCATCGGGAATGTTCTAGAAGGTTCGGAATGTCACACTCCGGAGGAAGGGTACATGAATGTGTTATATCAAGTTGGTATGATTGCATTATGTACTTGGTGTCATCGCTGTACCAAATAGAGGTTTATTCAAATCCTAGTTTGAAAAGTCAAGCGGCTAGTTTGAAAGTCAAGCTAGTTTTTGGAAAGAGGAGAAGGAGGTTTGAAACCGACTTGGGAGAGTTCCTCCTCCACCGCCCACCTTGGGTCCGAGTTGGGGAGGACTCCCTCCCGGCGTGCCTCCTCTCACCTATAAGAGGAGAGGCGGGCTCCCTCCTACACAAGTTGACTCCTCTAAACCTAAACCCTAGCCACCTAGGGATTTCTCTCAAGCCGAGTTAGATCTTATAATTTCCCTAGCAGCTGGTTTAGTCCCTTCTAATTGGTGTGTCTAAACCCTAGATCACCAAGGCTCTCATAGTCCACCATACTCGCTCGGCTAAGGCGAAGCCTGCGAGATCTCCCTCTACAGGTACCACGTCGTCGTCTTTGGGAATCGCGAGAGAGTGATACAACCTCCATGCTTTGGAACAAGGGAGAGGAAGGTCTTCATCAGTCGAGCGTGTGACCACTGCGAGGCCTAGGAGCCTTGGCCGGAAGGATCGTCTCTGGCGATCTTGAGATCGGAAGTGTCGACTACATCACCGAGAATCTGCTCTCGTTAACCGCTTTGGATCTTGAGGGTTAGTACTCTATTGACTCGTTGATACAATCTAGTAGATAGATCTTGGCTTGATCATAGATTAGATCTTGATTGTGTGTTCATGCGGTAGAAATTTTTTTGTTTTCCATGCTACGAACCCCTACAGTAAGAAGAAGGCAAGCCACATGCTCAAGGACTACCACGAATTCCGAGCTCGGTAAGCATGGCTCGGATGAGGCGTAAGCTCCACCCACAGGTTGAGCACCCGCGCGGTGAAATAGCGCATGGAGCTCCTCCACGCCACTGCGGAGGCCCAAACCAACCGGTCGCACGCCTGAGAACAACCTTTGGGCACGGTATCCCCAAGAAAGAAGCAGCGTCATCTTGGCACCGTCGTACTTCCGATCTGGCTCGAATTGAAGTGGTGGACGCCATCACAATACCACGCCATCCTCGGTGTGTAGCATTATAAGGTTCTTGGATGTCCCCACTACGCATACACCGCTACTCAAGATGCGGGACCGAGGCGTCATCACGGTCCACAGGGAGCTTCACCCGATCGGACCGCTGCGATAGGGACTTCAGCGAATCTCGGTCATTCGGCATGCAGGATGAGATCGTAAGGCTCCGCGAGGTGACGAACAATGGGGCACCCCCAGTCGCACGACAAAACGCACTTGACATGTCTTTCGACTCCACCGTCAACACAAAGAAGGTGTAGGTCCACCCGACGGATGCCTCCAAGGCGCTGATGCCAACGACCTCAGCCCGCATAGGAAAGCGTGCTCGTCAAATTCCTCCGTGGCTGGAAATCCTTTGGTGTCTGCGGACATGCCGAGTTCGGAATTCGCCGAACGCACTCGTCTTTCCAGACACCAAGCCCGTCAGCGGTCCATCCAGGAGGCTATGCGAGCCACGGGAAGCCATCGGGATGAAATTAACACGCTACTGTTGTAGACTTCATCGGGAGATCAAAAGCGGTGGCTCGAAATACGATGATGGTCCCCAAGAAGGACACGGACATCCTGCGGATGTGCGTGGACTTCCGTCGTGAACAAGCGCCCAAGGACCACTTCCCCTTCCTCGGATCAATCGGATCATCGATTCATTGCGGGATGCGAAACTCTCCTTCCTCGGCGCTACTCGGCTACAACCAGATTCGACTCAAGATCGAAGATCAAGAAAGCAGCGTTTATCACACCGTCGGTGTTACGCTACAACACAATGCCCTTGGGCTAAAACGCCGTGCCGCGTACGGCGATGCATGCGGGCATGCCTGAAGGACCCGATCGGTCGCAACGTCCAAGTCTATGTCGACGACATAGTCATCAAAACCAGGGAGGCAAGAACGCTCATCGACGATCTTCGCGAGACGTTCGATAATCTCGACCGCTACAAGATCAAGCTTAATCCCGAAAAGTGCGCCTTCGACATCCCATCAGGACAGCTCCTTGGCTACTTCATCTCCCAGCGAGGGATCGAGGCGAACCCGAAGAAAATCCGGGCCATCATGGCCATGGAGAAGCCGAAGAACCTCAAGGGTGTCAATACTCGGGGCGAATAGTGGCATTGAGAAGGTTCATCGGCATGGGCGAATCCATGCCATTCTACCAAGCTATGCAAGGCGGATAAAGTGGGCCTTGCGGCGGGCGCATCGAAGATCTAAAGCGACGCTCTCCACCTCGCCCGTCTTGGTCACGCCAAAGGCGCGAGCCTCTTGTTGTACATAGCAGCCACACACGGTGGTAAGCACCGTCTTGGTGGTTGAGCGACAAAGAAGGCAAGACCCATGGGGTCCAACGCCCAATCTACTACCTCGGCGGTATTAACGCCAACAAAGCGGTACCCTCACTGCGACTTCGCCTCTGGCGTGTTCATGACGACTCGACGGTTGAGCCATTACTTCCAGGAGCACCAGGTGATGGTTGTCAACGAAGCACCCCTGAACAGCATCTTAAACAATCCGTAGGCCACAGGATGCGTGGCCCTATGGGGAATCGAGCTGTCACCCCTAGACATCATCTACGAGAAGCGACTCGCAATCAAGTCTCAGGTCCTCCTGGACTTCCTTGTACACTGGATGGAGCTGCAGCTGCCAGACACCCCAGACATGTCACAGTCATGGAAGATGCACTTTGACGACTCCAAGCGTGAAGCTGGAGCAGGATCCGGGGTCATACTGACCTCCCCGCAGGGCGACAAGATGAAGTACGTCCTTCGGATGAAATTCCGAGCTTCCAACAACGAGGCCGAATACGAAGCCCTAATCCACGACATGAGGATGGCAAAGATCTGCGGCGTAACGCGCCTGGTCATCTACGGTGACTCCAACATCTTCATCCAACAGACGATGAATGAGTGCGACGCACACGCCGAAAACATGATCGCATCGCGCACTCTACAAAGCACTCAAGGAGAATTCGGCGGTGTGAGCTTGACACGTTGGAAGATAAAGCAACGAGGAAGCCGACGGACTCGCCAACATTGGCTCCACACTGCAAGGGTGCCACGGTGTGTTCCTCGAGCGATCTGCGTGCCATCCATCAGCGGAAATTCCCCAAGGAATCACCAAGAAGCGAGAACACTCGGGGGCTACGCTACCCGAAGGTCATGAAGGACCCAAAAAACTGGACACAGAGGTCGCCACGGTCAACCTGATGCAGGTCATGGCAGTCAAAGAAACCTGGACATGACCGTACCTCCGATACTTGATGAGCGGAGAACTACACGATATCTCGCAAATGCCCGACGCATATCTCACGGCCAAAAGCCTTCACCATCATCAATGGCGAGCTATACAAGCGCAGCATTTCAGGTGTACTACAAAGGTGAGTCACCATCGGTGGCGGGAAAACCATCCTCCAAGACATCCACGAGGGCATCTGCGGCCATCACGCAGGCAGTCGCTCCCTTGTCGCCAAAGCTCTCTGAGTTGGATTCTCTCAAGCAGCCATGACCATGGTGTCAAAGGACATCGTCGAAGATGCAAAGGTGCCAAAGGTTCGGACAAACCACATGCACCGGGTCGAGCTCGAGCCCATACCTTTGGCAGCGCCGCCCAATGGGGCCTCGACATGATCGGCAAACTGCCAAGGTCCTCGAAAGGGGCACGTCTACCTCTGGTCGCGATCGACAAATTCACCAAGTGGATCGAAGCAATGCCGAGCACTAACCAAAAGGGCAAAACTGCCGTCAAGTTCTTTGAATCCATCGTCTACAGGTTCGGCGTACCGCATAGCATCATCACCGACAATGGATCGAACTTCATCTCCAAAGAATTCCAAGACTTATGTGAAGGCCTCGGAATCAACATCACATACGCCTTTGTGGCGCACCATAAATGAACGGGCGGTGGAAAAAGGCTAGCGGCCTAATCGGCGTGGCATCAAGAAGCGCCCCATGAGCCCACTCGGCGACTCGCGGAGCACGGACGAAGAGCTACCCTCCGTCCTATGGAGCTTGCGTACCACGCCAAACAGCTCCACGGCTACGCCGTTCTTCATGGTGCGGGCGGGCCGTGCTACCGGCAATCGCCACCAGGCCCCGGGTGCGCTATAGTGAAGCGAATCCACGGCTGCACTCGAAGACGCCGTCGACACACTCGGCGAGGCGAGACATAGCGGCAGCTCGATCGGTGTGTACCCAGAGTCTTAGCAACTACCACGGTAGGCGATGCGCCCAAGGTCGCCGTCGAAGGAGACCTCGTCTTGCGACTCAAGCAAGAGCGACCGAAGAAATTCAGTCACCATGGGAAGGACCCTCGTCATCACGAAGTCATCCCGGTGGCGCCTACGCCTCAAGCACGTGGAGTGAGTCGCATACTCCAACCCATGGAACATCGCACTGCGATGATTCTACCTAGCTACCTACCCTTTACTTTCAATAAGGCTATTTAGCCAAGGCTACTCAGCCGAACAATGTACCTCCTCCATTACGATATAAATAAAGCTAAGTGTCTTGCCCCAAAATTTCGTTTTCCTATTCGCACTTTTACTTCATGCTATAAGCACTCGGGGCTCCCCACCACGATTTCCGATTGAGGATAACTGCGGTACGCTGAGTAGCTGACCACGTTAGGCTAACGAAAAGGACACGTGTCACGAACAAAGCACCGTGCTCAAACAACAACCAAACCTTTATAACAAAGGGCAAAACACGTGATCAAATATATACAAATTTTACATTTATCTCTTTTAGGCACTACCTATTACGAAGAATAACACGAGCTGCTCAAATAGATCTACAATCTCTTGACATCGCCCTCTGACCGCGTAATGCGGACGCATATCCCACACACCACCATCTGGTTGAGGGGGTGGCCCAGCCGCTACAACAGACAGATCTACATCAGGATGGTGCAACCTAACAAGGGACAGCGCAGCCTTCACCCACGCGACGAGTTGCTGCCTCACCAATTCCTTGACATGATGCACGTTCCGAAACTTCGACAGAAGACCAAAGAGGGTTGAAGGCGCAACATCCAGCGGAAACATCACATGCAGAACCGACGCGAGTGAAGTCTGCACCTGACGAAGCACCCGCGATACTTGGTGAACGCGATCCTGCACCGTCGCAAGGACCATAGCACGGTCACGATCCATCCAGAAGAACCCGCCGACTTCCCGACTTCCATGTCCTGTTGAGTCAAACAATTAACCCGAACAACAACATGCTCCTTATCCTCCCTTGGAGCAAGGTTAGCACCTACAATACTTGCACAAAAGTAAGATGCAATGCCAGCAGGCGCATCCGAAGAAATGGGCAACAACTCGAAGAAACTTACACTGAAGCTATTCGGATAATCGAAGCAATTCCGCTATCAAGTACTCCTCTCTAGCAGCACCGCGATCCGCATTGGAATTCCAAACGTCGGCATGGCCACGCACCCCAAGCAACTCTTTATCGACACTACGAACACGGTCTCGAAGAAACGCAAGCTGTGACGAATCATCCAAGGATGGCCGCAGTGCAAAGCGAGTGTCAACATGATCAACACCGGACCCTAGATCAGAAGGCAAAGACATGAACACAGACGAAGGAGCACATAACTCAACAAATTCATTAAGTGCATCAAAAGCCACTACGTGGCACAAGGATTTGTTCATCAAAATAATTACAACAAAAGAGACTACAACTATCCTACAGTTACAACGCCTAAGATGCGGCACCCTGAGTAGCCTCGGAGCCGGATTGCCTCGCCTTGGCTTCCCCCTGCTGCCGTAGCGCGTACTCGGCCAGCAGATCGATCAGCTTCGGCCCATAACGCTTACAGCGAGCAGAATAGGTAGTGAAGGCTACCTTGTATCCATCAACAGTCGTCGGCATCCGGGAAGTGACCTAGGGAAGGTCCAGCTCTGCTCTAGCCGCCAAAGCCATCGCCAGCCCGACAGATGGACCGATGCCCTTCTGCTTGCGCTTATGCGCGCAGTGCTTGGTGACGATGCCTCCGCCAGAGCGTCAACATCATCAAGGGCCACGCCCTTGGGGACAAGATCCTTGTAGAAACGCCCAAGGACCTCCTTGGCCTTGGCGAGCGAGATGACGACGGTGCTGCAGCGATCTTCGACCGCTGCAGTAGCATCATCCAGAGCACTCCTGTGCTCCAGAGCACCGCGGTCAAACTCGATGCCCGCGGCATCTAAGACAATAAAGAAGAGGAATGAACAAAAGCACCGCAGAAGAAAGACAAGAAAACCAAAAAAGACGAAGGTGAAGATACTCACCCGAAACAGCCTTGGCACCCGCCATAAGCTTGCGAGCCACTTCTCTTTCACGCGCAGTCGCAGCAGTAGCAAGCTGCTCCTCGCGGTCCGTGGCCTCCCGCTGCAGGCACTCCTTAGCCTCAGCCGCAGTGTCCAGCTCCAGCTCGAGGCGCTCCTTCGCACCAATGGCGACCTCGGCCTTCTTCTCCGCTTGACCGAGGCTCTTTTTGAGAGCATCAATCTCACGAAGGGAGGTGTTGTGCTCCTCTGCATTCAAAAAATACAAGCGTCAGATAACAGGACAAGAATACACGAAGAAGCAAACATCAAGGCATAACAGTACCTTGAAGCTGTTTGAGGCTGGCCTCCAGCACCAGGTGCTGCTGCACCAGTCGTTTGGCATCCTGCACAAAAGGCTGCAGGAAACAGACCTACTAGTCAAGAGAAGGACTCGGGGGCTACGCCCAAAATAAAGAGCAGAAACAAATTACACACACTAAAGCGCTCGGGGCTCCCCCCGAGACTCGAAATAAGAACACGCAACAAAAACTCCATTATAGACGCTCGGGGGCTTCCCCCGTGGCAGGAGGCAGAACTACTCACATGATCCGATGGCGACGCCGAAGGTCCGCTAGCAAAATTCTGAGGCGCAACCACCTGAACCTCCTGCGGAGGAGGGTTCAGAGCAGCGCCCTCAGAGGTAGCCACCGTGTGAGGAGGAGGAGACGCGACTTTCGACTCCCCCATCATCTCCCGAGCACCATCGCTAGAGGAGTCGTTGGAAGAGTGCCTGCACACGGACAAATTAGTACAAGTACAAAGTAAACAGGCAACGAAAAGCAATGCAAAACAAAGGAAACTTACAAGTCAAGCTCGCTCAGGTTGAAGACAGGAGGGGTCCTCCGGACCTCCTTCTCCTCTTTCTTCTCTTCCTTCTTTTCTTCCTTCTTCCGCTTCGCCGGCGGGTGTGGCGCTACAACCCGCACGAGAATGGCAGGAATCGGAGTGGAAGAGCCTCCATGCCCATCACTGTGACGTTCAAGACACAATGGGTTCCTAGGAGTCGGAGGAGTCGAGGCATCCGAAGACTCGCTGGAGCTCCGTGATCGTTTGCGACTGTGGTCCTCGATCGACTCGTTGGCCTCTTCAGCCGGAGACCGCGCCGACGGCAGATCGGACATGGAATTCACCACATCATTATCTGGAGCATCCGGAAATACTTCGGGTAATGGAGGCGACATGCCTGGCACTTTGAAGCTCTACACAAAGAACATAAAATTTGTTAGCAAACAAAGGAAAATAAAATGCATTCGAAAATAGCGCTACGCACACGGATCTACACCTGTGGAACAAGAAGCGAAGAAGAAAACGGAGGAGTCAGCGACTTCCTCGGGATATCCTCTCCAAATTTTGAACTTCAAAGCGAATCGAAGGGCCCTGCCGAGATCTCCTAGGAGAATTTCTCAACAAACCCTCGTCGGATCATGGCGGCCAGCATAAAGGAACATCGGGTGCGCCCTAGCCTGGAGTGGCTGCACCCGACGCTCAAGAAAAGTGCGGATGATATCCACACTGTTCACTTCCTTCTCCGGAATCAACTTGAGATCCTCCACTCGACGATAGAGAGCCTCTATATCCGCCACCTCGCCATCCAAGATCTGGTTTTTCTAGGACCTTTTTGGCTCGATCTTTTGGGAGGGGTCGAAAGGAACAAGACCAAAATCCTGCCCAGGCACTACGGAGTCGCGGATATAAAACCATCGCCTCCACCAGTACTAGACAGATTCGGGCATGGAAAAAGAAAAGAAAAGCAGATTGGATTTGAGGGAGATGATGCAACCCCCAATGGGATAAACACCATCCGAACCAGATTGCCTCTTCACGGAATAGAGTTTCCGGAAGAGGCCAAAGTGCGGCTCAATACCGAGCCAGCACTCGCAGAAAGTGATAAAACAAGCAATGTGAAGAAGAGAATTAGGGGAAAGATGGTGCAATTGGACACCGTATAGAAAAAGCAGTCCACGAAGGAAGTCGTGGACTGGGAAGGAAAATCCGCGAATGACGAAGGCAAGGAACATAACCCGAAACCCAGCGGGGGGACGGGGGATTACCTCGTTGCCTAGGAGTTGGACAGCCTCCCTATCCCGCGGGATCAAGCCCCGCTCACGAAGCTTGCGGAGATCACTCTCCCGCGTCTCCGATCGCCGCTAGTCACTGTCGGTGACACGGGTAGTGGCGGCACTCTTCTTCCCTCTAGCAGCGCTGGTACCAACCGCAGAAGAAGACTTCTTCGACTTTCCCATCGCGATACGGCGGCGCCGGTGGCGAGAGCGCAAGATGGAAGAAGGAAGTGTGGAAGGATATTCCAGCGCGCAGCAAGAACTCTCAGAGAACAAGGAAGCAGTGAAACGAGAATAGCTACGGTGAAAACAAACTAAAGTTTTCCCCAATGATTATAAAGACGAAGACGATGCACGACAGCCGTCCATCGAGAAGACCTAACGCCAACGGCAGGATCTGGCCATACACGTGTCAGCATCGCAACGAACCATCGCTAACACGCCGTCCACTACGCGCGAAAATCGAGGCGACACCGTAATTATCTCCACGCCGCGCGTGACCGGTCAATTCAAAGTCAGAAAGTGGGACCCATGTTCGCCCAAGTCATCTCCGCGTAGTGCTTGAGGTCATCGATCGTCGGATCGACGCTATCAAAGCTACACTAGCAACAGCTACAATTTCTCCCGAAGCTAAGAGTACTCACCGAATCTACGATTCGACCAATTACCGGGTTACTCCTATCGGATACCGCTGGTCGCAAGACCAAGAATGAACAACATGTTACAAAACCGAATTGTTTCTTCGAGTCCTACGTAGAGTCTACGACTCCACTACGGACTCGGGGGGTACTCCCATAGGGAGGACGGATTTAAGCATCCAAACAAAATTGTGTCCTACGGACCTAACACTAAATAACGGCTAAATTAAAGTCTCGCCGAGTCTCACGACTCAATACACTGGGACTACTCCCATAGGGAGCGCTGGTCACGCACCCTATAAATCTTCGACTGCGATCTATCGGATCATTACACAAAAACTTTTTCGGCAACTCTGCCCCAATTAACGCTAAGTGAGTAGCATTCTCCTTGGCCACCCGAAACACCTCCGCGGTGACAAAATTCGGATGTTGTTCGCGACGCAAAGATAAGACCTGATATCATCTCGATGGCCCGTAACGCACATGATCGCGCTCGCTAGTATAAACCCGATGCAACAGCGATGAAAAATCCCGACGGACGCTGGGTACACTAATTAAATTACCGGAATTCCACTCGTAAGTCCTCCGCTACCGATTCAATTACACCAACATATGTTCCGGTTCGAGTCGAGGGACTCGAACTCAAGAAGATCATGTTGTTTTGTCCTAAGATGCTTAACTAACCCGATCCGTCGGGAGAGTCAGGCACATGCATCAACAATCCCTACACATTCTCTTGAAAGACAGATTTGCACCCGAAGGATTGAAGAGTCCTCAGCCGAATCTACGATTCGACTAAACACTCGGGGCTACTGACATGGTTATACCCCGCGGGTACATGATCTCAGCATACCTGGTCCAGACCAAGGAAGGCCCACGACAAATATACGCCGGCCCATGAAGATTTACGGGTGGCCAAGGCCCATGACGCCTTCAGATCCTTGGAGAGTAAGACTAGAGTAGATAGGAAATTCAAAGGGGTAAACCCTAGAACCTGTAACCAACTAGATCTGTGCCCGGGACCTGCCTAAGTCTATATAAAGGCCAGGAGGGTATGACCTAGATCTCTCTCATACTTCCGCATACACACCTCCACGCCAGATTGCATCTCAAGACTCAGAATCACCGGTTCCCAGAATCAAGAGCGATACAAGGGAGTAGGGTTTTCCTCCAGGGGGCCGAACCAGGTAAACCTCGTGTCCTCGTGTTGCTTGTTTGCTAACTGCTCGCGATCTCCAAAGATCCCCATCTTCTCCAAAACCCAAGTCCATAACAATAGGCATTGACAGTCAGAGGGTTCGCAGATAGAAAACAAAAAATTTCCTACGATGTGAACTATATACCAAGATCTATCTACTAGATACAAACAACTAAGGATGTATATCCATAGAGAACATACCCTTGAAGACCGACAAAGCTTAACGAGTTCAACTCATGGTTGATGTAGACGATCTCTTGCCGATCTCAAGATCGAGAGGAAGTCCTAGCGCCAAGAATCAGCAGCATCCATGCTCGCACACGCTCGAGGCACGAGCAACCTCCGCCTCGCCCAAATGCGGTGGAAGCACAACTCTTTCTTGCCGAATAGCCACGGGAACATGTATCTCGCTAGTCCGAGACCATGGGGGATAAATTCTAGAGGGAGAGAGATCCTTCACAAGGAGGTGTGAGACAAGTGAGGAGGGGACCCCAAGGGGTGGCCGCATGGGGCTGCCCCTTGCCCTCCCTCTTCATGTGGGTGGACACTCCACTCACAAATCTCCTTTAAATTCCTCCACTAAAAGTCCACTCAAATTCCCATTAAATTTCCACCAAATTTAATGCAAACTCTCATTAAATAAAACTCTTTTATTTTATTCAGAATTTTGTCAATTACTTTAATGACAAACATTCAAAAATAACCTGCTAGAATTCTATTTCACATGCATAACCACTTTATGAAATTTCACCAAAACTGTTTCAAAGATCTAGTGAAATAAATTCCTCGCGCTTGTTCATTCTTTTGACATGAAACATTTGCTCCAATTGGATGTCGGTCTTAAGTGTGTCACCCTAAAGTTCGTGAATAATGCGGACATGATCGATACCCTCTGGATCAATAATCGGAAGCGGGATATGGAGACCCATCGACTCCCACACATTCAACGATGACTTTCTTGTGATCGTCGTAACCTTTACGCTAGTATCTTAATCCCTTTGTTTCACGATATATTACATGTCCGAGATTCGATCATCGGCATCTCCATACCTAGTTTGATCTCGCTATCGATATGCACTCTTTTCTCGTTCTCGTGATATAACATTCTAGTGATCAAATCACTTGCTTGCAAGCTAATCAATGTGATATCACCGAGAGGGCCCAGAGTATATCTATCCGCCATCGGATGAACAAATTCCACTCTCGATCCATGAGCCTCAACATAACACTTTATTAGTTCGAATCCATCTTTATAATTACCTGTACGGTGTGACGTTTGATGTTATCAAGAAACTCTTCCGTGTTAGTGATCGACATGATCTCATGGTCTAAGGATTAGGATCACTTCGTAAGTTGTTATAGCAATATAAACTCAATGACTTTGATCGTAATGCTATACTGGATGAATGTTCATCACACCATTACACTAATGTTGTGATCCCGCTATTAACAACATCCAATGTCCATGATCGTGAAACCTTGATCATCTTGTTAATTAACGAGCTAGTTTATGAGAGAGGCATAACTAGGAACTTTCTCGCTTGTTTATTAAACACACATGTATTAATGTTTCCGTATTAATACAATTATAGCATGCAAAATAAACATCTATCATATACTTGGAATACACATAATAAACACTTTATTATTGCCTCTCGTGGCATATTCCCTGGCCTCCACTTGCACTAGAGACAATAATCTAGTTACATAGTGATAAATCTAACACCCATTGAGTTCGTGTTGATCATGTTTTGCTCTAGGAGAGTTTTAGTCAACGGATCGCTACATTGAGATCCGTATGTACCTTACAAATCTTTATATCTCCATCCTTGACATGCTCATGGATGGAGTGAAACCGCGCTAATATGCTTGTGAGACCTTGGCTCTTGGCATTGGCAATGGCACCATTGTTGTCACAATAGATCACCATTGGGTCCAACGCGTTTTGCCACCACTCCTAGTTTGGATATGAACTCCTTCATCCAAACCGCTCGAGCCGCTCGATGCAAAGAACATATTCACCGCCATTGTTGATCCCGCTACCACAGGTTGTTTGAGCTGCTCCAACTAACTGCTCACCATTCATGAGAAATACATATCCGGATTGAGACTTAGAGTCATCCGGATCGGTGTCAAAGCTAGCGTCGACATAACACTTAGCATTTGAGCTCTTCTTCACCTCAGAACAAGAAACATATCCTTAGTTCTTCGTAAGTACTTAAGGATATTCTTGACCGCTATCGGTTCGAACCGGATCCGATTGGTACCTACTAGTCAAACTAATAGCATGTGCCACATCCGTCTTGTACATAGCATGGCGACATTATAGAGCCTATGGCTGAAGCATAGGGGACTTTGTCCATTATCTCTCTTTCTTCCGCCGAAGCCGGACTTTGAGTCTTACTCAATGTCTTGCCTTGCAACATAGGATACCCTAAAGAAACTATTGGGTATTCCTTCTATCACAGCCAACTCCGGAACAACTTCCGGTGCTGCGCTACTCACCATACTTTGAAGAGAAGGTTCCACAACCTCTTCGAGTTCTACCTTCCGACTACTCACACCTTTTGTGAGAAACTCTTTCTCTAGAAAGGATCCATTCTTGGCAACAAAAAACTTGCCCTTGGATCTGTGATAGAAGGAATACCCAATAGTTTCTTTAGGGTATCCTATGAAGACGCATTTTTCCGCTTTGGGTTCGAGTTTATCCGGTTGAAGTTTCTTCACATAAACATCGCATCCCCAAACTTTAAGAAATGATGTAGGTTTGTTTCCAAACCACAATTCATACGGTGTCTTTTCAACGGATTTAGATGGTGCCCAATTTAAAGTGAATGCAACAGCTTCTAGTGCATAACCCCAAAATGACAACGACAAGTCCGTCAGTGACATCATAGATCGAACCATATCTAATAGCACGACACGACGTTCCGACACACCATTTCACTGTGGTGTTCAAGCAGTGTGAGTTGTGAAACAATTCCACACTCTTTCATGTGAGTGCTAAACTCGTAACTTAGATACTCACCTCCACTGCGGACCGTAGAAATTTGATCTTTCTATTATGATGATTTTCCACTTCATTCGAAATTCCTTGAACTTTTCAAAGGTTTCAGACTTGTGTTTCATCAAGTAGATATAACAATATCTACTCAAATCATCCGTGAAAGTAACAAAATAACGATATCCACCTCGCCGACACACTCATTGGACCACATACATCGTAATGTATGATTTCCAATAAATCGTCGCCTGCTCCATTGAACCGAAAACGGCATTATAGTCATCTTGCCCATAAGGCATGGCTCACATGTATCAAATGATTCATAATCAAGTGATTCCAAAAGTCCATCCGAATGGAGCTTCTTCATGCTTAACGCCAATATGACCTAGACGGCAAGCCATATATGCGGATATATCATCATTAAGTTTAATCCTTTTAGCATCAACATTATGAATATGTGTAACATTATCATCGAGATCTAATAGAAATAAACCATTCATCATCGGCATGACCATAAAAGATTTCATTCATATAAATGGAACAACCATTGTTCTCGGATTTAAATGAATAACCACTTGCATCAAACACGATCCATACAATGTTCATGCTCAAGCAGCACCAGATAACATTTATTCAAGTTTATAACTAATCCCGACGGTAAGTGGAGAGGCAGCCCGACGGCGATCACATCAACGCTTGATCCATTGCCGACACGCATCTTGACCTCACCCTTGCTAGCGGTCTTGTTCCGACCTCGATTCGAGTTACAAATATTATCAACTCGAACGATCAAATACCCAAAGCTATCGCGAGCACTAGTCAAGTACATCAATAACATGTATATCATATATACCTTTGTTTACCTTGCCTTCTTGTCCGCCAGATACTTGGGGCGTTATGCCCAAAGGGCGATCCCTTATAATAGTAGCACTTCGGAATCGACTTAGGTCCAACTGGGTTTCTTTTCAGCGGCAACAGGCTTGCCGCCTTACTTCCTTCCGCTTTCCTTCTTGTCTTTCTTGAAACCGTGTTCCTATTGATCATCAACACTTGATGTTCCTTTTGATCTCCACTTAGCTTTTAAGCATCGACAAGCTCGGGAGAGACTTCTTCATGCCTTGCATATTATAGTTCATCACGAAGCTCTTATAGCTAGGTGGCAGAGACTGCAAAAACACGATGGATGCCTAAGTCAATGGGAATCGATATTCCCAAGGACAAAAGCTTATCGGCAGAATCCGACATCTTGAGTACATGCTCACTAACTGAGTGCTCTTCCATCATGCATCTAAAGAACTTTTGAGGCTCAAGTTGTAGCTCTCAGCAAAGATGTGTGTCGAAAATCATTTTCAACTCACCCATTGTATCAAATGCATTGCCGTTTTCAAACGCTCAAGTTCCCATTCTAGCCCATACAATATGCCGCAATGAACTAAGTTGTGGTCCTCCGACGATTCCGATAGACATTCTTCTCCTCGTCAGGCATCATCTAAAGGTGGGGGCCTAACTACGCTTCTAGCACATATTGCTTTTGTGCAGAGAGAGAATCCTCAAATTCATGGCCCATTCGAAAGTTGCTACCGTCGTTGCTAGTTTCTCTTTCTCCATGAACACATTGAAATTAAAAGGTGGTGCTATCTACAACAGAATGTGTAAAGTTTAGACTAAGTGTATAATAGATTGAGTTCAACTAATCTATATTACGAATGAACTCCCACTCAAAACGACATCCCTCGTGCCTTTTTGGTGATTACATGAACCAAATCCACTACACCAAGTCCGATCATCACGTGAGTCGGTATAGCTTCAAAGGCGAGCATCAAATGGGCATCATATCAACTATATGACTCATGCTTAACCTTTCGGTCCGTGTTCGAGGCCATGTCTGCATACATGCTAGGCTCGCCAAGTTAGAACCTTAGTATTCGCGGTGTAATCGCTTTTACACCCGAAATATGGTCGTGGATCCAAGAACACCCGATCATCACGTGATGTCTTGGAGCGACGAAAACATAATCGGTGCATACTAAAGGGAGAACACATTCTTATCTTGATATTTAAATGAGGGATCATCTTATTATGCTAACAAAGCGCTAAACAAGCAATATAAGATGCTATCAAACATCATATGTTTATTAGTGAAATTATATGGTTCCCGCAGATGATCTCTATCATGTGCATCGTGGTATAATCACTATAATACCTATATGTGTTAATCCAAGGTCTATGGATTTTACACGCTATGTGTGTTGTAAGAGTATCATCTCATACTTCTACTTACAACACTACCATATCATAACACTAGCCTAGCAACAATCTAAACTAGACTCCTCTAATTTATCCATTGCAAGTTTTACGTGGCTTAGGGCTTTCGAGATAGAACCATTCTTACCTACGAACATGAACCACAACGAGGATAATCAAATTGTTGACAACTCGCTTGCAAAATAGATATTGACTATAGTAGGAGAGACAGACACCCGCTAGCCACTTATGCAAACTAGTTGCATGTCAAGCGTGGAACAGGTCTCATGTGCGAGGACATGTAAAGTTTGTCCGGGCCGCTTCATCCCACTATGCCACCAATATCCAAAATTACAACAAAGGAGAAACAACATGATCATCATCGCCACATACTATATGTGTACTACCTGTAAAGTATCTATGCATAGATCCGCCTCGATACCACCGTAGGGTTCGCAAGATAGAAAACAAAAATTTTCCTACGATGTGAACTATATACCAAGATCTATCTACTAGATACAAACAACGTGATGTATATCCGAGAGAACATACCCTTGAAGACCGACAAAGCTTAACGAGTTCAACTCATGGTTGATGTAGAAGATCTCTTGCCGATCTCAAGATCGAGAGGAAGTCCTAGCGCAAGAAATAAGCAGCGATCCGTGCTCGCACACACGCTCGAGGCACCGAGCAACCTCCGCCTCGCCTCCAGCGATGCAGCAATGAAGCACAACTCTTTCTTGCCGAATAGCCACCGGGAACATGTATCTCGCTAGTCCGGGACCATGGGGGATAAATTCTAGAGGGGGAGAGAGATCCTTCACAAGGAGGTGTGAGGGACAAGTGAGGAGGGGGGCTCCTTTTATAGGAGGAGGGAACCCCAAGGGGTGGCAGCATGGGGCTGCCCCTTGCCCTCCCTTCATGGGTGGACACTCCACTCACAAATCTCCTTTAAATTCCTCCACTCAAAAGTCCACTCAAATTCCCATTAAATTTCCACCAAATTTAATGCAAACTCTCATTAAATAAAACTCTTTTATTTTATTCAGAATTTTATCAATTACTTTAATGACAAACATTCACAAATAACCCTTGCTAGAATTCTATTTCACATGCATAACCACTTTATGCAATTTCACCAAAACCTCGTTTCAAAGATCTAGTGAAATAAATTCGCGCTTGTTCATTCTTTTCGCATGAAACATTTGCTCCAATTGGGTGTGTCTCTTATGTGTCACCCTACGGTTCGTGAATAATGCGGACATGATCGAGACCCTCTCGGATCAATAATCGAAGCGGATCCGAGACCCATATCGACCCACACATTCAACGATGACTTTCTTGTGATCGCCGTAACCTTTTACGCTAGTATGTTAATCCCTTTGTTTCACGATATATTACATGTCCGAGATTCGATCATGGTATCTCCATACCTAGTTTGATCTCGCTATCGACATGCACTCTTTCTCGCTCCTCGTGATATAACATTCTAGTGATCAAATCACTTGCTTGCAAGCTAATCAATGTGATATCACCGAGAGGGCCCAGAGTATATCTATTCGCCATCGGATGAACAAATTCCACTCGATCCATGAGCCTCAACATAACACTTTATTAGTTCTCGAATCCATCTTTATAATCACCGTTACATGTGTGACATTTGATGTTATCAAGAAACTCTTCCTGTTAGTGATTGACATGATCTCATGGTCTAAGGATTAGGATCACTTCGTAAGTTGTTATAGCAATATAAACTCAATGACTTTGATCGTAATGCTATACTTGGATGAATGTTCATCACACCATTACACTAATGTTGTGATCCCGTTATTAACAACATCCAATGTCCATGATCGTGAAACCTTGATCATCTTGTTAATCAACGAGCTAGTTTATGAGAGGCATAACTAGGAACTTTCTGTTTGTTTATTAAACACACATGTATTAACGTTTCCGTATTAATACAATTATAGCATGCAAAATAAACATCTATCATATACTTGGAATACACATAATAAACACTTTATTATTGCCTCTCAGGGCATATTCCCGTCAGAGTCGAAACCTCGTCATCGAGGGAAAAGGATACAACGGGGGTGACAAACTTTTCTATAGGCGTGGATTCATCTGGGCTGGGCTTCACGATGATGACATGGCGGCGAGTAGCGTGAAAGCTCGTCGCGGGAGAAACGCTTGGAGAATGAGTTGTGTCGCCGACAGGATTAGCCTATCCTTTTTTTGCTTTATCCGACGTAGTCCACAGCGTCCTGGGTTCGGCCTAAAAATGCCGGATGTAAAATGGCCAAATCCGGCAAAACTGGACGCCTCGGAACACGACCAAGGGATTTTTCGCCGTAAAAAAAAACGCCCTGAGGAAGCCCTTCTGAAACGCTACTAGAGATGCTCTAAAACGATGTTTGTAAACTATGTCCAGATTACACTTAACACAACGTGTGTGTAGCAGTACCCGCGGCCAAAACTGGACGATCCAAGACCCCCGCTCCCGATCCTTAGGGTTAGGGTTTTACAAAACCCCCCAGTAGGGACAAAACCACGCAAATCCAACGGCCCAGCCCACCGCGAATCGTCTCAATACAGTGCCGACGCGTATCTCCGCGCCGTCCGCTATAAAATCGCGCAGCTCCACATTGTTTTGCCCCCAGCTCCGCCTCCCTCTCGCTGCCCGCTTCTAACAAACGCACACACTCCTCTGCCCCGCGGCGCAGGTCGGAGGCTAAAACCCTAGAGACAAGCGACTATGACGGCGCCGGCAGACAAGGGGAAGAAGGCCAAGACCGACGCCGACGCCGGCGAGGAGAACGAGCAGATCGACGGCGCCCTCGTCCTCTCCATCGAGAGGCTCCAGGAGATCCAGGATGAGCTCGAGAAGGTGAGCCTTTACTCTGCTCCTCTCTCGAGTTCCCGATCTATTTTGGTGCGTCCTGAACGGTGGGGGTTGGCTGCGCAGCTGACTAGGCAGTGGGTTAGGAGGCCTGAAGCGGGGTTCTTGTGTCGAATTACAGAGCAATTTGACGGATGGGTTGGTGACTGCGAGTTTGGTAGAATTCTGCTCCTTGTAGTTCCGGCTGTGCCAATTAATGGGTGGTGGCAAACATAATTAGTCCATTTGGCGAATTATGTTAGGATGTTATAGCCTCTAGAGGTTGAGTAGTGCAATTTATCTGCTGAGTTTAGAGCGCCGGCTGTGTGCTGTATCCTGATTTGCCGTCAGATTCTGGCAAGTGGCACTTTAAGTATTAGAGTATTCAATTCAATTGAATGACAAAGTGTTTGGGATGTTTCACTGTGGAAACTTGATGGAGGTATATATGTAGGTTGAATGAATGTTTATATCTATTCAGTAAGCATTTCCTTTGTTGAACAACACAAAACATCTGTTGTCTCGCTGGTGTTGCCATGTTATACCTAACGTGTCAGCCAGTCTATTTAAAATATAATTTTAAGATATCTGGAGCAACATAACTAGTTTCATGTCAGTGCAATTTGCAATTTAAGTTTTGTGATGAAATTAACTACAGAAGTAAGTCTTGGTCTCATTTCTCGTTTCCATTAGTTCCTGAGGCTGTTTTGTTCCTGAGGCTGGGCAAGAACAGGATTTTGACCAGGCTCTCTTGAACCAGTGGTAAACAGTTCGAGACCTGTGTCCAGATTTTTGAATCTAAAAGTCAATTGTTACTGGTAATGTGAGTATAGAAAGTGCATATGGTGCTTTATACAGTCAAATACACAGAGCATGGACTAGCAGCGCCATCCTCTGCCTGTCTTGCTGCTATGCAGTCTAATCAAAGACACAACACTTAACTATCAACAACACTATGTTCATTTGCAGATGTTCTGTTTGCTCCCCCTGCCCACCTGATTCCACTAATTATTCCATGACAAACTCATGCTATTCAATTTTGTTTGGTTTCTACGAACTCAGCGTGATATATTGCAGATTTTGCAACAACCTTTTGATATTGTATTTAGCATAAATAGCTTGTTCCATGATTTCCTGTGCCAGGGTAGGGTGTTGGATTCCTGTTGTTAACCTGGAGCTCAGTTACATTGGTTGATGTCTTGTCATTTGTATAATCCACCAATGTTACTCTCTTTCGCCTTTCACTTTATATGACATGACACCTCACTCTCATGAAATGTTGATTCATCCATAGTTGTTTTTAAATCTGATTCAGTTTCTTTCGTGTTTCAAGAGTTGAGTTGTCACAATCTGTAGGCTTATTTTAATTTCATTCTTTGCACACAGGTTAATGAGGAAGCAAGTGATAAGGTTTTGGAGGTCGAGCAGAAGTACAGTGAGATTCGCAGACCTGTCTATCTTAGAAGGTGTGACATCATCAAGACAATCCCAGACTTTTGGCTGACAGCGGTATGCAGACTACTATATTACACAATATAAAAGCTCCCATGTTTTTGTTTGTTTGTTGCAAGTGTTGATCAACATGGTCACATTTTTACGTAATATGTTATGTTGCTGTTTACAGTTTCTAAGTCATCCACTTCTCAGTGAGCTTTTGACTGAAGAAGATCAAAAGGTATCTTATTTCTTTGGTGCAAAGCTATTTCTGTATTATTTGCTATATTGTGCAAGCACACACATGAGGATGAGAAAGAAAGCTAAATTATCTTGAGCAGTTATTAGAGTTTTCTAGACCTATGTAACATACAGGTTTCTGAATTTATTCCTCTCATCATAGATGTTCAAGTACTTGGAATCTGTTGATGTGGATGATTCTAAAGATGTCAAGTCAGGCTACTCCATCACTCTTGTAAGTATCATTTGCTCTTCTGAATTATGATGTCTTCATTGCATCACTTGTACGTAGGGCAAAAGCAAATAATTGGGAGTGAGTGTAAAAGGTAGAACTATGTATTTTACAATGGCATAACCTATGGTCAAGGGACCTAGTGAAGAAAGGGGACGAATGGCCTTTGTGCAAGGCCAAATCAAGTCTTATCTTTGATAAAGTGTTCAATCTTTTTAACTTTATGCTCTTTTCTTTGAACTTCAGAACTTCTCCGAGAATCCGTACTTTGAAGACAAAAAGCTTATCAAGTCTTATGCCTTTGCTGATGACGGAACAACCACAATAAATGCTACTTCCATTAAGTGGAAGGAAGGAATGGTATGTTGCTCTTGTCTAAATTTATATTTTAGCACTGCTTGGCTGGACAACATCTGATGTTTTTTATAAATATGCACACTAGGAGGTTAACGGAAATGCACTTAAAAAGAAAGGGAACAAGCGCCCATTGGTTGAAGAAAGGTTAGTTTATTCCCTTGCATCTATTGCCATGATAGATGCATCTGGATGTAGTTTGAAGTAATTCCCATGTCACAATCTTTTGGATGTTTATGGTAAACACAACATAACTGATTAGAATTGTTGCCTGTTCCGTGAACAGTATACAATTTTTCATGTGACGGTGATTTTATATTCTATAGCAATTTGTGATAAGCTAATGGAACTCGGAGCTACTGTTGAAAATGCTGCACTTCTATGTGTTATGCACGTGTATATGCTTGATCTGATGTTTCCTCGTGTCCTTGGAGCTGTTTATGGCTACATCCTTGCCTTAATCTTTTTTTCTGGGAATAAAAAACTTATCAGTTGTCATGTAAGTTTGCTTATGTTTCATTTTTAGAGTTTCTGTTGTTTTCTTTCAAAAATGCTTATGCCAGACAATTTCCTGGGGAACCAAAATTTATGCCATGCTTTGTTAAGTGTTCAGTAGTAGTGGAACTGTGTAGTATGTTCAGTAGTAGTGGAACTGTGTAGTAAGTTACACTCTTATTGCCCTGCTTAAGTGGTTCCCGTCCGTGCTGTTGTTAACCAACTTCTGGGAATTTCGTAGATGTTCTCATGTAGAAAAGCTTGCTAATATACATCTTAATTTGCTATATTCAATATTAGTTGTATAATTGTATTATAACCATCACCCTGTGGTTAGATAGTCTGGTGTTAAACAACATTTTCTGGTGCAAGCCTTGTTGCATGTCTTGTGATTTGCAAATCTTACTAGGCAAGCCTGAAAAATGTTTCTCTTCTGTCTTTTTTTGTAGTTTCTTCACCTGGTTTACTGATACTGAGCACAAGAGTCTTGCTGATGGTGTGCAAGATGAGGTAACAGAACGTATATGACATGTTACCTTCATTAGGAAACTTCTAGCTACCTATTTATCTTGATCATTTGGCAACTTAGTGCTTTTAATCCCTTGTATGGTTGGTTTATGAGATTTGAACTGTGCAGGTTGCAGAGATCATCAAAGAAGATTTGTGGCCCAATCCTTTGAAATATTTCAACAATGTTAGTATTCTATCTGACTTGATGCATTTGTTTTATTTTATATCCTTAAGTCTGGTTCTTAAAGATCTCTCTTTGCAGGAGGTTGAAGAGTTTGAAGGAGATGATGAGGATGAAGAGGTAAGCTTTATCTTGTCAGTGTTACTGTTTACCTTTTCATTCATCTGATTCTAGAAAAGAATATCTCATTAGCAAGACCTCATGTGCGCAATGACTACTAAAATGCTACACCAATTAGATATGTAAGCAACTGGTGTGAGTTTTGTTGCCCAGTTTTTTTTAAAAAACTTGTTGCTTCCCTTGTGTTTGCAGCCATCCGACGATGAGGCTGAGGAGGATGAGGATGAGGAGAACTGAGCTCCTTAGTTGGATCCATGATCCTGTCGTCTGCAGTTTGTGTAGGCCGTGTCCGTCTGAAGGCTGAAGTCATGTGACCCTTGTCTTGATGGTTTTCTTTTTGTGCTTGACTTAGCTGGAACTTAGCTTTAGGAGCTGTTTAATGTCTTATGAAGTACTGTCGGTATTTTCGACTTAAAGGAGACCTCTATATCATAATCTGGCTATATTATGATGACAATTTAACCTGCTATGTCTGTGGCCCTTGTCGGTGCTGCAACTTTGTGCTGTTTGCTATAATGCTATTGTGATGTTCGTCCATAATGCGTTCTTGTATGTCCCTGCTGTTTCTAATGGTTCTCCAGCACCATGTTTTTTTGGGGGCTGTTTAGCTGGTCTTTTTTTGGGTTTCTGGATTTTTGGCTTATAAGAATTGGAAAAAATACCGTGCTATTTCAGTGTTAATAGGTGCTATACCATATTCCACACCAAATTTCCACCCTTTTGTCCCAATGACCTGTGTTTTCCTTCTTATGAATCCACGGATAGATATGTTGTCATTGTAAGGTGCTTTTGTCTTTTAATTGAATATTGTTATATGATGATATAAGTTAAAAGTCAAAAACAAAACCACGTAAGTCGTACGGTTTGGGTGGCTATATCTTTCAAGATTCCTATTCCTGCCTTATAAGAGTATCTTCGTTCGGGGCTTGTTTCGTTCCACTGGAATAGGTTGGTTCCGTTCTTATGTTTGGTTAGAACAAAAAAGGTGTAATAGAATGGTTTCATTCTTTGTTTGGTTGAGCCAAAAAAAGTGGAATGGAATGGTTTCATTCTATGTTTGGGTACATTTAGTAAAAAAGATGTCAAAAGAACAAAAAGAGTGAGAAGGGTTGGGTGGCTTTAGCATAGAGGAACGAGAAGATTCTACCGATTTGGAGGAACGGGTATGTTCTGGATCTAAAGGGAATATTCTCTGTTGAGGAACCATCTCGTTCCATTTCATTTCTTAACTAAACACTAGAACGACTCTTAAGTGTGAAACCATTCCATTACATTCCACTTAGTGACATCAACCGAACGCACCCTAAAGCCCCCCTAAAAGGCTATTGGACCGGGTCCTTAAAATCACGTCCAGCCTCCCCCACCCCCCAATCCCACAAATCTTTTTTTGTGCCAGCATGACCTATTTTGTTATCCGGCGCTCCAAGACTGAACCTACACACAGGGAGGGTAAGCGGGGGCGCTAGCAATGGGAGATAGCTTTGTTCTCCCAGCTTCCCGCTTTGTCTTTTTGCCCTTTTTTCGGCTATATGTACCTAGCCGTCACCCTCTCTCTCCACATCCCGCCGCCTCCATGGAGAGACCCAAACTCAATTTCTATGAGGCCGTGATGTTCGCCATCACTAAGATCCCCGTCTTGCGTCAAGACGCTGCTTCCATCAAGCTTTGAGCTCAGCTACGCCAACGTGCCTGTGGCGTCGCCCTTGTGTGGCGCCGAGTTGGTGATGCAGATAGAGGAGCGCCGCCTCGAGCTGCCGGAGCGGAAGAAGGTGATGGCCCGGTACGCACCCACGAACGCATAGTGGCCTAAAAAGTTTAAGAAGGAGCGGGCGAAGGAGCTCTCACTGTGCCGAGCTCATCGGTGACAGCTCCACCCGCATCTGCGCAACCCCGAAGGGAAGGAGCGCTTCTGAGCAGTGTATGGGCGTACGGTCTACACCGCTATCGACGACGCGCCATCAAGCCGAGGCGGCGTGGCGTGAAGAATTCATGAGGACGGAGACCGCTGGGATCATCGACCTCGATTCCGACATGGAGGAGGAGAACGGCGACACCGCGGATAGCGCCGATGGCGACATCATCAGTGAAAGCGGCATAGTAGATTAATCTAGAATCGCCGCTGGCGTGGAGTTGGCGATACGGAATCGCCCTTCGTTTATGTATGATAAATATAAATTGAATATATAAACTATTGGGAGGGGGCGTGACTGGGAACACCCCCCTCTCTCAAATATAGGAAACAACCGGCGCCTTCCCATATAGGCTAAAAATTATTCGCGCCGGAGCCCATATAAAGAGGCCAAGTGGAGATGCTCTAACCCTCCTCCTGGGATGTTGCAGCAACATTGCAATAATGGTTACAACAATGTACGCCCTACTTCAGCACAACTGTGAGGAGAAGGGAGCACATTCCCCAACTTTTACTGCTATGTGGAACATGGCAGGGGACAAAGACCTCCTTCGATCCAGGGGACAAAGACCTCCTTCGTGGCTTTAGGTATTTCTCCTTTTCTTTTGGTTTTCTCTTTTCCTTGGGGTGACTTTGGCCTTCGCCTTGTTTTTTTTTTTCACCTCCTCTCCTTCTACATAATTAAGTAAATTTAGCAGCTCTCCTGCTATACTACACAACTAAGCTTAATCAAATAGTCAGTATTCTGCCATGCTAGTGCGTTTATTGAAGAAGTTTACCGCTCTTGGCTAGGAAGCGAAGAGCTCTACTTGTCCAACATGGCAGAAACGATAAGGTGGTGCCGTTTTGTCCTCGACCTACCAAACAAGGTGAACATGCATGATTTCTAGCGAGTTTTCTTCACTTGCCAGCCGTCTATCCTTGCCTTCCCAGTCCCAGCCGTCGGTCCACGCTCGGCAAGATCTCGTTCGTCTTTTTGCCCTGCTGCCGTGCCTCCACGCTGTCTTTGCCGTGTTAGCAGGTCCTCGTGCTCCAGCTGAACGCAGCCTGATGTGGTGAATATTCCCTCGTCGTGTGGTGCCACTAGTACCTTCCAATTTTCGCACCGGTGACGCCTGCCACCCTCGCGTGCCTACGCTATACCTAGAAGGCAGCCATGAATAATGCCGATCCGCTGCAGTGGATCACGATCGCACGAGATAAGGACAGCTGGTTCCGGATAGAACAAGGAATGGGGCATATATGGCCAGTAGCGGTTTCAAGCTCCATGGGAGTTCTTTTTAGGCCTCGTTTGGTTGCAATGCAAGGATTGAATCCCAGTATATATGGATCTAATCCACACAACAATTTGGTTGATCCAGAGCTCTCACCCAATCCCATCCCATCCGATCCCTTTCCCATGATCCCATCCAATCCATGTCTCAGTGAAGATGTTCGTTTGGGCCTCTTGTGTCTTGAGAATATTGAAGTAAGGAATAGACAAAACACAAGAAGGAGCGGGTTGCAAGCACGAGCTGGAACCAAACCAAACCACAGGTCGCATGGAGAGAATATTTTTCCAAACCGAATCCGAAGAAATATTGGTGGCATGGGTAGACCATAATCCCGCCGGGGGCTTAGCGAAGGACACGGTTCCTCCAGGCTGGATTAGTTACCTCGCTGGGCTAGAAAGCTGGGATTTGGCCTCAATCCAGACCAATCCATGCCTCTTATGGAATAAACGAACGAGGCCTTACTGTAGTATTACACTAGTAGCAGACAAGCTTCCTGTAAAAAAAAAAGATCGCCTCCCCATTCCGCTCTAGCCAAGTAAGGTGAGAACGACAACGGAGTTGAGCTCCATCGCTACTCAACTTGCTACGATCGCATGTGGTGAGAGATCCATCATTTTCCTCGCGATCCAAGTTCGGAAGCCCACCCCTCTATAAGCGACCTGCACTGCAATTCAACATTGGTTTGTGAAGTCATAAGTATAGATGTATTGTTGGACTATGTGTTTCTAACTCATTATGTTTTATCACATCACCTCTATCCTTGAGTTGGTGACGCTTTTGATAAATACTTTCTCATGAGAACATCCATGCAATTCATCACATCCCGTTAAGTTAAGCACGAGCACTACCCATTTCTCATGAGTGGAGAAGGCCCTTCAAGATAGTTACATTCATATTCGTCGCAGCTCTTACCATATCCCACGATAGTTTTGTTCTCTTTACAGAGATGATTTATATTTGTTATGTGGTAGCCGAGAAACCCTCCAGTCCAAAGAGACTAAAATGGCTAGAGTTTGTAAGAAGAAGATGTAAGGATACTACACATTATCTGTGTGTTTCTTCATCCCATCCAGCCTTTAAGTTTTTCAAGCATACGAAATGCTATATGTGCACACTACCATAAGCATACACTCATGCCAGTGCATTTTCTTAGCATATACCTACATTTCAATGGCACCGGGGACATTTCCTTATGCATGTGGTAATGTTTTATTTAACGTAACTACGGCGGGCTTACGCCAGCCTGAACTTTCTCATTAATTTGAACGATCCATTACAAGCAGTTACAGGGGGAGGAGAAAGAAAAGGAGGGGAACATGCATTACAACAAGGGCCTCAAGGAGGCTCATAGCTATTACATCAAATTTGTAGTTTCGAGGCGGATGAGGAGGTTGTACATCTGTAAGCCCAGAGCCGGACATCCTCCAGGAAGCGGTGCACTACCATCTGAAGAGGCTCGTCAGTTGCGTTGAAGACCAAGGTGTTTTGACGCTTCCAGATGTTCCATGCTATAGCAGTGACGATTGTTCTCATCTCGAAGGAGCAAGAAGTCGCATATAGAGCCGAGTCGCGATTATAAGGGGGAGGGGGGAGGAAGAAGCTCCAAACTTCCTGGGCACGATGACAACCTCCTAGGAGGTGGTCGGAATCTTCATCCATGTCGCAAGAGGGGCATGTAGCATCGTCTGTCAGTCGATGACGAAAACAACGCTCATTTGTAGGTAGGCGACGACGCCAGGCAAGCCACACGAAGATTTTGCATTTGAGAGGCGCGACAATTTCCCACGCCTTAGCCGCACGATCATCCTTTTGCAAGTGCCTGAAAGAATTGATATATAAATCTTTGTTCGAGAGGCCACAGTTAGTAGCGTTGCATGTACATTCATCAGTAGCGTCATCCCGAAGAGTGAGAGGGCAAGGGTAGCATCAAGGGAGGTAAGGTCGGAGGCGGCGACAGAGGACAAGCGGTGGGCGAGGTGCGCAGCGAAGCCGTAGCGAAAGGTGTCAGCAACGCTAGCGTTAGGCCTAGTAGAGTGAGAGAAAAGGGCGGGGAAGCGGTCCTTGAGCGCGATGGGGTTGAGCCAAGAGTCCAACCAAAAAGCAGTGGAACACCCATTTCCGACCCGGACGGAGGTGAGAGACCAGAAGGAGAGAAGCTCAACCCGCATGTCCTTCCAAACGGGAGTATCAAGGGGGTGCTCGTCCCCTAGATCCTTGCCCGAAGACCAGCCATATTGGCGGCGGAACCAATAGGCCCAAGGGGCGGAAGAGTTTGAGTGGAGTTTGGAGGGAATTTTGAGAGGAGAGTGGAGTTTTGCGACGGGAGGGAGAGGACGCCTAGACCCCCTTTGTCTTTGGGGGTACATACATCTTGCCAGGCGACTTTACCATGCCCTCCGGAGCAAGTTTCTTCGCGGGTCCATAAAAAGGCCCGGCGACGCTTATCGATAGCATCGATAACCCCGGTGGGGAGCAGGCCAGCGCTCATGGCATGGGTAAGCATAGAAGTAAGGAAAAAATTTACCAAGAGGAGGCGGCCGCCAATGGGGAGAGATCGACCACGCCAACCCGAAAGGCGCATGTCACATTTCGCGATAGCAGGGGCAAAGTCCAAAATACGAAGTTTATGAGTAGATAAGGGAAACCCGAGGTAAGTTTGGGGGAAGGAAGACACTTCACAGCCAAAAGAGAAGGCCACGCGGGAAGCCAGAGTATCCTCAGTCTGAATGACGACAAAGGTGCTTTTATGGAAATTAATTTCGAGGCCTAAAGCAGTCGAGAAATCATCAAGAAGCTTTTTGAGATTGGTAACATGAGAGGGAATAGAACGGATTATGATAAGAGTATCGTCAGCATATTTGAGGATGGGGCATGGGAGGTCATCTGCCAAAGGGTGTAGAAGGATGCCATCACGGGGAGCTTCCAGGAGAAGTTGTTAAAGGACGTCCACGACAATGTTAAAGAGGAAGGGGGACAAGGGGTCTCCTTGCCACAGACCCGACATCACTGGATCTAGGGACCGGGAACTCTATTAAGGAGCACAACCGTTTGGCTGGAAGCACTCAACGCCTTAATCCAATTGATCCAAAGCTCTGGAAAACCCTTAGCCCGGAGGATAGGATCAAGAGCTTTCCAACTAATAGAGCCCGCATGTGGTAATGTAAGTAATGAGATTTGAGGTTTATCAGTTGATGTTACCCCCACAGTTCTTAGACAATATAAATTACTAACGCTCAATGTACGTTAAAATATATTTATCTCAAGGCCAAGACACATTATAGAAGAACCATTATTTCATAAAGAAAGAAGTTAAATCCACAATACAAACTTAAGAGTTGGCAAAACTATGCAGGACGAGCCAAAAAAGATCGGAAAAACTATAAGATATAAAAAAGCATTATGGAAAATTAGAGCCGTCTCCAACAAGTAAAATTATTGTGGGATGTGAAAACAAGACACTAGTCGAGGAAAACACATGTGTGTACAACTAGCACGACACTATCTCTTAGAGCATATCCAGTAGGCTTCCCAAGACGCTGATTCAGACGCCGAAAATAGGTCCGAACGCCGAAATTCGGTCCACTCGCGTTCCCAGGAACCTCTTTTCGTCCGGATTCGGACGAACTTTGGTCCGGACTTCCCAGATCATACCCAGGATTTCGGGAACGCCTGAGAACACCGAAAGGAGCGAAAACGGGCATGGGCCAGCTCTGTCGACGAGACAGTCCCATTTCCCCCGACTCCACTCGCCCAGACTGCGGCGAAGAGCTCCCAGCGCCTCTGTCGCCATGACTTCGCCGACGGAGCTCCTCCACGCCGAGACATGCCCACGCCTCTAGATATGCTCGCCAGAGTCGCCGTCCACTCCGCCGCCCATTTCGTCGCCCCTTCCACCGCCCGAACTTCGTCGTAGCACGGCTTCGCTGCAAGCTCCCACCACCACGCCCGCCAAGTATTCAACATTTGGCCGGTTCGGCCATGGACTCTGACGACGAGCAGATACTCGCCGTACTGCTGGAGGAGAAGAACGCCAAGGTCGCCGAAGATGCAAAGCACATAGAGATCCTCGCTCCCTCGCCCAGCTATACCTGCAGATGGCGAAGCCAAAGCGCGGTGGTTCGGCGCCGGGTCGCCGGAAGTGCAAGGCGAGGCAAAGGATAGAGGGCTACTGCTTGTTGTATGCCGACGAGCCGCTCCACGGAGAGGCCGTGTTTCGGCGCCGTTTTAGGATGAGCCGGAAGCTCTTCCTCAAGATCGGACATGCCATCCTGGAGTTCGACCTCTATTTTTTTTTGCAAGAAGGACTGCACCGGCATGGTTGGGTTTTCCTCACTACAGAAGTGCACTGTGGCGATGAGGTTGCTTGCATATGGAGCGCCAGGTGACAGTGCCGATGACTATCTCCGCATGGCCGAGTTTACCGCCATCGATTGCTTGTACATGTTCCATAGTGCAATAATTGCAGTGTTCGGAAAACAGTACTTGATATCACCCACTGCTGAAGACACTGCTCGGATCCTCGCAGTCAATGAAGTAGAGGATTTCCTGGTATGCCGGGAAGCATAGACTGCATGCATTGGCAGTGAAAGAACTGTCCATTTGCATGACAGAGAATGTACAAAGGCCACAAAGGAGGTGTCACTGTGATACTTGAGACAGTTGCTACATATGATCTTTGGATCTGGCACTCCTTCTTTAGCATGGCAGGATCGAACAACGACATCAACGTCCTCAACTCCTTAAATGTCTTTGCCAAGCTTGTTGAGGGTCAATGCCCCCCTGTGGAATTTGATATCAACGGACACCACTACAACAAGGGATACTATCTAGCAGATGACATCTATCCAAGATGTCCGACATTTGTGAAGACTATCTCAAACCCAATGCTTCCCAAGAATTCTCAGTTTGCCAAGGAACAGGAAGCTTGCAGGAAGGACGTGGAGCAGACATTTGGTGTGCTCCAGCAGAGGTTTGCAGTTGTCCGGTTTCCTGCTATGACCTGGTCAAAAGATCAGATGTGAGAAGTGATGAAATGTTCTGTGGTCTTACATAACATGATCATTAAGGATGAGAGGAAGGATCCAGTAAGTTTGCTCGAGTAGAACGAGCCATACTACAGTCATGGACCTCTTGTCGAGCTTGTCCATCAGGTGCCTCCAACCTGGGCTGCCTTCATCGCCATGCGTCAGGAGATCCGAGATCCGACGGTGCATCAACAGCTGCATGATGATCTTGTTGAGCACGTATGGATACGCAGGAGCAACATGTAGATGCCGAGCATGAACTGGCCGAACTTGGCCGAAATATATTGTATTTTCACTGCAGGCCAAACTATGTTTAAAATTTCACCGAACTATGGTCAAATCCTAGGCCGAAAAATGTTCTATATTCATATTTATGCCGAAATCTGAACGAATTTGAGTTGAATTTGGGCGAAAACAGACGCCCCGAAAACTCGGTCTGCGAACGCGAGTGGGAAACTCGGCGTTTTCAGGCTTAAAACGTGTTTCATCCGGCCAAAGTTTGGTCCGAATTTCTCCCCGAAAACGCCCAACGAGTAGGGATGCCCTTAGTAACATAATTCTTACCGAAACATCGTGTTTGTAAAATGTTAGCAATAAGCAGACTGCACCATCGTGCATGACTTCACGCCGCGCCAACCGCACCATTACAAAGATGAGTATCACCCCTACATTCTGCAACAAAGATATAATTTCCTTCAATTAAATTCTGGTGACATTTTGTAGTACTAGTAGTAGTACAAGATTTTGTTCTAAATTCATTTATTTTGTCAAGAAGAAATACGTGGATCCAGGTCGTACAACCAGCCGTACAACAGCTGGCCCGACGGTAGAAAAGATATACTCATTCAATGGTAAAAATAAAAATTTAATGGTTAAGACCAACTCATACACAGAAAATTCTTAGTACCGAAACATTGTGCTTGTAAATGTTAGCAAACGGACTTGAATCCGGTGCATGACTTCGTGCCGCGACAACTCCACCATTACAAAGATGATTATCACCCCTACATTTTGCTACAAAGATAAATTCCTTTGGTGACATTTTATACGTACAAGATTTTTTTTCTTCTAAATTCATTTATTTAACCAGCGGTACAACAACTGGCCCGGCGGTAGAAAAGATATGCTCATTGAATGGTAAAAATTCAACAGATAAGAGCAACAACTCATACACAGAAAACTTGTCTGGCATCGTATACTCCAGCAGTCAGGGAGCGCAATCAATTTCCGCGTATACCGTGCCCTCCCAATTCCCAACCTCCTAAACCTCCTTGAACAAGAAACAAAAAGGGATAGGATCGTAGGATAGGTCTCAGCTGTTTAAGCCAAAAACCTCCGTACGGATAGATAAAACCGTCCCGTCGCGCGTCTCTCTGCCGGTGGGCCACCCGCCATTAGCCCACCCCTTACGGCGTGTGCTCCGGGGTCTCCTTAAAACCCCCCTTCGACGTGAGGTTTTGCTCGCCCCTCCCATCCCATCTCTCTCTCTCTCTCCTCGTGCGGCGAAACCACCACGCACTTGTCTCTCTGTCGCTGCGCCGGCCTGAAGGAGACCATGGAGGATGGCCGGACTGATCCCAAGGACCCCAGCAAGGTGGAGCTGGCCTTGTCTGTGGAGAAGGCCCGTCAGATCGATGGCGGCGGCGGCGGCAATGTCGACGAAGGGAAGAAGGTCTGGGGCCTCCTCAGGCTGTTCATGGCCTGCATGGTCTCCGGCGGCATCCAGTACGGCTGGGCTCTGCAGCTGTCCCTCCTCTCTCCCTACTCCCAGGTACTACGTCGATGCTGCTTCTTGTTTTCCCCCTTTCTCTCAGTTCTTTGGAGCCTCTGTGTAGATATTGTTCCTGCCAATCTTCCTGCTGCTTTATTTGTTTATCTCTCTGATGATTTCATCTTTTGGTTGCAGACTCTTGGGATTCCTCACCAGTACGTTTCCTTGACTTGGATCTGCGGACCGATAGCTGGATTTGTGGTGAGTGATTTCGTAGTGTGTGATATTCACCCCCATTTTTGCTTCCTTTTCTTTCCAAGATTAAAGATCTGTATGTAAAACGGAGATCTCGATGATCTTATTTTCTTATCCTGACATTTTTTTTCCAAGCCAAAAAGAAAGGGAACAAACAAAAACTACCGCAATTAATGTGCTGATTGAATTGGCCAGGTGCAACCCATCGTGGGGTACTACAGCGACCGGTGCACGGCCAAGATGGGCCGGAGGAGGCCCTTCATCCTCGTCGGATGCCTCATCATCTGCTTATCGGTATGTACTACCTAAGCTTCATGCATGGACAGGCAAGATGCTACTAGTAGTAGTACCGATTTTTCCTGTTCTGACGTTATTTCTATGCCGATCCGGGCGGCGCAACAGGTGATGCTCATCGGCTTCTCCGCCGACATCGGGCGGCGCCTCGGCGACACCAAGGAGCACTGCAGGTCAGCACCACCGTCTTCTTCCATCTCTGACTCTGACTTGCACGCATGCAGTTGACTACCAAGTACCAACGGACTCGTGTTATTCGTGTTTTTTTTTTGTTGGCAGTGCGACCACCGGTCCTCGCTGGGCCGCCGCCGCGGTGTACATCGTCGGCTTCTGGTTCCTCGACTTCGCCAACAACACCGTCCAGGGACCGGCTCGTGCTATGATGGCCGATCTATCCGGTGAGCAATTCATCCCTCAATTCTGACTTCGTGATTATTAGGCCGTGCTATGAAGTGTGTGAGAACGGGCGACTCACTGTTTCTTTGCGTTATTGCAGCTGGGAACCATGGCCCCAACGTCGGCCAGGCCATCTTCTGCCTGTGGATGGCCATCGGCAACATCCTCGGCTACACGGCCGGCGCCAACGGGAAATGGCACGAGTACGTTCCTTCCTGTTGTTCTTCTTCCTCTTCTCGGACATCTACGCATTGCATGTTGACCGACTGACTCATCGTGTCGATTGTCCGTTGGCCGTTGGTTGTAGATGGTTCCCCTGGCTGAAAACTGCGGCGTGCTGCGACGCCTGCGCAAATCTCAAGGGCGCCTTCCTCACCGCCGTGGTGAGTGCTACTAGATCACAGTACTGTCTTCCGTGGTTGCTCAATGTCACCCCTCTACTCAAACTTGTTGTCGCCCGTGATTTCGTTTTCGTCAGATCCTCATCGCCATCAGCATGACGGTGACCATGTGCCTGGCCGACGAGAAGAAGCTCGACAAGGCCGACGTCGATGCCGCCTCGGGCCGCGGCTGCATCTCCGCCTTTGGCGACCTCTTCAAGAGCCTCAAGAACCTGCCTCCCTCCATGTTCAAAGTGCTCGCCGTCACCGCCGTCACCTGGGTACGCTAGCTAGCTCATCGGTCGGCTTGGTGTCATCAATGCACCCATCGAACAGCCGATTAGCCTGACACCACGCTCTGTTTTTTTTTCAGCTGGCGTGGTTCCCCTTCCTCCAGTACGACACGGACTGGATGGGCCGGGAGATCTACCACGGCGTGCCGCAGGGTCCCAAGCAGGACATCTACGACGCCGGCGTCCGCGAGGGCGCCATCGGCCTGCTCCTCTGCTCCGTCTGCCTCGCCGCCACATCATTCCTCATCCCCAAGCTCTGCCGCAAGCTCACGTCCAAGGTCGTATGGTCCATCAGCAACTTCATGGTCTTCGGCATCATGACCGCCATGGTCGTCGTCGGGCTCATCTCCACCAAGGGGTACAACACGGCTCTCACCGACAGCCTCACGGGCCCCGACCCCAAGCTCAGGGCCGTCGCGCTCACCCTCTTCGCGCTCATCGGGATCCCGCAAGCCGTGAGTTGACACGAGCACCCTGGCTCCTTCTTTCGTGATGTGTGACCCGGGTTGCGTGCTTACCACCTGTTCGTTCTTGGCAAAATCCCGTTCTTGCAGGTGCTGTTCAGCATACCGTGGGCTATTGCTTCTGAGGTTGTGGCTAAGGAGGACGGCGGCCAAGGCCTTGCCATTGGTGTCCTCAACATAGCCATCGTCGTGCCACAGGTAATGACAAACAAGAAGGCAGTGCACTAGTTTCTATTAGTAACTCGATCCTGTAACTAGTGGGCAAGTTTTACAGTAGCACATCTCAAGGCACAGACACCTGATACACATCTGTCTTACTCTTGACTTATTTCTTTGTGCTCTTTGTCCAGCTGATCATCGCGCTCACCGCCGGTCCGATCGACAAAGCCTTCGGCAAGGACAACACGCCCGCATTCGGCATCGGCGGCGCATTCGCCTTCATCTGCGCGATCCTCGCGCTCGTCCTGCTCCCCAAGACAAGAGGCACGTCCAGCGCCGCCGTCATGGGAGGTGGGCACTGATACTGCTCTCCGCCGCCGTCGGCGTCGCCGCGTCGTGACAGCCCGGCCGGGAACTTCGGCTGCAAAGTTGTTCTATAGCTAGTTTTTTCATATCTGAGCTGAGGTCTTGGTTTCTGTTTTTGTTTACACCGCTGTTCCGTCATTCATGCTCCGATCCGAGTCGAGAGCTGCTGCAATGCAGTGGTAGATGACCTCTCAGAACATGGAGACCTCTCAGAACATTGTAGTAATATATATCAATATATATGTTCTCTTTGGTGCAATGAAAATATACATCTTTGCTTGTCATGGACTCATGGTGGTGACTACTTGCTCAAACAAGTGTTTTTTTTCTTTCCAATCACAGGAAGAAAATATTGCCTAGTTAGTTATACAAAAACACTAACAAATTCAGCAAAATAGCATTCTTCTGTTGCTGCATACGGTCATCATTTTCTGCAATTTATACAATAGTAATAAAAACCGTTTCTTCTTTTACTTCGTTTTCTGGTGAAATATCTAATTTTCCCATGTAAATATGGATAATTCCACTTATTAACGAAATAGTAGTTACATGTAGGATAGTTTGAGGCAAGCGCTCGTTTAAACTTTCAATTGGGTGACCCAGACCACGCAAACTCCAGGAACGAAGTGGTAATCGGTAAGCTGGCAGTGCACCGTGCAGCGCAGTCAAATGTAGCACTCTTTCTTGCAACGAGCAAAACAAAGCCATGTGTACCAAACTGGGCAATTAGGTTTCCCTTCCAGCGTCCAACAAGATGCAGTCTGAACTTTGAAGCCCTGCTACATACAGAGCTATTCTTATCTGAAGATTTTTTGTGTGTGGTAAATCTGCATACCACGTTCCATGTATCTTCAATTTATATAACTGCTATAAATAATTCCAAAGAAGCTCTTAGCGTCTTAGATGCTGTTTGCTATGATGTAACACCTAGATACTTGAGTGATGCGATTCGGTTAGAATGTAACCAGTCCTCGAGTTTTTATTTGATAAAAAGCATGTATATTAATATCACAAAAATATCAATTACACATAGCTCTGTAATAACACATTGCTCTACCGACATTACGAATGCATACAACCCAAAAAAAAGAATTATATAAAGAAAAGTCTCACTACACCGATCCGTTTCTTGTAGCAGCGACACTAACACCATTAAAACTATACCAGAAATTCAACATATCCAATAACGATGCCTTTAAGAAGGAAAGAATGCACAATCACCCGATCAAATATCATAGGTCCTCGCTCACAAAACAATGACTTCAACAAAGGCCATTGCCAGACACATTCAATTAAGATCAGACTTTGATTTTTACCATGCAAGGTAAGACTTTGAACTTCTCATGTGTCGTCGCCTCACTAACAGTCGCTGCTGCAAGTCACGGATCACCATCGCACAAAGACTCAAACCACCATCGCTAGCCCTCATGTCCCTGTTTTCATGATATTCTCTGCATCTGACTTTACCATGGATCGTTAAAGACATAACACATGATGGTATAAGATAGTAGAGCTTCACAATGCTTCATATGAAACCAAACTGTCAGAAAAATACGGGTGCACACGACCAAATTCCTCCCGATCTAGTAATCTCTAGGCACGAGTCACACATGTAAGTTCGCTAGCGGAGCCTTTCAGAATACGCCGCTCTAGGCCAGATCAACGAGAACATGCAGCCAACAGATCTTCATCTTGGAGTAGGAGGAACCCTAAGACCACCTACTTTATTCATGCCCATCCATCAGTCCCCACACCTCCAACCCACTCCCAGCGATCGGAATGAGCGGGCCGACCTACGGCCCAGATGAGCCCGATGTTGCCCTATATCAGGCCCGCAAATCGATCCATGGAGATGCTATGCTGCCGCCATGAAGAGCAGGCTGCACCATGATGACCCACAAGTATATGGGGTGTATCGTAGTACTTTCGATAAATAGGAGTGTCAATCACAACGAGGAGCATAAGGTGTTGACTAGTGGTATGGAGCAGAAAATCTCTGTAAAATACTTAGCACCCGGATTTTTAGGGGTTTTCTGGTAAAGCAAAGAAATAAAGTGCAAGTTATAAAGACAATGAACAATTACAACAAGTGGCCCAATCCTTTCTTAGCAAAGGACAAGCCGGTGGAAATACTTATGAGGACCAAACGTTCTCGAGGACACATGCAATACCGTCAAGTGCTTTCATTTCATATAGCTGAGTAATCTTCTTTGGTTTTATAAGTGTTGTGTGGGTGAACCTGTCAAGTGCTTTCGCTTCAAATATATGAGTACTCTTCTTTGGCGTTGTAAGTATTGTGTGGGCGAACCTGTGCTAATGTACCGACCTTACTTGGACTAATACATACTTGTGATTAAACCCCCTGCAAGCATCCGCAACTACAGGAAAGCAATTAATATATAAACCTAACCACAGTCTTAAACTCTGAGATCCTATGCTCCCTTGTGCAAAGGTGTCCTAACAGGGGTTCAGGTTTCTGTCACTCCGGCAACCCCACAATTAGTAGCCAAATACACAATGCATTCCCCTAGGCCCATAAATGGTGAAGTATCATGTAGTCGACGTTCACATGACACCATTAGAAGAATAACACCACAACTTAAATACTAAACTATTGAATAATATCTCAACACAAATCCACTACTAACAACATGACTTCTCCCATGTCCTCAAGAACTAAACGAACTACTCACAAGACATCATATGGATCCAGATCAAAGATAATATGGTGATGAATAACAATCTGAACATAAACAATAATCCAATGGATCCACTCACAAGCATCAACTACAATAGTAATCAACACCGGGAAAGTTTCCCCTAAGAACTATGCAAGTATTCAACACAATTGTTACATCGGGATGGAGTGGTGATGATGGTGCTGGTGGAGATGATGGTGTGGATGATGATGATCCCGATGAAGTCTAGCTTGATGACGGTGTTGATGGCGGCGATATCCCCTCTTTGGGAAGGAATTTCCTTGGCAGAAATCTGTCTGCCGGAGAGCTCTTTCTGTCTCGGTGTTTTCCACTCCACAGAGGCGACGAAATCTTTCTGTGGTCGCTCCTCGTGTATTAGGGTTCTGAGGAGAAGATATAGGCGAGAGGGCGGAGCCGAAGATGGGCTAGGTGGGCCACACCCCCTATAGGCGCGACCAGGGGGTGGCCCGCGCCTGGGGGTGTGGGCCCCCTGTGGCCCATCTATGCCTCCCCTTCTGGCTTTCTTCGTATTCTAGGAAAATATAGTTTTCCATGATTTTTCTAGTATTTTTCTAATCTTTGCGAAATTGCATCAAAACACCTCTTTTTCCATTAGAATCCTGACTCCGGTAGTTCATCCTCCAAGAATCCTCCAACATGCAAAAACAGATGAAAAGACATAAGTAACACCTCTTAATATGAAATATATCAATGAATAGAGGCGAATTATGAAATAGAATGGTGATGCAAATTGGACGTATCAACTCCCCCAATCTTAGACCTTTGCTTGTCCTCAAGCGAAAACTGAGCTCAGTAAACTTGTCCACAAGTTTATGGAGTGAAGTGTCAATAAAAGAATACAGACAAGAAGCATCACACTTACCATCACACAACTCATAGAAGAAAGCAACTCACCATTATATAACTTAGCTTGCAACAAGTACATGAGTCACAATAGAGATGCATAAAGATAAATTATAATTGGAATTGGAAAACTTTGTTCTTGGTCAAAGAACAGCTGGCAAACAGTTTCACAAAAAGCTTTTGTAGAAGTTTTCACAACAAGAGTACTCTTTGCTCAAATAAAAGGTTTTTCACAATGATAGCTTTCAAAGTAATACTCAATAAATAAGAGTCTTGTGCAAAAAAGGGAAGGTAAAGAACATGATTGAATAAATCATCATATGAATGCTTGAAACACAACAACTCAAATGCTTGCTGGAGATAGAGAGGAAGTAGGTTTACTGACTCAACTTAAAAATAGGAGATAGACCCTTCATAGAGGGAAGCAGGGATTTCAAGTTCATAAAGAGCTTCCAAAATATTATGGTACTTACTAGCTTTGAGCTCTCATTTCCCCTATAATAAGCATATTGAGGTGATTAAGGTTAAAGTGAACAAAGATGGAGTATATGCTTGATGAACTATAAGTTGGCAATCTCATCTCCCTTGAGTACAAGGGCCGCTCCTCATGCTACTCAACTTTAGTCACGGGTAAGTTCTTGTCATTGTAAGTACATGTGTATCATAAAGAACAGCCAACGGGGTACCCCTTGCACATGATATAGGAGCTATCCCATAATCAAAATGACAAGGCAAGCAGACAGTGAGCATATCAACGATCTTTTTATTTGCTATTTTCATATATTTTTATTGAGGATGCTTCACAAATTGCTCATTATGATTATGCTGCAAGTTTCCACCATGATTAGGTATGGCTTAGGCTAGCAGCCCAGGCGTTTCTCTAACACACATACATAACTCCATGGACTTACAAGCTACCCTTTTATTTCACACCGACGACATCCGCAAACAAAATAGCATGATATCAACTGGATATGTATCCATAGGTGTTAAAAGCGTTCCCCGTGACATCACGGTTCTGCTAATCCCAACGTATAGATGCAAGCATATACAACTTCGATGACACAATGGTTCAAGTTTATTAGGGGCAAAAAAATAAGGTGTGCCATCAAGTTCGTGAGAGCTTTACTAACTAGTTTTCACATAACAAAATAATTTTTAATTCGAAAGATAGATGAAGCTTGAGAATTTGCCTGGAATAGCAATAATGCTAATAGGTATATATGGTGGACACAAATGGCACAGGTTTTGGTTCAAAGGGATTGGATGCATGAGAAGTATGCCTTCTCAAAATAGGTTTTTGGCTAGCAAGGCTGGGTAGGAAGCAAAAGAGTTAAAAGAAACAAGCAAACCTACAAGTGATAAAGCCAAACATGTAGTCTTCCTTGAGGACACAAAAGATCTTAAATAAAGAATACTAAGCTTATGAGCCAATCAAGAAAGAAAATAAGTGATACAAAATACCTGCAAGCGTTTTCTCTTTTCCTTTCAAACCTCAAAAAGTTTTGCTACTGGCCAGCGCTTGGTTTGCCAAAACCAATTTAGATCTACTTGATGCTCCCAAAGTGATGCCAATACTGATCAACAAGACCAATCATATAATAGAGATTACAAACTAAAATAAGAAGTGCAAAAAGTAAAAGATGAAACTTCTCATTAATATTCCATAAAGGCACTCACACCAAGGGATACATAGATAATCAACTAAAGGAGAGATACTTCCACACGCAAACCAACCTATAATATAACCTATCTACCAAAGATATGAATCCACTAAAAAGGTAAAAGATAAAAGATAATGATGTGATACCGTTGCACTCCCCCAAGCTTGGAATAAGACAAGGGGATGCCAAACCTGATGACGAATTACTCCTTTGGTGGTGGTGGTGTTCTCTTGACAAGCTCTTCAATAAGTTCCCTCAAATCCTCAATCTCGAAGGTTAGAGTACGAATCAACTCTGAATTATGCTCAATGCTGTTCATGATCATGTCGGACCGAGAATCCCAGTCCTTGTTATTCTTTCCCCACTCTTACTTCTTAGAGTGTTCCTTCCCTACATGGTTAGAACGAGGCAGATCCCAAGCCGAGGGCAAGTTCCCTTTGGGCACCTTTTGGTATTGTTGCTCATGTATAAGAGTATGGAAGGGATTCTTGGTACATGGAGGAGGTGACCATGGAACGAAGATAAGACATGGAGGTTTCCCTCCTGTAGGCATTCGTGTTGTCCTCCTAAGATTGGTAGGGTTTGCCACCTCCAATGCTTGCGGCGGTAGCGCGGGTGTCCGGATGCTCGTCCTCCTCCATGTCTTCTTCATCCCCTACCAAAATCTCCTCCTCCTCGGGGTTTTAGAGGATCATCTTCCTCGGGATTCTTACCTTTGTCATTGGCGGAGACCATGGTGCTCTAAACTTGAGAAGATTTCCTGACAGAAATATATCAAAACAAAAACACGACGAGAACACGAGATACGAACCTCGGGGGATCCAGGGGTTATATATTACGAAGTTTCAATGCATAAGGAAGGTACTGGTGAGAAAACGAGGCGGAGAAGAAGCTCAGGGGGCTCACACCTCCTCCAGGCGCGGCCAGCTGGGGCCCGTGCCTAGGGTGGGTGTGGCCACCCCGGCCTCCGTTTCCTCCTCTGTTTCGTCTCGTAACCTTCCGTATGTATTAAAAACATCAAAAATATAAAAAGATAGGGTTTTCACGAACCTTAAGTTTTCACCACTTTTACCTAATCAAAGACGAACTCTGCAGACTCCTTTTCTCCTTCTCCTGGAAATTTCCTTCATACAAGGCCTTACACAAACCTCAATGGCAACATTAGTGTATGCAAAAACAATAAACCTTTAGGTTCACACTTCAACTGAAATCCATCAAAACAAAAGCTACTGTAGCAACTCCTTTCCAAAAATCCAAAAGAATCAGGAAGGGAATCAATATAAGAGGCAAATGCAAATGACGGCAAAAATCTGTCAAAACAGACCAACATATAAAGATTATTTTTTTTGAAAAACTTATGTTGCTCAAATCAAAAAGTGCAAAACTAATGAAAGTTGGGTAACAACTTGGAGAACAAGCACATCAAAATGCAGCTCCATCTGAAGTACTGAGCTCCTTCACGAATTTTCACAATGCAGCACAAAAATATGTCCTAGGACAACCACTTTTCACAACTCCTCTACTTCTCAAAAGTAGTTGAACTTGACACAAAAACCAAAACAAAAAGTATAAGGAGCGGTTATTACTGAGGTAATAACTTCCAAGACTCAACAAAACTATTGGGTTATCTCCCAAGAAGTACTTTTTTTAATGCCTTTATGTTAGGCTTGATAGTTTCAGAGATGCTCACATAGGAGATAAATATCTGAAGTGAAGGAGAACATTAAGAAGCGAATAACCAACACATTTGAGTCTAACCCACTTCCTATGCAAAGGAGTATGATGATAAAAGAAATTGTTGAAACAAAAAGCCACTAGCATAGGAAGACAAAACAGATGCAACTTACTTTTTAATGCCTTTATGTTAGGCTTGATAGTTTCAGAGATGCTCACATAGGAGATAAATATCTGAAGTGAAGGAGAACATTAAGAAGCGAATAACCAAAATATTTGAGTCTAACCCACTTCCTATGCAAAGGAGTATGATGAGAAAAGAAATTGTTGAAACAAAAAGCCACTAGCATAGGAAGACAAAACAAATGCAACTTCAAAGCTTTCAACATAAAACGGAGAAACTTAATATTATTGACATGCATAAAACTATGTTTCCCTCTCTCATAATAACTTTTAGTAGCACTTTGAATAAAGTTGACAATATAACTGTCACTGGCAACAAACTTTATCATCAGAATGAGCATACTTACAGTCATCAAAAAGAGGTCCAAGATCATAAACTAGATCAATAGAAGCAAGTTGTTCCATCCTGAAATCTTCATTAGGCAAGCTATTTTCACAAGGAGCTTTAGCAAATTTGGAAAATTTAAACTCATAAAAATTTGCATCAAACTTAGTTAAAACCTTTTCCTTTTTACAATCTATAATAGCTCCACAAGTGTTCAAGAAGGGTCTACCAAAAATCATAGGACAAGTTTTGCTAACTGCTGAATTAAGCACTAGAAAATCAGCAGGATACTTAATATTACCACAAAGGACTTCCACATATCTTACAATACCAATAGGTCAAATGGTTTCCTTATTAGCAAGGTGAATAACCACATCAATATCCTCAAGCTCATAAGGAACAATTTCATGCATAATTTCCCTGTAAAGCTCATAAGGAATAACACTAGAACTAGCACCAATATCACATAAACCATAATAGCAATGGTCACCAATCTTAACAGAAAGCACAAGGACACTAGCTTTTCTAACTTTAATAGGATGAGAGATAATATTAGAAGCGTCTTCACAGAAGACAATTGTTGTAGATATGCCCTAGAGGAAATAATAAAAGTGGTTATTATTATATCTTTGTGTTTATGATAAATGTTTACATTCATGCTATAATAGTATTAAACGGAAACATTAATACTTGTGTGATTTGTAAACTAAATTAGAGTCCCTGGTAAAGCCTCTTTATAATACTAGCTTGTTGATTAATAGATGATCGTGGTTTCTCGATCATGAACATTGAGATGTTATTAATAACAAGATCATATCAGTAGGAGAATGGTATGATGGACATACTCCTATGGATAAGCGTAGCATTAAGATCAAGTCATTTCAATAGTTCGTTTGCTATAAGCTTTCTGATACATAGTAACCTAATTCCTTCGACCGTGAGATCATGTTAATCACCATCACCGAAAGGATGCTTTGATGACATCAAACACCACACCGTAACTGGGTGGCTATAAAGGTGGCATTGAGTGTTCGAAAAGTATGGGTTGAGGCACATGGATCAAGAGTGGGATTTGTCCATCCATATGACGGATAGATATACTCAGGGCCCTCTCGGTGGAATGTCATCCAATTAGCTTGCAAGCATGTGACTGGCTCACAAGGGATCACATATCACGGGAACGAGAAAAGAGTACTTATTGGTAACGAGGTTGAACTAGGTTACAGAGATACCGACGATCAAAACCTCGGATAAGTAAACTATTGTGAGACAAAGGGAAATTGGTATCGTATGTAAGTGGTTCATTCGATCGCAAAGTAATCGTTGAAATATGTGGGAGACATATGAATTTCCAGATTCCTCTATTGGTTATTGATCGGAGAAATGTCTCGGTCATGTCCGCATAATTCACGAACCATAGGGAGACACACTTAAGGATTCAATGTTGTTTAGTAGATATGGAATGTTATTAGGGATACCGAATGTTGTTCGGAGTCTTGGATAGGATCCGGGATATCACGAGGAGGTCCGGAGAATAAGATTCATATAAGGAAAGTACGATTCCGGATTTCAGGAAAGATTCCGATGTTTTCATCGGAGAGGTTCTAGAAGGTTCACCGATCCGGAAGGAGAATGGTCCATGAAAGTGTCATGGGTAAGTCGAATGATTGGATCATATCCTAGGTCACTTGGTGTGTGCATTTGCAAGAGAGAATTAAAGCTCTAAATTAAAAGTCAAACGGGAAGTTTGAAAAGTCAAACTGGAACAATGATTTCCTAGTGGGAGAAGAAACAAGTCCTTCTCTCAATCCAACTTGGGTTTGGGTTTGGATTCAAACCCACCCCTCCCAAGGCTGCCCCCTCTCATAAATAGAGGGAGAGGGATGCCCCAAAGCACACAAGCCCTAGCCCCTCTCCACCCGAGCCTCTGCCGCCGCCGCCAGTGCCGCCGCCGCCAACACCTCCTCCTCCTCATCTCAGACTTCTAAACCCTAGATCTCCGGGAAACCCTAATCCACCATAACTCTCACCGGCTTAGTCGAAGCCTTGCGGGATCTTCCCTCTACTTCCGACACCACGCCGTCGTGCTGCCGGAATCGCGAGGGGAGAACTACAACCTCCGCTGCCTGCTGGAACAAGGGAGATGAAGGTCTTCCTCGAGTACCGAACGTGTGACCGGCTGAGCGGCTAGCCGGGCCTTGAGAAGGATCGTCTACGCGATCTTGAGATCGGCAAGTGTACGACTACATCACCCACGAGAATCTGCTCTCGTTAACCTCTTTGGAATGTTTGAGGGCGAGTGCTTCTATCGACTCGTTGCTACAATCTAGTAGATAGATCTTGGCTTGTTTGTGTGCATGCAGTAGAAAATTTTGTTTTTCATGCTACGAACCCCTACAGTGGTATCAGAGCCGTGTCTATATGTAGATCTGTTGCACGAGTAGAACACAATGGCCATTGTGGGCGGTGGTGCTTTCAATATCAATTGCTTTTTGTGTACTTTGCATCTTGCGGTATGATGTGATGAAGCGGCCCGAGCTAACCTTACATGACATCGTTCATGAGACTTGCTCCACGCTCAACATGCAACTTGTATTGCATAAGTGGCTTTGCGGGTGTCTGTCTCTCCCATCATAATATAGATTCAATTTACAACGGGCACTTGATAGTTCAAACATCAACGTTGTGGTTCTTGTTCGTAAGTTAGAATGACACTTATTGAAAGCCCCAAACCACGTAAAATATGCAAAGAAAATTAGAGGCGTCTAACTTTGTTTTGCAGGGGTGTGTTGTGATGTGATATGGACATGATTGTGATTATATATGATGTATGCAATGTTCCTTATTGTAAGTTGGCAACCGGCAGGAGCCATATGATTGTCTTTTAAATTCCGTTAAGTCCTCGTGTCTATTCAAAGTAGTTGTAATAGTTGAAGCTGGTGGACGACAACCATGAAACAACACCATTGACCTTGACGCCATACCGGTGATGATGGAGATCATGTTCGTGCTTGAAGATGGAGATCATAAGCACAAGAAGAAAGGCCATATCATATCACATATTAAGAATTGCATGTGATGTTAATCCTTTATGCATCTTGTATTGTTTAGTTTGCGACGGTAGCATTATAAGATGATCCCTCAAGCACAAAATTTCAAGTTTTAAAGTGTTCATCCTTAGTAAGCACCGTTGCTAAAGCTCATTGTTTCGAAGCACCACATGATGACCGGGTGTGTTAGATTCTGCGAGTGTATACAACGTGAGCAAGCCAGATTTTCTCATGCGAAAACTAAGGTTTGATCTTGACGGGCCTAGCATGTACATACATGGTCTCGGAACATGGATCACCGAAAGGTAAAGCATGAGTCATATAGTAGATATGATGAACATGTTGATTGTTCGCCATTGAAGCTACATCAACTCTCTTGATGATCGGTTTTGATGTGGTGGATTTGGTTCGTGTGATCACTAAAACAATTTGAGGGATATTGTTTTGAGTGGGAGTTCACCTAGATTAATTTAACTATTCATTAGAACTCAATTTGTCATAAACTTAGTCTAAACTATTGCAAATATGTTGTAGATCAATGGCGGCCCCTACCATCAATTTTAATGCATTCCTAGAGAAAGAAAAGTTGAAAAACAATGGAAGCAACTTCGCGGATTGGTTCCGCAATGTGAGGATTGTCCTCAATGCTGGTAATTTGACCTATGTCTTTGGATGCACATTTGGGTGACCACTGTAGCTAATGCTACCGATGAGGTAAAGAATGTTTTCCTTGCTAGGAAGAATCAGTACTCCACAGTTCAATGTGCTATCTTGTATGGTTTGGAATCGGAGCTTCAGAAAAGGTTTGAGAACCATGACCCGCATGATATTGTCTGTGAACTCAAAATGATATTTGAGACTCACGCGACAGTTGAGAGTTACGAGGCTTCTGAAAAGTTCTTTAACTGCAAGATGGAAGAGGGAAGCTCTGTCAGTGAGCACGTGCTTAAGATGTCTGGGCATGCAAGCAAGCTTCAAAGCTTGGGTATAGTGATTCCTAATGCTTTGGGGATTCACCGTGTCCTCCAATCACTACCACCAAGTTACAAGAAATTTGTGATGAACTACAATATGAAAAACATGGACAAGTCGTTGCCAGAACTCTTCTCCATGTTGAAATCTGCAGAAGTGGAGATCAAGAAAGAGCACCAAGAGTTGTTGGTAAATAAGACCACCAAATTCAAGAAGCAAGGCAAGTCTAAGAAAAGGGAAACTTCAAGAAGGGCGGTAAGAAAGTTACCGCTACGTGAAGAAGACCAAGCTGGGCCTAACACGTGCTTTCTTTGCAGGGAGAAGGTCAATGGAAGCAGAATTTCCCAAAGTACTTGGCGGATTTGAAGAACGACAACATCAATAAAAAAGGTATATCCGATATACATGTTATTGATGTGTATCTCACTAGTACTCGTAGTAGTGCCTAGGTATTTGATACTGGTTCGGTTGCTCATATTTGTAACTCGAAACAGGTACTGCAGAATAAACGGAAGCTAGCGAAGAACGAGGTGACGATGCACATTGGAAATGGATCAAAGGTTTATGTGATCGCGGTCGACACGCTACCTCTTCATATACCATCGGGATTAGTTTTATACTTAAATAATTGTTATTTGGTGCCTGCGTTGAGCATGAACATCATATCTGGATCATGTTTATTGCGAGACGGTTACTTGTTTAAGTCCAAGAATAATGGTTGTTCAATTTATATGAGTAATATGTTTTATCCACATGCACCTTTGATAGATGGTCTATTCTTATTGAATCTCGATTGTGGAAATACACACATTAATAACATTGAAGCTAAACATTTGAAATTGAGCGATAACTCGACCTATATGTGGCACTGTCGTCTTGGTCATATTGGAGTGAAGCGTATGAAGAAACTCCATTCCGATGGACTTCTTGAATCACTTGAAAGATGCAAAGCATGTCTGATGGGTAAAATGACTAAGACTCCATTTTCTGGTATGATGGAGCGAGCTACGGACTTATTGGAAATCATACATACTGATGTGTGCGGCCCAATGAGTGTAGCATCGCGCGGTGGTTATCGTTATGTTCTTACCTTCACGGATGACTTGAGTAGATATGGGTATATCTATTTCATGAAACATAAGTCCGAAACTTTTGAGAAGTTTAAGGAATTTCAAAGTGAGGTAGAGAATCAACGTAACAAGAAGATTAAATTTCTATGATCTGATCGTGGAGGTGAATATCTAAGTTACGAGTTTGGCCAACATTTGAAGAAATGCGGAATACTTTCACAATTGACACCGCCGGGAACACCACAACGTAATGGTGTGTCCAAACGTCGTAATCGAATTCTCTTAGATATGGTTCGTTCTATGATGTCACTTACAGATTTACCGCTATCGTTTTCGGGTTATGCATTAGAAACAACCGCATTCAATTTAAATAGGGCACCATATAAATCCGTTGAAACAACACCGTATGAATTATGGTTTGGGAAGAAACCTAAATTGTCGTTCCTTAAAGTTTGGGGTTGCGAAGCCTATGTAAAGAAGTTACAGCCGGACAAGCTTGAACCCAAAGCGGAAAAATGCGTCTTCATAGGATACCCGAAGGAAACTATTGGGTATACCTTCTATCATAGATCCGAGGGCAAAATCTTCGTTGCCAAGAATGGATCCTTTCTAGAGAAGGAGTTTCTCACGAAAGAAGTGACTGGAAGGAAAGTAGAACTCGACGAGGTTGTTGAACCTTCTCTCGAACTTGCGAGTAGCGCAACACCGGAAGTAGTTACTGTGGCGCGTACACCAATAAGAGAGGAAGCTAATGATGTTGATCATGAAACTTCGGTTGAAGTTACTACAGAACCTCGCAGGTCAACAAGAACTCGTACCACTCCTGATTGGTATGATCCCGTTATGAGTGTCATGTTGGTGGATAACATCGATGAACCTGCGACATATGAGGAAGCGATGATGAGCCCATATTCCAATAAATGGCAAGAAGCCATGAAATCCGAGATTGGATCCATGTACGAAAACCAAGTATGGACTTTGGTGGACTTACTGGATGGCCGGAAGGCCGTCGAGAACAAATGGATTTTCAAGAAGAAAACATATGCTGATGGTAATGTTACTGTCTATAAAGCTCGACTTGTCGCAAAAGGGTTTCGAAAAATTCAAGGAGTTTACTACAATGAGACTTTATCACCAGTAGAGAAGCCAAAGTCTGTGAGGATTATGTTAGCAATCGCTGCATATTATGATTATGAGACATGGCAGATGGATGTCAAAACGGTGTTCCTCAATGGAGACATTGATGAAGAGTTGTATATGATGCAACCCAAAGGTTTTGTCGATCCTAAAGATGCTAACAAGGTATGCAAACTTCAACGGTCCATATATGGATTGAAGCAAGCATCCCGAAGTTGGAATCAACGTTTTGATAAGGTAATCAAAAGCTTTGGTTTTATACAAACTTATGGAGAAGCTTGTATTTACAAGAAAGTGAGTGGGAGCTCTGTAGCATTCTTAATACTATATGTAGATGACATATTGTTTATTGGGAATGATGTAGACCTTCTTAATAGTGTCAAGTATTATTTGAATAATAGTTTTTCAATGAAAGATCTTGGCGAAGCAGCTTACATATTAGGCATAAAGATTTATAGAGATAGATCAAGATGCCTAATATCATTGTCACATAGTACATATTTGGACAAAGTTCTAAAGAGGTTTGGAATGGAAGATAGCAAGAAAGGGTTCTTGCCCATGTTGCCCAATACGACCTTGAGTAAAACTCAAAGTCCAGCAACGGCAGAAGATAGAGAAAGAATGAGTAAGACTCCCTATGCCTCAGCCATAGGATCTCTTATGTATGCCATGCTATGTACTAGACCCGACATTGCATATGCTATGAGTCTGACTAGCAGATATCAAAGTGATCCAGGAGTGGATCATTGGACATCGGTCAAAAACATCCTTAAGTACTTGAGAAGAACTAAGGATATGGTTCTTTCTTATGGAGGTGATGAATAGCTCGTTGTTAATGGTTACACCGATGCTAGTTGGAACACCGATCCGGATGATTCTAAATCTCAATCTGGATACGTATTTACTTTGAATGGTGCAGCAGTTAGCTCGCACTACAAGGAATGTGTTATTCTATGACCTTCTCATAGTGACCGTGTTCAAAATCGTCATAGAGTTATGACGATTTCGCACCAGATGGTCAAAAGCCGTTCGGAAGGTTCAAAACCTTACAAAATTATGACGATTTTGCTAAGGATCGTCATATTTTCATTAGCTCAAATCGTCATAATCTGACGAATATAGCCTACGATGTTATTTGAACCTCACTACGACGATTTAAAATCGTCATGATAGGTTAAAATTGATAGTTGGCCACGTCAGCAATGAGGTGTTTTCTGAACGAGCCAATCAGAACACAGGAAAGAGCCTCTCACAGATCAGCCTTATCGGACCGATCTGGACCGTTCAGTGCCGATCCAACGCCCTGTGGCTCACCCAAAGAAGCACAACTTGTCATTCCCACGGCCTTTGCAAACCCTATCCTCACCAACTCTTCTCTAACCTATCCGCACGCGCCGCCTCCCCCAACACCCGACCCAGATCGGCGGCCACCCCAGATCTCCATCCTGTGCTTCTCTTCCTCGCTGGTGACCAAGCTTCGGTGCCGCTGTCTCCTCCTCCTTCGTGCGTGCCTGTAGTTAAAGTCGGAGCGGTCCACATCATCCTCTTCGGTGCCGCTGTCTCCTCCTCCTTCGTGCGAGCCGACCCCAAGCAGATCGGCTTCTTCCTCCTCACCGACGACTCCCTCCTCGAGGCCATCGCCGACTCGCGGGACCGAGCGACGGTGGAGAAGAAGCCCGCGGGCATCTTCAGCTTCACCTTGCTCTCATCCACCGCGGGCATCAAGGGCCAGCAGGAGGATGCCGTCATGGATCTGGCGCCCGCAACCTCCTTCGGTCTTCTGCACCGAAGAGGGCGCTGAATCTGGCTGCTCCTGGCGTCTCCAGCGTCGTCGAACTGGTGGGCAACATGGCTACCGATGGCCATCCTGTGCACCTTCATCACCCTCGGCCATGTGAGACCCTATCTAGCTCCGGGACTTCCTCGAATCTCTCTCTTCCTCCCCATCACTATCTTGTATTCTCTATGACTTCTCTTTCGTTGCGGTGTCACGAGGAAGGGGTCCACATGGCGGGGTAGGAAGAAGGGTGGATGCAGGAGGAACAGGAAGGACACTTTGTGGGAGAATATATCATCCATGTTAGCCGAGCATGAGAGAAGGAAGGGGATCACCTTGACCTCAAACGAGAACAGGTTCGTTCGTGCCTCCTGCTTTCTTCGTTTTCTTTCTATTGGCCAGAAATTGCGATGCTGATCTAGAGTATAGGAACTTGATTGGTTGCTAGGAATGTTATTTTTGATTGATCTGTGTAGCCTTTAGGTAGTTACCTACTCTAGTGGTACCAGGTTGTGAGTACATAAGTTCTTAATTGAGCTTCCTATGTGCTCTCACTCTCAGCGTGTACTATCTCTTTCAGTTGCATTAATGCCTAAAAAACTCTAAATAGTTCCAAAATGGTCCATGGTCCATGGCAAGCAGGTTTTATTGTTTCGGTGTCAAGTGCTTCTAGGTCCAGAATATTTAGGTGTCACATGCTTATAGAAGATACTCCATTGTTAAATATTGTTATTTTCCAGATTAAATTGTGGGTAGGAAGTGCTTCTTGCTACATAATGTTTCAGTCTTGCTTTTACAGTATCAAATAAAATCTGCACAGTGCATGACTTATGTGTGCATGTGTATTTGACTCACAATAGGCGATGTACATGGAAGTTCTAGCACGATGTGCCCATTTCTATTAGCTTAACATTGATGTCGGTTTATAAGCAATCGAATTGGCAAGCATATGCTACTGTATAATTTCCTAGCTTAGTAAACTCATCTTAAGTTCATTGTATACCCAACATCCTGTCAAAGTACCAATGCTGCCATGCATATTTGTTACTCACTTGCTAGAGAGCTTTATTCTGTTTTTTACATTTCTTGAAACATGCATTCTCATGGGGTAATTTCATTATTTTTCCTCTGTTTAAGTTTTGGAAAGCTAAAAAGTTCTATTTCAACGCTTTAAAACAATATTTATATAGTTTTATATTGGAAATAATTGTCTGCACTTTACACTTTCATGTAAACACCGCCGAGTACAACTGTTACTACATGGTGGAGTCTTGCACTAATCTCGGCATCCACCGCGAGTAGCTGATTGCTTGGACACGTCCTCTAGTCTTTGCTTGACCGGAGGGCGTCGGTATATGCATCTTCATCGGCTGGTGCGTCTGCGTCCTCCATCTTCCTCTTTCTCTAGTGCCCTTTGTGCTTCTTGCTGTAGATGATACCTACTGACTTGTTTTTGTCTTCTTGTATAACACTAATGGCACTCTATTAATATGTTGTTATATGTGAATTGTATATCATGTGTAACATAGATAATTTATTAGTATGCATTTATGCCATATCCACTTGCCTCGCTTTAAATATGCCATTGTATATTCATCTTGATTTGTATTAATCGGTGTGTAAATACCTATTTTGAGGGAATGAGGATGTGACACAAAAAGATTCAGAGGGCTGATTTCTTGGTGCACATAGGACAAGAAATGACTACTCGATACTCAACACCGATATAAAGTGGTTGACTTGGGAACTTATTGTTGCCTAGCGATGTTGCAATTGGTGCTATTTTCTAATAAGTTAATGTAAATCGAATTGTAATCTTGGATGTGCATTTGTGAGCACGCTATTTGTCGATAAATTATCGCATGTTGTGTATTTGCTGAAAATGGTGTATTTTCTTGATGTATTTGGAAACTCTCGTGTATTTTCTCGATTTATTGCATGATCAAGCAATTCTAGAAATGAAAATGCAAATTCTAGTTAAAAATAGCGTAACTGGATCGGTGAAATGTATTTGGGCTCTAGAAAGGTCAGGCCCAAAATATCTTGTAACAAATCTGAAATAAGTAAGTGGGCCGTAAGAAGGCAAGGCCCAAAGGAGACAAACCTAAAAGGCCAAGGCCTAGCAAATAAAAGGCTAGAATTATTGGGCCACCCATTTAGATTACTAAAATGGACTGGGCTGATTTTGATTTAAGACGATTTCATTTCGTCACAATTTTGCCACGTAGGATCGGCCACGTAGGATTTGAGCTGGCCTGGCTAGATGGTCCATGACGATATTGGATCGTTATAGACGTTATGACGATTCAATATCGTCATAGACGGTTATGACGATTTTACCAAAAACGTCGTTATAGTTCATTTGCGACGCTCAGCTTTCGACGATCTCAAAATCGTCATAAACGGACTACTATGACGATTTTGTGACGAAAATTGAGGGTCATATATAGCCAGATTCCTTGTAGTGTCGAGGAGTGCAAAGCAAAGCGTTGTGGCGAGATCTTCAACTGAATCGGAATACAGAGCTGCTTCGGAGGCTTCACAAGAGGCGATATGGATGAAGGAGTTCATTACAGAGCTCGGTGTGGTTCCAAGTGCGCTGGACCCAATGTCTATCTACTGTGATAACATGGGCGCCATAGCCAATGCACAAGAACCAAGGTCACACAAGAAGCTGATGCACATCAAGCTACGTTTTCAGGCTATTCAAGAGCATGTCCAAGATGGTGACATATAGATTTGCAAAGTACACACAGATCTGAATGTGGCGGATCCGTTGACTAAACCTCTCTCGAGGGCAAAATATGACCAGCACCAAACCGCCATGGGTGTTCGGTATATTACCATGTAATCTGGATTAGTTGACTCTAGTGCAAGTGGGGGACTGTTGGAGATATGCCCTAGAGGCAATAATAAAAGTGGTTATTATTATATCTTTGTGTTTATGATAAATGTTTACATTCATGCTATAATGGTATTAAACGGAAACATTAATACTTGTGTGATTTGTAAACTAAATTAGAATCCCCGGTAAAGCCTCTTTATAATACTAGCTTGTTGATTAATAGATGATCATGGTTTCTCGATCATGAACATTGAGATGTTATTAATAACAAGATCATATCATTAGGAGAATGGTATGATGGACATACTCCTATAGATAATCGTAGCATTAAGATCAAGTCATTTCAATAGTTCGTTTGCTATAAGCTTTCTGATACATAGTAACCTAATTCCTTCGACCATGAGATCATGTTAATCACCATCACCGGAAGGATTCTTTGATGACATCAAACACCACACCGTAACTTGGTGGCTATAAAGGTGTTTCAGAAAGTATGGGTTGAGGCACATGGATCAGGAGTGGGATTTGTCCATCCATATGACAGATAGATATACTCTGGGCCCTCTCGGGGGAATGTCATCCAATTAGCTTGCAAGAATGTGACTGGCTCACAAGGGATCACATATCACGGGAACGAGAAAAGAGTACTTACGGTAACGAGGTTGAACTAGGTATGCAGAGATACCGACGATCAAAACCTTGGATAAGTAAACTATCGTGAGACAAAGGGAAATTGGTATCGTATGTAAGTGGTTCACTCGATCGCAAAGTAATCGTTGAAATATGTGGGAGCCATATGAATTTCCAGATTCCTCTATTGGTTATTGATCGGAGAAATGTCTCGGTCATGTCCGCATAATTCGCGAACCGTAGGGAGACACACTTAAGGATTCAATGTTGTTTAGTAGATATGGAATGTTAGTAGGGATACCGAATGTTGTTCGGAGTCTCGGATAGGATACGGGATATCAAGAGGAGATCCGAAATGGTCCGGATAATAAGATTCATATAAGGAAAGTCCGATTCCGGAGTTCGGGAAAGATTCCGATGTTTTCATCGGGGAGGTTCTAGAAGGTTCACCGATCCAGAAGGAGAATGGTCCATGAAAGTGTCATGGGTAAGTGGAATGATTGGATCATATCCTAGGTCACTTGGTGTGTGCATTTGCAAGAGAGAATTAAAGCTCTAAATTGAAAGTCAAACGGGAAGTTTGTAAAGTCAAACTGGAACAATGGTTTCCTAGTGGGAGAAGAAACAAGTCGTTGTCTCAATCCAACTTGGGTTTAGGTTTGGATTCAAACCCACCCCTCCCAAGGATGACCCCTCTCATAAATAGAGGGGGAGGGCTGCCCCAAAGCACACAAGCCCTAGCCCCTCTCCACCCGAGTCGCCGCCGCCGACCTGCCGCCGCCGCCGACCCGGCCGCCGCCACGTCTGCCGCCATCGCCGCCACTGCTGGATCCATCGCCGCCGCCCTAGCCGCCGTCGACACATCCTCCTCCTCATCCCGGACTTCTAAACCCTAGATCTCTGGGAAACCCTAATCCACCATAACTCGCACCGGCTTTGGCGAAGCCCTGTGGGATCTTCCCTCTACATTCGACACCACACCGTCGTGCTGCCGGAATCGCGAGGGGAGAACTACAACCTCCGCTTCCTGTTGGAACATGGGATAGGAAGGTCTTCATCTAGTACCAAACGTGTGACCGACTGCGGAAGCACTGTCGGAACGTAGCGCCGGAAGGATCGTCTACGCGATCTTGAGATCGGCAAGTGTATGACTACATCACCCACAAGAATATTCTCTCGTTAACCGCTTTGGAATCTTCGAGGGTGAGTGCTTCTATCGACTCATTGCTACAATCTAGTAGATAGATCTTGGCTTGTTTGTGTGCATGCGGTAGAAAATTTTGTTTTTCCATGCTACGAACCCCTACAACAATGTGCTCATCCTCTATATTTCTAGTGACAAGATCTTTCACAATGGCTACCCCTACAACAATGTACCTTTGTTATTCGCACTAATCATCATAGAATACTCCTTTACATTAGCTGGAAAAGGTATTTTCTCAACATAAGGTTCATGCAAAATATGATCAATAGTACAAACTTTAGTGCTTCTAACAGGAACATGACTAACAACATCTTTATAAGGTGCATGGTACTTATTCCACTTATTTTTAGGAATTTCTACGTAAGAGGAAAAGGACTTAAAACAGTTGGCAATACTTTGAGAATCAAGACCATACTCAGTACTAATATCACGGAAGTCATCAGTTCCCATAAAAGATTTAATGCTTTCATAATCATAGTTTATACCTGACTTTCTTCCTTTGTCATTCTCCCAAGCTTCAGTGTTCTCTTGAATACGGTCTAGGAGATCCCATTTAGCTTCTTCCTTCATACGTGTGAAAGATCTAGCACAAGAAGCATCTAGTAAATCTTTATCATGATGAGAAAGCCTAGAATAAAAGTTATTCATAATAATATTGTTAGGTAGTTCATGAATAGGACATTTAAGCATTAGTAACTTCAGTCTCCCCCAAGCTTGAGCTGTACTCTCTCCATCACGAGGACAAAAGTTATATATAAGATTTCTATCCTTATGAATCTCACTGGGAGGATAGAATTTAGAATAAAAGAGAGGTACTATTTCCTCCCATTCCATGGATTGCCTATTCTTTAGTAGCTTATACCATTCTTCAGCTCTTCCTTTCAAGGATATAGAGAGTAACTTCTTCTTCATCTGTTTAGTTATGATACCTGCACACTTAAACAACCCGCATAATTCGTGGATAAAAAGCAGATGCTCACCAGGGTGGACAGTTCCATCCCCTAAATAATAATTATCCATAGCACGATTAACAATACTTGTAGGTATCTTAAAAGGGTCTATCTCAACAGGTGGTGGTTCATCTACTACCCTAATAGTGGTAGTAGTTTTCCCAAACAGAAAACCAAGTGGGTTATCCATTGGAAACAAAGTAACAAACGTAAATAAAAAGCAATACTCAAAGTAGAAGTTTCCTTTACCAGTTCCACTCTTCAATAGCGCTTCAGTCTCCGGCAACGGCGCCAGAAAATAGTCTCGATGACCCACAAGTATAGGGGGTGTATCATAGTACTTTCGATAAATAGGAGTGTCGATCCCAACAAGGAGAAGAAGGTGCTATCTAGTGGTATGGAGCAGGAAATCTCTGTAAATACTTAGCAAACGGATTATTAGAGGTTTTCTGATAAAGCAAAGAAATAAAGTGCAAGTAATAAAGACAATGAACAATTGCAGCAAGTGGCCCAATCCTTTCTTAGCAAAGGACAAGTCGGTGGAAATATAAGGACCAAACGTTCTCGAGGACACATGGGAATTCTGTCAAGTGCTTTCGCTTCAAATATCTGAATACCCTTCTTTGGTGTTGTAAGTGTTGTGTGGGTGAACCTGTGCTAATGTACCGACCTTATTTGGACTAATAAATACTTGTGATTAAACCCCCTGCAAGCATCCGCAACTACAGGAAATCAATTAAGATATAAACCTAACCATATCCTTAAACTCTGAGGTACTATGTTCCCTTGTGCAAAGGTGTCCTAACGGGGGTTCAGGTTTCTGTCACTCCGGCAAGCCCACAATTAGTAGCAAAATACACAATGCATTCTCCTAGGACCATAAATGGTGAAGTATCATGTAGTCGACGTTCACATGACACCACTAGAAGAATAGCACCACAACTTAAATACTAAACCATTGAATAATATCTTAACACAAATCCACTACTAACAACATGACTTCTCCCATGTCCTCAAGAAATAAATGAACTACTCACAAGACATCATATGGATCAAGATCAAAGATGATATGGTGATGAATAACAATCTGAACATAAACAATAATCCAATGCTTCCACTCACAAGCATCAACTACAATAGTAATCAACACCGAGAAAGTTTCCCCTAAGAACTATGCAAGTACTCAACACAATTGTTACAGCGGGATGGAGTGGTGGTGATGGTGCTGGTGGAGATGATGGTGTGTATGATGATGATTCCGATGAAGTCTAGCTTGATGACGGTGTTGATGGCGACGATCTCCCCTCTCCGGGAAGGAATTTCCCCGACAGAAATCTGTCTGTCGGAGAGCTTTTTCTCTCTCGGTGTTTTCCGCCCCGCAGAGACGACAAAATCTTCTGTGGTTGCTCCCCGTGTATTAGAGTTCCGAGGAGAAGATAGAGGCCAGAGGGCGGAGTCGGAGGTGGGCCAGTTGGGCCACACCCCTGTAGGCGCGGCCAGGGGGTGGCACGCGCCTGGGGGGTGTGGGCCCCGTGTGGCCCATCTACGCCTCCCCTTCTGGCTTTCTTTGTCTTCTAGGAAAATATAATTTTCCATGATTTTTCTGGTATTTTTCTGATCTTTACGAAATTGCACCAAAACACCTCTTTTTCCATCAGAATCCTAACTCCGACAGTTCATCCTCCAAAATCATCCAACATACAAAAACAGATGAAAAGACATAAGTAACACTCAATATAAAATATATGAATAAATAGAGGCGAATTATGATATAGAAAGGTGATGCAAATTGCACGCATCACGCCACCGCCTCTGGCTATCTCTGCGTCCTTATCTGCCCTCCTCCGTGCCTGCTAGCAGTGTGTCGCTGCAAATGCCGGTGTCCCGCCAGAATGAACGCCACCGTGTCCCACTGCATGGTCTCCGCCCGTGATGCCCCAGTGTCGATCTCCCCATGCGTAGGGTTCACGATAGGGCGCGTAGAGCCGGCCCACCGCCTTCGGCAGCAGGGATGTGGCCACCACCGCCGATGCCGTGGCGGCAGCGGCCAGGGAGATCATTCGGAGGTGGAGCTTTAGGGTTTCGAGGGGGTCCTCCAAAGCCAGCACACATGGGCGGCCCGGGAGGTTTTTTCAACGCCTAACTTTTTTTTTGCGAAAATAGCTAACTTATCTTGACTGGCACATTGTCCCCCATTTAATAAAGTAGTAGAATACCGTCAAATAAAACTTGAATGGTTTATACAGGGTTTGTAGACTTGTGCGCCTTAGTTTAATTTAATAGGCGCACAAGTAGTTTAAGAAAATTTTGACCGTTAATTTGGTTAACATGATTTGAATCTTCTATCATAAAGATTATAGCATTTGAAACTTCTTTGAATATGAATCCAAGGCAAATATAGTGCTTATATTTCATTTCGAAATTAGTGTAGCCTCTTTGCCATGCCCGGGCCACGGGATGTGACACAAGTGCCAGCCCGGACCATCCCGCGAGCTTGATGGGACACCACGTGTCGTGCCGGGATAGGCACGTCAAGCCTGTGCCGGGACGGCCTGGCCTGTTTGCCAGGTTTGGTACTCCCTCGACTTGAAATAAATGACTTGAATTATTTAGTATCTAGATATATGCAAATCTAAACAAATCTAAGTTAGTTATTTTAATACCAAGGAAATATGACTTCTGAAACTTAAACAGAAGCATTCTCATTATCTCGCTTTTCTGAAACTATTATTTAAATAAAAGTTACGGGGTAAGTGTGCAATTTTAATTTTTCATTTCCAAAGCTTACAACTACACGTTTTTGCTTAGTACGAGAAAGTGCGTTCCGGTGTACCCAAGTTGTAACATCCTAAAAATATTAAACTTGGATCATCAAACTCTAATCATCAAAATTAGGGTTAACAAAAACTTTCCCAACTAAAAATATGAAAGCATTCATATGTGTGTGTATTAAAATTTGGATTCTTTTGAATTGCCATGGTTCTGTGTTTCTTTGCTTTTAAAATGATTCTTAGGTGAAATAAACATCATCTAAACAATCCCCAAAATTTTCCCAAAGACAAACAACTCAAAATGAATAAATTAAGTGAATGGTCACTTTGGCCAAATTAACTCCCATGCCTACTTTGGCTATCTCTAATTTTCAAAACTCAACAGAAACATGTATGGATCTTTGCACCCCTTGTTAGTACTCTTAATAAGTTACCAAGGCCCACTTTGTGATCATCCAAAAACATTCAAATGCTATGTTTAAATGACAGTTTAAAATTGAATCTATCTCATATGGGAAGATCCCACTATTTCAAAAACCACTCAAACAAGCTCAATTTTCAAAACCCAAGCACCCACAGAATCCTCAACACATGCCTAGAACACCCACCAAAAATCTTTTCAAAATTTAAAAATAAATTTCTTGCGGCCATTTCATCAAACAGGTTGCAGATTCAAATCAACCAAATCAAAAACACTATGTTGAGCAGTGTTTTGGCCAACCTTGTTCCCTCACTGGTTGCAACTAGCCTTAGTAGATCATCTAGCACCTTTAACTAACCTCTAGCACCACTGTGAGCTTGCCAATGCCATCAATGGTGAGCAAGCTGAGCCTCACCATGTCACCCCAGTGTGGACAACAAGCTAGGAGAACTAGCCATGCCCACCTTGTCTAGCATGCAGCCCATGCTTCACCGCCCCCTCTCGAACAGCCCTAGCTCGAAGACAGACCAGAACCTCCAGTAACGCTGCGCCTGCTCCGCTGTTGAGCATGCCGACGCGCACCCCAGAGCACACGCCGTTCCCACGCAACCCGACCACCTCGAGCCCTTTCTGCTCTCCAGCATGCACACCACCGTCCCAGGAGACCACCAGACATGTTCGTTTCATCGCCCGTACCCCGTAGCCACCGCTCGCCGCGGAGTTCGCCGCCTCTGCCTCGCAGAGCACCGCACATTCCCGACCAATTGCCACCGCCCCTAAGCTCGCATTCAAGTTCTAGAGCATCGCCAGGAGATCGCCCGTCGATCGCCAACCGCAGTCATGCCTCTAGACGCCCGTAGCCGTGTCACCACCGTCGCCTGCCCATCCCTCTCGGTCTCGCAGTCGAGCCTATAAAAGGAGACGACCCCCGCTTGATTTCTTCACACCAGTTCACTCCCCTCTCACCCAGAACCACCCACCTCACTCCCGGAGCAAGGCGAGTAGCGCATCGCCGGAATTTGGCCGGAGCCAGCCGCCTCTGGAGAAGAAGGAAGCCATCGATTGGAGCCGCTCCAGGAGGAGCTGCCGGTGCCAGGAGAATCGCCGTCGTCGACTTCGTCGTTCGCCCCCATCGCCGACCCTAGCCTGAGCCCCGGTGAGCCTCTCACAACCCCCACTGAGCCTCTAGGGTTCGAACTCGCCGGTGACATGTTCATCGTTGACGACGACCCTCAGCCGTTGATCTCACTTCTAATCCAACGCACCACATCGCCCCGTACCGCTTCGCGTGTTATGAGCCACTGACGTGTGTAACCCCCTGTCAGCTGAGCCCCATGCTGCGGAGTGACACTAGGCCGGCCCATTAGCATTTCCCGCGCAGCCCAACCATTTGTATTTAGATTTTTCTATTTTAATTCAAACTCAGTTCTGTACCTAGTTTCAAAAATCAACCCAGCTCGATTCAGTGAACCAAATTGCATGAAACCAATTTTGTTAGAAAAGTACTGAAATGCTTAATCCAAGCCCGTTGGATTCAAATCATTTGGATCTGTAGATCACCCTTGGTAAAAATAACAAGTCAGAAGCTTTTCTGCATTCGAACATTTTTCAAATTTCAACCATAATAGCTTTTTAGTTGATTCCAACTCTCAAATATCACATTTGATCATACCTTTCAGAATATATAAAAACATATGGGTTTACTTACAGAAATAATGTTCAAGTAATAAAAGAATGCCACATAGGCATTTCTAGTCACTTTATTTATTTAAAATAAAAGGTTAAACCTTATTAAATCGTGACACCACTTTAAATCACATTCCCATGTACTGAAATATGTGGTGATGACATGTGTCAACATGGTCCCATGTTTGAGTTGGAGAATATTAAATCTTAAGTAGTTTTTCAACAAGTAGAAATTACTTGTCTAAAAATAAAATAAATAAGACAAAAGCTTTCATCTTGTAATGATAGGTGATGATGCTAGATCATCTATAGTGCACCTTTGTGTGATGATTGCAAATAGTTAAGTATTGTTTGGTGATTGTGTACCTCGTATTTATTTATAGACGCTAAACCCAGGCCAAGGATACGAGGAGGAAGGAGGATACTACGAAGAAGAAGCCGAGGAGAACTTCAACCACTGCTCTGCACAAGGCAAGCCTTACTAATCAAGTTGACCTATGCAAGCCAATACTTGCAAGCTATTGACTTAGCAAGCTTATACTGATACCTATGCAAGCAAATACCTGCTTGTTACTATGCCAACTATATGCCTTAAGCATATGTGATCATACCCACTTGATAACCCAATCCTAGTTTTACTTGCAAGCTTTATACTTTATTTATTTATAAAAAATTTCTCTTAGAGTTTACATAGTGAATTGTAGATACTAGAAAGATAATTGAAGGTTGCATAAATAGCATTAAATTTGGCCTAAGCTAGATAATCTTGATGTCATCCTAAGGCATGAGATTGAACTTAATTAATCTCCACTTGTTTACCAACCCTCATTAGTACTTACCCCACTTATAGATGCTAGTGCTAAGCATAAAACTTAATCAACTTTTGATGGGAATACTTGGTGAAAATGGTTATGAAAACCTTGGAATGATGAGTCATTCTACTGAAATGTTTTGACATGCGTGTCTGAACACCAGATGATTTTGATGATGAAAATGTTGAGGCATGAGCCTTAGTCCTTTTTAAAACTGATGGTTTTCTGGATGCGATACCATTCCAATTTTTACCGTACAACCACAATACCCGAAAATTGGGTAGGGCTTGACTGGAAACTTATATACCTTAGTATGGGTTCCCTCACGGCCAAGGTCTGAGCCGAGGCTACCTTGTGAAGATTGTCCACCTGTGTAGTACCCAAGATGAAAGTTGGTCATGGTTGGGAGGCCAAACTCACAGGAGAGGTGCCTATACTAGGGCGTGTAATTGAAAGGTTAGGATTGATTATCCGCATACTGGGTATGGTGAATTCAGGATTTGTTCCTGACGGATGTATCGAATGTTGTGGTGAAAGTGTACAATCTCTGCAGAGTGTCAAACTATTCGAATAGCGCGTCATGATTATGGACGATTAGAGGCCATCTTTGTTCCCCGTCAGATGTTTTCGAAATGACTTGTGAAATGAATTGAGATTTTGACTTGACCACAACAGGGTTGTGATATGAAATTCAAGTTCCCACTTAGGGTATAAAATTTCAACTAGATTTTCTTGCTTCTGAACTTAGTAGGAGTAAATCTGGATTTTTGCAAAACAACCCTAGAGCTTAGTGTCCTACTACAAAACCCCCTTTAACTTGTGAGTATTAGTTTGCGAGTACTTAAAGTGTACTCATGGCTTTGTCCCTGGCTATTCCTGTGGCCAGACTATGAAGAGGAGTACCAGGATGATGGACCCCAGAAAGGTTACGACAACTAGGATCATCTCCCATCGTCAGCATTGCCTATGACTCCGAAGATGGAGCTTCGCCTATGCTACCTTTATTATTACGCTATTCTGCTGCTTGAGTTGTATTAAGAACTGGATCATGAGATCCTTATTTGTGTAAGACCTTATGCATGGTTTGTAATGGATGATGTACTGTGGTATCCAAATCTGTTATGTCTCACAAAAATGGTAATCCTGGGATTGCGATGTATGGCATAACAGGCATCTAGGATTAAAAATCCGGGTGTTGACAAGTTGGTATCAGAGCCATCCTGACCATAGGTAAACCTAGTTATACTGGACGTTTGAATCAAAAACTTAGTTGCAAAACCAAAGGAAACAAATATTTACAAAAACTTATTCCCATTCTTATCACTTTGTTTCTTTCATAAAAATTCATGTTCCTCAAAAACTTTTACAAAATACATAAAATTTGACACACTTGATCACTCTACTAACTTACTCATCCTATAATCTTATAGATGGACGTGAAGTACAACAAGTTTTATCAGTTGGGGAATGGAGGAGACCTCTTCTTTGAGCGGGATTTGGACCAACTTTCGGAACTTCTGGAGCATCCACACCCCGAGTTCTTCGGAGCTCAGCTCAATGATCAAGGATGAGAAGATCTGCAGTGGCTAATTGTTGCAACTCTCCGAGGAAAGATTGAACATCCCACTGCCGAGGGAATTCAGTTCACCTTAAGAGAAAACAACTTGCTCGATGGACTTGCCAGGGCCATGGAGGAAGCTCTTGCCCATCTGTGTGGGCAGAGTATCAACCAGATCAAGGGTACCCGCTTTGAGTTCTTTCCAAGGCGTGATGCTATGGGACAACCACTGGAAGCCCCATACCACCCCGAGCTGAAGACCCAGTTGGACCACCTTAGCTTCATGATGTATGATCGTCAGCAGGAGTTGGACAATGCCCGTGATTACTCCAACCACAAGTCCGCCATCATCAAGACGAAGGATGAGACCATCGCCATGCTAGAAAAGGATCGCAAGTCTCATCGCCGCTAGCTCGACAAGAAGGAGCGCATCATTGCTCGTATTCGCCACCGTATCTCGGATTTGGAGGAGACCATCCACGAGATAGACATGCAGCTGGAGGAAAGGGAGAATGCCGGAGAAGATCTTCGTGGAGAGCCCTACTCCTATCTCAGCGACGATGATGATTTTCTGGAGGATCAGGCCATGGACTTCTTCACCGATGAGGATGACTTTGCCTTCATCGATGACGATGATGAGGATGACGATTACACCGAATCTGAGGAGTAGTAGCACTTGAGCACTAGCGTAGTGAGTTGTATCTGGTCCCACTGTATCGTAGTTTCCAGAATGGTTCTTAAAACCATCTGTTTTTCCTTTGTTGTGGTGTGTGTTGTATCGTGTGCTATGAATGAATGAAAAGCAAGTTACTAAAAAATCTGAGTCAAACTTTAAAAACTTTTCAAAGTCCCTGAACCGTAGAAATTTCCCTCTTTTCTCATGATCTATCTCAATCTTCAGATGCCTCGCGGAGGAAGTGGTTCATCCTTGGACCCGATGTTGCAGATCCTGCAAATGTTGGTTTCTGACCGCGAAGCTGAAAGAGCGGAGCGTCAAGCCAACCTAGCCACCCTTCAGCAGATAGCTCAGCTGGCCCACAATAATCAAGGCCAAGGAAATCAGGACAACCATGGATCTAAGCTTAAGAATTTCCACAACACCAACCCACCTGTTTTCACTAAGTCGGAAGAGCCCTTAGATGCAGACGATTGGCTCCAAACCATGGATAACAACCTAGAAGTCACCGGAGTGGAAGCTAACGAGAAAGTTCTGTTCGCCACCCACTATCTAGCCGGAGATGCAAGAGTATGGTGGAACAGCGTTCGTGCAATGACCGGAGGACAGATGATGGCCTGAGAGGAATTCAAGGTCAAGTTCAGCAGAACCCATGTGCCACCGGGTTTGATCAAGAGAATGAGAGAGGAGTTCAGAGAACTGAAGCAAGGAAGGATGACCGTAGTGGAATACCGTGACAAATTCTTGTCATTAGCTAGGTATGCCCCGGATGAGATCGACACTGTAGCCAAGAAGAAAGAGAGATTCTTGAATGGTCTGCACGATGAGATGCATACAGTGTTAGTCAATATCCCCTTTGCTGATATTGAAGCCCTAGTCGACTCTGCCATTCAGATGGAAGGAAAGATCGACCAAGCCAATGAAAACCACAAGCGTCGCATGATGCATCAGCCAGGAATCCATCATACCCCAAAGTATCGCCCTAACCCATTTCCAGGGTTTGCCTCGAGAAACAACAGATCCCCGATGAACCGTCCGACCTATCCCAACCATGGAAATCCAAGGCCGGGAGGAAATCACAACAACCCCGGCAACTCTGGCAATTTCAACCGTGCACCGCCCAAGTTCAACAACAATAATGCTACCGCCAACACCAACACTGTCCCGAGGACTGGAAGCAATGCTATGCCTGTTGCAGCAAAGGACAAGTCGCATGTGACTTGTTATGACTGTGGAAATAAGGGTCACTACTCCAATGAGTGCCCCAAGAAGAATGCCGCAGCCCCCAATGCAAATGCCCGGCCAAGAAGCTGGCCGTGTTCAGCCGGAAGAAGGTTTATCCTGGAATTCGCTCAACCGCAACGGCCGCTCTTTTCTCATGCATCTTGAAGAAGCCGAGCGCCGTCGTCTTTGGGTATGTTTTCTGTTAATTCAGTACTTGCTAGAGTGTTGTTTGATTCTGGTGCATCGCACTCATTTATCACCGAAGAATTTGCATGCACTAGTAAGATTCAACCAACCAAACTGAAGCATGTTATGATTGTTCAAATTCCCGGTTCAACCACCAAAGCTAGGCAAATTTGCAAAGTCGTCCCTATCCGAATCCATGACATAGATTTTTATGCTAATCTGATAGTACTCAGAACTAAAGGTTTGGAAGTAGTACTAGGAATGGATTGGATGTCCAAACATAAAGGATTAATTGACTGTGCCAAGAAAGCCATAACCATGACCAGTACAACCGGAATATCAGTCGAGCATGTATCTGAAACCTTACCTCGTCAATTCAAGTGCAACAAGAGTATATCCAACCTACCATTGACCAAGTCCGGATAGTCTGTGAATACCCCGATGTATTTCCAGATGCTTTGCTCGGTAGGCCCCTAGATCGGGATATCGAGTTTATCATTGAACTAATCCGCGAAACAGGACCCATAGCCCAGACACCATATAGTATGAACCCGTCTGAACTAGCACAACTGAAGAAGCAACTAGATGCCATGTTGCAAATTGGATTGATTCAACCAAGTGCGTCACCATGGAGATCACCTGTCTTGTTTGTGGACAAGAAAGATGGAGGAAACCATTTGTGTACGGATTATCGGAAGTTGAATGATGTCACTATCAAGAACAAGTACCCATTGCCCAAGATAGAAGATTTGTTTGATCAGTTGACCGGTGCCAAAGTGTTTTCTAAGATTGATCTTAGAACAGGCTATCATCAACTCAAGATTCACACAGAGGATATTCCCAAGACTGCCTTTACCACCAGATATGGATTATATGAGTATATTGTCATGTCTTTTGGATTAACCAATGCCCCCGCTTATTTCATGAATCTCATGAATAAGATTTTTATGGACTTCCTGGATAAGTTTGTCATTGTTTTCATCGATGACATTCTGATTTATTCCAAATCAGAAGAAGAACATGAGATACACCTAAGGACCATTCTTGGAACCCTTAGAGAGCATCAATTGTATGCCAAGTTTAGCAAATGTGAATTCTGGTTACAGGAGGTAGGATTCCTCGGCCACATTGTATCAGCCGGAGTAATTGCCGTTGACCCTGCAAAGGTGAAAGATGTCGAAGATTGGCAATCCCCAACCACTCAAACCCAAGTTCGTGCATTTCTCGGATTGGCGGGATACTACCGCAAGTTTGTAGAAGGATTCTCGAGTATCGCCAGACCCATGACCCAATTGCTGAAGAAGGACAAGAAGTTTGAATGGACGGACAAATGTGAAGCGAGTTTTCAAGAACTCAAGAGAAGATTGATTTCAACCCCAATCTTAATCATGCTGGATATAACAAAGCCCTTTGACGTGTATTGTGATGCATCCAAGATCGGTCTCGGATGTGTGTTAATGCAAGAAGGCAAAGTTATATCTTATCTATCTCGACAACTGAAACAACATGAGCAAAATTACCCAACCCATGACCTCGAGCTCGCAGCCTTAGTTCTAGCCCTGAAAACATGGAGGCATTACTTGATGGGAAACCGTTGTGAGATCTATTCGGATCACAAGAGCCTAAAGTATATATTCACTCAGAAGGAGCTGAATATGAGACAAAGAAGATGGATTGAGCTAATCAAGGATTACAATCTAGAAATTCACTATCACCCCGGTAAAGCCAATGTGGTAGCAGATGCCCTTAGCAGATTGCCGTGCCGCTTGAACTCCATGATTTTGAAGGAGCAACCAAGTTTGCAGAAAGAGATGGAAGATTTCCGAATGGAATTAGTGAGTGAAGGATTTTTGGCTAGCATGGAACTTCAACCCACTTTGATCAGCCAGATCAAAGAGGCACAGAAAGGAAATCCTAGTATCGACGGAATCAAGCGTCGTATCGGTACAGGCAAAGTAGCCGGATTCACCGAAGACGAAGAAGGAGTTCTGTGGTACAAAGGACGCCTTTGTGTACCAGCAGATTCTGAATTGAAGGAAGTTATTCTGAAGGAAGCTCATGATACTCTTTATTCTATCCACCCCAGAGGAACAAAGATGTATCAAGATTTGAAAGAACAATTTTGGTGGCATAAGATGAAGAGAGAAATCGGAAGCTATATCGCCAAGTGTGATATATGTCAGCGAGTCAAGGCGGGACATCAAAGACCCGCTGGATTTTTGCAACCATTGCAAATTCCAGAATGGAAATGGGATTCCGTTGGAATGGGCTTTATCACCGGATTGCCTACTTCTAGTAGAGGAAATGACTCTATCTGGGTCATAGTGGACAAATTGTCTAAAGTCGCCCATTTCTTACCAGTCAAGACCACATATCAGAGTTCGAAGCTAACGGAGTTATACATTGCTAGAATTGTTAGTTTGCACGGAGTCCCCAAGAACATCGTATCAGATCGAGGAACTCAGTTTACCTCAAGATTCTGGAAGAAAGTCCAAGAAGGTTTAGGAACCCAACTAGATTTCAGCACAGCTTATCACCCTTAGACCGACGGACAAACGGAGCGAGTAAATCAAATAATCGAAGATATGTTGAGAGCATGTGTGTTAGAGTATGGATCTAAATGGGAAGATTGTCTGCCGTTCATAGAATTTTCATACAACAACAGTTATCAAGCTAGTTTGCAAATGGCCCCATTTGAATTCATGTACGGAAGGAAGTGTCGCACCCCTTTGAACTGGTCGGAAGTAGGAGAGAGTTAGATTTTCGGACCGACATCCTAAGAGAAGCAAAAGAGAAGGTTCACAAGATTCATGAGCACCTCAAGACCGCCCAGTCCAGACAGAAGAGTTACACCGATAAGAGACGTCGAGACCTCGCCTTCAACATAGTATTTTGTGTATCTGAAAGTGTCGCCATTGAAGGGAATGCAGCGTTTCCAACTGAAAGTAAAGTTAGCCCCCAGATATATCGGCCCTTCAAGATTCTGAACCATCGAGGAGAAGTGTCGTATCAATTGGAACTGCCAGAAGAGATGTCAGCTGTGCACAATGTGTTCCATATCTCATTACTTCGCAAGTGCCTCGAAGTTCCGGAGAAGACGGAAGTGTTCAAGAATATTGACCACCGGACCATAGCAATCAACGATGACCTGACCTATCCCGAAGTACCCATCCGTATTTTGGAAGAAGCTTTTAGAACTACCAAAACCCGAAGCATCAAGTTTCTCAAGATTCAATGGAGCAACCACACAGAAGAAGAAGCTACCTGGGAGCGCGAAGATCACATCCGGACGAAGTTTCCCGATCTCTTCAAATCCTAGGTAATCTTTTTCGTCCTTTTTCAAATCTCGGGATGAGATTTTGTTTAAGGGGGGAAGGTTTGTACCATCCCAAAAAATATTAAACTTGGATCATCAAAATTAGGGTTAACAAAAACTTTCCCAACTAAAAATATGAAAGCATTCATATGTGTGTGTATTAAAATTTGGATTCTTTTGAATTGCCATGGTTCTGTGTTTCTTTGCTTTTAAAATGATTCTTAGGTGAAATAAACATCATCTAAACAATCCCCAAAATTTTCCCAAAGACAAACAACTCAAAATGAATAAATTAAGTGAATGGTCACTTTGGCCAAATTAACTCCCATGCCTACTTTGGCTATCTCTAATTTTCAAAGCTCAATAGAAACATGTATGGATCTTTGCACCCCTTGTTAGTACTCATAATAAGGTACCAAGGCCCACTTTGTGATCATCCAAAAACATTCAAATGCTATGTTTAAATGACAATTTAAAATTGAATCTATCTCATATGGGAAGATCCCACTATTTCAAAAACCACTCAAACAAGCTCAATTTTCAAAACCCAAGCACCCACAGAATCCTCAACACATGCCTAGCACACCCACCAAAAATCTTTTCAAAATTCAAAAATAAATTTATTGCGGCCATTTCATCAAACAGGTTGCAGATTTAAATCAACCAAATCAAAAACACTATGTTGAGCAGTGTTTTGGCCAACCTTGTTCCCTCACTAGTTGCAACTAGCCTTAGTAGATCATCTAGCACCTTTAACTAACCTCTAGCACCACTGTGAGCTTGCCAATACCATCAATGGTGAGCAGGATGAGCGTCACCATGTCACCCCAGTGTGGACAGCAAGCTAGGAGAACTAGCCATGCCCACCTTGTCTAGCATGCAGCCCATGCCTCACCGCCCCCTCTCGAACAGCCCTAGCTCGAAGACAGACCATAACCTCCAGGAACGCCGCGCCCGCGCCGCTGTCGACCATGCCGATGCGCACCCCAGAGCACGTGCCGTTCCCACGCAACCCGACCACGTCGAGCCCTTGCCGCTCGCCAGCATGCACCCCACCGTCCCAGGAGACCACTAGACATGTTCGTTTCATCGCCCGTACCCCGTAGCCACCGCTCACCGCGGAGTTCGCCGCCTCTGCCTCGTAGAGCACCGCACGTTCCCGACCAATTGCCACCGCCCCTAATCTCGCGTTCAAGTTCTAGAGCATCGCCAGGAGACCGCTCGTCGATCGCCAACCGCAGTCATGCCTCTAGCCGCCCGTAGCCGTGTCACCACCGTCGCCTTCCCAACCCTCTCGGTCTCGCCACCGAGCCTATAAAAGGAGACGACCCCCGCTTGATTTCTTCACACCAGTTCACTCCCCTCTCACCCAGAACCACCCCACCTCACTCTCGGAGCAAGGCGAGCAGCGCATCGCCGGAATTTGGCCGGAGCCCGCCGCCTCTGGAGAAGAAGGAAGCCATCGATTGGAGCCGCCCCAGGAGGAGCTGCCGGTGCCAGGAGAATCGTCGTCGACTTCGCTGCTCGCCCCCATCATGACCCTACTTTGAGCCCCGGTGAGCCTCCCACGACCCCCACTGAGCCGCTAGGGTTCGAGCTCGCCGATGACATGTTCATCATCGACGACGACCCTCAGCCGTTGATCTCACTTCTAATCCAACGCACCACATCTCCCCATACCGCTTCACGTGTTATGAGCCACTGATGTGTGGAACCCCCTGTCAGCTGAGCCCCGCGCTGCGGAGTGACACTGAGCCGTCCCATTAGCATTTCCCGTGCAGCCCAACCATTTGAATTTAGATTTTTCTATTTTAATTCAAACTCAGTTCTGTACCTAGTTTCAAAAATCAACCCAGCTCGATTCAGTGAACCAAATTGCATGAAACCAATTTTGTTAGAAAAGTACTGAAATGCTTAATCCAAGCCCGTTGGATTCAAATAATTTGGATCTGTAGATCACCCTTGGTAAAAATAACAAGTCAGAAGCTTTTCTGCATTCGAACATTTTTCAAATTTCAACCATAATATCTTTTTAGTTGATTCCAACTCTCAAATATCACATTTGATCATACCTTTCAGAATATATAAAAACATATGGGTTTACTTACAGAAATAATGTTCAAGTAATAAAAGAATGCCACATAGGCATTTCTAGTCACTTTATTTATTTAAAATAAAAGGTTAAACCTTATTAAATCGTGACACCACTTTAAATCACATTCCCATGTACTGAAATATGTGGTGATGACATGTGTCAACATGGTCCCATGTTTGAGTTGGAGAATATTAAATCTTAAGTAGTTTTTCAATAAGTAGAAATTACTTGTCTAAAAATAAAATAAATAAGACAAAAGCTTTCATCTTGTAATGATAGGTGATGATGCTAGATCATCTATAGTGCACCTTTGTGTGATGATTGCAAATAGTTAAGTATTGTTTGGTGATTGTGTACCTCGTATTTATTTATAGACGCTAGTACCGACCAAGGATACGAGGAGGAAGGAGGATACTACAAAGAAGAAGCCGAGGAGAACTTCAACCACTGCTCTGCACAAGGCAAGCCTTACTAATCAAGTTGACCTATGCAAGCCAATACTTGCAAGCTATTGACTTAGCAAGCTTATACTGATACCTATGCAAGCAAATACCTGCTTGTTACTATGCCAACTATATGCCTTAAGCATATGTGATCATACCCACTTGATAACCCAATCCTAGTTTTACTTGCAAGCTTTATACTTTATTTCTTTATCAAAAAATTCTCTTAGAGTTTACATAGTGAGTTGTAGATACTAGAAAGATAATTGAAGGTTGCATAAAGAGCATTAAATTTGGCCTAAGATAGATAATCTTGATGTCATCCTAAGGCATGAGATTGAACTTAATTAATCTCCACTTGTTTACCAACCCTCATTATTACTTACCCCACTTGTAGATGCTAGTGCTAAGCATAAAAATTGATCAAATTTAGATGGGAATACTTGGTGAAAATGGTTATGAAAACCTTGGAATGATGAGTCATTCTAATGAAATGTTTTGACATGTGTGTCTGAACACCAGATGATTTTGATGATGAAAATGTTGATGCATGAGCCTTAGCCCTTTTTAAAACTGATGGTTGTCTGGATGCGATACCATTCCAATTTTTACCGTATAACCACAATACCCTAAAATTGGGTAGAGCTTGACTGGAAACTTATATACCTTAGTATGGGTTCCCTCACGGCCAAGGTCTGAGCCGAGGCTACCTTATGAAGATTGTCCACCTGTGCAGTACCCAAGATGACAGTTGGTCATGGTTGGGAGACCAAACTCACAGGAGAGGTGCCTATACTAGGGCGTGTAATTGAAAGGTTAGGATTGATTATCCGCATACTGAGTATGGTGAATTCAGAATTTGTTCCTGACGGATGTATCGAATGTTGTGGTGAAAGTGTACAATCTCTGCAGAGTGTCAAACTATTCGAATAGCCGCGTCAGCGGTTATGGACAGTTGGAGTGGCCATACTATTCCCCCGTCAGATGTTTTCGAAATGACTTGTGAAATGAATTGAGATTTTGACTTGACCACAACAAAGTTGTGATATGAAATTCAAGTTCCCACTTTAGGGTATAAAATTTCAACTAGCTTTTCTTGCTTCGGAACTTAGTAGGAGTAAATCTGGATTTTTGCAAAACAACCCTAGAGCTTAGTGTCCTACTACAAAACCCCCTTTAACTTGTGAGTATTAGTTTGCGAGTACTTAAAGTGTACTCATGGCTTTGTCCACAGCTATTCCGTGGCGGACTATGAAGAGGAGTACCGGGATGATGGACCCTGTGAAGGTTATGACAACTAGGATCATCTCCCATCGCCATGTTGCTGTGACCCGAAGATGGAGCTTACCACGCTACCTTTATTATTACGTTATTCCGCTGCTTGAGTTGTATTAAGAACTGGATCATGAGATCCTTATTTGTGTAAGACCTTATGTATGGTTTGTAATGGATGATGTACTGTGGTATCCAAATCTGTTATGTCTCGCAAAAATGGTAATCCTGGGATTGCGATGTATGGCATAACAGGCATCTGGGATTAAAAATTCGGGTGTTGACACAAGTTCAGACTAATATTCTTTGCAGTTGCTCCTTACCTTTAGGCCAACTCCAACGCCCCCATCAAACGAAAGCCGCGTGTCCGATCTCGCCCTTTCGGACCGAGTCCAAGGCCGAACGCTCCCCCGCAAACAGATTGGACTGCACGATGGGGTCCGATTTGGCATATACCGGGCCAAAGTCCGTGGCTTGTTTACGGGGGCTCGGATGCCGGCCTCGTCTGAGTCTAGTCCTGCCTGGCCTCGCCAGCCAGAGACCGTAGCACCAGTCTCCACCACTCGCACCAGCCATCCCTGGCGCACACTGCCATGGACACACAGCCGCCGCCCTCCCCGGCGCCTACACTGGCACCTGCCCTCCCTGGCCATGGCCCGTTCGTGCCTCCAGGAGCTGCTCTGGCTGCCTATGCTCCTGCCGCCTCTTCTTCGGCCGTTGATCTGTCGCTGGCGACCGCCGCAGGTCCGTCAAAATCAGCTGGAAAATCTACTGCCAGCGTCAAGGAGGAGTCAAGGAAGAGGGCCGACCGTAGAGAGAAGGCCCGTAAGCTCTTTGCCGATGCCCAAACCGCCTGTGATAGGGCCGCGGCCATCTAGGCCATCACTACGCAGGCTGCCACCTTTCTCCTGATAAAGGAGTAACAGCTAGCTGCCCTCACGGGCACGGCGACCTCGTCCCAAACGGGGAGGGAGGGGGGAGATCATCGGCGACTCATCGCCAGAGCTTTAACCCTACCTGAACGTGGCACCTGTCGGTGGAGGCTCTTCATGCAGCAGCAGACCGAGAGGAGCATCACCGTCGACAGCATGCCCGCTCCCGGCAAGCTGTTTGACAAAACACCAACCCCAGATCCAACCCCACTCCAACATAGGTAACTTGTCCCTTGTTTTGGCTCTCCTGGTGTACATGATCCAACCATAGGACCTTGCAGGATCCTGGCCTTGGTACCCAAGAACATGGTATCTCTATCGACCACGAGCCTTTGTTTGTGGACGAACTAGTTTGGCAAACTCAAACACAAGGTGGTAGACGAAGGAGAGGATCGTACTCAACCCCCGAGGACGAGATGATTTGCGAGGCATTGATGGAAATTAGCCAGGATCCAATAACTGGTGCAGAACAAAAGGGAGGGGAATTTCGGAATCGAGTATGGATATACTTGATGCGCCTAGTTGATGTAGGTGCGCTTCGTTGGGAAACCCCAAGAGCAAGGTTTGTGATGCGCGCACCCAGTGTTGTCGTGGGACGCTTTGTTGGAAACCCCAAGATCAAGGTTTAATGCAGCACAACAGCAAGTTTACCTAAGTAGAGACCGAGGTTATCGAACCAGAAGGAGGAAGAAAACG